>OX438914.1:12204200-13404200 GCA_949316265.1 Diarsia mendica | reverse complement strand
ATTCACACGCAGGCTGTAACACCCTTCTAGGCATTTTGCAGCGTGAATTTTGGATTTTATCGGCCCGCAGAGTAATACGGAGCGTTGTTTCGTTGCTTGCCTTGTTACTGACTCAAGGCAGCCACAATGCAGCCACAAATGGGAGATCTCCCGGCCGACCGAGTCACGGAGGCTCGGCCATTTGCTGGCGTAGGGACAGATTTCGCGGGGCCTTTCATGGTCAAGACATCGCACCTTCGCAACGCGAAGTCGGTTAAGGCATATTTGTGTGTCTTCGTGTGTCTGGCGACCAAGGCCGTTCATTTGGAAATGGTGGCCGATCTCTCTACGGAGGCCTTTCTGGCGGCGCTAGATAGATTTGTTTCTAGAAGGGGAGTACCGTCACTGATTCGGTCGGACTGTGGTACCAACTTCAAGGGCGCCGATCGTTGCTTAAAGGAAATTTTATTGTTTTTAAGCCAGAATGAGCGAGAGATTGGCACGGGCCTCGCCAGTCGGGGTATTTCGTGGTATTTCAGTCCACCTGGATGCCCCCACTGGGGTGGAATTTTCGAGGCAGTAGTTAAGTCTTCTAAGACTCACTTGTATCGGGTCATCGGCTCAACGATTCTCACCTTTGAGGAGTTGTCAACGGTGTTTTGCAGAATTGAGGCGGTCTTAAACTCGCGACCTTTGTGCCCGTTGAGCGCTGACCCGAATGACCTTGAGGCCATTACCCCAGGTCATTTTTTGATTGGCCAACCACTTAACGCCTTGCCGGAATATCCGTATACAGATGTAAAGTTGTACCGGTTGTCACGGTATCAGATGTTACGGCAAATGAGTCAAAATTTTTGGAAGCGATGGTCGCTGGAGTATTTGCATATTCTACAGCAACGCGTTAAGTGGACGGACAGGACGACCCCACCCTGCGTTGGAGACCTCGTACTGGTTAAGGATGCTAACCTATCACCGTTGTGTTGGCGACGGGGGCGCATTGTTAACCTGAGTTTCCACGGATCGCAGACGTACAGGTGAGGGACTCGATCCTTAGACGGGCGGTTTCAACGTTATCTCGACTCCCGGGAGTTTGAGCGGACCGACAACGGGTCGGTCCGGGGGGGGTGATTGTTCAGAATCCACCCTTTTAAGTTATTATTATTTGTCGCGCCGTTTGTCTGCTGTGCTCCCAGGCTAGAGGGGTCAGAGACGTGCGGGCGGCGAGGGGGCGCGTCGAGCGCGCTCGGCGCGCATAGAACATTCGAGTAGCAGTACGGTTCGCGACACTGTGATTGTCGAACGGGTAAAAATACGTACGGGATCGGACCACTGCGTGCGCGCGTTTGTTGAATTCGCTTGAGAATTTCGCGACTGCTGGTGTCATTGTTATAATATTGAATACTATTTATGTATTACGGGTTTGCCTCGTTACGGTTCAGTGCCTAATTAGAGGGTCAGGAATGTTAACGTCATGAGCAGTAGACTCTTCGAGAGGTATATCCGTGGAAGTACTAGGGCCTGGCTGAGGTTCACAGGTTTCATTCGAATCCTGAACTATTTCATCTTCAGGTGGCCATTCCAATAACCAATCATCTGGCCACAGTGCGGGGGTGTCTGGAACATATCATATCTATGATAATTTTAAAACGTAATCAAATCAAATCAAATCAAAATATTTTATTTGCCAGAATATGGTATAAAAGATGTTACAGTAAAAAATTGTATTAGCATACCCTGCCATAACATGGCGTGCAAATGTCTTATAATAGGAGCGAAGTCGATTAATCTAGCTTACAATTTACAGGTTCTATTGACTTGTCATCTAAATATTCTTTAACAGAGTAATATCTTTTACATAGTAATAGTTTGAAAAGTATTTTTCTAAACATCGTCATCGGTAATTCTTGAAGACTATTTGGTAAATGATTGTAGATTATAATCGACATACAGTACACATTTTTCTTAAATAGTTTCATTTTTTTTGGCGGCAGCCGAAGTTTATCTTTATGCCGTGTTCGGCTATTTGGTCTGTCAGTGCTAGGTTCAAATAAATTATAGTTTTTCTTTACAAAAGTACATATTTCAAAGATATATAAACATGGCAAAGGTAGAATTTTAAGATTTTGGAACAGTGGCTTACAGCTGTCTAAAAAGTAAGATAAATAACTTACAATAATGAAAAAAAAGTGGACTTAAATAAGTCCAAGACCATCTTTTTATTTATAGGTAGGTAATCTTTCATCTTTAGACAAAGAATAGAAATTCCAGCTTAGTGGGTCGGTACATAAATACATATTATTTGTAGATTGGTCATACTTATTACTAGGTTAGGTTACAATCCCCAGCGGAAGGAACGCCAACCGTATTTTAAATGCGTTGAATCAGCCCCAACGACTGTACAGGTTGCATTAAAGTAACTTAAATACGTAAATACGTAAGCATGGCGGTAAGAAAATAATTGACACTTTAAAATGAATAAGTAGGTAAATACCTGCTCCAATATCCTCATTTTGTAGAAGAAAAGCTTCCTCCAAGTCTGATATACTTTCCGAAGCACTAATTCGTCTATCACGAATTTGGTTTCTAACTTTCTTATTTTATTTTTATAACGATTTATTTTATCTTCACGAGACTTAGAATTCTTACGTTTCGGCATTTTTATAACGAACTATGCGAAGACGCGAAATAATGTTGAGTGGTTGAGCACTAGAATGCGAATAATTGGCGACATCGTCTGAGAGCGGAACTGGACGAGGTACCCACATAAATGCAAAAATAAAAAAGTTAAAAGTTTTGTGGGTATGTCAGATTGAACTGCCACAGGTAAAGGAAAGATGTTGTTTTTTCTCAACTAAGTGCATGAGTGGTGACGACTAGGCGTAACTACATGTGTAAATTACTAATCTCGAGGACGAGGCGCGAGTATAATCACGAGTTATGTCGTTACACAGGCTGCTATCGCCTTTAAAAACATTAAAGCATGTTTTTTTACAATCATTTAACTTAC
The DNA here is from genome assembly GCA_949316265.1 of Diarsia mendica. NCBI lineage: Eukaryota > Metazoa > Arthropoda > Insecta > Lepidoptera > Noctuidae > Diarsia > Diarsia mendica. Next base: position 13,401,214 of record OX438914.1, on the reverse strand, counting down.
TTATTACTAAATGTTCAAATACAGGGTATGTGCAAGTCTTAGTATGAACCCACATAAGTTTAAATAAACTATTTCATTGTACAAAATGTACGCTTTTATTATTAGAAACAAAAATATAAGGTAAGTAGCGGGTAGTACGCAAAAAGATCAGGCATTCTCCGGCCGTACGAGCGGCGGCGTCGGCTAGTAGTCCGGTCAATTTAGACATCCAAGGTTACAATAATTCCGACTAGGCTGAATATTGGTAGGATTGTTCAATACACTATTATAAAGGAAATGTGAAAAGTCCTCATCGATCCGGCGGCACGTGCAAAAAAAATTACTCGGGGTCAAAGGTTACAAAAACGGGTTTTTCGCGATTTTCAGCAAAACGGTAAGTTTTATCATAAAATTAGTTTAGACAAACATTGTAGATCAGATAATTATCTATAAAAAATGTCTATACTTTTTTTCCTAAGAGCCACCGTTTTTGAGTTAGAATGATTCAAAAAGATGAAAGAGTTGTAATCGTCATAATATGCACACGTTTCCACGCCACCTTTGAGGTAGTGTACTTAGCGCGTTTTTAAGGGTTCCGTAGTCAACTAGGAACCCTTATAGTTTCGCCATGTCTGTCTGTCCGTCTGTCCGTCTGTCTGTCCGTCCTCGCTTAATCTCTGTGACCGTTAGCACTAGAAAGCTGAAATTTGGTACCAACATGTGTATCAATCACGCCGACAAAGTGGTAAAATAAAAATTGCCAAAAAATGTTTTATTAGGGTAGCCCTAGCCCCCCTATATGTAAAGTGGGAAGTGATTTTTTTTTAAATTTCAACCCTAACGTGTGATATATTGTTGGAAAGGTATTTAAAAATGAATACGGGTTTACTAAAATCATTTTTTGATAATGTCAATAATTTCGGAAATAATCGCTCCAAAAGTAAAAAACAATTCGTCATTTTGAATCGTTATATCTCAAAAACGGTGGCTCTTAGGAAAAAAAGTATTTGAGATTTTTATAGATAATTATCTCATCTACAATTTTTGTCTGAGCTAATTTTATGATAAAACTTACCGTTTTGCTGAAAATCGCGAAAACCCCGTTTTTGTGACCTTTGACCACGAGTAATTTTTTTTGCACGTGTCGGATCGATGAGGACTTTTCACATTTCCTTTATAATAGTGTATTGAACAATCCTACTAATATTCAGCCTAGTCGGAATTATTGTAACCTCACCCCTATTTTTTAGTCTAATTTGACCGGACTATAGTAAGCGAGCCGTCGTCATGATACGTCACGAAGGAAATAGTGATGGGGCAGTCGGTATCGGCAGTACGTTCGGGCGTACGGTAATGTGCTGAGTCTACTTTTACCAATTGACGATATTAGGAGATTACGGTGAACTGTGTTTTTATACAAATAAAATTAAGCGAAGTTTTTAAAATGAAATCTTTTAAGAATGGAAAGTTTAAACGTTTGTGTAATGTTGTAAGGTTGGTGCGAAATGGTGTGTTATACGATATTTTAATGGCTTTATTTTGTATAACTTGTAGTTTGTTATATTTTGTCTCCGTTATACTAGACCACACAGGTGCCGCGTAAGTTAGGCAGGGTCTAACAAGTGTACAATAAATACGCAATTTGGTTGAGGAACTAAGAACAGACTTGCGGTTTAAAATTGGTTTCAATGAATTTAGGGCTTTTGCACAATTTGCACCTTTGCTTAAAATGAGTTCAGTGTTCTTATTCCAATTAAGCATTTGTCTAATATAATACCTAAATATTTAACCGAAGCACGCCATGTAATCTGGGCCCCGAGTCTGCTATTCAATAGTGTCAGAATGGTCGATCATTAAAGTCATCATCATCAAAGTACCTTAAGTCGACAGGCATAAGGTACTTTTTGGCTTGTCATAAATCAACCATTATGAGATCAATGATCGACCATTCTGACACTATTGAATAGCAGACTCGGGGCCCTGGAAGTCGACAATTTTTACAACCCAGCAGGGCTAACATGCGCAAGTCGACATATCTCTTAAACGAGATGACAAATTTTGTCGTTCTCGATTCGTTTGTCACTTTTCCTAACATGCGCACCACGCTCGAGAAGATATGTCGTCGTGACTTCTCCTTCTCGACGCGAGATAACTGATGTTGCCATTTCATGAAAACATACCATAGTCTAGTTCATTAACGCCGGTTTCATTCGGTCAATATTGGTGGGAATTGCGTGAACGCTGCCATATTTGTGAACGCGACCTTAAAACTGTCTCTGACATTTTGTCAATTCAAAAATTTTGAATTTCAAAATTTGTTGTGATAGTTGTGGTTCACGCTAGATTAAATATTTTCAATACTATTTGAAAAATTGTTGGTATGTTAGAAAGAAGATGGCTTTGGCATCAAAGAGATTGTAAGTATTAGATCAAAATCCCGGCACAGATGGCGGAGATGCATATTATAGTTTATTAGCAACTCTTTATTCAATGTTCTTTATTGACTTCCAAAATAAACCGTGTGAAGAATGCATTTTTCTACGAGATAGAAGATAATTGTAATCATAATATTATGTTACATTATTTATCTCGATGAAATGTATTAACTGTAATGTACAAAATACAACACACTATGCCATAAGTAAATCAATAGGTAAGTACTTAGTGAATGTTCACATTCAGCAAGTACCTACCAATGTTCTGCCATTGCTGTGAAACATTATTCGTTCGTTTCGTAATACGAACGAAAGTTTACTTGTCATGTGTGTACTGTACAATAATAGCGCCCTTAATAATTTGAAAGAGAGATTCATAGTTACAAATTGAACTGTAATGTTTCAGAATACGCAGTACAAAAGGCCATGCGAATATATGCATGAGCATGCAAACTTTGCGGCAGGAGATTTGAAAACTCCACAGGGTGCCGCTGAATATGAGCGGCAGTGGGAACATAATATAAATAAAACTAGCTGACCCGGCAAACGTTGTTTTGCCATATAAATAATTTCAGAAAAAAAAATAGATGTTGGCCTATTCTCATAGATACCGGATACGCACAAAAAATTTCATCAAAATCGGTCAAGCCGTTTCGGAGGAGTTTGGCATCGAAAACTGTGACACGAGAATTTTATATAAATAAAAATATATAAATAGCCATAGGCTTTGTAATTCGCCAGAGAGACTGGAACTCGTTATCCCGTAAGTCGAATGGGTTGCAGACGTCTCGAATCACCTTCCTCTGTATTTTTCTTGCTTCCCTTTCCTCATACACAGTTAATAGATAATTATAGTACGGCACCGCATTATACATAAATTGTTTAATTTCACAGAACACTGTTACCCCCCTTTTTCAGTTTTTTCTCTGTTTGTCGCGGTTTCTCGTCTACGAAAACCATCCACGAGAAACTTGTCATAGGAAAATGTCAAAATTCGACTAAATAAAGCGCGCATGTTAGAGCCTGACGACAAAAAAAGGTTTGACAGAACGACATGAGTTCTTTAACAGAACGACACGAGAAAAAAGTGTCGCCATGTTAGCTCCAATCGACAAACAGACATATGTCGTCTCAGCACGACATAATGCGTCGACAAAATTTTGTCGACTTGCGCATGTTAGCCCTGCTGGTGGGAAGTGCCCGTTTCCTGGTAAATGCCTTCGGTTTTCGTTGAGTTAACTTTAAGTTTACAGGTTTTAAAGAATTTACTGAGTAGTTCCAGTGAATATTGTAGTCGTCCAGTTACTACATCAACATCTTTATGTGTCGCGAATGTTGCCGTATCGTCGGCGTAGATGGCGAGTTGTGTGTGTGCCTGTTGGGGAATGTCATTTAGGTACAGTATGAAGCCGTAAGGACCAAGGAGTGAGCCTTGAGGCACACTGGCTGGCATGGTCTTAGGATTAGAATGGTCTTTACCTATATACACGGAGAACGATCGGTCTCGCAAGTAGTTCTGGATGAGTTTTACTAGACAGAGCGGAACTTCAAGTTTGATTAACTTGTGTAACAGGCCATCATGCCAAACAGAATCAAAAGCTTTTTCTATCTACACTATCTACACTAATATTATAAAGAGGAAAACTTTGTTTGGTTGTAATGAATAGGCTTAAAAACTACTGGACCGATTTTAAAAATTCTTTCACCATTCGAAAGCTACATTATCCACGAGTAACATAGGCTACTTTTTATCCCTGTATTCCCACGGGAACGGGATATACGCGGGTAAAACCGCGGGACGTCCGCTAGTGTCTAATAAAATCATGCCTGTGGAGAGACCGCCGTTTAGCCCATGCGCGATGTGCTCAGCTACTCTGGCTAGCTGTTGTGTAGTTGAGTGTGAGCTTCGAACCGAACTGTTCGGGGATCAAATTATGCGCAGTTACTTTAGTGAGACGGGATAAAATAATGGCTTCTAGGAGTTTCCCTATGCTTGGTACTTTGGTAGTAAACTAATTGGTCGATAGCTAGATGGGATCAACTGATCTTTCCCAGGTTTTTTAATAGCTTGGTATGATTTTAGCGTGCTTTAATGTACTTGGGAAATGACCAATACGTAAACAACCATTGAACACTTTTTAGTGGTTCATATGTAAGTTCACATGTTCATGAGTCATAATTAGGGTTGCCACTTTTTTTTGTTGCAGTTAGAGTACACACGGCTACACATCAAGCTATACAAAACCAGTATACTCGTTCGTTGTGCGAAAAGATCTAGTAAAGTGAGGCCAAGATTAACTGGTTTTGTATAGCTTGATGTGTAGCCGTGTGTACATTGGTTTAGTATAGGTAAGAAAAAAAAAGTACATAGTATCAAAATAAAGTACAATTTATTTTTCTTTATTATTACGTTTGAAAACATACTTTTTATTGTATTTTTGCAGTTTTGTCGTATAATTTTTTTCGGTGCAACATCGTCATGATATGTTTCACTTTGAAAATTACGTTTTGTAGGTGTACGTTGAGTATTATTGTCCATTATTTACAATAGCTATAAATCTATGAAACTCTAAATCGGATTTAGTATTCTTCTTACACTCGAACCGGTTCATTCGCACGAAACGAATATGAAATATGTGGCGCTGGCGAGTGGTGGCATCGATTCACCAATCGATAAATTTCATTTAACGAAATACTAAAAACGACGAAACTTTTTAACCCTATACTTGGCAGAGTTTTTTTTTTTTGAAATATTAAAATTTTTAACATAGAATGCATTCTTAGGTATTCATAGAGAGGAGAAAAAATAATAATAAAAATCTATTTATATTATTATAAGATTTATTGAATGTATCACATGTGATACATTGCCAGACTCGTAGAAATCTACCTTATAAAATCTATGTATCATATTTGCTACACTGCCAGGCTTCCAACGTTATTGGAACAAAACAAAAATTAAAAAAAATACACGCTAACGTGAAAAAGACATTTAATTTATGACACATTTTTATTGTACTTCCATACATACAATTGAAAAACAGAACCCCTTTTTAGTATTAGTCGGTAAAAATTAAAAATCATAGTAGTAACGCCCTTTAGACCTTATAAAATCTTAATTATTGGCAAAACAGGCTCGTGACCACGTCCAAAGCGTGTATTTTGCTTATGGTATACTGCGTAGGCTTTATACCCTTTTGGTTTTTTTTACTTTACCCCCATAAATGAAAGGATCCTCAGAAAATCATCATCTGTGGTATTTATTGAGCTGCCAATTGTTTGCGTGCTATAGATATTTGTTTGTTGTTCTATGAGAGAGTCACCTGCAAAACAGCTTTCAATGACACTCGTCTCTTCACGAGGGTCAAACGAGTTATAGCACTTCTCCAGAACCTATAAACTTACAGCAACGCCAGTTAAGTTGTAATCTTTTAGCTGGTATTACTTTTCTCTTTATCGCGACCACTCTTAAGTCTTTTAGAACGAGTAGCCGCAGAAAGAGGAGGTGCAAACAATAGTTACAGCACCTGTTTATAACGTGTCAAGTTGCAGGCTCATGGTAAAGGTAGTTGCAAGGAGGTTGCCAGTCATGAAGCCACTTACAAAAAGGTTCCCAGTGAGTTTACTTGAAGTTACAAGGATGGTACCGGACACAATGGCCTAGGCTCAGCACAATGAAGCTGCCTTCTTCTTTTCTTTTTCTTTTATACAGATATTGTATACGAATTGATTGGGCAATAAAATTGATGGCAAACAAGGGTTTGATTGCAATGACTGAGGGTATAGTACCAAATATATTGAAGCAACTACTTGGTTTATCGTCATTTGGTCAAAAAATAAGATTTCCTGATGAACATGGCAATGATAGAGGCAGCGAACTGGTGTCGGAGTCCGTCGGGAATAAGAAATACTGCAATCAACCTCAGTAGTTCATTCAATTTCAAATAAATTCAATTTAGCTCTTGGTTCCGGAACAAAAACTCGGTAATTTCCAAGTTACCGAGTGCTTCTTTGTTGTTTCATACTAAGACGATGAACCACATGTGGCAGAAAATAAAAATAAACAATAATATTGACAATTTAAATATAAAATATATTGTATATTGTAACAATTATATAATAAATTGAAACCATACAAATCAAGCAATGTAACATATTTGATACAGGCGAAACATTATCTAAAAGTATGGCTATCTGGCAGTGTATCATATCTGATACACTAAGAAAGAACTGTAAATTACATACGATTTCAGCCCATTTTGGTACTCGAAAGTAGCGTTTCTAAGTAGCAAATATAGTAACCTATTTGAATTAAACAGCTTTTGAAAATAATTTGACCTAAATGTAATAAAAATTTGTGTGTTTTTATCTTGCAACGCCAAGACGCCTTTTGTCGGTTTACTATTTTGTTTTCTACTGCATTTTTGGATTATTAAATGATAAAATAGTATTTTTTTGTAGAATTTGGATTATATTTTCTACCATATAAAATAATAAATGTTCTGAAAATACGTCTTGGAACGTCTCTAGATTTTCATAAAGTTCAATGTATCAAATTGTATACAGTGCCAAGAATAGGGTTAAAATCCCAAAAAATATATCTATCTATATCTATAAAAGCGAAAGGTCACTCACTGACTCATCACGAAATCTCAAAAACCGCTAGACGTAAAAAGATGATTTTTAGCAGGGAGGTAGTTTATGGTTAGAAGACATCCGCTAAGAACGGATTTTGCGACAGGGCCGGATAAGGGTGGTCTAAGGGCCCTCGCAAGTTTGTATGAAACTCCTTTATTTTTTGTCCTACAATCTAGATTTTTGGCAGAGACGTAGTTTATAGTCAGTAGACATCCGCTATAAATTAGTTTTGCGACAGGGCCGGATTAGGGTGGTCTATGAGCCCTCGCAAGTTTGTATGAACGTCCTTCATTTTTTGGGCTACAATCTTGATTTTTGGCAGGGACGTAGTTTATAGTTAGTATACATCTGCTAGAGTCTGTCAAGCGAGTCTAGTCCCATGAAAAAGGCGGCAAATTCAAAAATCTTTCAGGTGTCAACACTGATATAGCACGCTGAAAACTTATTGATAGAGTCTGTCAAGCGAGTCGAGTCCACAACCCTTTTACTTTAAAATTCAAGTATCAATAAGTTTTCAGCGTGCTATATCAGTGTTGACACCTGAAAGATTTTTGAATTCTCCGCCTTTTTCATGGGACTAGACTCGCTTGACAGACTCTATGTATTATTTTGTGACAGGGCCGGATTAGGGTGGTCGATGAGGCCTCGCAAGTTTGTATGAAAGTCCTTCGTTTTTTGTGCTACAATCTTGAGTTTTGGCAGAGACGTAGTTTATAGTTAGTAGACGTCTGCTATGAACTGATTTTGTGACAGGGCCGGATAAGGGAGTTCTAAAGGCTCTCACAAGTTTGTCTGAAAGTCTTTCATTTTTTTTGCAACAATCTTGATTTTTTTCAGGGACGGAGTTTATGGTGAGTAGAAGTTTGCTAAGAACAGATTTTGCATTAGGGTCGCATTATAGGTCTAAAGGCTCTCACGACTTTGTATGTAAGTTTGATTTTTGTACTACCGGCCTGAAACTTAGCAAGTCTGTTAGCTAACGGACCTGGACTAAGGGCTCCCTCAAGTATATAAATGAAATCCTTGGCTTTTTGGAGCCGAAAACTGTTAGAGAGATAGAATATAGTTAAGACATTTGTAATGTGTGGGAACGTCACACACATACATACACGTCAAAATTTCCTCGCGAACGAAGTCGCGGGCAACGGCAAGTCAAATCATATACTTAAAGTATTTTCGTGTACTTTATTGTTGTCATAAAGTATAAAGTACAATTACCTGAAATAACGTACAATAGTTTACTAAATAGTACGGGTGGCAACCCTAGTCATAATGTGGACAATGTAGTTTTTTTTTGAGTTTTGTTGATTTTTCATAACCGTTTGTCCGATTTTGATAAAAAATACCATTTGGGAAGTATACCCTTTCTAACAAAAGAATTTTTAAAATCGGTTAGTAAGTGACGGAGTTATGCCCGAACAAACATTAAAAAAAATCTTTCTTTTTTTAGAAGTCGGTTAAAAAATAAAACGTGTCAAAGATCGTGAGTGGGGGATCGTCACTTTCTGGTAAAAAATGTACCAAACTACGACGTCGCGCGACTTTTTGAAGCACTGTATCGTCTTCATTTATTGTTACGTGAATAAAGAAAAAATACGTGTCCGAAATGTTTGCACATGTCGATGAGTTTGTGCTCCAGGGAGACCGGAAGATACACTACCCTACTTATCATTAAATGATGATGACTTACTATTTGTCTCCACGGCTCTGCTCCTCTCCTTAGGTGTTTCTTGTTCCTCGTCCTCTTCTATTTTATACTCCATCACAAGTACATCATCTTCTGAATCGGATTCAGAACCAAGTGGTAATATATCTTCCACATCTAGACGGCTATTGTCTTGATTTTCCATTTCTAGATCTATAAGTAAACAAAATATTTTGTTGATGTCACACACCACATAAAGACATATTTTAAACTGACTTGGTTTTAACCGTACATCACATTCAAAGAAAATTAACAAAAAAATCCAATCATTTATTTTTGCTGAATACACTGTTACTTTATTCTTCAATAAGTTGTTGCATGAAGGAGCGATCCCAGAAGAATGGTGCAATAGTTCGCTAGTGCCTATTTTCAAGAATAAAGGTGATGTGCAAGACTGCAACAACTATCGGGGAATAAAGTATGGGAGAAAGTGATAGAGAAAAGAATAAGAGAGGAGAGTGAGATTACTCAAAACCAGTTTGGGTTTATGCCAGGTCGAGGAACCATGGACGCCACTTTTGCACTTCGCCAATTATGCGAGAAGTACAGACGTGCACACAAGAACTTGCACATGGTGTTCATTGATCTGGAGAAAGCGTATGACAGGGTACCTCGGAATGTGTTGTGGTGGGCCTTAAAAGAGAAAGGTATACCAGGGAAGTATGTAGAGTTAATTCGTGCTATGTACAGTCAATCTCTCTCTGGTTTTTTGATTGGTAATCGATTGTCGTGGTATGGTCATGTGATGCGAAGGAATGAAGGAAATGTTGTGAGGAAAATGTTGAGTATGAATGTAGATGGCTATAAAAGGAGAGGAAGGCCAAAGAAACGATGGATGGACTGTGTGAAGGATGATATGGCTAGAAAGGAGGTGTCTGCTGAGATGACGAGAAATAGGGAAGTATGGAAGAAGAAGACATGTTGCGCCGACCACAAATAAATTGGGTTAAGAGGAAATGCGAGTGCTGTCTCTCTCTACTATCGCTGTCTCTCTCCGTCCTCCTGCCCTCAAATTCGTGCGATAAGGACAACTGCAGAAAAAAGTTATAATTCGAGGTTTGGCTCTCGCCTATTTCCTCCTCCAATATTGAACCAATTTAAAAGATATTTTAGACAATGAATAAGGAGGTTATATACTACGCCGCTATGTTTTTCTTTTTTCGTTAATAGTTGTCAAATTTGTACACTAGGACTCTGTTAACAGCGATCTAAACAAGCAATTTTGAGCATTTTTTGAGGGTTCTAGTGCTTATAAAAATAATTTATCACCAAAAAGGAAAACATAGGGGCATAGAAATAGTTAATATTTATTATTCTGTAAAAAATCATTGCTCTAGGGTCATTAACCAAAAAGAAAACAGGCGAGAGCGTTTGTATGGAGAAAAGACCACCCGCATTTCCTCTTAAGGGCAGGAGAATGATGACACTGTTACAAAGGTGTTATAAAATGTACATGTTTCAAGCGATTCTACCGTAAGGCTTGCAAAATTTATTTATTTATTTAAACTTAATGCACAAGAGTGGTACATAGGTGGACTTAATGCCACAATGCATTCAAGCAAGCAAGGCAAGGCATTTATATAATATTATAATAATAATATTCCACAACTATCACACAACGCCATTTAGTCCCAAGCTAAGCAGAGCTTGTGTTATGGGTACTAGACAACTGATAAACATACTTATATACAGTGTAAACTCTATATAGCGACACTGAAGGGACTGTGCATTTTATGGCGTTATAGAGAGTTGTCGTTAAATGGAGAGAAGAAACATCAGAATTAGAAAAAGAAAAAGTTTATTTCCGACTATTGTTAGTAGTTATGTGCATAAAAAAGAATGTTATTTGAACGCTATTGCGTATAGTCTGTTATTTTTGTCTGACGTCTTTTGCTGCACCAGTAATTTGTTGTAAGTTTGTGAGCAACTAAGAATATGATAAGGTATAGATAATCCATGACTCCTATTTATGAGTCATGGTCAACAACAGTCTACACGTACAAGCAATCCCAATTTGTAAACAAAAGAACGAATTTCTTAGAAAGTTCGGTATGCATGATGCCGACAGTCGAGTTTATTGCGGGCTAGGATAATAAAGCGACAATAGATCGTACACAGCTACGCAGTTTTTACTAATTTTAGCAACTTAAAAGGTACTTTTTATTACTCAATTGTTGTCGTTATTGAGAGTGGGTGTAATTAGTGGTGTGCAATTCCGCTATAAATAATTATCATGTTATAGACTATTGAATATATTTTTATAACATGTTATTTTATACGTTATCATTATAACGAGTCGAAACAAAACGCGGCAGCAATATGAACGCGGAGACGTTGTCGTTTTATTCGACAACACGTTAAACGGGCGCAATGATGCGCTGTGAATGTTATCACGTAGTGGACGGAATACGAACGAATATAATAATATCGTTATTATTAATATTAAGAACGAATATTATTATATAGTTTTAAATTATCAATGAACTTTCCTTCATACTGCACAGTTTCAGAACTAATAAAATGTTATTATTAAGTAAAGTTGGATCAGTGTAAAAAAAATTTTTTTTTTGGTGTTATGTGTTTCTCACTAAAATATCACTGGGGTGGCAGAGGGGGGTCAAAATTTTGGTCCTTTTTTGCCTAGGACGCTCCGTTTTCGAGATATTTCAATTTCAATTTTTTTTAACAGAAACTTTTAGCGCCCATAACTCGGGAACGGTGCAACGTACGACCGCCGCGCGCCACCGCTTGCTACGTTGTTATACTTATTATATTACCCCGTTCTGGCCCCGCTGTTATTCGTTGGGCGTGTTGTTGAGTTAGGCATTATAATGATAACACGTAGGCAGCGTCGGTATAACATACGTTATTCGTTATGAATCAATAACATGTTATGTTTTGGTGTTATTCGTTATATTAACCACCACTAGGTGTAATGCTATGTAGAGTGAAACATTGTATGAAAGACAAGCTAAACCAACCAAAGCCAATTGATTTCGACGGGAGTTTGTCGTTAAATAGAGTGACGTTACATGGAGTTTACGCTGTATTTCTAAATACATACATATTATAGATAAATTACACCCAGACACAGAACAAATGATCGTGCTCATCACACAAACATTTGTCCTGGGTGGGAATCGAACCCACGACCTCCGGCATGGCAGTTAGGGTCACTAACCACTAGACCAACAGGCCAGTCTGATTTATATTCATGGTTAATCCATCAATTAATGAACATTATAAAAAAAAACAAAAAAAAAACTAAATGTTGTTTAGTCGTGAAAGGGTCACTAAAAACAAATGCACTGACTTTTGCATTTAAAAGTACAAATGGATTTTTCATGAAAAAATAAAGTAAAACCTTTTCAGTTAAATAAATTAAATATTTATTTTAAGAAAAGATGGATGGATTGTGTGAGGAATAATATGAAGTAAAAAGAGTAAATGAATGATGTTGTGACTTCTGACAGAGGAGAATGGAGGAAAAATACGTGTTGCGCCGACCTCATATAGAATGGGTCAAGGGCAGGACTGGAAGGGGCTGCGGGTTGCTCGCAAGAGATACCGCGGCCTCGACATAAAGGGCTAAGAAGGAACATGGGTGGTTTTAGTCAGTAGAAGTGTGACACTCCCTTTCGCTCTGCCCAAGAGCGGGAGGGGTTATTTATTGATTTCCAACTCGCCAAAAAAAAAATGGCCAGGAGGACGATGATACAAAGATACAAATCATTTATTTGCATAAAACAGGTAGTGAAGGTGTTACAAACGTTTTTTTTATGGTTCACTGTATTATAACCATACGAGGTGTGCAAATATATTGTTAGGAATTTATGACATAATCAAAAATTAGAATTTATTAAATTACTATGTCATTCAAAATATAATTAATAGTCTATTGATTGATTAAATTGAATTCGAAAAAGTAATGTTAAATAATATAAGTAAATGTCATTAAAATTAATAATGTCATAGTAATTTTAATATTTGTCACATTTAGTCAATTTACAAATAAATTCTAAAATTAAAATACAATGTCGTTATCTTCTAAATATTCTTTTACATTATAATAACACTTTTTTATTAGGAAAGTGTGTAATTTCTTCTTAAATAAAGGAGTAGGCAACTTCCTAATGTCATCGGGTAGTTTGTTATAAATCAGTGATGTCAAACAAATTATACTTTTATTGAGTAGTGCCGTTTCCCCATATGGTATTTCTACATCCAACTTTTTTTAGTCACGTAATTGTCTGTAATAGCTTTTAAAGGCAGTCTTATAATAGCTTGGATTCGATTCCACCAATATATTTAATTTTTATATGTACAGGGAAGGTAATGTGAGAATTTTTAAATCTTTAAAGTAAGGTTGACAACTTGTAGTATTATCTAGGTGGCACATAGCTCTGATACATTTCTTTTGGGCTTTGAATACGAATTCCTTGTCTACCGAGTTGCCCCAAAATATTACACCATATCTTAAAATCTTAATATAGGTGCTACAAGTCCGTGATATGCTGTTAAGACGGCTTCTTTGTTGACAATTTTGGAGAGTTTGTAGAGAGCGAATGAGGATTTATTAATTCTTTTACAGAGATTATTTAAATGAGTATTCCATGACAAATTGTGATCTATATCGATTCCTAAAAATTTTGTATTTGTTAAAGACGTATTATCTGTCCGTCAACGCTCGGATGCATTTTGGAGCGCCTGCCCAATATAGCATGGCAATATTTCGATCAATTAGCTTTAAGTATTAAAATAAATAATAAGGCGTTTAGTAAACTTTTAAAGCGTATGTTAAGCAATACGGCCGACGGAAAGTGTCTGGGAGTATTTGCGACTTATTTTTAAGAATATTGCCTAAAATATACGTAAAAATCAGCATGTAGAAAATACGTGAAGTGAGTATTTTTTTTGTGTACCTTGATGACCTGATACCTGAAAATTGGCCGTCCAAGCAAGCTAGCTGGTAGTAGTGTGTTCTTAGTTCATACTAACACTAGGTACTCAATCGGCCACATTTCCTTCGTCAGAAAATACGTGACGTCTGGCGACCCTGGGATCTTGGACTACGACACATTATCAAAATCTAATAGGTAAGCTGGTTTTAGACGATCAAGTGATATTGTGACTTGCCTGCCGTTACAGTCTAAGGTATAAAATGTTGGCTGTCGCTCTATTACTTTAGACGGACCTTCGTACGGTGGTACCAAAGATCGACGTGCTTCATTCCTAACAAACACATGAGTGTTAATAGATAAGTCTTTGTGAACAAATACATTATTGTTGTTACTATGTAAACTTGAATGTGAGAGAATGGGAACGGATGACAATGAATTAGTTAAGTGTTTGATGTAGTCGCTCTCGTTGATATTGGTTGTAGGCTTTGAATTAAATAGGTCGCTTGGGACTCTGAGACTACTGCCGTATAAAAATTGTAATGGACTGTGTCCCAGATCTAATTTAACTGCCGAGCGCAACCCTAGGAGTACTAGGGGTAATTCGCGTAACCATTGTGTACTATTTGAACATTTTGCCATAATAGCAGCTTTTAGGGTACGGTGCAGTCTTTCGATCATGCCGTTCGCCTTTGAGTTGTATGCAGTTGTACGAACTCGTTCGATGCCGAGTCTTTTTACCCGACTACGGCAAAGCCAAAACCCGACTACGGCAAAGCCAAAGGAGGGTTATGATTTTGACTGGCTATGTATGTATGTACGTATGTATGTATGTGTGTATCTTCATCTGTTCCCTCATAGCTTCTAATCTACTTATCGGAACTCGACATATGAGGTATCGTTAGAACCGTCTTCATTTTCCGCTGAACATAGGCTACGTGACGTGTCACAAAAAGTGATTTGGTGCCCTCTAGCGGTCAAAAAGTAAGGCTTAAAAAATAAAAATGGAGATAAACACGCCGTGTTTGGTATCATTTAAAAGGGCCTCACTTGTATAGTCGACCAAGAAATTGGTTTACCACTTTTGATGACATCTCCCAGTAACATAATTATTCGCTAAGGATTACTGTATTACATTAACGTAATTGGTTAACTGTGAGCCAATCACAGAGCAATGGTTAAAAGAGCATGCAACTTGAACTGTGATGTCAACGCAATAGAGAATATTATATGTAAACAAAACCAACTTGTCCTTATAAATCAAGGAGAATTATGCTAAATACCATACTTAAAAAAAAACTAATTTATTTTCGAATCGCTTTTTGACATATGTTCGGTCAAGTGTCAGTTATTGATCAACTCGAGTCACTTACTGTCAAGAAAATGTCGCGTAATTTAAACTTACAGGAAAGAGCCGAAATTATATCATTACATCGGTTAGGATACAACATAAGTGATATTTCTAGAGAACTGAACATATCGCGATATACGACACGTTTTCGGATAAGACGTAAAGGGGAAGAAGGTAATCTTCATGATCATAGGCGAAGTGGTCGGCCGCCTGCACTGTCCAGCGAGCAAAGAGAAACAATGAGACGTCAGTACGAAGAGAACGGCTTCACTTCTACCGGCGATTTTGCAGAAGAATTCGATGTTACGAAAGAGACCATTCGGCAGCATTTGCATAGTATGGGATTGCATTACAGACGTCACGCTAAAAATGTTTATTTGACCGACGCTAACAAAGCGGCTCGTTTAAATTTTGCCCGGGAGTACTTGAATTTCGATTGGTCTACTACGATATTTACGGACGAAAAAACGTTCAAATCTAGCCAACATGGTCGAATGACTCTCTGGCGTTACAATAATACTAGATACACTCAAGAAAATATTGTGCCGACCACGGAGTCTGGTAGAATCAGTGTAAATATTTGGTGCTGGATGTCGGCAGATGGAGTCGGAGAATTAAGCAGACTACCTCCGAAAGCCAACGCTTTAGATTATGTGGATAATTTAGAAAATGCTATGTTGCCAACCGTCCGGAACGTCTACCCGGAAAGCGATCTGCCTCAATTTAATTTTCTACAAGACAACTGCAGATTACACACAGCTAGAGTGACTCGTACCTGGTTTGATCAACATTCATTCATTAACTTGATTCCATGGCCGTCTAAAAGTCCAGATCTTAACCCGATCGAAAACCTTTGGGGACTTATAATAATAATAATAATAATAATTCATTTATTTCAATCACAAGTGATCATAATTAGCATTATTATTATGGTGCAGCGATGGCATCACCGCAATTAGAGAACTCGAGATGCCATCGATAGTCATTGCCATGAAGTTTGGGAGGCTCTGCGCGGGACAGACATTTGTTCACGCCTCGTTGGCTCTATGAGAAGTCGCTTGTTAGCAGTCATCGAAGCTAATGGTGGAAACACGCGTTATTAGGCTGATATTTCCCAATATTTTTTTTTTACAATTAAATGTTACTGTTACGTTTTATGAAGGACAATAAATTTATGTTATTTTTAAATGATAAATCATTGTTTATTATTAATCCTAAAACCCTTTAACTACTAGCAGGAAATGGGACGTTTTTAAATCTATTAAAAACATATATAATAAAGTTCAATTCCCTGGATTCAAAATTCAATTATTTTACGTCGAAACTAAACAAAACGTTTTATTGCACATAAAGTACGAGTTGCAGGAGGATAAATTGCAAGCCATCAGTTCTGAGTTTAAATAAACAGGAATGACAGATTCTGACGTAGCAGTTATTAATCTGTCAAGCGAGAATAGCACTTGATGTTTTGTACGTGCAAATGATATTCAACCTTAGAGTGGTAAACCAATTTCTTGGTCGACTATACATTTCCAAAATATTGCTCAAATTTAAAATCACGCCCTCTAGCGGACAAAAAGTCAAGAGTCAAAAAAAATATTTAACACCAAAATTGTTTAAGGTGGATGTTCACGGTAGCCCGCGAAATTCAAATTTTCTTAAGTTTTTAGCGATTTGCAGGCCAGTGCTAGGTTGTATGTTAGTGAAAATATGATTCGCGGCTGTAAGACGTATGCTGTTACAGATTTATAATTATCAAAATCATCATTACAACCCTCCAAGTTCATGTAACTCTCAAGAATGATTATTTCATCAAAAGGTCAATAAAAAAAAGTAAAAAACTAAAACCCGACTACGACAAAAAAAAAGACGCTGAAAAAGTAAGAAACAAGATTTTCAGGATAGAACAAAAAGAGAAGCTGTAGTCACACGTAGGTACCAACCTAAACACTTTAATGTACACACAGTATAGCAGAGTTTATGAAAGAGGACAATTTTCTTCGTTTCTAAGATGTTGACGTTGTTTTTATTTTTGTTTTATTTTTATTTATTTTTTTGACATGTTATTTTATTTTTTGAATTTGTATTGTATTAATATTTTTATTGACTAATTTTATTTAATGACTACCTACTTTGACATTTAATTTAATTTAATATTTAAAAAATATGCTGCCAAATTGTAATGATACCTACCTAATCTTTAAAATGAATAATTATGTTTATTTTTATTTTTAAGTGTCTACATAATTTATATAGGTAATGTCATTTTTTGGTTGAATATTATCACGGTTTACGCACCATCTCTTCCAACCGATTTGTACGCCGCGACATGTGGCTAAACATGTTAGAACTTAATGTATCCCTTTATTATCCTGCATGTAATGTATCATGTAGACCATGTTTAAACAAATAAATATTACTTACTTACTTACTTAAAATGCCGTGTGACTACGGCTTTTCTTTTTGTTCTATCCTGAAAATCTTGTTTCATATTTTTTCAGCGTCGTTTTTTCTGCCGTAGTCGGGTTTTACTTTTTTAATAACTGCCGAAATAAGTCTGATTCGAATTGACGACCTTGATCTGAGGTTATACGTATTGGACAACCGAAACGAGCAATCCAGTGCACTACGAACGCCTTAGCAACCGTTTCAGCTGTTATCTCTCTAACGGGTATAACTTCTGGCCATTTCGTCACCCTGTCGATGATGGTAACGCAATACTTAAAATCCTCTGCCGGTGGCAGTGGTCCTATTATATCGATGTGAACGTGTTCAAAACGATTTCCTGTGTTGTCAAATTCGCCTATCGGTTGTTAAAATATGCCTGTAATTAATTACGTATGTTGACTAATTATAATGATTTATATGAACTTGTATTGATTAAAAGTAAGTCGCATTGATCTCATGTGATTGGAGCCAGTCTCGAACTCTCGACCAATCACATGGGGACTTTGACAGTTATTGTCAACCAATTATAATCAAGTAAAATGGCGGGAACAAACGCGTTCTCCGCGGGCACGTAAGTGAGATGTTCGTCGTGCTAAGGCATTCGTCTTGCGACATCGGCACTGGCCACATGTATTGTATTGTATAGCTAGATCATACTGTATTACTGTACTGCTGTAACTATTTAAGCAATAAAGTTGAGTCTTTTGAGTTTCGTAAAGAGAGTTTCTTTATTCAAAGTCCTTGCTTCTGAGTGTTGAACTAGTAAGGTTCATACGGTGTTTCTGTGTGGCGTTGAACTTTACATTTTTGACAGGGAATACACGTTTTGACGTAATTTTTTATGTCGGTATTCATGCTGCTCCAAAAATACCTTGACTTAAGTAACTGCAACGCCGGGATGACTCACATTGTGTAAGGTTTTGATGGCGAGTTCCCGGAACTGTTTAGGTAGATAAGGGGGTATGTTATTTGTTGATGTTTCGCAGGCTATCTTTATCTCCGAATCCGGCATTGTGATTAATTTAAATTGGAGTTTATCGTGTTTGCGTAGATTTTCTAATTTTGGATCGCATTTTTGCACTTCGGATAACTTTTGATAATCGAATAATGGTGGCACGATAATCTCATCGATTCGGGATAATGCGTCGGCGACTGTGTTTTTTTCGCCTTCAACGTGCGTGATGTTATCACAAAATTGAGAAATAAAGTCTAGCTGTCTTAATCGCCTAGGTGAGTCTGAAACTCTGAAGGCGACACCTTTTTAGATAGGGCTTGTGGCCTGTTAAAACTGTCAGCTTTCTGCCTTCTACCAAATGGCGGAAGTGTTTTATTGCCATGTATATTGCTAAAAGTTCCCTATCATAAGTACTGTATCTTGTTTGGGTGTCAGTGAGTTTCTTTGAGTAAAATCTTAGAGGTTCTAATTTACCACTAACTCTCTGATTTAAAGCTGCACCTACGCAAGTAGGTACCGGAAGCATCTGTCATTAACACTAGTGGCACAGTTGCGTCGGGATGTGATAACATGACTGTATTATTGATACTTTGTTTACATCGACTGAATGCTTCTAATGCATTTTCGGTCCATGTAATTTCGGTTTTGTCGCGTTTTTTGAATTATGTAAATATATATATGCGTTTAGTGGTGCTTGAATTTCTGCAGCTTGTGGAATGTTTAGTCTGTAGAAATTAATCATTCCGAGAAAACGACGGAGTTCCTCGATTGTTTTGGGTTGTGGATAGTCATTTATGAGTTGCATTTTGTTTGCGCTTGGTTTTATACCTTTTGAGTTCATGTGGTAACCAAGGAAGTTTAGTTCTGATTTACCAAATTCACATTTATCTGTGTATATCGTTAAACCGTAATTATTCAAACGTTCTAAAACTATCTCTAAATGTTTTACAAGCATTTATTTTGATTGCGATGCTATAACTACGTCATCAAGATAAGGAAATGCGAAATCTAGACTTTTTAATGCATTCTTGACTAGTGTTTGGAAATGTTGTGCTGCGTTGCGTAACCCAAAGTTCATTCTTGTAAATTCGAATAACCCGAATGGAGTCATGACTGCTGTTTTTGGAATGTCTTCGGGAGCCATCGGTATATTATGGTAGGCTTTTCGAACGTCAATTTTTGAAAATATAGATTTCCCTTTGAGTACGTATGAGAGGCCTATGTCCAGCAGTGGACGTCTTTTGGCTGAAATGATGATGATGATGACGTATGTGAAATCAAGTAGTCTTGGTAACGGGTAACGGTCGGGAGTAGTTTGTGCGTTATGAGCGTATGCTACCTCAGATTAGCAACCCTATTTGTGGTGGTTCAAACTTCGCTTGAAATGCTGTGAGAATAAAGTTCTAATCAGCTTGCACTACAAAGCGGTTGTTACGTCTTTCGCTGCGGCCGAATAGTGCGAAATTAGTGGTATTTTGCGATTTACAAAAAAACTATTGATTGGACTAAAAAAGTAAAACACTATCCGCCTTATTACAAAAGGTAATTAAACCTGGTTTAACTTAGACTTGGTTTATCTCGCATGCTGTCACTTTCTTTTGAATATTATTGAAGTGAGACGTCATGCGAGATAAACCAAGTCTAAGTTAAACCAGGTTTAATTATCTTTTGTAATAAGGCGGTATGACTTTAGTATGTTGCTTGTAGAATTATTTGGCAAAAAAATCAGAACGATGACTTGTATTTTAGTATGGTTTTTACTCGTTAAAAGAAGTTTTTAGAGGTACCTATCTTCGCGATTTTTTTTCTATCGAGCAAAGTTCATCATCATCATTCACAACCCGAATTCACCCACTGCTGGGTATAGGCCTCTCTTTTCTGGTGCCAATCGCCACGTTCTTGTGCCAGTCTCATCCAGGTTTTTCCCTCGATGGCAACTATATCGTCTGCCCATCTCGCCGCCGGGCGACCTACATTTCTTTTACCCGTTCTTGGACGCCATTCGGTGACAGCCTTACTCCACCTGCCATCTCTACGCCTTGCCAGGTGTCCTGCCCAACCCCATTTGAGTTCCATAACGCGCTTTCCAATATCGGTGACCTTTGTGCGTCTTCGGATGTCGACGTTTGGAAAACTCGGTCTACCAGTTTTATGCCTAGCATGGAACGCTCCATGGCTCTCTGTGCAACTCTTAGTCTGTACACAGCCTCCTGTGTGAGCGTCCATGTTTCAGCACCGTAAGTCATTGTAGGCAGAACACATTGGTTATAGAGGCGGGACTTTAGACACAGTGGAATTTTGTCTGACTTCAGAATGTCGTCCAATTTGCTGAACGCGGCCCACCCAAGCTGTATTCTTCGGGATATCTCCCTTTGTTGATGCTCTTTGCCAAATGAAAGAACATGGCCAAGATAGACATACTGGTCAACCATCTCCAACTCTTCATTTCCAACTTTGACAGAAGGATTTGTTAGCAAAGTTAGTTGTACTTATTATGTTTTCACAACACTATGGCACTAGCATATATTCTGAAGAATATCATATATTTTTCTGATGTTGATTACTGCAGTGAATCAGATACTTTTACGCATTATAAAACTCGCGTTTGAGGTACCATAAGCTCTTAAGGCTCCTTCCACGAAATCATCTCATTTTGATCAACTTTGATCGGTTGGTGTGGGAAATCTATGAAGAATTTGAAGCTTCCTTTTGGCTATTATAAGAGACGAGTTCTTTTTCTGGTGGACAGTGGACAAGAATTTTCAAAATAATGTTTATATTAATGGCAATCACCCGTATTCAAAAGCCCTTTTCCGCAAAAATACCGATCGAGTTACGTTTGGCTTAGCCGAACATAACACTACAAACGATTCTCAACATTAAAAAAATATAAATAACATCACCATATGGTCTACTGGAGTACCAAGAAGTCAGATTTTCGACTTCAATACAAAAAATAGCAGAAAAAAAATGTTAAAACATCGCAATTTTTACAAAATGTCTCGACAAATAAGATTTTTTTCTATACCTTAGAATCACTTTAGAGAAAATTCAAAAACTACGTATTAATTTTAAGGTAACCTTCTAATAGAATCGTATTTTTATTTTATCAATAATCTATAATTTCATTTCGTAAATTGAATCCAAAGTTAACTATACGTGGGTGTAATTTATCTATAATATGTATGTATTTAGAAATATATAAGTATGTTTATCAGTTGTCTAGTACCCATAACACAAGCTCTGCTTAGCTTGGGACTAGATGGCGTTGTGTGATAGCTGTGGAATATTATTATTATTATTATTATTACTATATTATCGACCGCGCAAACTCTTTCTCGCCAGTACGAATCGGCCACTGCCAAAGGGCGGACGTATCGCTTTGTGTCACAAACGCTCCCGTGTTTTTCGTAAACATATTTTCTAGATTGTAAGCCGATTACCACAATTTGATACACTTATTAATTTTGATCAAACATGTTATTTTTGCTAATTTGTAAAGATTTCTAAATTTTTTTTCATCTTCAGATCGAAGTCGAATTTCACGATCGATTGTTGTTGTCGATTTGTACTTCGATATATATTTTTAACCGACCTCCAAAAAAGAGGAGGTTCTTCATTCGTGTTTGTATGTCTGCGAATATCTCCGTCAATTGTGGACTGATTTTCAAAATTCTTTTTGTCTTGGGAAGGGTATACTCCCGAGGTGGTCCCATTGTCACCAAGTCAGTTTCTGATGATGGGAACTCTGAGAAATTGAGGGCAACCCTCGAATATCATAGGCGCACTTAACGTTTTCCATACATTTTCAGAAGCTGTTCAAGTATTTGCGTCTGATAATCATAATTTCATGTGGCTGCGCTGATGACGGAAGGTGCAACTCCTCAACGGTCAGGACTTGAAAGAAAATTCCTTCAAAATTATACGTACTTATGGATCGATAGTTGTATTCTTTCAGGCTATTAGGTTGAACTGATGATAGACGGTAAATCTCATT
The DNA here is from genome assembly GCA_949316265.1 of Diarsia mendica. NCBI lineage: Eukaryota > Metazoa > Arthropoda > Insecta > Lepidoptera > Noctuidae > Diarsia > Diarsia mendica. The sequence continues at coordinate 13,378,808 of OX438914.1, read as the reverse complement.
AACCGACTTAAAAAAAAGGAGGTTCTCAATTCGTCGGCTAGGAAAATTTTAGGTTTTTCCGTCATGGGTGTCGTTTTCATGGTTTTTGGGGTCGCTGATTACGAAAATGAGGTCAAAATGAAAATTCAAGATGGCGGCCAGGAATATTTTTGGTTTTTCCGTCATGGGTGTCGTTTTCATGGTTTTCGGGGTTGCTGATTACTAAAATGAAGCCAAAATGAAAATCCAAGATGGCGGCCAGTAAAATTTTTGGTTTTTCCGTCATGGGTGTCGTTTTCATTGTTTTTGAGGTCGCTGATTACAAAAATGAGACCAAAATGAAAATCCAAGACGGCGCCGACGAAAATTTTTGGTTTTTCCGTCATGGGTGTCGTTTTCATGGTTTTTGGGGTCGCTGATTACGAAAATGAGGTCAAAATGAAAATCAAGATGGCGCCGACGAAAATTTTTGGTTTTTCCGTCATGGGTGTCGTTTTCATGGTTTTCGGGGTCGCTGATTACGAAAATGAAGCCAAAATGAAAATTCAAGATGGCGGTTAGGAATTTTTTTGGTTTTTCCGTCATTGGTGTCGTTTTCATGGTTTTGGGGTCACTGATTACGAAAATGAAGCCAAAATGAAAATCAAGATGGCGCCGACGAAAATCTTTGGTTTTTCCGTCATGGGTGTCGTTTTCATGGTTTTCGGATTCGCTGATTACGAAAATTGAAAACTGAGTACACTACACACCCCTGATTACGCATTGCATATTCGCCCATTATGTGCTTTAGCGTATTTTCAATCAGAACAAGTTATCAACGCTTTTGACGAACTGCTCGAATCTCAGTTTTATATTGTGCATTCTGCCCTCCTCCGACAAGTCATTGATTATTTTGAAGATAACTGGATCGGAAGGTTGGAAAGACGGGGCAGGTGAGCTCCTAGATTTCCTATTGATCTGTGGAATACTTTTGATGCAGTTCTTCAGGAAATTCCCCGAACGAACAACTCCGTTGAAGGCTTTCACAGGGGATTCTCGTCACTTCTAAAGACTCATCACCCATTGTTACGGACGCCAAACTTATAGAATTTTAATCAATAATAAACTTGATTAAGTAGATTAGCTATATATTGAATGCCTAGAATAAGTACCGAACACTCCGGTGTACCTCTCCCGTCTACATTACACCACTACGACGGAGGACATCGTGGAGTACGTGCGCCAGAAGATCAAGTACGTGGCGAGAGTGCAGCTGCTTGAGTCGCGCCGCAACGTCAACTTTAAGGCGTTTGTGGTGCGAGTACCGACATGCTATCTGCACCTCGTCTTGGAAGAGGACTTTTGGCCGCAGGGGGTGGTGTTTCGACGCTTCCGCGGGCAAGTGCCACATGATCGCTCAGTGACGTAGTGCAAGTGTAGTGATACTAATATAGTTTTAAGGTTTTATTTACTAACACAAGCTGTATAATTATATCGTATGTATGTTAGTCTGTAAGGTATTTATCTATGGGCCAAAGTAGCCTGAAAATAAATAAATATTATTATTATAAGTATATAAGAGACTTCAATAATTAAAGCTTAACGAGTGTAATGTAACCTAACTTAGGAATAAACAGTAAAAGTTAGCTAATAGTAATGTAAACAGAACCCTAAAATCAGTCTAACTTCAATTCTTTAAGTTCTATAAATGTATAACATAAGTTTTACTTAAAGAACCTATGTATTTTAAAGTCTGTCGAGAATAGGTAAGCAAGTTATGGAAAATTCCACTCGTACTATGACAAAGTCCCACATTAAAAATTTAATAATGTTTGTGATTGGGAATTTAAAAGGCTGTATTCTAATCCAATAAGAATGCCTTAATTTTATCCAATGGGAATCTGGCCCAACGGTCACTTTAATCCTGGCGTTTCTATTGGATATTTGCGCGGGAAACGCCATGCACCTTGCCGCTAGCTTCGTCAAGGTGTAATAGGATATAAGACGCAAGGTTTTGTACTGCGATTACAGTCGACAGTGATCTCTCCTACTAGTAACATCTCTAAGTTTAAATAAGTACTAAGTAAGTTAAATAAATCCTTTATTTTTCTATTCTATATAAAACAGTGTTTTTATTCTTGTGTGAGGCCACAGTTTGGTCTCGTGGTGTCTCCTTGTCTACGTAAATACAAATCATACAGTCCAATCATTGATATAATAAAACTCAAGATACACACTCCGCGTCTCAAAACCGTCCGCTTAAAATGAGTTCACAATGAACTCATTTCAAATAGTCTCGCGTCGCTCGCGTCTCTGCACGGTCGTACAAAATACTTTTTATATTGCTTTTTATAACTGCATTGTAAAAGGAATCTGCGTAAGGTTGAATTTGCCAAAAAAAAAATGTTTATAGTGACGATAACTAAATGTAGTAGTGCGTGTATTGGTGAGTGTTTGGGCGACTGCTTCGACTGTTTGTTTTGTTCGAGATTGTGCATCTAGGGTTTTATTATATCAATGAGTCCACTACGGACATTCTACGATCATTCCAGTCTTTAGGCTGAGTCTAGTGAAATAGATCTCAGAGTCCCTAACACCCATCTATATGGAAGTTTTTGGATGAACTTCGTCGGCAGCAAAGCCTGACAGAGCTGAAACTGGAGCAAATTTTGTCTCGTGGATCACACCCAACTAGTCGGCCAAGATATAGGCAAACATCAGCAAGATTGAAAGATTTAGTTGAATCATTTGAGGAGAGACCACTCGCAGATTACTTACCGGCCATTGCTCATAATTTTGAATTCCAACAAATATGATTCACAACAATCAGCGACCCTAAAAACTATGGAAACGACACCAATGACGGAAAACACAAAAAAAATCCTTACCGCCATCTTGAATTTTCATTTTGACCTCATTTTCGTAATCAGCTACCCCAAAAACCATGAAAACGACAGCGACACCCATGACGGAAAAACCAAAAAAATTCCTGACCGCCATCTTGGATTTTTATTTTGACCTCATTTTCGTAATCAGCGACCCCGAAAACAATGAAAACGACACCCATGTCGGAAAAACCAAAAATGTTCCTGGCCGCCATCTTGGATTTTCACTTTGAATTCATTTATGTAATCAGCGACCCCAAAAACTATGAAAACGACACCAATGACGGAAAACACAAAAAAAATCCTGACCGCCATCTTGAATTTTCATTTGAACCTCATTTTCGTAATCAGCTACCCCAAAAACCATGAAAACGACACCCATGACGGAAAAACCAAAAAAAATCCTGACCGCCATCTTGGATTTTCATTTTGACCTCATTTTCGTAATCAGCGACCCCAAAAACCATGAAAACGACACCCAGGACGGAAAAACCAAAAAAAATCATGACCGCCATCTTGGATTTTCATTTTGACCTCATTTTCGTAATCAGCAACCCCAAAAACCATGAAAACGACACCCATGACGGAGAAACCTAAAATCCTAGCCGACGAATTGAGAACCTCCTTTTTTTAAGTCGGTTAATGAGATTTACCGTCTATCATCAGTTCAACTTAATAGCCTGAAAGAATACAACTATCGATCCATAAGTACGTATAATTTTGAAGGAATTTTCTTTCAAGTCCTGACCGTTGAGGAGTTGCACCTTCCGTCATCAGCGCAGCCACATGAAATTATGATTATCAGACGCAAATACTTGAACAGCTTCTGTAAATGTATGGAAAACGTTATGTGCGCCTTTGATATTCGAGGGTTGCCCTCAATTTCTCAGAGTAGTAATTTAACCGACTTCTAAAAAGGAAGTCGGTTACTTTTTAACCGACTTCTAAAAAGAAAGTAGGTTCTCTATTCGTATGTTTTTTTTATGTGTGTCCGCGCATATCTCCGACAAGTGTGGACAGATTTTCAAAATTATTTTTTTTGTTTAAATAAATAATGTTTCCGTCTCTTTTAGACGGAAACATTATTTATTTTTGACGTGTTTAAGTGCTTTCACAACCAATTTACAACAAATATTAAAATCTGTGATTAAAATAGATATCGTAATTTTTGATTTTTATTCATATAACACCAAATTGAACCATTTTTAGGGTTCCGTAGTCAACTAGGAACCCTTATAGTTTCGCCATGTCTGTCTGTCTGTCTGTCTGTCTGTCCGTCTGTCCGTCCTCGCTTAATCTCTGTGACCGTTAGCACTAGAAAGCTGAAATTTGGTACCAATATGTGTATCAATCACGCCGACAAAGTGCTAAAATAAAAATTGGAAAAAAATGTTTTATTAGGGTAGCCCCCCTATATGTAAAGTGGGAAGTGATTTTTTTTTTAATTTTAACCCTATCGTGTGATATATTGTTGGAAAGGTATTTAAAAATGAATAGGGGTTTACTAAAATAATTTTTTGATAATGTCAATAATTTCGGAAATAATCGCTCCAAAAGTAAAAAACAAAGCGTCCCCCCCCCTCTAACTTTTGAACCATAAGTTTAGAAAATACGAAAAAAATCTGAAAAGTAGAACTTTATAAGGACTTTCTAGGAAAATTATTTTGAACTTGGATGGAAACAACAGATGGAAACTGCAGTTAACCAATATAATTTGGTCCCTGAATCGTATGAGCGCCTATACAATCCAGAGGTCAAGTTTCATTGGCCCGTATTTCAAACAAAAAAAGAATTATTACTACGGAACCCTACACTGAGCGTGGCCCGACACGCTCTTGGCCGGTTTTATGTTGATTGATATACTGTACCTATACACAACACACATTCCAGACTTTTTTTAAAGCCGTACGCGTGTACTTACTTACTATAAAATTATGTCACCTAAAATAATAATCGTCTAAATGATCAAATTTTTCAACCGTAGTTCAACGCTCGAAATGCCCGTGTGTGCGTTCGTCGGTGTTATCGCTGCACACAAACATAGCATCGCACCGAAATTGCCTAAAGTTCCGCAAGTCTTGTCTGTACAAGGCCTCTTAAGTCTACGATAATCTCCGCACGGCCTTATTTCACCGTTTTTTTTAGTAACGCATACAAGTGGGTTAGCCCAAGGGCTATTCTGGAAAATCATCATATGACCCCCTCCGCTGCGCTTGGGCAGAGCGAAGGGGAGTGTCAGACTTCTACTGACTAAAAACCGAACCCATGTTCCTTCTTTGCCCTTGTGCCAAGGCCACGTCATCTAGTACTAAAATCCGCGACCCCGACGGGCGTCGGCCCTTGCGGGCCCCTCCTTGCTGACATCTCTTTGAGGCGCGCGTGGAACACGAACGCGCCGCCGACACGGTCTGTTGCCGTCATGACGACGGCCGGACGGCGAGCTAGCCCATTACTCACCGTCCACAGGCCCGCGTCTACGGTGGCCGGAAGCCATCACGTGGCCCCCGACGCCCGGAGCGCCTTCCGCGGCGGCTGGGACGTTGAGAGGTTCTCTCCCTCTCTCGTTCCGCCACCTCCTTCGTTAGCATCACTGCTTCGCAGAAGGAGGCGACGGCGTCCCATTCCTCCTCGCCCCGGACCATGGCTTGCACCAGGGCCGGACGCGAGAGGTCGCCGCCGCCAATCGCGAGTCATATACAATATTGGTGACATCTATTTAGTGATAATATAAAATATTTGGTCTACAGTTAACTTTAAAAAAAGAAAATAGGTTCATTCCTACAATACTTTAGGAAACACAATTTGGTGAGCATTAATCCATTTTGGCCGGCATTTCGAATTTTTTTGGTAGTAAAATCGTTCTTTTCTGGTAGGTGTTTAAACACAAGCCTTTATTTTATGGAAGATATTTCGAATCTTAGATTCTTGAAAACATACCGTCACTTTGATATTCCTCCTTGGGCTCAAGAATATCATCTTGTCTCTCACAAACAGCTGGCAATTCTTCCTTCACAACAACGCTATCTGTTGGACCAACTTCAACTATATTTATGTTCTGCATTGAAGAGATAGTAAGCCCATGGGGAAACTGTAAGCCGTTTTGGTTTACTAAAGGTTTTGGCTGTAAAAAGATGTTACAGTTTTATATAAAATATGTTGATTTTTACAAGGGCATTAACTTCATATACATATAACAAAGTTATGCGAATAATTATCTATTGAAGTATCTCACCTCGTAACTCCCTTCCATTATCTGAGCAAACAGCTCTTCTGCTTCCAAACATCTCCTCAGCAATCTACAGCTTCGCTTTAGTTCAGCACAGCAGAAAGAACAAGCGAGGATCGGTCTACTGTCCTTGGTTACAAACTGCAATAAAATTTTCACAAATTTTGTGTTTCAGTCTTCTGGGTTTGTGAATAATATTCTGCAAACACTGCAGTTTACAGGTTTTTCTAAATAACACTTGGTTAATATTTCCGCTAAGACCCGCGCTGGGGGGGGGGGGTTGGGGGGAGGGGGGTTGGGGTGAGGTGGGGGGAGGGGGGAGGGGGGCTACCCCTCAGTACAACTCACATATCTCGGAGCCCCATGGTTTCCGAGATATCCATGGTTAAAGTTTTGAGGTTAGAACAGCGCTAAAACGCGAAACAGCTCAAAATTTTGTATCTTTTGACAGGGGAAGGGTGAGGGGGGGTGCCCACTGTGCTCTGGCACCACTCCCATGTAAAGGCGACGCACCATTCTTGAGAAAAACCCATTTTTTGGAACCTAACCCCTTCAAGCCCAGTCGTTCTGGGTGGTTTTTAAAAAAAATATGAACTTCCTAAGCGACGGGTCTTAATGGAAATACTATCCCTTATAATGTTATTTTAAACACAGGTTCAACAACAACTTTGTTAATGTTCATAAGTTATAGAAGAGTGGAGTCTTCTAACACAAGCTTTATACGCCTAAAAGGAAACTACAATCACTAGTACTTTGTAAGTAAAACTTGACAAAAACAATAAATAAAAATACTATTTATTAGTTTTCTTTCACAAATATTGTTAATTTCCCTTTTATCCAAACCTCTAACAAATTGTTTGTATGATTTCTCAAGTAAAAGCAGTATACAAATACAAATATTCATGAAATATACATGTATATAAATAAAGCATCAACTTACTGGCATATGAGTCAGCCTCTCATATAGTTCGTGCAAGTTCTTGGTCACCACCACATACATACGAACATCCTCCGCTAGACATATCCTACACATTGGCAGTTTTTCCATATCTTTTGTTTATCACTGAAGAACACTACTTCAACTTGGAAATTCTACTGCATACAAATAACAAAAATACTGATATATAATTATTGCGACTACTTTTAGTATATATTTAAGAAAGAGTCGTGTGTAAGCTTTACAGCTGTAAATTGTTAATAAATAGGACCTCTGACCAATATGATATATTTTATGACAACGGTAAGACGTTAGCGGCCCGAGAGCGTTATACTTATTATATCATTCGTAAAAAAGCCTATAATTAATAGAACTTGGTTTTTAAGTCCATAAAGATCAATATCGGTATAAAAATTAAAACAAAAAACACATTTCTATTATTCGGTTTCGGTTGGCTTGTCAACAAGACAACCACAGCCATGAGCCACAGACTACATAGGGTGCGTTCCGACTGTTCCGAGTTAAGGTGAACGCAGACTTGGCCGCACCGCACGCACCGCAGTCGCCGCAGTCATCGCATTTGTCTATGGCCTCGCACACTTGTCCGCGCTGCAGTGCCCGCAGTCGTTCCTGTCGCCGCACGCATCGCATCGCACCACAGATCATTAATACTCCAGCGAGCATGCAACGCACTGAATTTCTTTCATTCAGTTTCCAATTTAAGCATTTTCTTTATTTAAATAAGTATTACAGTATGGCTCTTGACGAATAATTATATGTTATCAGTTGTTTATTATTAGAGGAAAAAGAAAAGGAAATACCAACAAGAGTTAAAAAAATGTTGATTCATAGCATCAACTTAAAACGGCCGCTTCTTGGGGAGTTTTATAATTAGTTTCAGATTTATTAAATCATAATAAGCGGTTTTTTAAATATTTTCATATAAGTAGAACCGACCACAGAATACTAATAACCTAGCATGATGAAACCCGCACCGCGCCAGCCGCAGCGTCCGATGCGGACGGCCGGCGCTGATGACGTCATCAGCTGCGGATTGGTTTCAGGTACTGCGGCGACTGCGGTGCGGGTAAGTGTGCGAGGTTGCATAGAACTTCATACAAATAATTCGAATGCGGAGACTGCGGTGCGTGCGGTGCGGCCAAGTCTGCGTTCACCTTTAGTTTTCATTATTAATTATTCAAGTGCTGTGCACACCTTTAGGTGACGAATTCACCGCAAAATATTAAACAGAACATATTAAGGTGGATGTTCACGGTAGCCCGCGAAATTCAAATTTTCTTACGTTTTTATTGATTTGCAGGCCAGTGCTAGGTTGTATGTTAGTGAAAATATGATTCGCGGGTGTGATTATTTCATCAAAAGGTCATTCTTGAGAGTTACATGAACTTGGAGGGTTGTAATGATGATTTTGATGATTATAATTCTGTAACTGCTTATGTCTTACACCCGCGAATCATATTTTCACTAACATACAACCTAGCACTGGCTTTCAAATCGCTAAAAACCGTAAGAAAATTTGAATTTCGCGGGCTACCTCGAACATCAACCTTAATGTAAGGATTTAGTGAATAAGTCGTTGGTGTGTGAATAAATAAATAAAAAACTCTTTACATATGTAGTTTTGCTTGTTATGTAATCAACATTTAGGGCCGGTTTCACCGGTTACGGATAAAGTTTCAGATAGTTATCTGACAGTTAATGCTATCTACCAGATAAAGGCTGCTGATAACTTTTTTTCTGTTTCACCATCAAACTCTCTGATAAATTATCTGATAGTTAAAGATATCAGCCACTTAATAATTAACGGAACGGCAACGTCGCTTTTTTGCGTTTCGATATTAATACGTACGTCGAAAACTAAGGTAATCGGCCCAACCGCCTTACGCTACGATATTATGATGTCGCTAATAGTTCGAGGGCTTTTCATCACTGTGCTTTTCATTACGAATACAAGGGAAGTTGATGGTAATAGGCTTGCCCCCCCTTAAATCTTAAACGACACTTGTAACTGATGAAATCGACGCAAAGCACGCAATAATGCTTTAAAACTAAAACTATTTTCGTTCCCGACATTTGAAACTTTATTTTATCTGTCAGATAACGTCTCTAGCGGCCACTTGATTCGGCTGATAACTTAACCAATACTTTATCTGCTAGATATTTCTATCCGAGACCTGTGAAACCAAAACTTGTAATATAAGTTTTTAAACTGACATGGTCACTGACACTACTATTAATATCATAAACGGGATATTTACCATGTTTGATTATTGTTTTGAGTTCCCGATATTTCGGCGCTGTTACAAGCACCATGATCACGGATAAACTGAAGTCATTGCGGGTGGATGTTTATGAGCAGACAAATCGGTCTACCCTCTTTCTAGTTCGTTTTTAGCGTTCGGCACCACTACCATTGTCACTCACTACACGATTCTGTTCCCGACACACAAAACTCACTGTGTCCACTCGCGAACTTTTTTCGACACTTTTACGGTTTTTGCACAGTTGAACTACTGGATTCCAAGCTCTCGACAGTTGAAACCCGTCCTCCCGGTTAAAGTTTTTGTATTTGGTGATTTCAATGGCCTCTCTAACCAGACGAGGTATATAGTGGCGTTCTGTCGAGATGACCTGAGGGTTATGCAACTCAATCCAGTGGTTCGATCCCGATTCCAGAAGATGCTCAGCTATGGCCGATTTTTGAGTGTCATTATTCTTCACCGCCCTAATATGCTCGGATATACGACAAGCCACCGTACGTTTTGTCTGTCCGATGTACGACTTACCGCAACTACAGTCTACTTTATAAACACCGGTTTTTTCCAGCGGAAAGTTGTCCTTCGGCGAACGCAGCATCTGGGACACTTTCCTGAAAGGAGTGAAGATGGTCTTTACGGCGTATTTCCGAAGAATATTCGCAACCTTATCTGTCACTCCCCTCACATATGGCAAGAATGCTGGCTGCCTCTCAACCTCGCACTTCCGGTGCTTATGATAAGTTTTCCGTTTAGATTGTGACCAATCGGTAGACCGATTTGTCTGCTCATAAACATCCACCCGCAATGACTTCAGTTTATCCGTGATCATGGTGCTTGTAACAGCGCCTAAATATCGGGAACTCAAAACAATAATCAAACATGGTAAATATCCCAAAACTTGTAGTTTATCTGGCAGATAAGTTCTTAATAGGCTATCAGGGACTTTATCAGGAAGTGGTGAAACCGGCCCTTATTGTTTTTCTAACTGAACAATGTACACTCCCCTTTAGATTGTGCACTGAACGCTCGTTCAACATGCAATTTTATTGATGTTTACAAACAGTTATTTCCTTTGATGGAGAATTCAGTGCAGTTGGGAAACGCCAAATAATCAGAATATAATAAAAGCAAATCACAGTTGAAAGAGAGATTGAAATGTATGATCTTGTAAGTTCGTTTTTTAATACTAATGTCATGTTTACTTATCTGTATCTTCTTTGAGAAATGTCAAATTTATAACATGTCATTATTGTCAGTTTGTCGAAAGTAGCTTCAAAGATGGAGAAGTAGCTTGTTGAACTATGTGAATGTGGTATTGTGATCTTCTTTGTTTTGCTATCGTTACATACATTACACGTACAGTAGGTGATATCTAGGGACTAATAAACTAATTTATATAAATTAAGGCTGCCGTACGAGTGATATAATATTAAGTCTAGCAGTCTGCAGCCGCTGCCGTCTTACCGTGGAACTAAACTACTACTCACGATAATATTGGTGTGAGGTAATAATAACAATTTACAAGGTGTGAAGTTAAACTAAGTCACGACACTTTCGTAGATACTTAAAGAAGTCGCAGTAATTATATACAAGCCTGTTGCCTGTTATTTGTATGCAGCAGAATTTCTAAGTGTATACATAAACATAGTGGATACATAAACAGATAAACAGATAAAAGATGGAAAAGCTACCAATGTGTAGGATATGTCTAGCGGAGGATGTTCGTATGTATGTGGTGGTGACCAAGGACTTGCACGAACTATATGAGAGGCTGACTCATAAGCCAGTAAGTTGTTACTTTATTTAAATAATACATGTATATTATTGGATATTATTTCATGAATATTTGTATACTGCTTTTACTTGAGAAATCATACAAACAATTTGTTAGAGGTTTGGATAAAAGGGAAATGAACAATATTTGTGAAAGAAAACTAATAAATAGTATTTTAATTTATTCTTTTTGCCAAGTTTTTCTTACAAACTAGTGATTGGAGTTTCCTTTTAGGCGTCTAAAAATTTTAGTTGATGATAGGAATGGACTGTATGGGATTCTATGAGGTGAGGTGGAATAAAACTAAGGAATGGCAATAAAAATCTAATATGTTAGCAGAAATATTCACAAGAACGAGGTGAAGCTAAGACAACTGACAGATCACTTGTAACAAAAAAAGAACATCAAAAATAGACAACACAAAATTACCAAGAAGATTGTCAACACTTGTGTTAGAAGACTCCACTCTTCTATAACTTATCAACATTAACAAAGTTGTTGTTGAACCTGTGTTTAAAATAACATTATAAGGCTACCACCAGCCTTAAAATAAGTGGTGATAAACGTACATGCCTTCTATGTGTGAGCTGTTTAAAGTGCTATTTAGAAAAACCTGTAGACTGCAGTGTTTGCGGAATATTATTCACAAACCCAGAAGACTGAAACACAAAATTTTATTGCAGTTTGTAACCAAGGACAGTAGACCGATCCTCGCTTGTTCTTTCTGCTGTGCTGAACTAAAGCGAAGCTGTAGATTGCTGAGGAGATGTTTGGAAGCAGAAGAGCTGTTTGCTCAGATAATGGAAGGGAGTTACGAGGTGAGATACTTCAATAGATAATTATTCTCATAACTTTGTTGTATTATGTGAATGAAGTTCATGCCCTTGTAAACATCAACATATTTTATATAATACTGTAATCATTTTTTTACAGCCAAAAACTTTAGTAAACCAAAACGGCTTACAGTTTCGCCATGGGTTTACTATCTCTTCAATGCGGAACATAAATATAGTTGAAGTTGGTCCAACAGAAAGCGTTGTTGTGAATGAAGAATTGCCAGCGGTTTGTGAGAGACAAGATGATATTCTTGAGCCCAAGGAGGAATATCAAAGTGACGGTATGTTTTCAAGAATCTAAGATTGGAAATATCTTTAGTCTGGGCCACCAAGATACAGGCTGTGCCTAGTTTGGGGCCCACGGCTACTTCTACTAATGTGCTGTTTTATCAATGCTCTTTCTTATTGTTTTATTTTATGTATGTTCTCTAACTTGTGTTTGTCAATAAATTGAAATTGATTTATTATCTTCCACAAAATAAAAATATACCTACAATTTATTGTACGGAAAAAGTTTTAGTTTATTTAAAATCATAATCCCTACTTGTATTATAAATGTGAATGTAAGTTTGTTTGTCATGAAACTGTGTACACATATTCTTAGAAGTATTAGTAGTAACATAGGAAACTTTTTATGGAAAAAAAAGTTAAAAAATTCCACACAAACGAAGTCGCGGGCAACAACAGCTAGTTAATAATATTATAAATTGTGAGGTAGTAAGTTACTTTTTCCCATGTTTACGGCTGATTGGATCATAATGAAATTTAGTAAGGAGATGTTTTATATCCTGGAGAAGAAATTAAAACATCTTTTTTAGCTATTTTTGTTTCTGTTTCCTACACATGTTAATATGCACATGGACAAAGTTGCGGGTAACTGCTAGTTTTCAATATTTATTTACAATATTCTGTGTATTATGTAGTTATGCGTAGCCAACCCTTACCTCGTATTGTATCCGTAAACAAAGATCACGTCATGCCACCCAGCGGATCCAAGTAACCACTAGACTCAAGTTCCTAATGGTCAATTCCAATGAAAATAATGTTTATCAAAACTGTTAAAGAAATAAGATCGACTGATTGCTGTCACTGGCCAACTGTGAGGTCCAGCCACAGACGCACACATGTAAAGCTTTCAAGTAGTATATAAGCACATATAATCTAGATTTAAGCGTTCTTTTGTTAATTGCCATCTTAAAGCTCATGCTGAGCAGACGTGTATTAATTAAATAAATATTTTAAAAACAAAATCATGTTTCATATTTGACCATGTAAAGTAGGGTTAGAAAATTTTCAGTTTAAAATATGTCCTTTTGTCATCTATCAATAAAATAGTAAATTTTAACTGTTTTTATAATTTTACAGATCTAGAACTGGGACATAAAGACTATAGTCATCTAGATATACTACCACACGGGCCTGAATCCGATTCAGAAGATGATGTACCTTTAATAGAGTCCAAAATAGAAGAGGAAGCAGAACAAGAACCATTTAAGAAAAAATGCGAAGCCATGGAGACAAATAGTAAGTATTACTTATTTAATTAAAAGTAGGTACTGTCTGACAACTAATAATAATAATAATAATAATATTTCATTTATTTCAATCACAAGTGATCATAATTAGCAATTAGGTACATTCAATAAAAAATACTAGAAAAATAAGACAAAACACAATTACATTAGAATTTACAGATTAAATTGGTACATGTCAACAAATTAAAATTAAAAATAATCACAATGTCACATTTAAAATTAAAAAGTAATAAATAACTAATACAAACATTATTGGAAAATCATCACAAATAAAATTATTTAAAAAATTACATTTTGGGAAATAGAAAAACACGAACAGATTAAAAATATAAATGTGTTGTCATTCGTTCATTTTATTGTCACTACATTAATCATGCAACAATGGTTAAGGTAGTGACAGTCGAACCTCTCAGCCATCATCCTCAAGATGGTGTTGGAGCTGGCGCGGACCCTGCGCACCAAGGATGTGCACCGTTTCCGCATCGTCGCATAGAAGCAATCAATGCGCGACTCGGCGAACATCCCCGACGCACTGCAGTACCGAGGCAGCCCCAACAACCTCCTATATGCATTGTTGAATTGGACTCGTAGGGCGCTGTACTGTTTTTGAGTATAGTTAGCCCACAGGGCGCTCGAATAGAAGCAAGTGCAGTACGCTCTGAAAAGAGTGTTTTTCACTTCCTCCGAGCATCGTGCAAACCTGCGAGCTATCATGTTCGCTCGGACAGACAACGCCCTACGTTCCCGTTCTATGTCTGAATCGTCTTTCAGGTCAGAGGTCACCAGATGCCCAAGGTATTTAAAGGTGTCAACCCTATTAAGCGGTACATTATTTAACATAATGCTAGGGATAATATCTGGACATTTACCCCTGGCCCGAAAAACCATACATTCACTTTTCTTGCTGTTATAGAGCAGGCCATGGCTGAGAGCATATTCCTCACAAATACCGAGCAGCTTAGACAGGACAACGCATAACTAATGCGTTGGGAGGATGAGCTGAAGCTTACACAAAGATTGAATCTCTCACCCAGTTTAACGGGCTAAATAAATTAAAATAAAGGAGAAAAACTAAAAAACCCGAATGAAAAAACTGAAAAGCAAAAAACAAGCACATTTTAAATTAAACAAAACTTGGAAGCAGGCGGGGTCCATTCTATTATTTTCATTCCATAATTTAATATGACTTCACCATGCCAATTCTTGCCAGCAAATGTTATTTGAAGACTCGCCAAGCAATGTTTTGTTAGTTCACAATATGAATAGTCGGTTTAAGTCTCGTTTTGTGCCCGTCTGTGACACACAATGCAATTCTCAGTATTATGTGTTTCACTTATTATCTCAGCCCAATAACACTAGCACTGACTAATTGTGCACTTTAGTCTATATCTTCACCAACAATGTTTCAATAAACCGTACTTTTCTATTTTTTATTAGTAATACTAGTGGCCCGCCCCGGCTTCGCACGGGTGGAAAAAAGATATTAAAACCTTCCTCTTGAATCACTATATCTATTTAAAAAAAACCGCATCAAAATCCGTTGCGTAGTTTTCAAGATATAAGCATACAAAGGGACATAGGGACAGAGAAAGCGACTTTTTTAATACTATGTAGTGATTATAAGTATAACACGGAGCCAATGTTTACATCTCGGCAGTGTTGCCAGATCCCTGTTTGTGTTTGTTTATAGGATTTGTCACTTTGAATTTCTTTTAAACATATACTTAAGTGTTATATATGTTTGTAATCTCCTTTTAAAACCCTTCATTTTGATACCCTACTCGATGGTAACGGAACAATTCCTTTTTTGAACTCCGCGATTTGGGCCCCAAAACAAAACCCACAATTTTTCTTTGTTTTTTAATTTTAATATAACCAGTGACACTCGCGCCATCAAGACGAATCTAACGTTCATCCGTTTAGGAATTATGAGGGAACAAAGAGACAGACATACATACATGCATAGATACACGTCAAACACATAACCCTCCTTTTGGGCTTCGCCACAGTCGGGTAATAAGGAAGTGTCTGACCAATGATTTGGCATTGACCAACATTTTCTGTTTTAGTACAAATATATACATTCATTTATCGGCATCGTCCTCCTGGCCATTTTTTTTTTGGCGAGTTGGAAATCAATAAATAACCCCTCCCGCTCTTGGGCAGAGCGAAAGGGAGTGTCACACTTCTACTGACTAAAACCACCCATGTTCCTTCTTAGCCCTTTATGTCGAGGCCGCGGTATCTCTTGCGAGCAACCCGCAGCCCCTTCCAGTCCTGCCCTTGACCCATTCTATATGAGGTCGGCGCAACACGTATTTTTCCTCCATTCTCCTCTGTCAGAAGTCACAACATCATTCATTTACTCTTTTTACTTCATATTATTCCTCACACAATCCATCCATCTTTTCTTAAAATAAATATATTATTTATTTAACTGAATAGGTTTTAGTTTATTGTTTTCATGAAAAATCCATATGTACTTTTAAATGCAAAAGTCAGTGCATTTGTATATTAGTTAGTGACCTTTTCACGACTAAACAATTTTATTTTTTATTTTTTTGTTTTTTCTATATTCATTAATTGATAATTAACCATGAATATAAATATAAATTTTGCAAGCCTTACGGTAGAATCGCTTGAAACATGTAAATTTTATAACACCATTGTAACAGTGTATTCAGCAAAAATAAATCCTACTAATATTATAAATGCGAAAGTTTGTGAGGATGGATGTTTGTTACTCTATAACGCCAGAACGGCTCAATGGATCTGAATGAAATTTGGCACAGAGATAGATTATAGTCTGGAATAACACATGGGCTATATAATGTCGCTATAATAAGTTATGGGGGTGAGCAATATTGCATTATGTGCATTTTCCTCAACTGTTTGACAGCCGATATCTGTCCATAGTATTTATATCAATAGAACGATTATTTTGAATCATTTGACACAGGTGTAAGTAGCCTAACGGTTCGGCGACCTACCTGTAAATAAAGGTATGCAAGTTCAAATCTCAGTCAGTGCCTTCTTTTTGTGTTTTTTATAATGATGTAAGATTTCCAAAACTGTTTAAACATGTTCGCGAGTTCGATCCCCAATCGGTTTTCACTTTTTGTATTTTTTTGGTATTTGTTTTTATTTTGATGCTTTAGGATTTTAAAATAATTATAAAAACAACAAAAAGTGATAATAAATCTAAATACATAATAATAAATGTGTAGACGTGGATTTTCTGTACATTAAACATATTATTTAAAAAAAAAAGTTTTCAATTGGCGTGTTTTAGAAATTTTTGTCTGTAGTCTGTCGGGAGGCCTTCCAACGCAACGTCTTCCGGTTCGCGGTCGCCACTCCACGGCTTTTCGGCCTATCGGCCATCCGTTCTGCGAGCAATGTGCCCATTGCCACTGAAGTCTGGCGAATCGTCGGGCTACGTCAGTAACCTTGATTCTCATACGGATATCTTCATTTCTGATTCGATCACGCAAGTAAACTCCGAGCATAGCTCTCTCCATTGCCCTTTGGGTGACTTTGAGATTTCTGATGAGGCCCATTGTGAGCGACCACTTTTCGGTCCCTATCTAATCACTGGCAGCACACAACACACTGGTCATAGACTTTCGTCTTGAGATAGTGTGGTAAGTTGGATGAGAAGATACCGCGCAACTTCCCGAAAGCTGCCCAGCCGAGTAGGATTCGTCGATTGACCTCTTTCTCGAACTGGACCGTTTGTCCCAGGTAGACATAATCGTCCACAACTTCAAGTGTAGTGTCTCCGATCTTGATAAGAGTAGGTGATACATGGACATTCAACGTAACCTTGGTTTTGTCCATGTTCATTTTAAGACCCACTATTTCGGAAGCTCCACATAGGTCATCGAGCATTGATTGATTAAAAAAGAAGACCTTATCGTCATAACGAAAGATACATACATGCAACGACATCTATTACATCAAATTGGTACTAATTAATAAATGTGTTCACAAGATAGCTTTTAAATCTATTTTTTCAAAAAGTAATGATAGCTAAAGTACTCTTAAATAGTTTAAATGACACTGCTTTGAGAATCGACATAGCCTATAATATAAACCTTAAAGTGTGTTCGCTTTCTATGCATTAAATTTTGACTTCGTCTTCGATAGATGGCGTTGTACATTTGACGAATCAAATTTTGTATTTTCTGAATAAAAAATTTACGAATACACACAGTACGAAAATAAAACGAAAGTAAAATAAGACAAGCAGCGCCACAATCAATCGCCCAGCCATGCCACTTCGCCAACCGTGCCGTCATATAGCTGTGTGGCTGTGGGTTCCTCGGGCATTGCTGCAACTTTGTTTTACAATAGCCCGACTACACAATAGTTGCACATTCCGTTTCCAAATTGCCGCTGAATCTTGCCATAAATTGCAACATCACCAAAAAATGCGTCTTTGCAAATAAACTGAAAACAGGAGAGATAAGTCTGGAATCGGACGCAGATGGGCCAATTCTATTTTCCGAATATTTTTTCCCTCCAGTGCCAACAGTACTAATATGGGACGAGTGCACAATATCGCACAAGCATGCATTAGAGGCGTTGAACCGCAGCTTGCAGGACAGCGTTGTTGTGTTGATCACAGGCGACTGTAGTCAGACCCTGCCAGTCATTGCAGGGGACACACCGGTGGATGAAATAAACATAATATGTCTCAAAGCGTCGTCGCTGAGGTCCAGGATCAAAAATCTGCGTCTTATGTTAACTGTACAAAGACCACGAAGCAGGCGTCTTAGCAAATAAACTGATTCAAATAGGAGAGAATCGTCAGGAATCTGGAGGCAGATGGGAATATTCTATTTTCTAAAGATTTTTTTCAGCCAACAGAGGATGAATGGATGGATGAGTTATTATGCACGTTTTACCTATTTTTGAGGTTCATGTAGGAAAATAAGAATAGTGGTTTTTAGGGAGGCAGGTGCTGTCACCAAGGAACGTGTGGATGATGATCACAATAAAATAACTTAGACAAGATTTGGCAGTTCAAAAGTACTTATGCACATCTATACACATGATCACGCCTGTAATTCCGAAAGGGTTAGGTAGTGGTGTACCTAATCGTTCACCGATATTTCGCAGTGATCTTGAAGCGCCATGTAAATGGGGACTGGATGTACTATGGGCTATTGCCATCAACCGGGAACATAACGAGACTCCGTTGCCTTTACTGAGCCCCCCTCCCTTTGCCCGTATCGGGAATCAAATTCCGGACTTCATGCTCAGTAGTCGCGCTTAGGGCTACTGGATCAACAAGACAGACACACATTTTTCAACGTGAACGAAGTCGCGGGCATCAGCTAGTCTTAATATATATGAATCTCCTGTCACGATGTTTGTCCGCGATGGATTCCTAAACTACATAACCCATTTTAAATTAAATTGGCACACCGTGAGCAGTCTGGTTCAACTTGAGAGATAGGATAGCTTAGATCTTTAATTATAGTCGCATTTTTTTTTCACGCGGGCGAAGCCGCTGGCAAAAGCTAGTGATTATATATATTTTTTTAATTTTCTTTGAATGTGATGTATGGTTATGGTTAAAACCAAGTCAGTTTAAAATATGTCTTTATGTGGTCTGTGACATCAACAAAATATTTTGTTTACTTATAGATCTAGAAATGGAAAATCAAGACAATAGCCGTCTAGATGTGGAAGATATATTACCACTTGGTTCTGAATCCGATTCAGAAGATGATGTACTTGTGATGGAGTATAATATAGAAGAGGACGAGGAACAAGAAACACCTAAGGAGAGGTGCAGAGCCGTGGAGACAAATAGTAAGTCATTATCATTTAATGATAAGTAGTCCCCGCGCCGCGGTGTTTACCCCTCCGGCGCCTGGGCGTGTGACATGCTGGGGATGTGCGATGGTACATATGTTATTATCTAAACAGAATGATTGTTAAATGAAATGGGCGATACTCGAACTAAAATGTAGTGAGTGTGACAGAGAAAGGGCTAGTCCTGCCCACATGACCACTGGATCGCTGACCGTAGGCCGTTAACTCTTCTTTTTTTATATGGTGTTAAAGCGAGCTAGTCTCGCGGCGCGAAATTTTGACAGAGCCGCGCGTCTGGCGCGCGAATAAACAGTTTCTGGTTTATTATGAATTACGTTCCGTTTTGCGCATGCAGATTTAATATAGCTACTGGATAATATTATTACTTTTTGTTAGTGTTTATTGTATTTCTGCTTTTTTATTATTTTAAGGCAAGCCCGGCTTATCGGCTTGTTTGAGAGATCTGACACTGGATTATACTCATAATGTTGATCTTTATCATGTCAATTTCATCGTGGACCGTAGTATCTGATAAAAACAAAATGGCGGTGGGTTTATATAATAATAATAATAATAACTTTATTTCCAAAAATTGCAATTTACATAGAACGTTTTGGTTATTACAAATCAGATTATGACAGTAAATTTATTTAAATATATGCCAGCTTCCATACAAAAAAGTTTAAACCCCTTTGTTTAATTTAAATGAGGTTTACGTTCTAGTAAACACAAAATTAAAGTCGTTGAGAGACAGTAACGCCATCTATTGCCAAGTAGCGGTTTTAAGCAACGCCATCTACCATCGAGCGGCTGTACCGAGAAGCGCCATCTAGATCCAGGCATCTGTACTACGGGCGTAAAGCGCCATCTAGCGTCGAGTAGCAATATCACCTAACACCGATCAATAAATCATCCCAGTAATGCAACGGCTCAATTAACACTATGGATGAAATAATGAAAATGTTACAAGACTTAAAGAACGAAATCGCCGAACAAAAACATGAAATAAAATCGAATAGCAAAAATATTGTTATCGAAATAAATGAAAACATTAATTATAAATTTCAACAACTATATCTGGAAAACGAAGAAATAAAATCTAAACTAGAAAACCAAAGCTCTCGTTTAGATTTTATAGAAAAAGAAATGAGAAAGAAAAATATAATTATGTTCGGAGTTGAAGAAACAGAGAGAAGTTATTTTGATCTTCAGGAAAAAGTACTGGGTATAATTTCAAATAATCTGGCAATCAGCTGCATACCAAACGACATAGAGGCAGTCCAAAGAAGAGGTAAAAAAGCGGAAGGCTAAGTACGTCCCATAGTATTAACTTTCACTACGCTGGGTATGAAAATAATGACCTTAAAAAACAAGAAAAAGCTAGAAAACTGTGCTTATTATATAAAACAAGATTATCCTAAACATATTTATTTTTTCATTTGTGAAGAGAGAAAATAAAGATATTGTATTGTATATACTGGAAAAGAGAGCCGCACTGATGGAGCAGGCAACATTAGAAAAAGAAAAGGGAAATAAAGTTATCCTTAAATACGACAAACTAATTATACAAGAAAATAAAAATGAAGAAAATATACTTATTAATAAAACTGGTCCCTCAGATAAAATCAACACACGTGGAGAAAAAAGGTCGCATACATACTCACCTACGAAAGTTGAAAATAAACAACAAAACTACAAGAAAAATAAAACTCAATCTATTCTATCTTATGTTAACCACTCACCGGCTCCAATGCGACCAGCACCTGGCTCCAGCAACGAAAAGTAGCAACTAAAAAGGGACCCCCCTCTCCTCCCCTCTACACTCCCAATACGGTTGGTCACCGCGGGAGTGTCAGACCACAACCCTCCAAAAAAAGAAAATATACGAGAGAAAAAGAAAATTAATATTTGCACACTGACCGCCTTATTATAAAAAGTATTTAAACCTGGTTTAACTTAGACTATGGTTTATCTCGCATGCCGTCTCGCTTCAAATATTCAAAAGAAAGTGACGGCATGCGAAATAAACCATAGTCTAAGTTAAACCAGGTTTAAATACTTTTTATGATAAGGCGGTGAATGTTAAATCATTAAGTTCACCTTATAAATTACTAGAATTGAAGACGGCTCTTCGTAACATAAACCATGATATAGTTGGACTATGCGAAGTCAAGGTGAAAATATAATAGAAGACGAAGACTATGTCATGTATTATATAGGACAAACAAAAGGTCAATATGGCGTCGGTTTCCTGATTAAAAAAAGATACAAAGAAAACATAATACAATTTACCGGGATATCGGAAAGAGTCTGTTTGTTGGAAATAAATTTAGAAAAATTACATTTCTCTATTATACAAGCATACGCGCCAACTGAGTGCTCCCCCAAGTCGACATAGACCTCTTCTATGAAAACCTTGAAAGTGCCCATGACTTGATCACGACACAGTACGTTATAACAATGGGTGACTTCAACGCACAAATTGGGAAACCGAAATCTTTCGAGTACAATGTGATGGGTAGATACGGTTTCGGTAATAGAAGCAAGAGAGGAGAAAAACTTATTCAATATGAGGTGTTGAATTCATTATCCTTTGGAACAGATCACAGACTGCTTCGAGCGACTCTTATCCTGACACCAATAAGAAAGAGTAGACGCAACTTCACCGGCAGCACAAACACACTTCAAAATTTAGAAGATCGCGAACTATACTTGGAAAGCCTAAGCGAACAATTACCAAAATTACTAGAGACACATGAACACCTTACAGCCAAAGTTTACTACCAGATGTTAGAAACTGCAATAAAAACAAGCCTGAAAAACAAATCTAGACCCAAGAAATCAGCTATTCTAACAAACAAGGCATTAGAACTAATGAAGAAAAGAGGCGCTTTACAAAACAAACCTAATCTGAACAAAACAGAGAGAGAAGACCTGAAAAACCTATATAAACAAACAAACAAGGAAATAAAGCAATGTTATGAATCACACAGAATGGACACTATAAAAAACATATAGAAAACACAAGATCGGCTAAGAAAGCATTCAAAGAACTGGACAGAACAAAAACTTGGATTCCATCTCTACAACATGGTACAACAAATAGTAGATCACGTAGGGAGATTATAAAAATAGCTACAGATTTCTACACAAGCTTATATAGTGAGCCAAACTCGATACAAAAAATAGAGACGTCAAACAATCCAAAGAATACGTCGACTGTGGAAATGTTTTGCGAACCGGAAATCTTTTCACAAATACTGAAATTAAAATCAGAAAAAAGTCCGGAACCAGACGGTATTGCAAACGAGTGTGTTAAACACGGCAGAGCCCTTCTAGTCACACCTCTTACACTATTGTTTAACAAGATCCTAGATAAGGAAGTGGTGCCTGAGCAGTGGACTGAATCAGAAATAATCCTTCTTTACAAAAAAGGTGACCCAGCAGATATAGGTAATTACCGTCCGATAAGTCTAATGTCCTGCTTTTACAAGTTATTTTCATCATGTCTGCTGAACAGAATATCGTCGGATTTAGACACATTCCAACCTATGGAACAGACAGGTTTCAGAAAAGGGTTCAGCACTACAGACCATATACACGTACTAGACCAAGTAATCGAAAAATATCTGGAATTTCGAAAGCCGCTCTACATAGCTTTTATTGACTACAAAAAAGCTTTCGACTCTATCTCGCACTGCAGTATATGGGAAGCAGTACATAAATATTATAAAAAATATCTACTCCCAAAGCACAAGTCGAGTCAAGCTGGATAGAGCCGGGCCCGTAATCAATATCGAAAGAGGAGTCAGGCAAGGCGATCCTATCTCACCGAAATTGTTCATAGCTGTCTTGCAAAACATAATGGCAAACCTCCCATGGTCGAGGAGAGGCATAAATGTAAATGGAAAACATCTGACCCATTTACGTTTTGCTGATGATATTGTTCTGCTATCGGAAAACCCTTTAGAACTTAACATTATGGTGAAACAGTTGCAAGCAGCGAGTGAACATGTGGGTCTGGAGATGAACCTCAGCAAAACTAAAGTCATGACCAACAACGAAATTACTCCTATTTTGGTCAACGACATGCCGCTAGAATACGTCGAAGACTACATATACCTGGGAAAGCAAATGTCGTTCAGGAAAAATAGGAATATTGAAGAAATTGATCGTAGGGCAGCTATTATTATTATTATTCATTTATTTTCAGATATTACATCCATAGAAATTGTTAGTAACACAGGAATGCTTATAACTAATGTTAGTAATGACAAGACATGACACATTAAAAACTAAAAAACCACAAACATAGAAAACATGACCTGCTGGATACCCCAATAATCGCGCGCGTGTTTATTTGACTGCGTGTAGTCGTATCCAGCGTTCGAGCATTGGCGAATCCCATCGGTCCGACAATACGCACAGGATGCCGTTGGAACTAGCACGCTTGCGTGTTAGGACCGACGTGCAACGCTTACGCATAACTGCAGCGAAGCTATCTACGCGGGCCTCAGCAAACATGCCGGAGGCACTGCAATACCGCGGCAGACCCATCAGCATCCTGAATGCATTGTTGTACTGCATCACTCTCAGGTCACTGTATGCCCTCTGCAAATAGTCAACCCACAGGCTGCACGTGTAAAAGGACTGACAGTATGCTTTAAACAACGTTACTTTCACTTTTTTGTACACCGTGCAAACCTGCGAGCTAACATATTACATCGTACAGACAATGACCTGCGCTCTCTCTCAATGTCAGAACTATCCTTCAAGTCATCAGTGATCCAGTGTCCTAAATACTTAAAGAAGAAGGGGCAAAGTGTCCCACCCCTTGTAACACTTTCTCCTATATATCAAATGAAAGAACGTAAAAAGTACATTATTTTATTGTATGACAGTAAATGTGTGAATAATGGGGGAAAAAAGTTATTCACCGATAAAGAAAGAAAAAAAAAATTTTTTTTTATCGAACATACTTGAGTGGGGTGTCTATTGATAGGTATTTTAAAATGAAACTGAGGTTTCTAAAACCATTTTTTCTCAAAGTCAGTCGTTTGAAAGATAGACACTTCCAAAGTGCTAAAAGGTGTCCCCAACCCCTCTAACTTTTAAACTAATAGAGTGAAAAATCTAATAAAAACAGCTTACAACCAAAATTAGTTTGAACGAGATAAAGTTAGCAGTTTTTGAGATATAGCACATTCAAAAAACCGCAAATATAACTTTGTCATTCATACAAACACTATGAAAAACAAACCTATCACAAAATGTGTATTTCTGTTGCCGCTTTAACAACAAATAATACAAATTAAAGGGGATGACCCTACGTCGATGGTACGGAACATTTTTTTTATAACCCAGATTTTAGTCAGACTTGTACTGATTAAAAACCACACATGTTCCTTCTTAGTTCCCTTTATGTCGAGGCCGCTCTATCTCTTTCGAACAACCCGCAGCCCCGACGGGCGTCGGCCCTTGCGAGCCCCTTCCATATATAACACTAACTCGACGTCGAAACGCCTGTCGTCGTCATAAGACGGACGGGCGGCGAACTAGCCCATTACTCACCGTCCTCAGGTCCGCGTCTATGGTGGCCGGAAGCCATCACGTGGCCCCCGACGCCAGGAGCGTCTCCCGCGGCGGCTGCGACGAGAGGTTCTCTCCCTCTCACTTTCCACCACCTCCTTCGCTAGTATCACTGCTTCGCAGAAGTAGGTGACGGGCGGCGTCCCATTCCCTCTCGCAAACATGGCTTGCACCAGGGCCGGACGCGGGAGGTCACCGCCGCCGATCGCCGCTACGAGAACTCACGCCGGGGCTCCGCCCAAGCGGGGCAGACCTCCACGTTGTGCTCCACCGTATCCTTCAGCCGATCCTCGCAATAGTAGCATTCAGATGTTTCCACCCTCCTGATTCGGTGCAGGTACCTCCCGAAACAACCGTGTCCACTGAGGAGGGCGCCCGTGGTACCTCTTCAGCCACTCCTCAAAGAGGGGACTTACAGCCGCTATCGTGGCGCTGGCGTGCCCTATGGTACGGAACCCTTCATGTGCGAGTCCGACTTGGCAAGGTTTTTATCCAATTATTTTTTTTCCAATTATTCACACGGTAACTGTGTGAATAATTGGGGAAAATGTTTATTTAGTAAGTTTATTTTTTATTTTTTTACTAGCGACCCACCCCGGCTACGCACGGGTGCAATGCGCTACATATAAACCGCCCTCTTGAATCACTCTGTCTATTGCTGAAAACTGCCCCCAGCTAAACCCTCTGTGTTAGGATTGAACGAAATATAAGTTTTTTTTTATACGTGCCACGATAAAATGCACCCTCTCAGCAACACGGATCCGTCGATTCTGAATTCTTAGTCAGTCATTCTTGGACTTTTGTTTAGACATACTTCTATGGTGTATACACCATGGAAGTATTCACCATAGAAGTATTTCATTTCCATTTTCATGATGTATACACCATAGAAGTATTCCATTTCCCCAATTCAATTCTTCAATTATTCACACGGTTCAGTAACCGTGTGAATAAAAGGAAAAAAATGAATTGTGTAAAAAAACTTGCCAAGTGTGAGTCGGACTCGCACATGAAAGGTTCTGTACCATCGTAGTAGGGAAGTCCCCTGTAATTTGTATTATTTGTTGTTAAAGCGGCAACAGAAATACACATTTTGTGATAAGTTTGTTTTTCATAGTGTTTGTATGAATGACAAAGTTATATTTGCGGTTTTTTAAATGTGCTATATCTAAAAAACTGCTAACTATATCTCGTTCAAACTATTTCGGTTGTGAGTTTTCATTGCGATCTACAGCATATATTTTTTTTTTGATTTTTCACCCTCTTAGATTAAAGGTTAGAGGGGGTGGGGACACATTTTTGCAATTTGGAAGTGTCTATCTTTCAAACGATTGACTTTGAGAAGAAGCGGTTTTAGTAACCTCAGTGTCATTTTAAAAGACGTATCAATAGACACCACATTCAAGCAGGTTCTATGAAAAAAAAAATTAAAATATATTTTCTTTCTTTCTCGGTGAATAACTTTTTTCCCCCATTATTCACACATTTACTGTCATAAAATAAAATGATGCACTTAACTACTACTAAGTACAATAAAGTGCGGCATAGGGCTTTACAACAGTAAACTTAAAATTAAAATATATACAAATTGAGATAAGACAAAGATAATATTATAAACTAGCTGATGCCCGCGGCTTCGCCCGCGTGGAAGTCGGTTAAATTATATACTAAAAACCTTCCTCGAGAACTACTTTATCCATTGGTGAAAACAGCATGAAAATCGGTGAAGTAGTTTTTGAGTTTTTGAAGCGTACACAAACCAACATAACATTTTTATAATATTATAAATTATAATCTCAGTTGAGGGTACATTGCTTGATGTATACACCAAATAGTTCCTACAGCGGCCGGGTGGGGGCAGCACGGCCTGTCCTGTGGTAGGTAGACATAGTTAGTCATTTAAAAAATAGTGATGTGGTAAACGATATCGATTGTACGTTTTGGCATATGATAAGTTATTTAATTTATTTTTACCTATGGATGAAACTAATGGATTATTGTGTTTAGGATTTTTATGAACAAAGAATTTACGTGATGATTTTAAAATAAAGTTTTTGATGAAAGGGAATTTAATTTGCTCGTGTACTCGTTTTATGTTTGTTCGAAATGCAGTGTTATATGCAATTTTGATTGCTTTATTTTGCACAACTTGCAACTTATCGTAGTTGTTATCTGTCAGACTACTCCAGGCTGGCGCGGCATACGTCAGGCACGGCCGAACAAGAGTAGTATAAATACGTAGCTTGGTGACCGCGCTTAACTTAGATTTTCTGTTCAGAATCGGTTTTAATGCATTCATAACCTTCAGACCCTTTTCGCGAAGTGCAGCAGTGTTTTCATTCCAGTTAATTTTGCTATCTAGAATCACACCGAGGTATTTGACCGAGCGGCTCCACGGTATGGAATGATTTTTAAAATTTATGCGTCTGGATGGTAGTGAACGTTTTCGTGTGAAAAGAATTACTTCTGTTTTACTAGAGTTTAACTTTAGCTTCCATCTAGTGAAAAAGGTATCAAGAAGGTTTAGTGAGAGTTGAAGGCGCCCAATTATTAAATCAATATCATCAGAAGAGGTAAATGAGGTAGTGTCGTCGGCATATATTGCAAGGTGAGTTCTTGGTTGTTTAGGTATGTCGTTAAGATACAGGATGAAGAGGAAAGGTCCTAAATTTGATCCTTGTGGTACACCAGATACCATATATTTAGCCATAGAACAGTTTTCGCCTATAAAAACTTTAAAATTGCGATTAAATAAATAATTTTGTACAATTTTGACAAGTGACAGAGGAACGTTGTTAACGATAAGCTTGTGGAGAAGTCCCTCGTGCCAGACAGTGTCAAAGGCCTTTTCAACATCTAGCATTACCATTCCCGTGGATTTACCTTCGTTTAGGTTGTGTGCAATGTGCTCCGATACCCTAGCCAATTGCTGTGTGGTGGAGTGCGCCTTACGAAATCCAAATTGCTCCGGTATCAGCAAATTTTCTGTAGCTTTTAGTAGTCGGCTAAGAATAAGAGACTCGAATAATTTGCCCAGACATGGGAGAAGGCTTATGGGACGATAATTTGTGGGTATGCTACTATCTTTGCCAGGTTTTTTGAGTGCGATGACTTTAGCCGTTTTCCAGGATGTGGGGAAGTAGCCTATTCTCAGGCAACCATTGAATATTTTAGTGAGATAGACCAATGCCTTTTGAGACAGGTTTTTAAGAAGGCGATTGCTGAGACCGTCTATACCAGGGGCTTTTCGTGGTTTTAATTTAAGAATCACTTTCAAAACTTCCTTGGGTCTAATAAGATGGGATGGGAGTGACTACTTATGTCCGTGGAATTTAATGTCGCCATAGATTCTTTGACAGCGGCTTCTGTTTTAAGATCACTGGACCATTGATGAGTGAGACTCATATTACCAGCAAATGCATCAGCAAGGGCTTCACATTGCTCAGACACTGTGGACGTCATTTGATCGTCTCTGATTTTTAAGGGGGGAAAAGTGTGGAGGTTATGATTGATCGACCGAACCAAACGCCACACGTCATTACCAGGGTTGTCGACTTTTGAGAGCTTGTTATTCCAAATGCTATCATTCAAGGCTTGGATGTTTTCTTTTATTGAATATTGTAGCTGGTTAACTTTAGTGAACAATTGACGTCTTCGGCAAGGATTGTGTTCATTTAGAGCCTTTCTGCGGGTAACATTTTTCTGTTTTATCTTGCTCTTAATCCGCCTTGGTAGTTTTAGGCGACCTCCATTTGTTTCGACGATAGGAATACTCACTTTTCGTGCGTTTAACACACTTTCCGTAAAGCGACTCACAGCAGCGTCAATATCAGATACAGAATCAAATATTTCATTGGTTAATGTAATATTAAGGTCTAGGTGTGATCGGAATTTCTTCCAATCGGCTTTAGCAAAATTAAATGCTGGTTGGGATTTCAAGTAAAATTTTCCACCTACAGTAAAGTGTACTGGCAGATGATTTGAGGAAAGACGTGTGAGAACTTGAGGTTCGCTAACCTCGTGAGCATTAATAGCTATTACAACGTCTGGAGTAGAAGGTTCATGAGAGCTCTGATAGTGAACTAGTGTGGGAGAAGAAGGAGCTAGTATCTCATAATCGTTAGCTAGCATGTGATCAAAGAGGATTTTACCGTGCGGGTTCGGGTTAGTGCAGTTCCAGTAATGATGTTTGGCGTTTAGGTCGCCCATTATCAGAGACCTGTGATTGGCTATCAGCAGTAAGTCTAAGTCACTGTCTAGCAGCGGGAGATTAGGTGACTGGTAAGTGGAGTAAATAGCTAACTTTGTATCTAGAGTAGTCACTTGGATGCCTATAGATTCTAAGTTATACGTATAAGAAGCGGGAAGTAAGGTGTGCTGTATATCACTACGAACCAGCAGTGCAACCCCCTGCCCACGGCCATCGGTCTTTTTATCGTGCCGTATAGTACTGGACCGTCTGTTTAAGCGACAGAATAGCACTTTCTGTTGAGAGGCCAGGTCTAAATCCAAACTGTGCATCGTCCAGTTTCAAGTGTGCACCTAAATGCCGATCAATAAGACTGTCCAGTACCTTCGCTATAATGGTAGCCAACGAAATCGGCCTATAGTTAGACATTATTACCTGGAAAAAATATTGGGCTCACAAAGAGATATTTAAATCAACCCTCCCGATTAGATTTAAAAAGACCATACTAGACGCTACAATTTTACCTTGCCTCACTTATGGCTGTCAAACTTGGACATATGACACCAAGGCGAGGTCCAAAATTCAAACCACATAAAGAGCTATGGAGAGAAGCTGTTTAAATATTAAAATAAGAGATAAAATAAGAAACACAGTCGTTCGCAATAGAACGAAAGTGACAGACGCTCTCAAATTTTCGCAAAGCCAGAAATGGAGGTGGGCCGGGCACGTTGCAAGATATTCTGATGATCGTTGGACCATCAGAGCAACTAAATGGAAAGGTCCACACGGTACCAGAAAAAGAGGCCGGCCCTGCGCCAGCTGGCAGGACGAGATAATAGCGAATGCTGGACGAGACTGGTTAGACACCGCTGCAGATAGAGAATGGTGGAATTCTTTGGAGGAGGCTTTTACCCTATGGGGGTCCACACATTAATTATATTTTATATTTTTTGTAATCTTAATATAGAATCACTAAGACATAATTATTATTACTCATATTTTAACCTACAATTTATTCAATCTTAATTAATTTTGTAATCGAAATGTTAATGTCTTCTAGCTTGAGGTTATTTATTTGTTGATTTTTATAATTTAGGGTTATTTACAATTTTTATTTGATCCTTATTAATTCTAATTGTTATTGTTTATTATTTGATTGTTAATTTTCTGATTTCATTGTTTAGTGTTACAAGAATAAATAACTTTACTAACAAGCAACTAACTTAAAAATAACATAGGTACATAAAATAAAAACAAACTAATAATAGATGAAGTGACAGGTTAATGGAAAGGTTTATGACAAGACGTGGGGAAGAGCAGCACCATCTTCATAGATGTTTATCCGTTGCCATTTATGACGGGTACCGTACCTTACCATTGTTTAGTGTTTGTATAGAATTAATATTTTTGAATCGGAATAATAAATGATTGATTTTTGTTTTAGTGTAGGTATTCTTATTTGGTGATTTTATAATTAATGCTATTTATTGTTTAATTTGATTATTATTGGTACTAATCGTTATTGATTATTGATTGTTGAATTTATATATTTTTTAAATCAAAATAATGATTGTCTTTTTGGGTTTTAATTATTTAATGTAATCTTATTTGATGAGTTAATGTAATTTATTGTTTTGATTTGATTATTATTAGTGGAAGGAATATTGGTACTCACGGTTCAGGTTTAAGGGATTTATCTTCGATAACACAGTTTTGGGAGCACGTTGATTCTGAGATAATCCACCAAGTGTCACAATATGATAATGAGGATCACACACACATTAATTCACAGTTTCTAGCTAGATTTTTGAGTCGTTTTTTAATGGCGGCCGCCTTTGAGCGCAAGCGCACGTTTTTACGTGTATTTGTTATTGATGCTGTATTACGACTAATGATAGTAGGGGCGGGGTGGTATGGAGAGGAAGCGGGATTTGATTGGACGTCTGATCCTTCGCTTTGAAAGGACCAACGAGAGAAGAGTATGGTAGTGTGTGCAGTGTTGCAATTATGCGTTTGTGATTTCCATAAATAATTAGATAAATAGATATCAATAAAATGCGGATAAATAATGTTAATAACGCAGACAACTCCCCCGGACTAGAGGTTTTCCTCTATTAGAAATTTTATGAAAAAACTTAACTTAAACATATGAATTTAAACTTAAATAGAGTTAAAGGAAATTTATACTATTTTATTGCGTAGGTAGGGGACAGAGCCGCACTACTGGGCGTATATAAGTACCGGAAGCAGTTCTAACCTTCACAGTTCTAATTATATTGTCCTTGCCAGGATAAGTCGCATCTATGACACCTAAAGGCCAACAAAGCGGATGAGCGTTGTTGTCTTTGATAACAACGATCGTACCTACTTCAACAGGCTTTGACGGTGTGTTCCACTTCTCCCGCTGTTGCAAGGAAGTGAGGTACTCCTGACTCCAACGGTGCCAGAAGGAATGAGTTATCTTATTAAGAAGCTGATAGCGCGATAAACGGTTGTCTGAAATGTCTGTGACATCTTCAGCAGGTAGAAATTTAAGCGGTGTTACGTTAAGAAAATGATTAGGCGTTAAAGCACTAATATCAGACGGGTCTGAACTTAAAATAATTAGAGGTCGATTATTTAAAAGACATTCAATTTGAACGAGTACGGTACTAAACTCCTCGTATGTTAATATTTGAGAACCAATGACTTTAAAAAGATGAGTTTTGACACAACGAACATTAACTTCGCTGACCCCATTAAAATGTGGACCGTAAGGCGGACTATGTTTAAATTGTACACGATGTTCAGATAACTGTTCACCTATGTAATTTATATGAGATTTTGATTGAATTAATTCGTAAATTTCGTTCAATTTGCGCTTAGCGCCAATAAAGTTTGTGCCTCCATCACTATAAATCATAGCAACGGGACCTCTCCGAGAAATAAACCGTTTGAAAGCAGCGAGAAATAAATCTGAAC
The DNA here is from genome assembly GCA_949316265.1 of Diarsia mendica. Classification (NCBI taxonomy): domain Eukaryota; kingdom Metazoa; phylum Arthropoda; class Insecta; order Lepidoptera; family Noctuidae; genus Diarsia; species Diarsia mendica. Next base: position 13,346,813 of record OX438914.1, on the reverse strand, counting down.
TTAGGTCAGAGACTAACTCTAAGTGTACTGCCTTAGTTGTTAGACAGACGAACACACAAACGTAAGCTTTGTGGCTCTTAATTCCGCGTCTTCGGATATGCGTAACGTAGAACGGACCACAGTAGTCCACAGCGGTATTTACGAACGCTTTCACTTGTGACACACGGAAATCAGGTAAATCGCCCATAGGAGGGTAAGTATTTCGTGGTTTAATTTTAAAGCATTGATTACAACTATGTACACGTTGTCTTATAATGTTACGAGCAGATAAAATCCAGAATTTTTGTCTAATTATAGCTAATAAAAGAGCGGGACCCGTATGCAAATTAGTTACATGATAAAAGTCAATTATGAGTTGAGTAAAGCGTGATTTAGTTGGAATTAAAATGGGATGTTTTTGACCATAATCCAGTTTAGAATGAGTTAACCTTCCACCTACTCTGAGAATATTATTTGAATCTAGGAAGGGGTTGAGTTTAGCGAGACTTTTATTTTTAAAACGTTTATTAGATTTTAACGCGCTAATTTCTTCAGAGAAATATCTACCTTGTACGTAACGTATAAGGTGTATTTCCGCAGCATCCAAATCCGAAACGGTGATACAACCACGCGAATTGATTAACTTGCAGAAACGTCATATTAAAACTACGCTACGAAGTAAAATAGAATATTTAGAAATGCGATCGATTAAAGATTGAATAGGTTGTGAACCTTCTTGCGTTATGTTAATAGAGAGAACGGTATTTTTAGTTTCCATTACTTCCGAATTATTATTATTTAAATTGATTTTAAATGGTTTGATTGGCCACTGAGAAAAAGGGAATGAAAACTAATGCGGAGCGTTAAACCAGAGCGTTAAATCTAATAATTGTTTAGGCGTTATAGGACGAGAAACTACGTCAGCGGGATTTTCGGTTCCATCTATGTGAAACCAATGTTTTGCGGGTAAATTTGAATTAATTTCAACAATGCGATTTGCGACAAAAGTATGAAATTTGTGCGAGGGCGAGTGGATCCAAGTGAGCGTGACTGTTGAATCAGAAAAAGCAAAGATTTTATTAATTTTACAGCGTTTACTTAAAACTTCTACAACTGAATTGATCAAGTTTGCTAAGAGGAGAGCCGCACATAGCTCGAGGCGAGCTAAGGGCGTATTTTTAAGCGGAGCGACGCGAGATTTAGAAGTTAATAAGAGGACTGATCCGCTATCTTCATCGTTAGAACTAACCCTTATGTAAACAGCGGCACCATAACAGCGCTCACTGGCATCTGCGAACCCGAGGAGAGTGACATGAGAACCAGAGGTGATACCTACATGTCGCGGGAACTTTATTTTTTCGAGATAGGGAAGTTCTTTGTGAAACCGACTAAATTTATTTTCAATGTGGGCGGGTACAGGATCATCCCAATCAAGATCAAGTTTCCAGCATTCCTGAACTAACGTTTTCATGAATGCAGTAACTGGACCTATAAGACCTAAGGGGTCAAACAGCCGTGCGGTTGCTGATAAGACGGTACGTTTCGTACATTTAAGAGAATTACCATTTATTTTAAATTGAAAAAAGTCTTCTACTGGATTCCACTGCATACCTACAATTTTAGTATTATTATCCGCGTCAGCGTCAAACTCAATATTTTGCGGATTTAAATGAGTTGAAGGAATTCTATCTAACAGTTCGGAACTATTCGAGATCCATTTTACAAGGTGGAAACCGCCTGACCTGAACATGGTGACCATTTCTTGGTATGTCCGCTCAGCTATTTCAATGCCATCTAGCGAACATACATAGTCATCCATGTACATGTGGTTTTCAGCCTCGTAAGCCGCGAGTGGGAATTTTTCTCGACTGTCCGATGCGAGTTGGCGAACTACTCTCATAGCTAAGTATGGTGAGCTTGAGACACCGAAAGAAACGCGGTTAAATTCAAAAGTTGAAATTTCAGAATCTTTATTGAATCTGTATAAAATGCGTTGAAATGCGTGATGATCAGCGGAAAGATTAAGTTGAAAATACATTTTTTCGATATCTGCAACTACAGCAACGGAAAACATGCGAAGATTAATTAATAAATCGAAAATGTTACTTTGTAGATTCGGACCTACATAAAGGAGATCATTTAGTGATTTACCTGAGCTAGTTTTACAGCTAGCGTCAAGCACGATGCGAGTTTTACTAGACTGTTTATCCGGTCGGTAAACAGCACGGTGGGGAATATAGAAGTGCGGGATAGTTAGAGAGGGGTCGTTGACCTTGGTTAAATAACCTTTGTCAAGATAATCTTGAAGCGTAGCGTTGTAATTAGTTCTGATCTCGGGATCAGAATCTAACTTTTTTTCCAAATTAAGGAGACGGCGCGTCGCCGTTGAGTGTGAATTTCCTAAGTCTATACACGGAGCCTTAAATGGTAGCTGCACTGTGTATCTACTTGTTTCATCGCGAGAGTGAGTTGATTTAAATATTTGTTCACACGCCTGATCGTCAGGACTCATGTGAACCTTACTAGGGACGCTTTCCAGCTCCCAAAAGCGTTGCATGAGCGTATTTAAGCGAAGCGTGCTAGCCGCACACAGTAAAGTTTGCTCGCTTTTATTTTTATTTATTTGAGCGGGGCGAGCGCGCGGAGTCACACTAGGTTGACAATCAGCCCGACCTATGGCTATGTAGCCAAGGGTGGTTTCTACGGCGACGACCGAGGAGCCAGGTAAAGTTACCTTTCCACTGCCCAACAAAAGCGGGAAAAGTTCATTGCCAAGGAGGCAATCTATCTCACCGGGAACGTGGAACGCGTCATCAGCCATAGGTAGATTGCGTAATGGACCGAGATTTGAGATATCTATAGATATGTTGGGCAAGTCGTCAGTAATACGATCTAAAACCCGAGCGTGAATTTTATAATAGCAGCGGTGATCAAAGCGGGAAAATATTTTAAAAGTAGTAGTTCCAAACGAGGGTATTTTTGCGTGACCTATACCGAAAACAGAAGATTTGTCAGGTGTAATTTCTACCCGCCGTGTTCTCGTAGCGGCGATCGGCGGCGGTGACCTCTCGCGTCCGGCCCTGGTGCAAGCCATGGTCCGGGGCGAGGAGGAATGGGACGCCGTCGCCTCCTTCTGCGAAGCAGTGATGCTAGCGAAGGAGGTGGCGGAACGAGAGAGGGAGCGATCCTCTCAACGTCCCAGCCGCCGCGGAAGGCGCGGAAGGCGCTCCGGGCGTCGGGGGCCACGTGATGGCTTCCGGCCACCGTAGACGCGGGCCTGTGGACGGTGAGTAATGGGCTAGCTCGCCGTCCGGCCGTCGTCATGACGGCAACAGACCGTGTCGGCGGCGCGTTCGTGTTCCACGCGCGCCTCAAAGAGATGTCAGCAAGGAGGGGCCCGCAAGGGCCGACGCCCGTCGTGGCCGCGGTATTTGGTACTGGATTACGTGGCCTCGGCGCAAGGGCAAAGAAGGAACATGGGTTCGGTTTTTAGTCAGTAGAAGTCTGACACTCCCCTTCGCTCTGCCCAAGAGCGGGGGGGGTCATTCGATGATTTTCCACCCACCAAAAAAAAAAAAAAAAAAAAAAGGTGTAATTTCTAAGTTTAAGCGTTTACAGCAAGCCTTTGTAATAAAATGACTCATTTTTTATTTTATTTTTATTTTATTGTATTTGTTAGGGACAAAAAACAGTTACATGCCAGCTTAACTAAAGATTCTTAAAATAACACAACTTAGAAATACATTTATACAGAATTACACAATCTCACATATTTATGTTATTACACATGTAACCAACAACATTGTCCACGAATTCACAAAAAAAAAATAGTTACAGAAGACAGACAAATCGTGTCCGTCATAAAAGATTAGTAAGGAGTAAGAAAGAAAAGAAAAGAAGAAGAAGAAAATGAAACTTATGAATTTAGCAATTCTATTGCTCTTGCCTTGAAGCGATCTTTGGAAAGAGTAAATAAGTCAAGCTCCATAAAGTGTGCGTTGTACGCATCAACAAGGCGCCGAAGAGGTACGCGCTCCCCAGCGTTAGTCCTGCACGAATTCGTGTGGAATAGGCGAGGCGCACGTACCCCACGAAGCATGACAGATCTAGGTATACTGTATAATATAAACTATTTGTCAGAGGAATGCAGTCGAATCTATCATTGCATATTCCATGCAGCATCATCACTCCCAGAAGAAATCGTCTAGACTCTAAACTAAGTATATTATATCGTTTCAGTAATTGTTCATAGGAGACTTTAGAACGATAACATCTATAATTCATAGCACGTAAATACTTTCTCTGAACAATTTCTAGCCTATCTTTGTACTTATCATATAGAGGATCCCAAATTTGGACAGCGTATTCTAGTTGAGACCGAATCAGTGTTTTATATAATATTAAGAATGTAGAGGGTCGCACAAAGCTACTTGAAAATCTCATCACCATTCCATACATTTGAAAGGCCTTTTTTACTATATTGTCGATATGAGTATCAAAATGCAGACTAGAATCAAGCGTAACACCCAAGTCACGAACAGATTGAACTTCGTTAAGACTTCTATTGTTTATAGTGTAATTAAATTTGATCTGATTTTTATTTTTAGTGAAAGAAATTGCGTAACATTTGGGAAGGCTAAGAAAAAGTTTATTTTTGAGGCAGTATTCATAAAGTCTATCAAGGTCCTGTTGTAAATATCGACAGTCGCAAATGTTTTTACAGGTGGTATAAATTTTCATATCGTCTGCATACATCAAGAAATTCATTGAGCCTGTATCAAGAAAAACGCGGATAGTATATGGTTTATTATAAGCGTATACTAAAGCGGTGGGCAACAAAACAGTTGTATTATTTTTGTTCGATGCAATAATTGCAATCGACCACGTTTTGTTTACGTAGCAACACGATGCGGCCGCACCGAGTGCGCCTCGAGCTCAGTGCATAACGGACAGCAACCGGGTGCATTCATTCCCATCATTTTAGCGATAGTTTACGTTATCTCAATAAAACCCTTAAAGTTGTTTGAGTGTTTAACTTCGCCACCAGCCCATCAGGTACCACTTAGTCGCGTCAACTCGCGTCCCCTACATTTTGGTCCTTCGACCCTATAAAAAGGACTTCGCGGTCGAACTTTAGTTTTTCGGGACTGAAAAATCGTGAAGTGAACTTGAACCGAACCAGTGACTCTTTGGATTGCAGCGGTTCATTGCTTAGCAGTGATTGTGGTGGTAATGGTAACCTTAGCAGCGAGACTTTAATGGGAATATATTGGAGTGCCCAATATATTCTCTCAGCGGTAGCAGTAAAAGCGGTGCTCAGTGAGTGCCCTTCCAGCAGCAGTGAGTTTACAGCTCACACTAGCAACATCAGCGGATCACTGGCGTGGGAAACAAACCTCGTCAGTTTAGCAGCGGCAAAGGATTTTTCCAAGTAAGATTGTTCAAATTTTCTTACACCAGCAGCGAAATGGAAAACCTCTATTTCATTCAATCGGAGATAGCGGAGAGCATTAGAAAACTTATCGTCAATTTTAAAAAGGATAGCGTAGAGCGTAAAACATTAGATTACTGTAAGCGTAGACTCGAGTTGCTTGAGAAGTACTGGGAGGACTTCCAAGTGAATCATGAACAGACTCTTCCTTTTGAACAGACGAAGCATAAATATTTTACCAAGTCTGAATTTGAAAGTACGAAACAGCTTTATTTAACAGCAAAAGGGCTTATTAATCAATATAAAGAACAGTTGATGCAGCAAGCTCAGAAAGCGCCGTATCTTCCTCAATCAGCACAGCTAGAGGCGCCCGGCACTTCAGACAGTCAGCCGGAACCGCCAACAATAGCAACTCCGACCTTCGAAGTTTTGACTGGCCTGTTGGTCTAGTGGTTAGTGACCCTAACTGCTATGCCGGAGGTCGTGGGTTCGATTCCCACCCAGGACAAATGTTTGTGTGATGAGCACGATCATTTGTTCTGTGTCTGGGTGTAATTTATCTATAATATGTATGTATTTAGAAATATATAAGTATGTTTATCAGTTGTCTAGTACCCATAACACAAGCTCTGCTTAGCTTGGGACTAGATGGCGTTGTGTGATAGTTGTGGAATATTATTATTATTATTATATTATTATAATCAAGAGGGTCTAACAGCAAGCTTGACGATATGCTTCATAAGCAGTCGGTCAATTTTAAAGCGTTTCTTAGAGCAGTCGACAATATTGATGTCGAAACTATCGTTGACAAGTGGGAGTTCGAAGATGCCCTTCGAACCCTGCACAATCGGTGGACCACTATTGATAACCTTCATTGGGAGATCATTGGTGAATCGGAAGAAGAAGCTACAGAAGATTATGAATATTACTTCAGCAAACACGAGCGTACTTTTAATAGCTTGAAAAAGGCTATTAACTCCAAGATGTGGTCGACATCATATCGAGAGAAATCCACTCCTCAAATGGATATTCCAGTATTTACAGGCCATTACCAGCAATGGGTGCCTTTTAAGGATCTATTTAGCGAAGCAATCCACAAAAACAACGCATTGTCAAACGCTCAAAAAATGCAATACCTGAAAAGCAAGCTAAAAGGTGAAGCGGAGCGTTTGATTCAGCACCTACCAATCAGTGCCGATAACTATAACGTCTGTTGGGAGATTCTAAATCATCGGTTCGATAACAAGAGGATTATTTTTACAGCGCACGCCAATGTGTTCCTTAATCTTTCCGTTATACAGCAGCAATCATTTTCATCCTTTAAAAAAATGCATGACGTCACGTTAGAAAGTCTTCACGCCATCAAAAACCTAGGTGTGGATATTAGCACGTGGGGTGGGACCCTCTTATCGCACATATCATGTCGCAAAAGCTGGATAGTGACTCTTATTCCGAGTATATAGAGTCGTTAAAAAATCCACGACAACTACCAGTCCTACAAGACTTCTTAGATTTTCTAGAAAATAAATTCACTAGTCTAGAAACTTCTCGTCGACGACAAGACACCATGCAAAAAACGCAGCAAACTCAGCAGCAAGCGAGTTCATCGAAAACATCAAACGGTGGGAAATATAATAAAACGAACAATAACAATTCGAAGAACCCAAAAACAATGCACGTGCAGGAAATCAAATGTCCTCATTGTTTTGCTGAGCATAAGTTACACAGTTGCGAAAGGTTTCTGCAAATGCCGAGGGAAATGAAACTTAAAACCCTCAAGAGCTTAAATGTTGTATTAACTGCATTTATAATCATAATGGTAATAAATGCCATTCCAAGAAACGATGCCTCACGTGTTCGGGCAGGCATCATACGATATTGCATGATTTATTTGCTGAGGCTAAGCAAAATACCAACAACGAAGACCTCAAGCAAGGAGAGGCTTCAAAGCAAAGCAGCAGCAATGGTGTTCACGCATCTCAGCAAAATGTCATTGAGATTCTTTTAGCTACAGCATTAATAAGGGTGACAGCAGCAGATAGCACGCAGATTGTACTCAGAGCTCTCATCGATCAGGGCTCACAGGTATCGTTGATTACGGAGAAAGCAGCTCAACAGTTAGGTTTAAAACGTCAGCAGTTTGATGGGGCAGTTTCCGGAATAGGAGAAAAAGAATCTAACTGTACAGGCAAGCTAAGCGTTACATGCCAGTCCATGTTTACCAGCTTTAAATTCCATACGGATGTTTTGATAATGAAAGGACTTATCAAAAACTTACCAAATCGATCGTTCAAAAAGCCTTCGTGGTCGCATTTGGAACATATTAATTTAGCGGACCCAGATTATAATACAAGTCGCCCAGTTGACTTGTTACTCGGGGCAGACGCCTATGCTCTTATCATATTGAATGGCTTGATAAGAGGTCCTGATTCGTCTTCGCCCTTAGCTCAGCAAACCCAGCTAGGATGGGTACTATGTGGAACCGTAAAGCCACAGTTCTATTGTAACGTCATCGTTAATAATATAGCGGATATTCAGAAATTTTGGCAAATTGAGGATATTCACGAGCAAAACGAAATATCAGCGGAAGATCAAGAATGTGTCGAGTACTACCAAACAACGACACAACGTCTTGAAAGCGGTCGTTATGAAGTTAGGTTGCCAATGAAGCAGCAAGCGGACGAAAAGCTAGGATCGTCAAAGGAAATAGCACTAGCGCAATTTAAGAACCTTGAGAAAAAGATTACTAAGCAAGGAACGTTAGCTCAGAAATACAAGCAATTTTTAAGCGAATATGAAGATTTGGGTCATATGAAGCTAGCGACTCTTAGCAGCGATAGAAAAGAGTATTATTTACCTCACCATGGGGTTCAGCGAGCGGAATCTTCCACTACAAAGTTACGTGTCGTATTTAATGCATCTGCAAAAACATCTTCGGGACTTAGCCTCAATGATGTCATGCATCAAGGACCTAACTTGCAGCAAGCAATTCCACGATGGTTGCAAATCAAACAAGATTACCATATCCAGTTGCACGGATTTAATGATGCGTCTCTTAAAGCGTACGCATGTGTCATATATGCCAGAATAGTATCAAACAATGAAGTGTCGGTAGTACTAGTCGCAGCTAAAACAAGATTAGTACCAAAAAGCAAGTCCGTTTCGCTTCCTAGATTAGAACTATGTGCAGCAGAGCTATTAACCAGATTACTAACTAAAGTAGTCACTAGCATGAGTAGCATGGATTACGAAATCTTTGCATGGAGCGACTCTAAGGTCGTCCTAAGCTGGGTACAAGGCTATCCGGAACGTTGGAAGCCGTTCGTAGCGAATAGGGTGAAGAAAATTATATGCGTGACATCACCAGATGTTTGGCATTATGTACCAACTAAGGAAAATCCAGCTGACTCAGCGAGCAGAGGGCAATCTATTACGCAATTGATAGAGCATACGTTGTGGTGGCGAGGCCCGGCTTGGCTTTCGGCACCCGACTTTAAGCCAAAGCGAGAGCAAGCAGAATATGCGACGGAAGAAGAGGTCCGAAAGCAAGTTGTAACCGTCCAAAATAGCAATCCGGAAAACAGCGTAGTTGAAGATTTACTACAACGCCACAGCTCTTTCGTAAAAATAAATCGAATTGTAGCGTGGTTATTACGGGCACTTGCACGGACAAGTAAACAAAGACCGTCATATCTCACATTACAAGAGCTAAGGAAAGCAAAATTAATTATAATTAAATGCATACAGCGCATTGAATTTACATCGGATATCGAGAGTTTAATGCATAGCAAACTTAATTCAAATAGCAAATTATTAAATCTACAGCCATTTTTAGATGAAAGCGGCATATTAAGAGTCGGAGGACGTCTTAAAAACGCCAACATTAGCTCGGATATGAAACATCCAATAATAATTCCATATAGCGGGAGATTAACGGAACTTCTTATCCAGCAAGCCCATGAACACACCTTCCATGGTGGACCTCGACTTACCTTGTCTTTATTGAGACAGCAATATTGGGTAATTCAAGGAAATAGAGCTACCAAGAAACAGCTTCGCAAATGCGTGACCTGCAAAAAACAAGAACCCAGAAAGCTACACCAAATAATGGGAGACCTACCTGAATGTCGATCTAATCCAGCGCCTCCATTTTATCATACTGGAAAAGATTACACGGGGTTTATTCGTGTAAAAGCAAACAAAGGAAGAGGCATCAAAACAAACAAGGGGTACATCGCCTTGTTTATTTGCATGGTTACGAAAGCGGTCCATATAGAGCTGGTCTCCGATCTAAGCAGTTCGTCATTCTTAGCAGCGTTACGTCGCATGGCGGCACGACGAGGGACTCCAAAGCACATCTATTCAGATAATGGCACTAACTTTGTAGGTGCCAACAAGATCCTTCAGGAGGAACAGCAACAGTTTGAGCGAATTTTTAGCGACACATTTTACAGAGAAATAGCGGAGATGACCATAGAATGGCATTGGAACTGCCCTTCTTGGCCGAGTGCTGGAGGCATCTGGGAGCGATCTATCCGGAGTCTGAAACAACATCTGAAACGAGTAATAGGAGACCAAGCTCTTACATTTGAAGAGTACCGCACAATCTTGGCTCAAATAGAAGCGGGCCTCAACTCAAGACCACTGTGCCCAATATCTGAGGATATCGATGACATCGATTTTCTCACGCCAGCACATTTCTTAACTACTCGCGCCGGTCTTACTGTCATAGACACGGCACAAGATGCGAGAACGAGATGGTATTTGGTGAACAAAACGTTCCAAGATATATGGAAGCGGTGGAAAGCGGAGTATCTTAGCCAATTATCGATACGCAGCAAGTGGTTAAAACCACAGCAGAATATAGAGATAGGTGACATGGTTACCATTCATGACGATAACTTACCTCCGGGAAAATGGCCTGTCGGTCGGGTGGTAGAGGTCCATCCAGGAAAAGATGGAGCTGTCCGGGTGGTGACATTAAAAACCAAAAATGGTTTCATGAAGCGACCTATCATCAAGCTGTCTATCCTACCTATAGCAGAAAACGAAGCAAAAAAGCAGCATAAGCAAAACAATGAAGCAAAAGCGGAAGAGAAAGCGAGCAAGCCGACCAGCAGTGGTCCTAAAATATATAATATAGCATTAGCATTGCTATTTTTTATGAGCCTTGTACTATCCACTGAAGCATCATACAAACGAACAGCATTCGATAGCAATCAAACATTGTATTTTGACCCTTTAGGACAAATGCATCTTATTCGTGATCAGTGGAAAATCGTAACTTATTACAATATGTCTCCTTACTGGCAAGGAGACAAAGCGGTCACACAATTTTCGAAATATCTCGATCAAACATGCGAGAAAATTCAAAAGTAGAGCCATTGTAAAATTATCATCCTACAAATACAACACGAGTACGATGAACTACAATATTATAATCAGCTGTTGCTGAATCAGCACTTCGGAGCGCGTTCGCGAACTCGACGCGGGCTTATCAATGCAGTCGGTTCCATAGCTAATTCATTGTTCGGAGTACTGGACCAGGAATTCGCAGAAAAATACAAGTGTGACATTGAACTTGTACACGATAATATAAACCATCTTAGTCAGCTGTACAGGAATCAGACATCGGTCATAGAAGCGGAGTATAATATCTTAAAGCGAACAGAAGAGACTATTGAAAAGCGGCATAAGATAATCAATAAACATTTGAATTATTTAGACAGCGTCACCAACACAGTACAACAGGAGATCGACGTAATGTCTATTCAGCAAGATTTCTTCTTAGCAGCATTAGCGACCATGAATATGATTCAGAATTTAAAGCGGATTCAGGACACTTTTCTTGATTCCATGACTGAGATCTATCATGGACAGATTAATCTTTATCTCTTGACTCCACAACAACTCCGTGGGGAGTTACAGATTGTGTCTAGTCAAATATCGAAAGACCTAGCATTACCTATAGATAACATTCAGTTCAACCTGTACGACATCTACAAATTGTTAAAAGTAAAAGTGAGGATGATGGACGAATATTTCATATTTGAAATTAACTTACCGTTAATTAGCAGAGATACGTTCCAGCTATACAATTTGATACCAGTACCGGTTCAAATTAATAAAAGTATGATCAGCATCAAGCCAGCGTCTGAATACGTAGCGATCAACTTGAGAAGAGATTCATACTTAACAGCCAGCGTCAGTGATCTTCTAAGTTGTGAAAACCAAGCGGAAACCTACCTTCGTCGTCTACAAGGACCAGTCCGGAGTTTAGGTCCCGATGAACAATTCTGCGAAAAAGAGAAGCCATCTACTTGCAGGATAATTAAAACTAGCTGTGAAAACAAATGGGTTCCATTACATGACTATTCTACCTATTTGTATTTCTGTTGTGACTCATACTCTTTGAGAGTCATATGCGACGACGACCTACAAGCGAGCGAAGTCAGCAAGGCTGGACTTATTCAAATAACTCAGCAATGCATTGTGAAGGGTCATGATGTAACACTTTATTCTCATCAGCAATTAGAGAATACGCTTAATCTTAAACCAAATATACTCGAGATGAAAATAACTCCCATAAATCGTATAAATCAGTAATCTTACGCTACCTATCCAAAACTTCCAAGAAGATAAGGTCAACGAAGATATCACACCGATAAACGTTTCTTTAAAGCATCTCGGTGAGCAAATTGAATCGATGAAAAAATCATCCGAGCAGACAGAGGTTTTAACGACACATGACATACATCAGTATGCGTTGTCGTATGGCCTATTAGCAGCAGCTATCGCAGCGGTCCTGTGGTTCCTGTGGAGGAGATATCGGCGAACCGGTGGTGCGCCCATCCAAGGGCGGGTCCAGAGCGTTCCAGCGAGTGTGAGTGTGTGTATAAGCCAATCTGAGAAAGAGCAAAGCTCTAGTGTAAGTGCGCGAAATCAACCCCTGTCCGAGCAGGAGGCAAGTGTCAGTGATAGTGCGCGCGTACCTAATTTATGTAAACGGTGGTCTAGTTTACGTTTAAAAAAGCGAGACATGTCAACGTCTCCTTTAGCTAAAAGGCAATCAGTGTTCTCGATTAATGACTCAACTGTTTGAGCATATATGTCTAGCTATAAGATCACGTTACGATTGTTCTATCACCTTGTCAATCATTTCTCATCTAACATTGTCTTAACTCCTTAGCATTTTAAGCTCACACTCACCTAACTCTTTATTTTTGTATAAGCTTATCTCATCTCTTCCCCTCGGGAGCATGTTCGATGCAATAATTGCAATCGACCACGTTTTGTTTACGTAGCAACACGATGCGGCCGCACCGAGTGCGCCTCGAGCTCAGTGCATAACGGACAGCAACCGGGTGCATTCATTTCCATCATTTTAGCGATAGTTTACGTTAACTCATTAAAAACCTTAAAGTTGTTTGAGTGTTTAACTTCGCCACCAGCCCATCAGGTACCACTTAGTCGCGTCCCCTACAATTTTCAACGCACGAGGTAGCCGAAGTCATTGATAAATAAGGAGCGTCTGAGTTTACGCGCGCAACGTTCATACCTGACGGCGGAGGGTCGGTGACAGCAGTCGCTGCAGATAGCGAAGCCTGCGAAGCCGCAGGCGAGGGGGCGAGCGCGCGGGGCGCGGCGGGTTTGTTTACATAATTGAAGTTGCTTAAGTGTATTAACGAATGATGTTTACGGTTGCAAATCGAACAAGTATTTGTTGACTTGCACATTTTAATATCATGAAATCCTAAACAATTACGACAAAAGTTATGTTTGTTTACTAAATCTAATCTTTCTTTTGCGTTTTGATTCATGAAATGAGGACATCGGTAAAGTGGGTGTGGATCAGGTGACGCACACACTTTGCAGGCTCGCACTGAGGCGTCCTGGGTTGTAATCGCGAAGGCTAGGCTATTTTTGTATTTAGAAGTGGATTTATTATTTTCATTATTATAACTACGAACTTTAGAGGGATTAGAGTGATTACGAAGTGTTATTATTTTACTTTGTTCTTTTAAGAATTGCGAAAGATGATCGAAAGTAGGTATTGCAATATGACTATGTGATCGTTCGAAAAGGTTAACGACCTCTTTATCGAGCTTACTGAGTGCAATATCCGTTATTATAAAATCTGGCAAATCCGTAATGTTTAAGCGCCGCAGGGCGGCTTGCGATGCATGGAACTGCTCAATAAATGTGTCTATAGATTGATAAGGCTTAAACTGAATCATTTGATGTAAGTACATGGAAGCTTGTACGCGCGTATCTTGATATTTTTCTATTAAAGCATTCCAAATGAGTAGGTAATTATTAGCGGTAGGCGCGACACCCGAACAAACAGTTAATGCCTTATCAGAGAGACACCCTATCAAGTATTGTACCTTTTCGGCGTCAGTTAGATGCGAATTATCATGAATACGACTTTTAAAGTTTTCATGAAAAGTTATCCATTTGCTGGGCGTGCCATCAAATGAAGCAAGTTTTAAAGGCGGCAATTTACGATTTAAAAACTCGAATTTACTACTGCTGTTTTCGCTATTTTGAGACCTAAGAAGGTTAGACTCAATTGCTTTAATTTCACAATAAATTTCATCAAATGCTGACAACGGCTGGTAATTAATAGCTGATCCAGCTTCCAAGAGTGCTAAATTGTAAGCATCAAGCGTTTCCATAAAATTTGTTCTAATTTGCTCAAGGGAATTAATCCTAGCTAGAAATTGAGATTTTAAAGAACTATTTACTGAAACTTGTCGACCGAGGTCATAAATTGATTGCAGCATTTTAAATAACATTTCCTTCTTAGATTCAAACAGAAGCATTTTTGAATCTTCCTCTGCGGAGCCATAAGATTCCTTATCGGACTCCTTGACTTTACCTTGCTTTGAAGCCATTTTTATGCGTTGGGAAAATGCCTATTCGAGTTAAGGTGAATCCTTCAACCAGCCCGCGAAATTCAAATTTTCTTAAGTTTTTTGCAATTTGCAGGCCAGTGATAGGTTGTATGTTGATGAAAATTTGATTCGCGGCTGTAAGACATATGTAGTTACAGAATTATAATCATCAAAATCATTAATACAACCCTCCGAGCTCATGTAACTCCCAAGAATGATTATTTCATCAAAAGGTCATTCTTGAGAGTTACATGAACTTGGAGGGTTGTAATGATGATTTTGATGATTATAATTCTGTAACTGCATACGTCTTACACCCGCGAATCATATTTTCACTAACATACAACCTAGCACTGGCCTGCAAATCGATAAAAACGTAAGAAATTTTTAATTTTCGCGGGCTACCGTGAACATCAACCTTAATAATCGACAATAATAATTTCGAGATGAGTGAATGTATGCGAAATATCGAGAATAAATTGGACTTGCCCGCGTGCGTTATGTGTTGGGAAAACTTGTGAAATATGTGTGCGATGACTACAATATATTTATAATACTTTAGCTATTGAGTGTTTAGCGTGAAATAAGATGCGTTTTTAAAGAAATAACTTAGCGTTGATGAGATGTTAGCGGGAATGTGCCCTCGTGGGCTTGTCACGTAATGACGAGAGTAATGGCGGATGCGTAATTGAGCGTTTTTTATGCGAATAAATAGATAAATGCGGTAAATATGATGCGTTTGGTGAGTGTAGTGTATATGCGAAGTAATTTTTTGTTTTTTATTTGCGAAGGACCAGAACACTTGGAAGGAATATTGGTACTCACGGTTCAGGTTTAAGGGATTTATCTTCGATAACACAGTTTTGGGAGCACGTTGATTCTCAGATAATCCACCAAGTGTCACAATATGATAATGAGGATCACACACACATTAATTCACAGTTTCTAGCTAGATTTTTGAGTCGTTTTTTAATGGCGGCCGCCTTTGAGCGCAAGCGCACGTTTTTACGTGTATTTGTTATTGATGCTGTATTACGACTAATGATAGTGGGGGCGGGGTGGTATGGAGAGGAAGCGGGATTTGATTGGACGTCTGATCCTTCGCTTTGAAAGGACCAATGAGAGAAGAGTATGGTAGTGTGTGCAGTGTTGCAATTATGCGTTTGTGATTTCCATAAATAATTAGATAAATAGATATCAATAAAATGCGGATAAATAATGTTAATGGCGCAGACAATTAGTACTAATTGTTATTGTTGTTATTCAATATTTCATTGTGTGGAATTAATAAATAAAGCTTTATTATTATTATTATATATACGTTCTAGGCCTAGCCCAACTCTCTTTGGAATGCTGTACTTCCTCGAACCAATATCACAAGACCTCACAGACGTCGACCGTGTGTCCCCTGAGCACTAAGTTACACAAATGCTTTTCAAAATTGCGTACTTACAACTCCCAATATCCTAATGTCATAATCACAGAAACCAGTACCAACATTTGATATCTGTGCACGCCTCCTGTCCTCAATCTACTTGGAAAATTGTACTTACCGTATTTATTATCGCAGGGTCGACTGTTGCGAAGAAACCAAAACTGCACTTACGAAGATCAAAATCAGAAGACTCAATACCAGCCGATCAAAAGACGAACCAAGTATCGGACTCGACAGTTATCCGAAGCACTCGAAATCGTACTTCCAAAGCTGAATACAAAAAGCCGCACGAGTGTGAAATATGTCAGCGTCGTTTCAGATGTAAGCCGCATTTAATCAATCATATTCGTACACACACTAGTGAGAAACCTTACGAATGTGGTGTATGTAAACGTAGTTTTTCTTGGGAGTCGAGTTTAGCTAGACATATGCGTACACACAGTACACACACAGTATCACATTTGAAAGGTGAAAAACCTTTCAAATGTGATACTTGTCAGCGTTGTTTCACACGTAAGCCGGATTTAATCAATCATATTCGTACACACACTGGTGAAAAACCTTACAAGTGTGACGTATGTCAGATTTGTTTTAGTAAGCAAAATACTCTAATAAGACATATTCGTACGCACACTGGTGAAAAACCTTACAAGTGTGACGTATGTCAGAAGAGTTTCAGTCGAAAGGGTATTATGGCTGAACATATGCACACACACACTGGTGAGAAACCTTACAAGTGTGACATATGTCAGAAGAGTTTCAGTCGAAAGGCTCGTTTAAACGAACATAATATGCGTAGACACACCGGTGAAAACCCTTTCAAATGTGATACTTGTCAGCGTTGTTTCAGATGTAAGACGAATTTGAACATTCATGTTCGTACACACACTGGTGAAAAACCTTACGAGTGTGACGTATGTCAGAAGAGTTTCAGTCGAAAGGCTCATTTAAACGAACATATTATGCGTAGACACACTGGTGAGAAACCTTATGAGTGCGATATATGTCAGATTTGTTTTGTTAGCAAAGATAGTTTAAAGAAACATATTGGAACGCACACTGGTGAAAAACCTTACAAGATGCACACACACATTGGTGAGAAACCTTACAAGTGTGACATATGTCAGAAGAGTTTCAGTCGAAAGACTCGTTTAAACGAACATATGCGTAGACACTGATGAAAAACCTTACAAGTGTGACGTATGTCAGAAGAGTTTCAGTCGAAAGGATATTTTAAACGAACTATGCGTAGACACACTGGTGAAAAACCTTACAAGTGTGACGTATGTCAGAAGAGTTTCAGTCATATGGGTTCTATGACTGTACATTTGCGTACACACACTGGTGAAATACATTACAGAAGCTTGAACCTTGTCAGAAGAGTTTCAGTCAGAAGAATAATTTAACAATTCATTCATGTAAAAAAAATGACGTGTGAAAACTAAGGGAAAACTGAAAACAAAAAAAACGTTACGGTTTACGGTTCTTCCCCTTTTTTTCCTGTAACTTAAATAGAAAACCCGTACAAGTATAATAATAATAATAGGCGGCGCAGATTTTGACATAAAGGTGTTAAAAATACAATTAAGTTGTAAATCATACGAGAGCTTAAGTTTACTGGGCACGCCACGATAGTTGCGGTAAGTCCCCTCTTTGAGGAGTGGCTGGAGAGGCACCAGTCGGCACCACGGCGCCCTCACCTTCCGTCTGACGCAGATCCTCACCGGACACGGGTGTTTCGGGAGGTACCTGTACCGAATCAGGCGGGAGGAAACGCCCGGATGCTTCCACTGCGAGGATCGACCGGAGGACACGGTGGAGCACACTGTGGAGGCGTGCCCTGCTTGGGCGGAGCCCCGCCGTGTTCTCGTAGCGGCGATCGGTGGCGGCGACCTCAGTGATGCTAGCGAAGGAGGTGGCGGAACGAGAGAGGGAGAGAACCTCTCACCGTCCCAGCCGCCGCGGAAGGCGCGGAAGGCGCTCCGGGCGTCGGGGGTCACGCGATGACCTCCGGCCACCGTAGACGCGGGCCTGTGGACGGTGAGTAACGGGCTAGCTCGCCGTCCGGCCGTCGTCATGACGGCAACAGACCGTGTCGGCGGCGCGTACGTGTTCCACGCGCGCCTCAAAGAGAGGCGGATGTCTGCAAGGAGGGGCCCGCAAGGGCCGACGCCCGTCGGGGCTGCGATTGTCGAAAGGATAACCGGCTCCGACACAAGGGCGAAGAAGGAACATGGGTTCGGTTTTTAGTCAGTAGAAGTCTGACACTCCCCTTCGCTCTGCCCAAGAGCGGGGGGGGTTATTCGATGATTTTCCACCCACCAAAAAAAAAAAAAAAAAAAAGGGGACAACAAATATATCATCGTCAATAGGGCTTTACGGAAGTTGCCGATCGACGTGGTGGCGCGCTTTGAGCAGTCACATGGGGGTGCATCGACGGACCACCTCCCGAGTTACGATGACTTGAGGGTATTCTTGGAAGGCGAGTGCAGGCGTGCGGATTGCCAAGGGGCATCCACGTCGCACCCTCCTCCGTCAACCCGACGTACGAGCGGGCCCAAGCAGGTTGAGCCCCGTCGGGGGGGGAAGAAATACCACGCCCTCCAATCGGAAGTGGAAGCTTAAGTTTACTGGCTGTAGGTTTAGTAAGCTTTGTTAAAATGTTAAAAGGGTGGATGTGGCCACACCGTTGTTTTAATTCTGTTGATTGTTATGAAGCCGTCGCGAGTAAACTTTTTTTCCTTGATTTTTGTTGGTTTAATATAGACAACAATGGATAGAATTGGTAAATGGTGTACCCTTGATAAACAGATAGAATTTTCAAAGAATTTCTTTTCTCAGAAAATGTTTCATGTAATATTTGGTTCTTGTATTTTTGGTTCGAATATTGTTCTTTCAAATACTATTTACTTGCATGAAACATATTTTACAGAAACCCAAATCAATGAATTTTATAATCACATTTTTATTTCATAAACTTATCAAACAGTAGAATTATTTTTTATCGAATACTGTTTGTTCTGTTCCAGGGCTTTTGTTGAACTTCATCTCGCGTAGTGCAAGTTGAACCTCGTAGGTACCGATGGGATGAACAGAGTCAGGGCAATAATAGATGAACTGTCGGGGTTGTTTCTGTTGGTCCTGATAAAGATTTTTATAAAACTTTGTTGATATGTCAATTATTTTACTTGAGTTGCCATGTTTTGTCCCATTTTCGTCTTTTAGATTTGAAATCCATGTTTTCCCTTTCGTAATTCCCTGTTTGGCCGATCTCAAAGAGGTACTGCTTAGTAAAGCTGACTTAATCATCTGGGTATTGCAATCTCTAACGTCTTTTCTTATACTTCGTTTAACTATTTTATCAATTTTATTATACTCTACTCGGTTATTCTTTAATTTTTCTCTGTTCTCTATTAATAGTATAGTGTGATTGCTAAATTTGTTATTATTGCTTCTTGCACATTTAATTTTCTTGGTTGCTGTTGAAATGTTTTCTATGATGCTATTGTATTGGCTTTGAGGGTTTTGGTTTGGGTCTATTGGTAATGAATCGAATGCATTTTTTAATTCTAAATTGAATTTCTCCATATTACTTATTAGAACATCTTTGTTAAGTTTCTTTATTCGGTTTTTAAAAACTGTTTTACGGTGTGATTTTACATTGAGGACAATCTTCGCACGTACTGGTCTATGATCTGAACTAAATTTAAATGTATTTATAACGCTACTAATACTGTTTGTTCGGTGTATTTTTCCATGGCATTTTATAACAACGAAAATATAAATATAGACGGTATACTACTTATAAATAAATATGGGTAAGTAATTGGTTACATATTTTAACGCCGAACTATGATACTAGCACGATTTAGGGCACTCCAACCAAATTAGTTAGGTTAGAACTGTGACCAGCTACTGCATCGAAATACACAGCTACGGCACTCTGACAGTTTTGAACCGCTGTCATACTGTTAAGGTGTGTCCTTAATTTTATGGGAGTTTGCAAATCAGGTAGATAATGACCAAAGTGACTGGTTTATTCTTCTCGTGATAGAAATTTGTTTAGATTTACAAATCATAAGCACACAGGACAGACTTCAGTTTATGATGCGAGGTAGAGCCGAAAGTGCAAAGGGCCTCTCGGAGCGTGGATTTTGGTTTATATGGAAGTGGTTTGCGCCCTCCGTCGGATAAAGCAGGAACTACGTAGCTTGCAGCTTGGGTTGTATGTTCGATGTCATGACTCGATGCTCTCGTAGTTCCTCGTAGTTGTGCACAGATGGCGCTGTCCTCAACACATACTATTACAGATGTCAGTTTTTAATAATTTGTTAAAAACGATGAGATTTTAAAGTATAAAGTATATGGTTCGAAATGTTAAGAAACTGTCACTCGATAAAATATAATCCGTTGTAAAAAGCTTTTTATTAAATAAACAGTATAAGAATAAATAATATTTGATTTGTTATTCTATGATTATGAAAATTCTAAATTGTAACTTTATTCGAAACAAAAATCGATGATTTAAAATTCTTCAAAGTAAGTATTCTGCGTATAGATTAGGCTATGAAATGATAATGAGAACAAAAATATGTGAAACGAAATTCTATGAAATTATTTGCTGTAAAACAACGCTCAACCGGTTTTTATGACGAACTACAGGTCTCACAAAAAATATTTTGTCATTTTTTGTTACAAATAAGATTTCATCAACTTTTGGCATAACTTTTAGTCGTAGAACCAAAACTAGAAAAGTTATGAGCATTTTTATAGCTGGTGTTTTAAGGAATCATTTTCATTGAGAACTTTTAAAATTATGTTCATTAGTTAAGGTTAGGCTTCGAAACGAATACTATTTTTCACTTATAACTTTTTGTTTTACCCGTATGTATTTAAATGTTCGACATCTAAATATGCTCCCTTAAAATACGTAGTATTGTGTTAGCTACATAAATACATTTGTACCCACTTAGTTTTAATATAATATGGCGGGTAGTGCGCGCCCGAAGTGTGCGAGAACCTCTTTACAGTTGCTCGTCCACCTGACAAGATCAAATTGGCCTCGCTTGAAGAGTTGAATAAGCTCTTCACAAAGCGAAATGGCCTGCGGAGTGGATGTGACACTACAGGCGATGTCATCCATATATAAAGCGGAAGATGCTACAGCTGCGGCAGCAGGAAAGTTGTCGCCTTCATCGGCTATCAACTTGCGGACAACGCGTAACGCGTGGTAGGGACTGGACTTGAGTCCAAAACAAACCCTGTTAAATTTATATACGGACAAAGGTTCACCGCTGTCAAAGCGATAGAAAATCCTTTGAAACCTACGGTCAGATTCACGAACGCCGATATTGAGAAACATCTGACGGCAGTCAGCTGACAGCGCGACTTTGAAAAGACGAAACTCTATTAATGTATTAAATAAGTCACCCTGTAAATTAGGGCCAGCATGTAAAATGTCGTTAATAGACTGACCAGATGTAGTTTTACAACTAGCATCTAGAACCACGCGAAGCTTAGTCGAAGCTTTATCTTCACGCACTACGCCGTGATGGGGGATGTGATACGCTGGAAGAGATGTATCCCCACCATTGACAACGGGACTCAGAAAGCCTTTATCTAGGTAATCACGGATGACGTCATTGTAAGCGCCTCTCAACTTGAGCGACGCATCAAGTCTGCGTTCTAAACAATGAAAGCGTCTTAATGCGGCGGCGTAGGAGTCACCTAACGAATACGGATCACCACAAAATGGCAACGCCACAACATATCTGCCGTCGTCATCACAAACGGTAGTAGCACAGAAGAAATCCTCACATTCTAGTTCCTTGCGGCTATGTGAGGGCGGTGCGGAGATTTCTTCAAGCTCCCAGAATCGCTTGAGCAGAGCTCAGATCAAATAGCAGCCAGATAGAGCGCGTAGAACACGAGATTGCTGTCACCAAGGCAAATACAAATTCAAAAGAGAATACAACCACGCGTCAGTACTAAGTTACGCGTCGTACTGATTAGACGTCACAAGTGACTTATTATTTTATGTCAAATCATGCCGTCTTGTGTCTTTATACATTGTAAATGTTGTTCCCAAAAACAAAGAAAAGAAGATGGAATATCTTTCCATAGGTTACTATTGTTTATTTTATTGTGTTGGTATTTATTTTCCCTTTAATATTTTCAACACACTCAGAACGAAAAATATTGACAGTTATTCGTCTGTGTTGCCAGTTTACATCGAAATAGGTCTCCTTGAATTAGGGGAATTTGCATTGTGTGTAGGAAGATCGATGAATTTATACATGTTTAGGCAGAAATAATTTTGTGTAATCTATACTAATCTATACTTCTATACTAATATTATAAAGAGGTAAAGTTTGTGTGTTTGTATATTTGTTAAATTGTAAGGGGTAATCTCGGGATCTACTGAACCGATTTAAAAAATTCTTTCACCAATAGAAAGCCACATTATTGCTGAGTGTCATAGGCTACTTTTTATCCCTGTATTCTCACGGGAACGGGATCTACGCGGGTGAAACTGCGGGACGTCCGCTAGTAATAGTATAAAGCTGAAGAGTTTGTTTGGTTGAATGTGCTAATCTCTGGTTCGAAAAATACTTTTGTGTTCGATAGCACATTTATCGAGGAAGACTATAAACTATACAATATCATGCTACGGCCCTTAGGGGCTGAGCTGTTGGTGACACCGCGGGAAACAGATAGCATATTTTATAATTATCTTTGTTTGATTAAACTGTTCTTTATTTTAACCAACCAAAAAGTGCTTTATTTTCGATTTTGAGTTTTTAGCAACCGCTAAATATTGTTCATCATCTGCCTAGCCTTTTTCCCAACTATGTTGGGGTCGGCTTCCAGTCCAACTGGATGCAGCTGAATACCAGTATTTTACATGGTGCGATTGCCTATCGGACCTTCACAACCCAGTTACAGTACGCTCAAATTATCTTGGCAGCTCCGAACTTCGTGCAGGTCATTTTGTTACAACGAATGTATTAAAGTGTTATGATATTTACTTTATTTGTATTTCTCACTGTTTAAATTAGATATTTTCTGATCGTTTAAGTATTGGTTTATCTGGCAATAACAGTTTTATTCCCAAGTTTACATGCGTAAAATTTCGCAAAGCCTATGTTCAGAGCTGCCAAGATAATTTGAGCGTACTGTAATACTGGGTAATACGATATCCTTTGGTAAGACTGGTTGTCAGACTTTCAGGTCACTGACTACCTAATGACTGCGAAAGATCTACATATATATCAAAATATTAATTATGGTGGGCATCAACACGTTAGAACTGAGACGTAAGTGTGCGCTGTTGATGCACTACTATCTACTACTTAATAATAAAATTGACGACTAATTCAGGAAGTTTGTTCTGTAAAGTGATCCTAGTAGGAAAGTTTTGGGTTAGTTCTGATTTTTTCATTCCATATGTGTTTTGGGGTGCTAAATCTGAATCTGAGGTTTGCGGACAAAATTTCGTGACGCAACATTAAAAAAACCAGAAGAAACCAGTTTTTTTTTTGCTTTTTTCCGGTTCTTTGCTTAAAACTCGAAAACTGTTAACTTTTAGTAAATGGTCTGTTTACAGAAATTAAAGTACTTAAAGTTCTCTACAAATATCACTATTTTGGTTATTGTACAGACGAAACGTTCGGTCACAAGTGCAAGTTGAAAATTGGCAATTTGTACCGGTGTGACTGCAAAACCCACTTTTTAGATTTGTATTGAAAGGTTTTTAAGTTAATTAAAATAAAGACCGAGTCACACGGATAATTCACGTTTTGACTCAAATATTATAGCTAGATTGCAAAAAAGCAAAATAACTTAGTTAAAAAGCTGTTAAAGCCGCTTTACATTCCAATCGGAAACAATGTGCTAAACTGTTGTAGACGTTGTAGTATACGTGTGTACGTGTAGCGCACACTAGCGCACTATAAACTGGATGGCAATCGGCATTTATAGTTTCAGTTTTTTTTTTTTTCATCAGTTCTACCTTTTTTTGATACCTACTGAATTTGCATAATTTTTGCCTTTTTTCTTTTTAATTACTTGTGTGGAAAACCAGGTGACATTTATCAAATGACAGCATCCATAAAAATTTAATATTGAAATGTAAAAAGTGGGTTTTGCATAAACTGCTAAAAATTTACAATTTTCAACTCGCACTAGAAACCGAACGATTCGTTTGAAAAAAAAAAACTAAATACTGGTATTTGTAGAGAATTTCAAGTACTTTAATTTCTGTAAACAGACCATTTACCAAAAGTTAATAGTTTTCGAGTTTTAAGCAAAAAAGCAAAAATAAAACTGTCTTTTCTGTTTTTTTTTAATGTTGCGTCACGAAATTTTGTCCGCAAACCTCAGATTCAGATTTAGCACCCCAAAACACATATGGAATGAAAAAATCAGAACTAACCCAAAACTTTCCTAGCAATAATACAATTTAACTGAACTAGACGGGACTACTTTAGCTCGTTGTTCACTGTTTGCTCCGGACCGTCTGCGACGGTCGCGTGCCTGTGCCTCGAGAGGCTTTTTCGCGTGTCCCATTGTGCGTACCCAAACTGCTCGATATGCGCCCACAACCCAGGCGATGAATCTGCTAAACGCCCTGATTGCTCAGGAGCCGGATCTAGATATTTTTATGAGTAGCAATAAAGCTATGCTTAATAGTTGCATACGATTTTTAAGTTAGTGTGTGATGTTGACTTGCTGCACGCGTTGGTGCAAACTGTAAGTGTGGCAAGTACCTGCTTAAATAAATAAATAAATAAATCCGCTGTTATAAAACTAGACTGTGACGCCGAGTCGAGAAGGCACCTTACCACGTGAGGCTTATTAGCAGCGTCGCGAATAATAACCTGAGCTGTCGCTAGCAGTACCGTTGTCGTAGACATACATTGCTGCTTAGCATCGCGCTGAACATGGCAAGCATTCGCGCAATGGCGCGCGCACGCAATGGACGTCGCACACAACGATACTTCGTTTTGTGAGGCGGGCGGTGGTATGTTCGTAGTACCGGCGCCGGACTGCGATGACGCACTCGCATTAGTCTGAACCGGTTTACCTGACGATAACAGCTGTTGATTCCTTTCGAAATGCAGCAATGTGTGATGTCTTTGTTTACAAGAACGACAAGTGGTGCCGCTCGTGCAGTTTCTAGTTATATGTTTTAAACTTAGGCAGTTAACGCACGCTCGGTTATTTTTTACACATTTGAAGCGATCCGACGGGGATAAGTTAATAAACGCTGCGCACTTGAAATAATGGTCGTGTTCTATATTATCACACAAACATTTACTACAGTTATTACCATTATTCGACTCTGAGCAAGCTACATAGGATTGAGGATTCGGAGCGTGAATATTTTTATTATTTCGCGATTTGCTGGACGACTGTTTACTGTTATCCCAGGACGAGCTATATGAATTAGGCTGCGTGCTGTTATAAATTCGGCACTGAACTCGGATGAAAGAAGTGAAGCTATCTAATGTAGGTATGCTATTGTTACGCTCCGTCATCTCGAAGGCACGAATGGTCTCCGTATCGAATTTCTGTAGCGCCAATTGTAGCAACATGAAATCCGAAAGATCGGGTAATTTTAAGTTTTTTAGTGCGCTAACCGCGCTCATAAAGTTATCTATAAACAGCTGGAAATTCGAGGCTGAAGCTGGGCCAGTCAATTTAAGATTTAAAGCCTGGTCAAAGTAAGTGGATGCGAGTACGCGGGTATCCTGATATCTATCTAGGAGTGACTGAAATATCAACTGATGATTTTCAGCACTGGGAGTAATTCCCGCGAAGACTGACTGCGCTTTCAGTGACAGCTTGCCTATCAAATAGTATAACCTGTCCGCATCCGTCAGCGAGCCATTGTCATGCACTGTTGACTTGATGCTAGCGTAAAATAGTGGCCAGTTCCGTATATCGCCATCGAAAGACATAAATTCAATTGGAGGTAGTCGTGGCGTGCGCGCTGGCGACGCCTGCGAGGGAAAATTACTACTACCTTCCAGCTGCGATTGTATACGTTTGATAATGCAATATAGATCTTCGAACGATGTATACGCCTGGAAATTCGGCTTTGCGTCCGGATCTATAGCCAACAACTTCGCGTTATAGGTGTCCAGCAAATGTTGGAAATCTGTTCTAATACTATCCACAGTTACGCAGTAGCTTAGAAACGCTTCTTTATTAGCTTCAGAAGCGTTAGCTGTCTTTGAACGCTCGTATATATTTTGTACACGCTCAAATAAGACATTACGTTTAGCTTCCAGAATGGTTAGTTCCCTTTCCTTTGACATGTTTCCGCTAATATAGGTATGTACATACCACTTAAAGTAATAAAATAACGTTCTTACAATATTTCTGCTGATACGATATTTTAATATGTAAGGTAGATGGTAGATGATTATGCGGTGATATTTGTAACTCAGCGAAAACTTTTTATAAAGTCGGGGGTATTTATTAAGTTGCTTGAAATATGGAAGTTTCTAGACAACTATGTTAGTTTTTTATTTAGATTAAGTATGTAGGTAGCTACTTTGAGTATATTACCTGCGGGAGTAACCACGTAGTGGGTATGCGTGGGACTAGGGGGTCTAGTTTTGTGCTAATAACCTCCTAGGTAGGTACTTATAGAAGATACCTACGCGTTATATGGGGAGAATATGGATTATGAATCCTTCTATTGCGGGTTAATTTATGGTGACCCCAACCTCAATAGAACACAGATGGAAATCCGGCTCGAAGGACCAAAAATATGGTTGACGATTGAGATATAATGATTTTACTTGCGATTTTAATAGTGGACTGTATTTTTTAGGATTCTCTGGTAATCGTCTCGGGGAATCTGTTTAACACAAGCGACATAAGGGAAAAGGGTATTTTGGCTCACCTGCTCGATGGGCTGGCGCGGCCGTCGGTCGTAACACGGTCTTCGAGCGTCTTCTGGTGCACCAGGTATAGCTTGCTGATAAACCCCGGGGTCACTTGTATATCGCGATTCCGGCGGGAAGCGGTTTTGACCTGCAAGCTGCGTACGACTACGCAGCGAGGTATAGGTTCGAACGTTCTGGTCTTTGGTGATGAAGTGTGCGTCGCCCAGCTGATTTTCGACAGGCGATCGCCAAAAGGGAGAGGGGGTAAGAGGGGGCGTATGTCGTCGCTTGTGCAATCTCTAATGTCATATGAAGAGTATATTTTACAAACGTGGTTGCGAGATGGCGCCACCATAATAGGTATATAGTTTTAAGATATTTAAAATATTTTTAAAAAAATACGGATTTGGTATCAATAAGTTAGTGATTTGATTTAGTTGAAATGCCAAAATGGCGCCTACGGGTGGTAGATTCAGCTGACGAGGCTATAAAAAGTCCGTTGCGCCATTTTTGCAGGGTACCATCTATCTGGCAGAAACTTGATGCTCCGAAATTTATTTGGCATAACACACTTGGCATATTCTTCTTTGAACGAATGTGTTTATGGCAGAACAATTATTTAATGGAATACTTATTTCGCAGAATGTTTAAATAGCCGAATTTTCAATGGCATACTTTTAAGATGGCAGAATTTTATTTGGTAGATTTTTATAAGGTATAACGACCGTCTCGCGAAAGTATCCTTTATGGGCGGCATGGGCACCGGGCCGTAGGCCGACGAAGGAGGCCGGCGGAGGCCCGGCACTTCGGGGACAGAAGATATTAGTGTTATTTAATATGCGAGCGAAGCGAGCGCGCGTCATTGAGTACATACATGCGTTGCATGTATGAGTGATGTCATTACATTACATTAATTATTATTAATATTATTTTTGACATACCAACATTTAATGTTCTCAGCTAGAAATTTTAGCCGGGGTGAGCTGATAATAATAATTAATAATAATAATTATTATTATTGCATGTTACACGTATGTATGAAATGAAATGCGTGCCAAAAGACGATTCTGATTATGAATATTCGGCGAAATGATGGTTCTGGAAATGAAGTTTATGCACAAAGATGATTCTGACTTACAAAATTATGCGTTTTGAATTTATGGTAAATGAGTGTATGCCAAATGATTTTCTGCAAAATGAAGTTTCTGCCATCCACTGTTATGCAAAACAAAATTCGGGTATATAAAATTCTGCTAAAAAAGGTAGACCCACTATTTTTATATTCTGAGCTATTTCCTGAGCTGGTAACGGCTAATGTTAATTTTACCAAACCTAATTCTTGACAGCGATCACGGCCCAATATTGGAGGAGAAGTTACATCTGCTATCAAGAAGTCAATAATATAATCCAACTCTTTATATTTTACTTTCAAGTTGCAACTGCCTACTACTGTGATGTCACTGCCCGAATACCCTCGAAGTTTGATACTGGTCGGAATAAGACAGTCTTTAGGTATTTTTAACGTTTCTAAATATTTATAGGGTAAAACATTAACATCTGCACCAGTATCAATTTTAAATGATACTGGTGCAGATGTTAATGTTGTTATTTATTGCTAACTTTACACACCAGTCACTGGAAGAATTGGTCAAATAATAAATTACCTGATCGTTTGACTCATCCTCGCCCCTTTGCACTTCATGTACCCTACAAACACGTGAGAAGTGGTTTAAATTATTACACTTTAAACATCTTTTCCCAATCGCTGGACATTTTGACTGGCCATTGACTGGCCTGTTGGTCTAGTGGTTAGTGACCCTAACTGCTATGCCGGAGGTCGTGGGTTCGATTCCCACCCAGGACAAATGTTTGTGTGATGAGCACGATCATTTGTTCTGTGTCTGGGTGTAATTTATCTATAATATGTATGTATTTAGAAATATATAAGTATGTTTATCAGTTGTCTAGTACCCATAACACAAGCTCTGCTTAGCTTGGGACTAGATGGCGTTGTGTGATAGTTGTGGAATATTATTATTATTATTATTTATAACCAATATGGTCCATTCCACACTTTCGGCACGAGCGTTCTTGGAGTCGCTGATTAGCGTTACCGTCGTAACCTTTCGACGTAGACGCCATCGTGTGTTGTTGGGAATACGTTATACGATGATGCCCCGCGGCCCGCTCCCGGTCGAGATCGACGCACCGACGACGCTCCTCGATATTGTTGACCACGGCGTTGTCTTGATACCCAATGCACTTGATTATTGATATCATTTTCTACGTTCTCACTTTCTCACTGCTCGTTCGTGTTACACAATACGCACAGTGTTCTGCCGACTCTTTCTTTATGTTTCCTACTTGCACGCGCGATAACTGTGCTATGTTGCATATTTCTACGGCCTTTTGCAATGTCAATTTGGGCTCCCGAAGAAGGCGTTCTCGAAGTGATCCATCCTTAATTCCACAAATTAATCGGTCTCGTACCAAATCATCACATAATCTCTCGAATTCACATTTTACCGCCAATTTCTTCAATTCCAAAGAGAACTGTTCGACTGATTGGCCATCATTTTGCTCTCGTATGAAAAATGTGTGCCTTTGTACAGTTATGTTTTTTCTTTGTAGAAAAACTCCATCAAACCTCTCTAGTAAACTCTTCAAGTCGACAAATTGCTCCGCAAACTGCTCAAATACTTCTCGGCACTGTTCTCCCACAACATGTAAAAATATATTGATTTGTACCTTGTGGGTCTTCTTGTTGAGCTCACAGGCTTCAAAATATATTAGGAACGCCGTCTTCCATTTCTCCCATTCCTTCGAGATGTTTCCCGACGTTGCGTTTTCGACGTTATTGTTGAAACAAAATGGAGGCGGTGGCGGTGGCGGTAGTACCGTTTCCATTGTAAATGAGGTAAATACTCCTCCCGACGATCGACTTATGTTCGTTGGTTTACTATTAAATTTTATTATCGAATCGACGAATATTATCTACTTCAATCGTGTTTAATGAAGTATCTTACCGGCAGCGCCATGTAAAACTTATACGTCAATGAAACACCAGCTCAGGTTAACGACTGCATCCTTTATTTCATTCCTTCACCTTGTAACCTACCTACCCTCAGTTACATTTATAATTTATTATTTCATAATACCGACAACATTCACAATATCAAAATAATAAATTATTTATCATCTAATAAATAAAGAGAGAAGTCCTGACTGACTGACTGACTGACTCATCAACGCCCAGCCCAAACCCTTGGACCTAGAAAGCTGAAATTTTGCACAGAGTTTCCCTTTATAATGTAGACAAGGAATAAGGAAGGATTTTTCGAAATTCAACCCCTAAGGGAGTTAAATAGGGGTTGAAAGTTTGTATGGAAAAATCGTCATTTTCACGCAGGCGAAGCCGCTGGCAAAAGCTAGTATTAAATAATCATGTCCAGTTATTAAATAGAAGCGTTTTACCTAAAATAAAACGCATATTAAAATACTTACCTCACTGGAAGCTTTATATTGAGAGAGCATATCCGTTTCCGTCGATTTTTTATCTGTTTTAGTACTTGTCTAACCTACTCGGTGGCGCCACCTGGCGGTTGCTTGCCATTTTAGTTTCTTAAAATGTGCGAGCTACTATTTTGTTCATTGGCTCAGACAGAAGTAAATTTAAAGCTTCCAGTGAGGTAAGTATTTTAATATGCGTTTTATTTCAGGTAAAACGCTTCTATTAAACTACTTGATCGTCACTGGAAGCTTTTTATTGAGACCTGTTTGTTATCGCCTGGTGTGGCCACTAACACGATAACGCCAATGTGATAGGAAATTGAAACACAAATAAGCCATCATAAAGTATATAACATAATAAATTTTGATGGGCAACTACGGAACCCTACGTTGGCCGGTTTTTTTTTCTTAGTTTTTTTCGTTAAGCTCGGAACACTTATTGCTAAAATATTTGAAAACACCAAATTAATTAGATTCATTTATTGATTTCAGCCGACTACGGGGAAGCCAAAAGGAAGGGTAATGATTATGACAGTCTATACATATGTAGATATGTCCATGGACACAGTTGGTCCGATGTTAAAATTAAGACAGAGAGAGGCATGTTCCAAATTGCGACTTGACTTGATAGCAACCTTCTCACGTTAAACACTTTGAAAACCAATTATATATAATAATAATAATAATAATAATAATATTCCACAACTATCACACAACGCCATCTAGTCCCAAGCTAAGCAGAGCTTGTGTTATGGGTACTAGACAACTGATAAACATACTTATATATTTCTAAATACATACATATTATAGATAAATTACACCCAGACACAGAACAAATGATCGTGCTCATCACACAAACATTTGTCCTGGGTGGGAATCGAACCCACGACCTCCGGCATAGCAGTTAGGGTCACTAACCACTAGACCAACAGGCCAGTCAAATATATGCTTCTCTATTTATAAAAAATCACAACCAGATGAAGTGTTCAACATTAAAGTACACTCTTGCGATACATGCGAAAACAATAATTGCGCTTGCCCCATCATTAAAAAAGTTTCTGAAACAAAATATTTATGTGTGATTATTGACCAGAGATTATCGTGGTACTCTCATGTTGAACATGTGTCTGGAAGGATTAGGAAATTGATGTGGATTTTTAAAACGCTAAGATGTATTGTGCCCATAAATTTAAAAAAGAAATCTGGGTCTGATAGAAACCTATTAAATGAAATTCAAATTCATTTATTTCAATCCATTTAGGATCATAATCTCATTTACACATATTTGATATAAAAAAGTACAATTATAAAATTTCAACCACGCAAAAACATAAATATAAAATAAAAAATTAAATTAAAAAAAAAATGAAAAAAAATAAATAATAATAAATATATATATGACGACGGTAGCTCAACTATTTCGGGTACATCTTTGTCAGAGTCCAAGTTCAGCATGGCGGAGGTACGAAATAATAGTCTCAACACTGGTTACAACCGCCTATTTATTTACTTCCGATAACAAATTAACAAAATCTCAAACGATCAAGCCGATGGAAACGGATTCAAGTACGGAAACGCGGTAAGTTCGATACAGGCAGGCAGCACAACCGTTCGCGCTCGTGTCTCCCCAAAAAGTAACGTCCCTCAAGTCAAATGCGTCTAACGTCAACGTCAACCGACCACTCACGACTGACATTTGACATATGACAACTGACAGCTGTCATCTGTCAACCGAAAACTGACAAACCAGACCTGCCACGCTCTGTATCGACCTCACCCAAGCTCACTGCTTGACGTTTCCGACTTTAACGATGATAGATCCGAAAAACGATGATAGATGGCGTTATTCTAAATTGTCAACTCTAAATATTGTGCCTCGGTGTTGAATCTGCGACATATATAAAAAAAAACATAATAAATAATAATAAAAATAATAATAAATAAAAATATAATATAATTTTTTTATCACAATAAGTACAATTAAATAAATAATATAAACTAAAACTCTAAATGGCAATGGCAATGGCTATTAATACACCTGCCTCTGAGTCATTTGTTTGTTTGTCATTACATTAACCATATAACAATGGTTAATGTACCGACAATCAAACCTGTTCGCAAATACGCTCAGGATGGTGTTGGAGGTAGCCCGGAGCCTGCGCCCCAGAGATGTGCACCGCTTCCGCATCGTCGTGAAGAAACAGTCGACACGGGCGTCGGCGAACATCCCCGAGGCGCTGCAGTGCCGGGGCAGCCCAAACAGCGCCCTGAACGCATTATTATACTGAACACGGAGAGCGTTGTACTGCTTCTGGGTATACGACACCCACAGGCTGGCAGTGTACAGGGACGTGCAAAACGCTCTGAAAAGAGTTATTTTGACGGCCCCCGAGCAACGAACAAACCTGCGGGCGATCATATTAGCCCTCACAGACAACGCCCTCCGCTCCCTATCGATGTCTGCATCGTCCCTCAGGTCAGAGGTCACGATATGCCCCAGATATCTAAAATGTTGAACTCTTTTTAGCTTGACACCGTTCAATCTAATAGGTGGAACAAAATCCGGGCAGCTCCAACCCCTGGCCTGAAAAACCATGCATTCGCTTTTCTTTGCGTTATAGAGCAAACCGTGATCAAGCTCGAAACGCTCGCCGATGCCCAGCAACCTGGACAAACCACACACCGAGGCGCTCAGCAGCACCATGTCGTCCGCATAACTAATATTGTTGGCACAAACACCGTCAATATGGCAGCCGACACGCGTACTACTGAGCTCCTCTATTAGTGCGTTTATGTACAAG
This sequence comes from Diarsia mendica, assembly GCA_949316265.1. Taxonomy (NCBI): domain Eukaryota; kingdom Metazoa; phylum Arthropoda; class Insecta; order Lepidoptera; family Noctuidae; genus Diarsia; species Diarsia mendica. The sequence continues at coordinate 13,313,862 of OX438914.1, read as the reverse complement.
TTGAAGAGCTTTGGTGAGGTCAGTCCTCCCTGCCTCACCCCGCACTCCAACCTATACGGCTCCGACAGAGCATCTGACCATCGAACAACGTTGACCTGGTTAAGATACCAGTACTTGAAAATTTCTATCAGTTCGAGAGGCATTGAGATGTTACTTAATTTTTGCCATAAGATGTCATAACTAACCAGGTCGAACGCTTTAGAGAGGTCGAGAAAACAGGCATAAATAGGTGTGCTCCTATCGGAGTAGTACTTGACAGTTTGCTTCAAACACAAGATAGCTGACTCAGTAGACAGTCCCGGCTTAAAACCAAATTGGTTGTCATGCGTGTTTACATACCAGTCAAGCTGTGTATTAAGCAAACTGTCAAGAACCTTCGCAAGCACTGTGGCTAGTGAGATTGGCCTATAGTTGCTCGTGTCACTTAGGTCACCGGTTTTACTCTTCACAATTGGTACCACCACGGTCTTCATCATCTCTGCTGGTAAGTACGCATGTCCTACACAAAATGTATATAACATGGCCAGAACTCTGGCCAGGAGACTTACCGCGTGACATTGACTTTATAACTCCCCGAACATCCTTAGCTGTAAATCTAGTGTTTATCTCCTGTTCATGTGACCCATCCACACTGAATGACCGTGATGGTCCCAATGGTGATTTCACCATACAGTGATCCTTAAATACGTCCGCAATAGACTTCGGTTCACTCACACCGTTAACGCTCACGGGTAAGCCCGGCTTATTATTAAGCCTGCTAGTGGTTTTCCAAAAATTCCGAAAGTCATGTTTCGAATGGTGAGAAACGAGGATATCCATCTTTATCTGTTCCCTATTATTTTGGCACCACTTTAGGCGTGATTTAAAGATTTTACGAGTCTCCCGCATCTCCTCCCAAACACGTCCTTTACTCGGTTTACCCCACCGTACCCATTCCATAAATTTACAACGAGCTACCCCGTGAGCGTCACGCACATGCTTGTTCCATCCGAACACTGGTTGTTTTCTTTTTGGTTTAACAATAGTATGACTCTCAGAGGCGGCTTGACACAATGCACTAACAATTTCCTGATACATACTGTCAATTATGCGCATGTGGTCTCGGTTGTCACAACGTTTCTCTACACAGTTAATAAATTCAGGCGGAAAATCAATTTCTTTTAAACTATCATTACATAATTTTCTAAATACATCTATTTGTTCGGAGTTTCTCTACCCCATTTTATTTTATTACATTTAAAATTCTCAAGTAAAGTCTTTGGTTTTACATTATTTATATTACACCTAATAATGAGTGGCAAGTGATCAGACCACACCGGATCATACTTGACGTGTGTATCGACTATAGTTATAAAAGCCGACTCAGTAACAACACAGTGGTCTAACCATCTTAACGCCCCATTAGCGTCACTTATAAAAGTATATGTGTCAGACAATAAACCTAACTTAATCATATCGGCACATTTCCAGTCCAAATCGTTACAAAAATTAGAAAGTTCATGATAAAATTGCTCACCCGGGTGGGCGTTGAAGTCACCGAGCATGTAAACACGGTAAAATTACGGTACCTTTAAATTTCGGTATGACGTCATGTAGTTCCTAGTTGACTACGGAACCCTAAAAAGAAAACAACCAGTGATCGGATGGAACAAGCATGTGCGTGACGCTCACGGGGTAGCTCGTTGTAAATTTATGGAATGGGTACGGTGGGCCGAGTAAAGGACGTGTTTGGGAGGAGATGCGGGAGACTCGTAAAATCTTTAAATCACGCCTAAAGTGACGTCATACCGTTAAATAAGGGTTACCGAAATATTGCGATACCGTTATTTTTTCCGGTAGTGAAATTCTGAGTATGGAAATGCATACCGGTATATTTCGGTAGAAGTACCGTAACCGTTATAAATATATCGGTAGCGGTACCTAAACCTTAATAAATAGGGGTTTGCTTTGACGCACCGCCTCACCACTCTGTCTGTCGTTCACTTGCCGATTGTTGCACATTATTAGATTATAAACTACATACGCAAGTTCTAACGTCTTCCACCGCACACGCGCGCGCCGCGCATGCATTTCGGTACCGAAATCGTGTAAGGGTTAAATAACGGTTTAGCCCAACCTTTATTTATAAAGGTACCGGTATAGCTCAACCTTTATTTTAAACCGGTACCGGTATATTTTTGAGGTATCTTAACCTTTAACCGTAACCGCTTTCAGTCCCTGGTTTAGTGTGACTATGGGTCGGTCACGAAGTTTATACATGTTGAACGAGGACAGCGTGCACTAATAAAAATTATGTATTTTAAAAGGATAACATACCCTACTGAAAGTCTCTATCAGGATAGTGGACTGCTTTCTGTAAGAAAGCTGTATATCTTATGCACTGTCCTCAAAAAGCATAAAAATCTACCATATGATTCAACTGCAATAACAAGAAGACGTAAAGATCTCATAGCACAGGTTCCACAAACTAAAACGAAATTTGCTGCCATTCAGTACACTAAACTATCATGCCAACTTTATAATAGGATAAATAAAAAAATATATGTACACAGTAAAAAATTACACGAGTGTAAAAAAGTTTTTCAACACACTTGCTCATAAAGTGGCTAAAATTTCACCGCAATTAGGCACATAATGACACCTATAATCAAACTGTGAATTTTTCATTACTATTATTCACTAGTGAGTTATAGGTTTTTTTTTAAATTTAATTGGTTGAGTTGCTATGTTCTTAAAAAAAGTTTCGATACAAAAAAGATCGTGTTCAATAGTAAAAATTAATTAACACTCCAGTAGGCGCGCCTCTGTTTGGAACGTTAGTAGTCGCGCGTTCTACATTTGTAGAACATATTTATTGATGGAATTTTAAAGCAAAGTTTCATAAATAAAAAGTATTTATATAATATTGAGATAAACTTTATAATTATAAAGCTAAAACAAACAAAACATAATCGTATTTAAACATAATAAGAACTAAAAACCAGCCTTTTTGAAAATAACAAAAAAAACGCAAAATTTTTGCTCTTAACATCATAAGTCTCATATTTCTTAATCAGTCATGTCTTCCACCTCCATTTCTTTGTTTTTGACACAGTCGGACCAAGAAGAACCTGATGATCGGGACAAATCCACTTGTTACATATATTACAAAGGTTTCTGGTGGACCGGCCCCTTAGGAGAAAAATGTCACGCGAGTGGTCGCGCGTTCTACAATCGTAGAAATTCACTTTTGGTGCCAAATTTCACAGACATGCGGCCGCGTCCGTCACTGCAAGGACACTACAATTGTTTATTGCCTAGTAATTGAGGAATACTAAGAATGTGTGAGTGATTGACCTTCAACTTGCGACAAAATTCAACAAAATGTACACGCGTTCTACAATGGTAGAACGCGCGACTATTGGAGTGTTAATGTACCTAGTGCTTGCTCATTTCATGAAACTTTGTATTTAAATAGATAATTTAAACTTAGTACGTTTTTAATAAATAAAACTTTCACTCAAATATAATTTCTGTTTTCTCTGTGATAAATAAAAATATGAATTCCCCATTTTGTACGTGGCTCCAAACACTATCCACGACAAGCAAAAAAAAAAAAACCTCTTTTAGTCTATGGCTGATCGCTTATAAAAAAACATAATATTTTCCCGCTACTGCGAAAAAAATACACAACTCGTTTTCACTGTTATTATAGTTATTTTAATAGTTAAAATGTCTAGTTTTGAAGAAAATGATTCATGTTGTACACCGCCCGATGTAAGATTTGAAGCCCTTAAGCGTTATGGAAAATTTGCTACCCGAAAACTCCAAGGTGAAATATCTATTAGCGTACCAAAATTTCAAGCAGTGGCAAAACACCAAGAAATCGCAGTCATTTTCTGAAAATGTGTTCTTGGCGTACTTTAAAGAATTATCTTCTAAGTACAAACCTAGCTCTTTGTGGTGTATATAGGTATAGGTACTCAATGTTAAAAAGTACAGTCCGAGCGAAGAATGGAGTGGACTTAAAAACATACTCTAATTTGTCAGCTTATCTAAAAAGACTGTCAGATGGATTTAGAAGCAAGAAATCAAAGGTTTTATCGTCTAACGATGTTGAAAAATTTATAAAAGATGCTCCAGCCAGATAACCAATATCTGGTTACTAAGGTTAGTTAAACTAATTTTAAATATCTATCTACGTGACTTCAGCTTCAGCGTGTTGTGTGTTAAACTTAATAATTTTTTTTTTCTTTTTTTCAGGTTGCTTTAATATTTGGTGTAACTGTAGGATACAAGAATTAACAAATATAACTGTAAAAGACATACAGAACCATGGCCAGTAATCGATCTGAAGAGACCGCTACGCCATCAAAAACAATTAATTATAATTTTACTAACACACACATTTACTAATTGAAATTTACTAACTGCACATTTACTAATTGTTTCTATAAATCTATAAATAAACTTTTTATCTACTAAATAAAATGTTTTTTCTTTTATTAATAAGCTATTGCATAGCTTCCATAATAAATAGCTTCTATCGCGGGCCTTGAGCGTGGACAGCGAATCCAGAAATTCCGAAACGAAAATATTTCAACCGGGTTGCTATGGTTACGGAAAATAAGGTTGTCAACTGATGTTGTCAAATTAAATAATTGATAAAAAATGCTATGCAATAGCTTTACCGCGGCAGTTTCCGAGTGCCACACGTTTTTTTTTATTCGCAAGTGTGTTGAAAAACGTCGTATGATACACGTGTGTATTGATGATTACCGTCCTCGGCTTTCTTAAGACCCTCACCTGACGGCTCGGGTCTCAATGCCGCCTCAGCGGTAATCACCAACGTTACACACTTATACCATAATGTACTATTAACTAATTGGATAAAGTCACTAAATTACATAGACACTGAGGCACTATTGCAACACACAAAATGAAACATACACATCCACACACACATCTACACACACACACACATGCATACACAAACACATACTGTTTATATCTAAGGTTCTGTATGATTTATATTGTTGTGGAAGAGCGGAGTCTCCTAACACAGGCATTACTTGCTTAAAGGGAGGCTCCAATCACCAACTAATGTAAAACGTTTTGTTTAAAAAATAAAGATTTTGTATTTTTTTGTATTTTGTATGTATGTTTCGTAAGAATAGCCCGCAACATGGGATATAAAAATCTTATAATAAGAATATTATATAACCAAACAAGCTGAAGCAGTTTTCCATAACTTATGTTTATCACCATGTAAAGATTGACTATATGGATCCTTCTCACAGAAAAACGCGTGGATATAAGCAGTACAACTCGCATCGTTTAAGAGTCCTGTCCTCTCCATCGCACCACAGCGATAAAATACTGAAGTTGTTACATCTATTGCACCGGGGCAAATTCGCTGTATCCTGCTTCCTCCAGCGTTTGACCTGAAACCATAGATAACAGAAACAACAGGAGATATGCCCTTTAGCCGAAAATGTATAGGAACCTGTGTCGTCAGTTCACACACGCAGAGCAGTAAAAACAATAGATATACGCTGTCGCGCCCACACCCGCATTTCTTGAAACATCACGTAGTACACAATCAATTATAAACCTTATCCCTTCAGACACAGCGTGTATTTACCATGCACCGTACAATTTACATAGTACATTTTGTTTTACGTAGACACTAGTGATTGACTAAATCAAAAAGTTATCGATTCTTCTATTTATTCTTCTACTAAAGCTTTTATGGGGTACTGAAAATAAAATAAATAAAAAACGATAAAATACACTTATATTTTTCATACAATACTTTTTTACATTTTATCGGTTGTTTAATGCCCGAATGCTGAAGTTCCTAGTTACCTATATTCCCATTAGCTACTGATTTAATAAAAGATAACTCGAGTAATCAATGAATATTACCTATTTATTCAGTCAATAGTAAGCAATAAAAAGTATCTACAATCTATTTTCCGTATTGTTTACAATAATAAGAAAGCGTAATAATACAAGCGTTGTTATTTGTATCTATATTAACTTTTGTTGTTTGTAAATTTATATTTTACTAGATGATACACGCGATTTTTTCCGCGTGGATGTCGATTATCGCGACTAAAAGTAATATATTAATCTCCCACTTTCAAGCCCTTTTTTTATTTTGGAGGTTGGGAAATGAACAAATGACTCCTCCCGCTCTGGGCAGAACGTTAGGGAGTGTAAGACTTCTACTGACTAAAAACCACCCATGTTCCTTGTTAGCCCTTTGTGTTGAAGCCGCGGTATCTCTTTCAACCCCTTACAACCCTTTTTTCGCAATAAAAAGTAGGCTATATCCTTTCTCAGGCTATATATTATTATATTATTATGTGTACCAAATTTCATTTAAATCGGTTCAGTAGTTTTTGCGTGAAAGCTCGACAGTCAGACAGACAGACAGAGTTACTTTCACATAATATATAATATTAGTAAGGATAATAGTAAGGATTAGTCAATACATAATTATTTTAAGTACTTAGTAGTAAAGAATATTGGTTTTTCTTATCTACCTACATTTACGACAACTCTCAGTAATGCTATAAAATACGCAGTTCCTTACAGTACCTATAGTAGCAAATTGTGTCTAAAATAATTAATTGTATCATGCATAGTCGTACTAAGCAGGATCATCGTATAAAATATCGACAACCACAAACATCACATCTCTAGCTCTCAAAAACTGACAGCACCCGCTTTTCGAAAATATTGTGTGAGTGAGAGCATCAGTAAAACACCTATCCATTGCGCTATTAGATCAGCCAACTCACTAGTCGATTTGTACTAAGCAAGCAATGGTTTTTGTTCTTATTGAAAACAATTGATTTGGTTTTTCATCATGTTTCTCGTATCACGAAGTAATGTTTTAATGAATTTAATATGAAAAACATTAATGTTATAGTACTTATGTGTGAAATGAGATACCATATTTTGTGTAATTCACAATACAGCTATTATTTTCACAAACATTCACTGAACAACGCGGCATTTTGTAAAAAATCACGAGCAGTGAAGACGTCGCAAGTTGACATTCGACTCATTATGGAAAGTGGCATCAGGCCGCGTCGCAGCCAAATGAGTTCGCATGTACCACGCCTCCTTGCCATATCTCCTGTTGTTTCTGTTATCTATGCCTGAAACAGAATTCAAAAACTGCGAGTTGGACTCGTAAATGCAGGGTTCCGTACCATCGTAATAGGGAATGTTTTTTTAGATTTTTAACTTTCTTAGTTTAAAAGTTTGAGGGAGGGAGACACTCATTGAAACACTTTGGAAGCGTCTATATTTCAAACGATTGACTTTGAATAAAAATGATTTTAGAAACCTCAATATTATTTTGAAAGACCTATTTATTAGACACCCCTCACAAATATTCATGGATTTCTTTAGTTTCAGTTCCATGTATGCCCCATACATGGAACTGGAACTAAAAAAAAATCTTATCTTATCCCTTAATCTTATTTTTATTATTTTTTTATATAAAAATAAAATTTTTAAAGCGGTTCATAGAATACACCTACCTATAAAATTTCAATAGAATAGTCTTAACACGTTGAACGCCGCTTAAATTTTTCAGTCTTTACGTTTGGGCCGCGGGGGACACCGTATGGTCGACACACAATAGTTCCGTTAAGGCCACGGGGGACAACATGTGACCGCGAGTCAAAGGCGATTTTGAGCATCTCTATTGGGCCGTCGGGCATAGATATGAAGCTAATATGTATTTGACGTGACCCCCACGGCCCTGTAGACAAATAGATTGTGTTTGGTTTTTAGTAAAAAATATAACTTAGAAAAATATGACCAATAATGTCGGAACAAGTCTTGTTTCGAAAGTTCTAAAGGAAAAAGTGTGTATCATGATGTATTATTTTATACTTTTTGATGAAATTACTATTTATTAGGTGTTGTGAAATACTGCATACTGTTACGTTTACTTAACACGTTAAGGTGAAAGCACCAGAGTAACCCGCGAAATGCAAATTCTCTAAGGTTTTTACGATTTGAAGGTTACTGTCAGGTTTTATGTTGACGAAAATCTGTTACATTATTACAATCCACGCGTAAATATTGTTACATTATTACAATCATTTGAATCACTACTAATGCAGTTTCTAACAACAGGTGTTACCTATTGGAGGTCGTATATTTATATGTATATACTGGCCTGCGAGAAATAATCATATGTAACACATTGCTGTCATTGATTTAAATAAGCTTAGTTACGGGTTGTTTATATTCTTTTGTACTTTGTAACTTGCTTGTAAAATATTAACCACGAATGAATATACTGTGCTATCCCACTGCTGATCTCATCTTTATTTCAATTGGTTATGGGCCCAGAGCCCAGATCTCAGAAGCACAAATGCTAGAGCATTATTTATAAGTTGAGTGGTTTAAATATTGTTTGTGTGCTTGTGAAACTTACGAAATCGCAATTATGTCAGCTGAGGTTGGCATAAGTGGTATTAAGAGGCTGAAAAATTCGTCCGACTACCCAAATTGGAAATTCCTGGTGCGAAATTACTTGGAAAATAAAAACTGGTGGGGAGTAATTTCTACAGATGTAGTGAATGCTGACGTAGACCGGCAGGCACGAACAACAATATGCTTGTTGTTGGAACCAGAGTGCTTTACCCACGTCTACAATGCGAAGACTGCGAAAGAAGCCTGGAACAGCTTACGGAAAGCGTATGAAGACAAAGGTTGGGGAAGACGTATACATATTCAGCGAGAGCTTTTTAACTGTAAGTTGGAGAATTTTGATTCTATGGAAAGCTACATATCAAAAATTACGTTCCTGACACAACAATTGTCAGATATTGATGCTCCAATCCCTGATGATTGGATCATATCAATTTTGCTGGGTGGATTGACCGCTGAGTACAGCCCTCTCATTATGGCTGTAGATAATAGTGGAAAAGAAATCACGTTGGAGCAAATCAAAATGAAATTGTTACAAGAAGGAAGTAGACAGAGTAAGTTGAACACAGAGTACGAAAAAGCCTTAGTAACACGTAAAGTACAGAACGATGCTAGATCTAACGCTAAAACTAATGATCGTAAGCAGAAGTTCATCTACAAGTGTTTTAAGTGCCACAAGCAAGGACACAAGGCGTCCGAATGCAAGGAGCGGATAAAAACCGCGAATATCTGCCTGAATACAAAGAGGGCGATAAACAAAGATAAGTGGTATTTAGACAGTGGGTGCTCAAATCATATGACCCATGATAAAAACAAATTGTTGTCTTACACACAAGTAAACGGCAACATGAAGATCGCAGTAGCAAACGGAGAGAAGTTATTGGTGAAAGGACGAGGAAATGCTGAGCCACAAGTCAGCGAAAACGGAAAATTAATTTTAGAAAACGTTTTACATGTTCCTGATTTATCCATGAACCTAATTTCGGTGAGCGATTTGACCAAGAAAAATTATTGCATGAATTTTGACAAAGAAGGTTGCATGATTCAAAGTAAAAAACAAATTATTGCAAGATGTCAAGAGGTCGGCGGAATTTATGAGTTGACAGAAAATCAAAATAACGTCGTGAATGTGACATTGTCAAAACAAAATGAAAATATTTCGAACGTTTGGCACAAAAGATTAGCTCATTTATCGCGTAATTATATGAATAAAATGAAAGTTTTAGTAAGTGGTATGGAATTTAAGAGTACCGATTTATGCGAGCCGTGTATTCCATGTATAGAAGGAAAGACATGCAAAAGTCCCTTTAAAAAGCAAGGTACGAGAGCGAACGAGGTCTTACAATTGGTTTTTAGCGACGTTTGCGGACCAATCGAGGAGCCATCGTTCGGTGGTTCGAGGTATATTCTTCTATTTATCGACGATTATACTAGAAAGACTCATGTTTATTTTTTGAGGAACAAAAGCGAAGTATTCGATAAGTTCCGTGAATATAAGGCGGAAGTTGAGAATGAGACAAGTAAATTGATTAAATGTCTGAGATCTGACAACGGCGCGGAGTATTGTAATGGTAAATTTAAATCATTTTTAAAGTCTGCAGGTATAAAACACCAGACGACTGTACCTTACACGCCGGAACATAATTCTGTCGCAGAAAGAGCGAATCGTACTATAATAGAGAAGGCAAGAACATTACTGTCAGAATCGAACTTGAGCAAGAAGTATTGGGCCGAGGCTGTAAATACTGTTGTTTACTTAAAGAACAGAAGCCCTACGAAAGCATTGAATAATGCGGTACCAGAAAAGCTTTGGAATGGAAAAGATGTGGATGTTAGTCATCTGAAAATCTTTGGTTGTTTGGCATATAGATTGATACCAAAGCAAAAGAGACGGAAACTGGACATGAAGACGGAACCGATGATTTTTATTGGATATCCTGATAATCAGAAGGGTTATCGTCTGATGAATCCTAAGACAGGTGAAGTGACGACTGCGAGAGATGTGAAATTTCTGGAAAACGTCTTTCTCCAAAAGGAAAACGTAGAAAAGTCGGAATTAATCATAAACCTAAATAAAGATTCTGTTCCTTCCAGTTTACCGAACGTATCTACAAGCAGATCTGAACATTTAGAGGCTCACAACGATATGTATCGTGATACTGAAGACGAGAACGTAGAAGTATCGGAGGACATAGGACCTGAACATCAAGTACCAGAGAGAGTACCTGATGACGTACTGACTGAAGAAGAAGTCAGAGTACCTGAATCAGAAAGGAGGTATCCTTTAAGAGAACGCAGACAAGTCGACCGATACGGATGCAATGTTATGTATGCCAAGGAGAGCAATCTTGATGGTGATCCATTGACTATTAATGAAGCGTTGGCGAGACCAGATGGTGATTTATGGCAAAAAGCGATAGATAATGAACTTATGTCACTGAAGGAGAACCAGACTTGGACGTTGGTGGATCTTCCAGCTGATAAGAAGCCTATCCAATGCAAATGGGTGTTCAAAATCAAGAAAGATAGCGATGGCAAGGTAACAAAGTACAAGGCTAGACTTGTAGCAAAAGGCTTCACACAGGTATGTGGTGTAGATTATACTGAGACATATTCTCCTGTAGTAAGAAGCTCTACTTTAAGATTGTTGTTCTCGCTAGCTGTTGAATACGGTTGGTTTATTGACCAGTGGGATGTCACGACTGCCTTTTTATACGGAAAAATTAAAGAGGATATTTACATGCTCCAACCAAAAGGAGCAGTAGTCAAAGGTGAAGAAACCAAGGTATGCAAATTGCAGCGTTCTTTGTATGGTTTGAAACAAGCTTCAAATGCTTGGTTCAAGGAATTGGATAAAGAAATGTTGAATTTAGGCTTTGTACAATCAAAAATAGAACCATGTTTGTATCAAAAGCAGTTTAAAAACAACAAGAAGTTGATTGTCGTTATTTACGTAGATGACCTTTTTATTTTTGGAAATTGTGAACAAGAAAAGCAGAAATTAAAAAACAATTTGCTTGACAAGTTTAAAGTGAAAGATTTAGGGCAGGCTAGGCATGTTTTAGGCATGAGGTTGAGGAGGGACAAAGATGTTATTTGTCTAGATCAGCAACAGTTCATTTCGGATATTTTGAATGACTATAACATGACAGACGCTAAGCCAGTTTTAACCCCAATGGAAGTCGGTATGAAATTAGAAAGATCGACAAATTCTCATTGCAATCTGCCGTATCAAAGCTTAATAGGCTGTCTAAACTATTTGGCCTGTAATACGCGACCAGACATAGCACATGCGGTAAGTGTACTTTCACAATTCAATTCATGCTATGATGAAATACATTTTAAATGTGCGAAACGGGTCTTAAGGTATTTAAAAGGTACGTCTAACCTTTGTCTCACTTTTATGAAGTCGGGAGATTTAGACTTACGAGGCTACGTAGATGCAGATTGGGGAGGGGCACTTGATAGAAAGTCTTTCACAGGATTAATTTTCAAAATAGGTAAAAATATAGTGTCATGGGAGAGTAGGAAGCAAGCGACAGTATCCTTGTCAAGTACAGAAGCAGAGTACGTAGGATTAAGTCAAGCTTCGAAGGAAGCTCTCTATTTACGGAGTTTACTAAATAGTTTAACAGCTGTGGATAGTAAAGCGGTAGTAATTTACAATGACAATCAGTCGGCGCATAAAATTGCAGGTAACAAAATGATGCATAATCGGACGAAACATATAGACATAAAATATCATTTTATTCGCGAGTGTGTACTTACTAACAAAATCGAGATAAAGTACATGTCGACTAATAATATGATAGCCGACATTTTAACTAAAAGTGTTCATAGCCCGAAGTTAAGAGAATTTTTAAAGGATTTATCCCTATCAAATTATTCTATTAAGGGGGCGATGAGTAGTTAAATGTTTATTTTTATGTTGTTTTGGTAATAGATAATTTTCTATGTAGTTTCGTTATGCATTCTTTTCTTTGTTATTCTTCTGTTTTTTGTACTATACTTTTGTATACAGCTAGTACAGTTAAACACAGAAGTGTTAGTATTTGATTTATTTTTTATGTACCGAGTATAGAAGTGATATGCATGTGTAATAGATTAAGGGGGCGTATTGGAGGTCGTATATTTATATGTATATACTGGCCTGCGAGAAATAATCATATGTAACACATTGCTGTCATTGATTTAAATAAGCTTAGTTACGGGTTGTTTATATTCTTTTGTACTTTGTAACTTGCTTGTAAAATATTAACCACGAATGAATATACTGTGCTATCCCACTGCTGATCTCATCTTTATTTCAATTTTACCCACCTGCTCCATAAGTCAGGTAGTCCTGCGAGGCCCCCATCACGTTACCAAATTATAGACCGATCACGGTGTTTGTCGTTGGTCTAGCTAGAAACTTCTTACATTTATTTTGAGAGCAAAAAAATCTATTATATCTGCCTCAAAATAGATGTAAAAACGGGTCCTGTGGTACTAAGAAGCTATTCGTCATCGACATGGTCTTTAGCTATCAGGATCGTCGATCCCGAAAGGGTTTGTCGACATGTTGGACAGATAGATACGACTATACGCGCTATCTCGGTTATTGGGCAATGGAAGACGGTCCTCCGATTTCCAGTATGTTGATAAAACCGTGGGAACGACAGTCTGAATCCACTTTGGTTCTGTCTAGCTCTAAATTATCTCAGGGTCAGAGCCCATTGCTGGAGGATTCGTATCATTCCCAGTATAACTACTAGTTCTACTGAACAATCCTCAGGTAGAAGGTATTCCCACTAGTCCTACGATGGTAGTACATAATCGTAGAACTAGTGAATGCATAAAGTACCATTTTCTACCGGTTGTTCGTCGGCGTACTCGGCGTGGACCATGAGGTTTCTGTCACGAAAACCCTGTGGTCCTATGTTCTCATAGTACTACGTTTTGGCGTAGCTCATACAATCAAACTGTGCCAAACTTAAATCAATGCAAATTGACCGCGCTTTGGATTTGCTAGTAGTACCTATATTGCCACGAATAGTCTCAAGTTACTGTACGACCTTATACTCGAAGATTACGAAGTAAAAAATGGGCAAGGAGGCCAGAAACATAAAGAAGGTCACGACTCAGGACACGAGCGGGAATGACCGACACCCTGACCCCCACGGCCCCCGCCAACGAAAAATGCGATTTCTTTCCGCGCGGGCCTTGGGGGGCAACTATTGAGTGACAGTAGTATTTTGGTAGAATAAAGTCACAAATTAATTTTCTTCGATTTAATTCATGTGATTTGGCACATTTTCTAGCCAATAAAGCAATAAAAACTTATACGTAAAATATTACAATCGGGTACTTTTAACCTGGCTCCTTTTACCAAACAGGCGTGGCCCATATGTTGTCCCCCATGGCGTTCAACGTGTTAATAGTTTTCGAATAAAGTGGCCGTGACATACGGACGGACGGATGGACGGACAGACAGCCATACGAATTTATGAGTTTTTATGATCCGTTTTTTGTCATTCGGCTACGGAACCCTAAAAAGTGACGCTATTTTGAAATTTGCGTGTTCACAACTGCAGGGAGTAATATTATTCAATCATCTTTAAGAGGGGTACCATCTATCTGGCAGAAACTTGATGCTCCGAAATTTATTTGGCATAACACACTTGACATATTCTTCTTTGAACGAATGTGTTTATGGTAAAACAATTATTTAATAGAATTATCGTTTCGCAGAATGTTTAAATGGCCGAATTTTCAATGGCATACTTTTAAGATGGCCGAATTTTATTTAGAAGATTTTTATAAGGCATAATGCCAATTCTATTACAATTTTTCAAAGTCAATACCTTTTGCTACAAAAGTTAGTGACAGAAACGAATCGCTGCAAAACCGACTCCACGTAGTCTCTACTGCTCTACCCCGAGAGTGTAATCTAAGCCCGCGTAGGCGCGGAGGGGCGAGGCGGCCCGCAAGCTGAGGAGCAGGTGGCTTAAACGCGCGCCACCGCGGCTGAGGCTGGCTGTCGGAGCCGGCCAGCAAGCCGAAGCTGCGGCGGTGTGTTTTAAATTAAAACCATCTGCGACGATAAGCTTGCGTGGGACCGCCGAAGCACCGCAGCGCCGGAGCCGTGACAGAAGTCATGCCTGCTGCATGTTACACGTATTCTTATTCTTTATTGCACACATAAAATAACAAATTTATACATAAATTACAAAGCTTATGTACAAAGACGAGCTTAACCCAGAATTGGGTTTTCTTACAGCAAACCAAATCTCGAAAGTGAAATTTGCAATAGAGAATACACTTAATGTATTCTACTTAAATTAAATAGACTTATAAACTAAACTACATACATACAATATAATATACGTAATACATATAGTATATATACATACCTATAAAATCCTATATACATACATAGGATAATTATGACTCATGTCAGGAAATGTTCTTTTAAACCCTTCTTGAACACCTCTAACGAAGGGCTATCCCGCAAGGAGTGTGGAAGTGAATTCCAAAGGCGCACAGCACGAACAGTGAAAGATCCATCATACCGACTTGAGGAGTGAGGAGGGAAACGAAGGAGAAGAGATGATGATGAGCGACAAGGTTTACCTCTGGGAACGAGATACTCAAAGCGTTCCCGAAAATACGAAGGAACCTTAGGATTGTGAAGAATGGAAAAGAGAAACGAAAGAATGTGACAATCTCGACGCTGCCGAATAGGTAGCCACTTCAGCTGCTTCCGAAACTCCGACACGTGGTCAAGTTCCTCAGTCGCATCAAGAAAACAGACATCAGCATAGTCTAGAAGTGGTAGAAGGAGAGACTGAGCAAGAGTAATTTTAGTTTCAAATGGCAGGAACTTCTGAAGACGCTTAAGAGACCGATATGAACAAAACATCCTCCTGCTTACTTCAGTAATGTGCCCGTATGAACGTATCACGTATGTATGAAATGAAATGCGTGCCAAAAGACGATTCTGATTATGAATTTTCCGCGAAATGATGGTTCTGGAAATGAAGTTTATGCTCAAAGATGATTCTGACTTACAAAATTATGCGTTTTGAATTTATGGTAAACTAGCTGATGCCCGCGACTTCGTTCACGTGGAAATTTTGATGTGTGACTGTCTCGTTGATCGAGTGACCTCAAGTGCAACTACTGAGGATGAGGTCCAGGGTTTGATTGCAAAGTGTTTTCGTAGTAGAGGCCACGGAGCGTGGTTTTCGTGCCCGTCAATGGCAATATTATATCTATAGACATCAAACGCCTATATTACATGGCGCTTGAACATGCATTACTGGCGAACATTTCGCTAGTAATGCAGGTTTACGATTAGGTACCTACACCACTGCCTAACTCTTTTGGGATTAAGGCGTAATGTTATTTTATATGTGAGACCTGACGGCTTGATCAAAACGTGATGATGTGAGTAATGATTACAAAAGGCGTCCTTATGGGCGCTGTAATTATGAGCGGCAGCGACTTGAATCAAAATGAAATGGAGTTGAGACGACGATGGCTTAAAAACCGTAACCGTACCTTAACTTATTTCTCAAAATGTACAAACAAATGCCTTGTTCTTTGGTGACGGCCCTCTTACACAACCACACTTAATCATTTATATTAACCTCTCAAATTAGGAAAACCGTGCATAGTAAGTTCATCTTCTGTTGGCACTGGATGGGAAAACTCATCGGAAAGTGGAATTTTCGCATCTACATCTAATTACTATTATTATGCTACTGTCTCCTGTTTAAAGCAGCTTATTTGCAAAGACATCTGTTCCATGGCCAGTCACAGATTTTTGGTGATGTTGCAAGTTGGGGTAAGATTCAGCGGCAATTTGTAAACGGAAAGTGCAATCTGGCCGTTTGTTAAGCAAAGTTGCAGCAAATGCCCGAGGAAGCCACAGCTATAACGGTTGGCGTAGTGCCTCGGCGTTTGACTGTGGCACTGCATGCCCTGTATTCGATTCCCGCACTGAACAAATAGATTTACGTCGTGGGTCTTATCTAACTTAAATTAGGTTTTTATTTTAAAGTTTTTACAGCTGTTTTTCTTACTGTGTACCGGTCAATTTGTATTTGTTGACTGTTCACGACAAATATTAACACCGCAATTCAGAAAATGGTGTCAAATGAACACTGCCATCTGTCGAAGAGGAAGTTAAACTGCCAAAATTTCATGCATGGTAAGCAAACACACACTACAGGGCTTAGGCTATGTAGTTTCCTGCATGAATGGCGCGCGGAGTCACTACACTAGGGGGTAATTCCACTGCCGCGGCATATTGCCGCTTGGCGGGCAGACCGCCCCGGTGTGATTTCATGGCGACATGGAGAGCGTGACTGTCGCAACCCCGTGCAGGGCACAGTGGTGGTAAGTCCCCTCTTTGAGGACTGGCTTGAGAGGTGCCACGGCGCCCTCACCTTCCATCTGGCGCAGGTCCTCACCGGACACGGTTGTTTCGGGAGGTACCTGCACCGAATCAGGCGGAAGGAAACGCCCGGATGCTACCATTGCAAGGATCAGCCGGAGGACACGGTGGAGCACACCGCGGAGGCTTGCCCCGCTTGGGCGGAGCCCCGCTTAGGTTGAGCCCCGTCGTGTTCTCTTAGCGGCGATCGGCGGCGGCGACCTCTCGCGTCCGGCTCCGGTTCAAGCCATGGTGCGGGGCGAGAGGGAATGGGACGCCGTCGCCTCCTTCTGCGAAGCAGTGATGCTAACGAAGGAGGTGGTGGAACGTGAGAGGGAGAGAACCTCTCGTCCCAGCTGCCGCGGTAGGCGCTCCGGGCGTCGGGGGCCACGTGATGGCTTCCGGCCACCGTAGACGCGGGCCTGTGGACGGTGAGTAATGGGCTAGCTCGCAGTATGTCCGTCTTATGACGATGACAGGCCGTGTCAACGGCGCGTTCGTGTTCCACGCGCGCCTCAAAGAGATGTCAGCAACATGGAAGGGGCCGCAAGGGCCGGGGCTGCAGGCTGTTCGAAAGAGATATTGCGGCCTCAGCACAAAGGGCAAAGAAGGAACATGGGTGGTTTGAGTCAGTATTAAGTGAAGTTTAGTTTAGTTTATATATAAAGTCATATAATCGGTGATTGTGACTATATCTTTAATTTCTCAAATTAATAAGCAAAAGTAAACAGTGCAAATCATTAAAACATCGTAAAAACAAATCTTAGTTACATTTTGTAACACAGTGTAAGGTGTTTGTGTATATCATCAACAAGAAAAAAAATAGTAACACACTCTCATTTGTTCAAAAGCTGTCATCCCTGTGCTATAAGCTCAACTATTTCGAAGCTTTGAACTGTGAAGAAACAGCGGCGGTAACTAAGGCGTTGCCTTCTCGTACGTTAAGTGTCCGCGAGTTCAAATCTACTGCGAGCAACTAGCTCTTTTTGTGTTTCTGACATTTGTTGATTTTAGTTTTTTGGTGATTCTTCAATAACTTACGGTTACAATGCTAAAGTGCGGAGCTTGCGGCAAATTCTTAGCAATAAATGATGGCATTAAATGCATAAAATGCCCAACATTTTATCACCGAGTATGCGTTAACATTGCTCCTACAGCAACATCTTCCACTAAGTGGACATGCCCTGGCTGTAAGGCGAAGGTACCACGTACAGACAACTCCCAAACTCCTGTCAAAGGAAATGACGAGCTTAGCACTTCTACTATCCAAGCGACTTCGACTGGCAGCCTCACTGATAATATTGCAATATTGGATAAAATACCTGATACTGAATCAACCAGCCTAGCGGTGGAAATCCGTTGTTTCCGCAGTGATGTCAATGCCTTGCGAGATGAATTACGCCAATTTCGTGATGAGTTCTCAGGCCTGAATGATAGGATGAATAAGTGCTGTACCCGTATGGACACCTTGGAAGATCGTTTCAAAGAACTCGTAGAAAACACTGACCAATCGAATTCCCCTCGTTTGATTCAGTTGGAGGAAAAAATTGGGGAACTGCAGCAGCAGCTGAATGAACGGGAGCAAGAGACACTTATTAACGATGTTCAACTGTCAGGTGTCACGAAGTCAATTGGGGAAAACCCGGCTCAGCTGATCGGCACCCTTGCACTTAAACTGGCCGTTAAGCTGGAGGAACAAGATGTTGTTTTTGCTAAACGTGTTGGGAACGTTCGGCGTGATCACACCGAAGGTGAAGCGCTCCGACCTCGCATAATCGTTGTCAGACTAGCAAGACGTGTGGCGCGAGATGCGCTGCTGAGTGCTGCGCGCGTCCGCCGCAACCTCACGACTGCTGATATCGATGTACCTGGAGCGCCACACCGCATCTACCTCAACGAGCGCCTGACTAAAACTAACAGGCAATTGTTCTACAATACCCGTCAAGCTGCTAGTAACCACGAATGGAAATACACCTGGACTAAAGATTGTCGCATACTTGCACGTAAAGATGAGGGAAAGTCGGTTGTGCACATTCGTACGGAAAAGGTCATCTCGCGTTTTTTTATCACACAATAGGTTTGCTCGACAATACAATAGTAATTTCTAACAAAGGTTTTTATGTTAAAGTTTTAATTCACTCATTTCTTTTTTTATTGAGTATCCTTTTATTAGTTTATTGTTGCATGTCTTTGCTTTATAAGTGTTTTATATTATTAGCTACTTTTAGGATAAACTGCATGTACAATGAATTATACATGTCGGAGAATAAGGTATTCTTCATGATGACGATGATAAGACAGGATGGATATCTCAAAATAACAGTCAGTGGTTCATGATAAACGACGAAGTCGACCACGACCAACCGCAGCGCCGTCCGCCCCGGAAGCCCCTGCTGGCTCGGGCTCCTCTTAATTGACGAGCGCATCTGTCATCATTCATCTGACAGTTGTCGTTATAAATCGTGCCAGAACTAAACACACCCAAGCAACTACTAAAGAGGTTGAACTACACGACAATAGTTGCTCGACATTCCAGTAGTTCTGATTTTATCCACGTTCAGAGACTGCAATCTCCGACACGGCCAGAACTGACTATCACACGTCCTCGTGTGGTGGTGATATGGTATCTGTACCGACGAGAACACAAACTTAAACTAGACTATCGACTCGGCCTACCTGACCAAGATAAATGCCTCTGTCAATAGAGTCGTAAAACAATGAAAGCAAATCTGATTCAAAGGTCCAATCGCATTAATTCAAAACAATCAAAAACTCGCGTCGTACTGTGCATAATCAAACAAAGCAATACTTCACTAATTGCACACACTCTTGTAACCCTGCTGCTCCAGGCAGCTTATTCTAGTGACACTGTCACCCTGGCTTAACCAAGCCCAAATTCACATTCCTAGTGACAACCTGTCACCCTGGGTTGACCAAGCCCAAATTCACAGTCCTAGTGACAGCCCGTCACCCGGGGTTGACTGCGAGCCCACATTCATAGTACTAGAGTGAAAACTGTCACCCGGGGTTGACCAAGCCCACATTCACAGTCTAGTGACACGTGCCACCCAGGGCTGACCAAGCCCTTAGCAAAAAGTCACACATACAGTCTAGTGGCACATGCCACCCTGGGCTGACCAAACCCTTAATTCACGGTCTAGTGACACATGCCACCCAGGGGTGACCAAGCCCTTCACACACACAAAGTCTAGTGACACATGCCACCCAGGGCAAACCAGGCCCAAACACTTACAGTCAGTGGCATATGTCACCCAGGGCTGACCAGGCCCAAAACTCACAGTCTATCTAGTGGCATATGTCACCCTGGGCCAACCAAGCCCTAAAGTCCTCATGACTTCCTGGTCCGTCCAAGTCGGCCAAACTTATCTAGTCTCTACGAGACCCATGGCCCCCGCCACAACGTCTACCGCCGCTCACCGCCGCTGTCCAGCTTCGAACTGCAGTTACAGATATTACGACCAGACGTGCAGTGCGGCCAAATAGTTACAAGTGTGCATACAATCAAATAAAAGAGATTTCTTTAGTCTTCATCGCTCTCGCTAATAGGATTAAGCTCAGAGGAAACTCCACTTTGCGGCAGTTTTCGAATGCAGTAATGAACGTACTTGTACGTTCTATTTATCCTGTCAGTGATTTTAAAACATAGCAATCATTTTCAAGTGACTCTACAGCTTTGAAAGGACCTTTAAATTTGGGTTCTAATTTGGTTTGGTTTCTCTCTTTATTGACCAAATCACCAACACTGAAATTAACCACTTTGGCCTTATTTTTGTACGAGGTCAACTCTCTACTGACAAAGCAACGACCTTGGTCAGTAATAATAGTGCAAACCAAATAGAGCAACACTGGAACTCAAAGCTTTAATAGTGCAGGCTGCATAGAGACGTAGACAATGGTACAATAACACAAACTTCGTAAACGCGTCTATGAAAACTATTACATTCTCTTTCACGTAATTATTCTCAGTCAACTTTCCTGAGTAACATGCACCGTGTGCCATAGGACATTCACTTTTGCGATTGGATGCAACTCACCTTGCACCAGACTGGAAGAAGACTTTAAGACTCTACGTTTAATACAATGTTCCACGAACTGACAATATTTGGTCATGTGCTCGAACCAATAACTTTCATAGAGCTTCTCCAAACTCTTTTCCCAACTAAGAAGCATGAGGGCTTCATGAACAAGATTTACCAAGGACCAACGAAAAGCTCAAGGTATGATAAAAGAACAGAACTTTACGAAGTAACACACCTTTACGTAACACATAAGTTTTCACTACTTCCGCTAAAAGCTAACCGGTTTTGAACTTAGAGACGATGTCCTGAATTTCTGAGTCTTGGAACTGTTCAGCGAAAAGCCAATTTTCAGATAGCATCGCAAACTCTACACGCCTTTCCTCTGTCTTTTGGATGGAAAATTTAAGAATAGGAGTCTTGTTAAGCTCAGCAAAATGGTTTCGAGACAATAAGTCAACATGACTTATGTGCCTACCCTGTCAATACTCAATGTCGAAATAGAAAGTCTGAAGGAAAGCCCACCAGCGTGACAATAGTAAAACAATAACCTTGTAGGATAATGTCGAAAGTGATTCACAACGTTCACGACCGCTAGAGTTACTAATTCGTAGGATTGGTACTTTGACTCCGCCCGCGGTTCACCTGCTGAAATACTCGACAACATGCAATCACCATCACCATTTACCATCGAGAGAGCTTTTGGAAAGGATCACCACAACCCTCAGCGGTCGCGTCAGTATGAAGTTCGATTGGAAGCTCTGCGTTGTATATCATGAGGACGGGTTTACTCGTTATAATCGAAACCACGTTGTCTGACAACTTCGTGCTCAGCTTTCCATTCAAACTTTTTACTGTTGATGAGAATGAACAATGGAACACGTCTTATTCTTGAGAAATCTGTAAAGATCTGAACTCAGACTTGCTAAAGTAGACTCATCCCCTATGGGGTACCACTTGAGACACCATAATCAAATTCCACACACACCATTCCTCTCCAGAGAGTATTTTGAAGATTTCAAAGAAAAGCCTGCTTTTGTGAACGCCGCAAGAACTTCCTGCAACCGGGTCAGACTTTCCTCTTTATCACGTGATAGAAATAAACTGTCGTTCATGAAAATCGCCTGATAATCGTGCAATCTGATCGCCTATCAACGGCAGAGGGAATAGATCAGACACTATGTTAAGATTTAGTTCACGGTAGTCTTTACACATACACTTGTCTCCGTCCTACTTATCGCCCAATAAAATGAATGAAGTTAGCTCTCAATATCTCACTGACTTTTTCGCTAACACTTGCTGTTCATCCATACTAATATTATAAATGCGAAAGTAACTCTGTCTGTCTGTTACTCTTTCACGCCTAAACGGCTGAACGGATTTTGATGAAATTTGGTACAGACATAGTTTGGAACTTGAGAAAGGACATAGGATAGTTTTTTTTTTTTTTGCGAGATAAACCAAAAATCTGCCGGAAGTCACTATTCCACGCGAACGAAGTCGCAGGCAAAAGCTAGTCATACCATAAGAGCTGGATTCACTAATCGAATGTTTAATTAACCAGTAGTCATTCAAGCTAACGGTAAAACAACGATAAAAGTATTCGAAAACGCGTTCAGAAGGGACGTCAACCGGTGTTTGTTTTCGTTTGTAATATCAGAATCAACATTGTAAAATCAAATAAAGGAAGTACATCGCAAAAAATTACATTTTCATTTCACGAAATAGGTAGGGTTGATTCAGTGAAATGTACCGAATAGCCAAGTGGCCAAATGACGCGTGCGATCATAATAACGTCGTATTTCATACAGTCGTCAGGTAGTACGCAAGATAAAATCGTCAAATCGTTATTTATTATCAATCACAACAATGCTAAGAATTTGTTCGGTGTTATAAACGCTCGAATTATTACCAATACCAATTACTTGCACGGTTGAAAGTGCACGTTTACCCGAGAATTTAGAAGCTACACTGTTCAACAAGAGAACACTGGGCCGGAATCAAACAACATGAGTACGACTCACCGTATTGCTGTAGCTGTCCAAGGACGCTGCGAACTTCACAGAGCCGCTGTCCACACGTCACCGTCGGGCTTGTTGCAATACTTACCCAATAATGGATTTGATTGTGTACCGATACCGTTATTTGTTCCGCATGCTTTCAGCGCCTTGCTTAGGGCAATGATTAGGACTCCGCCTTCCAATGGCTGCTCGGTCAAACAAATGTCGACAGTTGAGCACCAAGCACGTGGATAAGGTTCTTTGCCACTTCTGATATCGGAGAATACGGTATTCTTCATGATGACGATGATAAGACAGGATGGATATCTCAAAATAACAGTCAGTGGTTCATGATAAACGATGAAGGTTAGTAGGAAACACGACCACGACCAACTGCAGCGCCGTCCGCCCCGGAAGCCCCTGCTGGCTCGGGCTCCTCTAAATTGACGAGCGCCTCTGTCATCATTCATCTGACAGTTGTCGTTATAAATCGTGCCAGAACTAAACACACCCAAGCAACTACTAAAGAGGTTGAACTACACGACAATAGTTGCTCGACATTCCAGTAGTTCTGATTTTATCCACGTTCAGAGACTGCAATCTCCGACATATATATTAAAACTAAGTGGGTATAAATGTATTTATGTAGCTAACACAATACTACGTATTTTAAGACGATGACAATAGCTATTGACTTCTGATGTTTCAGTATTTTTGGTCACGCCCACAATTTTTCCGATACCCTAGCGCCATACTACCAAGTAAGAAACAAATAGTCCAGGATCCGCGGTCCATTTTTGCACTTGATTACTATCAAGCTAATTTTGATGAGACGGCGAGACGCCTAAGAATTTCCTGCACGAAAACTCTCGAATTCTCGATTGTGGTAAGTAATAGGGGTAGCAGGGATAAAATATGTTGGTTTGATGATTCTCAAAAGTGTTAGTACAAACACTTTTGAGAATCATCAGCTGGGTTTTTTTTTTGATAAATCTGATGATAATTATCTAAATTATTTGAAAAAATATTTGTCCTACAAAATGTAGGTATGGTTTGATCAAAGAGTCCCCTTCCTTCCTTCCAATATGTATCGATAACGAAGTCATTAAAAATGATTACTAACTGGGTTTTGGGGATTGGATATTTTTAACCGACTTCCCAAAAAGGAGGAGGTTCTCAATTCGATCGGTATTTTTTTTTTTTTTTATGTATGTACACCGATTACGCTGCGATTTATGATCCGATTTACGTGATTCTTTTTTAGTTTGATGCGGAATGGTTGCCATTTGGTCCCATAAAAATTTAGTATAGTTTGGCCCAGTACTTTTCATTTTATGAAGATTTTTCTTAATTTCTGAACATTTTTCGTAGTGTGTTTGCGAATAACTTCGGCGTTTATGAACCAATTTTGATGATTCTTTTTTTATTGTGAAGGAGATATTTCAAGGGTGGTACCATGATTATGGAAACCAGGACCTGGTGATGAAATCCCAGAGAAATCGAGGGCAACCCTTAAATTTCATAGGCACATATTACGTGTCGTGTTTTTCTGACGCCATACAAGTATTCGCAACTAGCAGTCATCACTTCATGTTGATAAGCTGATGATGGAAGGTACTACTCCTCAAAGGTTAGGAGTTGAAAGCAATAATAAGGGTATCTTGAAGGATTAGGGGTAGGTTTCTTAGTCGAATGTTATATGTATAGTAAATATTTCTATGATATTACAACTAAAAATGAAAAAATAAAAAAACTTTTTTACAAAAAAAACAACCGACTTCAAAAACACCAAAAAGTTAAAAATAAACTTCAGAAGAAAAATCAGCTTCTGAAGTCGGTGGCAAAAAAACGAAATGAAACAAACAAAATGTCACCGACTTCAGAAGCTGATTTTTCTTCTGAAGTTTATTTTTAACTTTTTGGTGTTTTTGAAGTCGGTTGTTTTTTTTGTAAAAAAGTTTTTTCTATTAAACCCACTCTTTACAAGTTACCTACATAATTCCTAAAATTATAATAAGTGTTTGGCACTTACTCCACGCACCATCAATACTCCTGTACATCATAAACAACAGGCTAATACACTTTCTGGAGCCACAAATTCCAGAAGAGCAAGCAGGTTTTGTTAAAGGCAAAGGCACGCGGGAACAAATCCTGAACGTTCGCCAAATTATAGAGAAAAGCCGGGAATTTAACAGCCCTGTATTGATATGTTTCATACATTATACCAAAGCATTTGATTGCGTGGAGTGGGGCAAGCTGTGGGGGGTTCTTAAAGGCAATGGGAACGCCTCAACATCTTATTGACCTAGTCCGATGCCTCTACATCAACAACCGCTCTTTCGTCAAAATCGACACCGACTGCTCAAATGCGTTAGGCAGGGATGCATCCTCTCACCTCTGCTCTTCAATGTGTATGAAGAGTAATATCATTCAAGACTCTTGAGGGCTGGGACAAGGGGTTTACTGTTGGTGGAAAGTGGATTTCCAATCTGAGGTACACTGACGACACCGTTCTCCTTGCTACAACTTTTAGCAACATGAAAGAGATACTGCACAGATTGGAAGTAGAAAGTGGCAAAGTAAGGTTTGCAATAAATAGGCAGAAAACCAAGCTTATGGTGGTAGATCGTGCGGGAAAGCTATCGGGCGCCTATAACATCTAAGGCATCTATACTGTGGACAGCTTCGATTAACTGGGCTCCAATATAAGTAATGAAGGTAGCTGCGTCCCAGAAATAAAACGGCGGATAGCTATGGCTAAAGATGCTATATTACGCCCCCAGAACATCTGGGAAAAACGTGGTGTAAGTTTTAAAACGAAGGCCCGTTTGGTCAGACCACTAGTTTTCCTGATTTTCCTCACAACACTCTCACAACAATCCAAACAAGAGTAAGACAGAGGATAGATGCATTCGAAATGTGGTGTTTTAGGCGGATTCTCCGAATTCCATGGACGGCCAAACGCAGAAATGTGTCTATCCTTTACCAACTCGATATCAAGACTCGATTGTCAACAGTTTGCCTACAGCGTATTTTGTCTTATTTCGGCCACATAATGCAAAGAGGAGATAGCAGCCTTGAAAAGCTGGTCATTGTTGGCAATACCGAAGGCAAGCGACCGCGAGGCCGGTCGCCATTTTACCAATTTTGAAGTGTCTGTCTTTCAAACGATTGGCTTTGAGAAAAAATTGTTTGTGGAACCTCAATGTCATTTTTAAAGACCTGTCTATGTCTATAGACACCCCACGCGTAGGTATAGGTTTGTTGAAAAAAAAAATAGTTTCAGTTCCATTTATGACCCCATAAATCCTTTTTTTTATTTTTGTATAAAAATCGTAAAGCAGTTCACAGAATACATCTACCTACCGAGTTTCAACTGTGTAGTCTCAATAGTTTCCGAATGAAGTGGCTGTGACATACGGGTGGACAGACGGACAAACAGACATGACGAATCTATAAGGGTTCCGTTTTTTGCCATTCGGCTACGGACCCCTAAAAAACATCTGGTTTGTAATAATTTTTGATGAGCTCGTTATCAATGTTGGATTTAGATTTAGATAATGATCATCAGATTTAACAAAAAAAAAATTGTTAGTAATAGATTTTTGAAAATCATCAAATAAATATATTTATAATCAATATATATTTTATCCCTGCTGCCCCTATTACCTACCACAATCGAGAGTTTTCGTATAGGGTAATGTTGGCGTCTCATCAAAATGCAGCTGCTCACGGAAAATTAGCTTGATAGTAATCAAGTGAAAAAATGTACCGTGGATCCTGGACTAACATTGTGACGCGGTCAATAATAATTTATAGATGAACGGATAGCTGTCAGTGGGGCGCAAAGTGACATACGTCCGTCTAGCACCGCGCCTAAGCGCTCACTGTCGGATTGCATACGTAAGAAAGAGAGCGCGATGACGCAACGCTCGAACTTCTTATAAACCATATAATGATTAATTACTTATAAATAATTTATTACATAATCAAAAATTAAAAACAACGAAATTTTGTATTTAAATATGATACGTTATTGTTATAAATTTTACCAACGTACGTTGATCAATAATACAGATATTTTTGTTGGAAGATCATTATAAGAGGTTAGTTTACCATTTTTTTGTATCGAGAAAACTTTTCAAAAACGTGTTTTGAATACAACGAAATTATCAGAAATATGTTCAAGATTAACATATATTTTTTCCGCCGTGTCAAACTGTATAGATTTGGCAAAAAAATTGTTCAATACAAGCCTATTTGGCTCTTGTCAGCGCCTTAAGGGAGCATATTTAGATGTCGAACATTTCACCTTTTGACCGCCACAGTCAAGTATAGACGACAAATGAAAACGTGTCCAATACGCCACCGACGTCTATAGACGACAAAAACCGTATTTTTTTTTTACTTTTTTCTGCTGTTTAATACAAAACAGTGTCAAGTAATATAAAATAATGATTTTGTAGATTTTTGTGCCTTGGCGTGGGAGGTGCGCCATGCGTCTAACTAACGCTCTGGCGTTCAAAGGGGGTATACATACGGGTAAAACAAATCAATCAATCAATCAATATTCTTTATTTGTAAACATAGGTATACAGCAATGTGCAGGATGTTACAATATTTTTATATAGTTTCTCAATGTTTTAACATTTGGCGTACACATATACATTTAAAGGAGGCATTTGCCGATTAAGTGAATTTATCTTCAAAGAGATAAGAATTTAAATATTAAGTGTACAATACGATCAATAATGTCAAAAACATAATAATAACAATATCAACTTTAATAAACTGGATTAGGTAATGTCAGTATTTAATGAAATTTTATAATGTCAATAATAAATAGTTATAATGTCAAAAAGTTACTTACTGCTAAGAGTTTTTTTTTTTTTTATTAAAATTGATATTTGTACAGAACTGTGCAAGTCATGGTTTGAGAGTCTTATACAAGTCACGTCAAGAGTGAACAAATATTACCATGTCAAAGTAGTCGTTGAGAGAATAGTAACATTTCTGTAGTATCCATACTAATATTATAAATGCGAAAGTAACTCTGTCTGTCTGTCTGTCTGTTACTCTTTCACGCCTAAACGGCTGAACGGATTTTGATGAAATTTGGTACAGACATAGTTTGGAACTTGAGAAAGGACATAGGATAGTTTTTTTTTTTTTCGCGAGATTAAAAAAAAATCTGCCGGAAGTCACTATTCCACGCTCCACTATTGTACTATTATTATTATTATTATATATTCTTTGGGCTATACAAAAAAAACTTTTCCTCATTAAAGCCGTACCTGCGTACGGAACTTTAAGCTCTAACTTATTTCTATCACGTAGCTTCCAATACTGACTTTTGAAAGCTATTTCATATAGGTTCATGTTTGTTTTAACAAAAATATTTACCTCATATATATACAGAGAAGGCAAGGTTGGCAAACCACAAAAAGTTATAAGTGAAAAATAGTAGGTATTCGTTTCGAAGCCTAACCTTAACTAATGAACATAATTTTAAAAGTTCTCAATGAAAATGATTCCTTAAAACACCAGCTATAAAAATGCTCATAACTTTTCTATTTTTGGTTCTACGACTAAAAGTTAGGCCAAAAGTTGATGAAATCTTATTTGTAACAAAAAATGACAACAATATTTTTTGTGAGACCTGTAGTTCGTCATAAAAACCCAACGACCACTAACACTAGACCACTAGACGCCTAATAACAGGCGACCAATGTCTGTCAACACATTAGGGCTATAAATCTCATAGCTGTCGTCACTCACAAAGTTCGCATTAGTTTCGACCACTCCTGTGAGCCGTAAACACTTCCGCACTACACCTTTGAAAATTCGAGAAAATATACATAATATGGCCCCGTGTACAGTACGTTGGTGTGATAAAGAAAGCCGGACTTCAAGTTTCCTGAAAGACGGTATCACATTTCATCGGTAAGTAATTGATAGTTCCACAATCTAAATAAGATTAATTTTCTGACATTATTTTCGGAGTTCATCATAAACTGGTCATACTTGTATGCAGTGCACATTCTTGGAGCGCGCGTTGATGTCTTTTATGATTGCATCTCTTTCTTTCGGCTGTATGGTCGTTGTAAAAACCGGTTGAGCGTTGTTTTACAGCAAATAATTTAATATTTTTGTTCTCATTATCATTTCATAGCCTAATCAATACGCAGAATACTTACTATGAAGAATTTTAAATCATCGATTTTTGTTTCGAATAAAGTTACAATTTAGAATATTCATATCATAGCATAACAAATCAAATATTATTTATTCTTATACTGTTTCCTTACATAGTATAAAACAAAGTCGCGTCTGTTTGTTTGTTTGTTTGTCTGTATGCTTAAATCTTTAAAACTACGCAACGGATTTTGATGCGGTTTTTTTTAATAGATAGAGTGATTCAAGAGGAAGGTTTTAGTATATAATTTGAACGACATCCACGCGGGTGAAGCCGCGGGCATCAGCTAGTATTTAATAAAAAGCTTTTTACAACGGATTATATTTTGGCGAGTGACAGTTTCTAAACATTTCGAACCCTACACTATAAACTTTAAAATCTCATCGTTTTTAACAAATTATTAAAAACTGACATCTGTAATAGTATGACAGCGGTTCAAAACTGTCAGAGTGCCGTAGCTGTGTATTTCGATGCAGTTGCTGGTCACAGTTCTAACCTAACTAATTTGGTTGGAGTGCCCTAAATCGTGCTAGTATCATAGTTCGGCGTTAAAATATGTAACCAATTACCCATATTTATTTATAAGTAGTATACCGTCTATATTTATATTTTCGTTGTTATAAAATGCCATGGAAAAATACACCGAACAAACAATATTCGTTAAAAAATAATTCTACTATTTGATAACTTTATGAAATAAAAAATGTGATTATAAAATTCATTGTATTGGGTTTCTGTAAAACATGTTTCATGCAAGTAAATAGTATTTGAAACAATAATATTCGAACCAAATATTACATGAAACTTTTTCTGAGAAAAGAAATTCTTTGAAATTTCTATCTGTTTATCAAGGGTACACCATTTACCAATTCTATCCGTTGTTGTCTATATTAAACCAACAAAAATCAAGGAAAAAAAGTTTACTCGCGACGGCTTCATAACAATCAACAGAATTAAAACAACAGTGAGGCCACATCCACCCTTTTAACATTTTAACAAAGCTTACTAAACCTACAGCCAGTAAACTTAAGCTTTTTTTTTTTGGTGGGTGGAAAATCATCGAATACTATTAAAACACGCTTGAAGGTTGATCATAGACTAACTTTATTTTCTCTTCCAATAGACAATTATGATGAGGTGTAGCAAGTTGTTTATTATAAAGAACATTATTTTGATACTAATTTTAACACCTCAACTTATCAAAATAATCTAAACCTTAAACAACAATATTTAAAAGCATACTGTCAC
Source organism: Diarsia mendica (assembly GCA_949316265.1). Lineage (NCBI taxonomy): Eukaryota > Metazoa > Arthropoda > Insecta > Lepidoptera > Noctuidae > Diarsia > Diarsia mendica. The sequence continues at coordinate 13,283,520 of OX438914.1, read as the reverse complement.
AAACAATTCAGTAAATGCGTACAAGTAGCTACTTAAAATATATTATTTTTCTATAGATTACACAATAATATGCATGCCTAGCTTTTTAACAAAATAGCTATGTTTGACACTACTCAAGCCCTTTGTTAACAGGTCTGCAGGCATTTCAGATGTTGGCAGATAAACTATTTTTACATGTTTGTTAGAAACTGCTTCTCTAACAAAATGGTGACGCACGTCAATGTGCTTAGTTCTTTTATGGAACAATGGATTCTCTGTTAACTTCTGAGCCCCTTGATTATCATTGTACAAGGTTATTGTATAATTACAAAAATTTACAATCTCATTCAACAAGTTCTTTAAATATATAGCCTCTTTACAAGCCTCAGTTATCGCCATGTACTCAGCTTCTGTACTAGATAGGGCTGTAGTCTGCTGTTTTTTTACATTCATATGAGATAACAGATCCTGAAAGCTCAAAGTAAAAACCTGTATAAGATTTCCTATCCACAGTATTTGAGGCACAGTCTGCATCAACAAAACCCTCTAAGTTACAATCATCTTTAGTAAACATAAGCCCATAAGATTTAGTTTTGCTTAAATATCTTAAAATTCGTTTTGCATAATTATTGACTGCTATTTTTAAACATAGTTGATGAATATCTTGAATGATTAGAATTTATTGTATTTAATTTTAATCTTATTTGTAATTGCATAATAATCTAAATTTAAATTGTTATCAGTATTTCTTTATTCTAATGTTTTTTGCTATTTAACAAGTACCGCATGCTACAAGTGTTATAAATGTCAAAATATATAACTACTAGCGCCATTAATGATATAGTTTGTACTTGTATAGGATGTATGTTTTATCTGTGCATAAAGTTGGTTGCTTGAATTCTGTTCTCGAAACAAGTCGTTTTATTTTAGGTTATGGGCCCAGACTCATTTAATTACAGTTAAAAACACTATTAATCGCGTTTGTTGTCAGAATAATCAGTGAGGTGGACAATAGACAGTGTGATTGGACTAAATAGTGCGTGGTAAAAATAAACTGTGCGTTGATCATAACCTGGACTTTGAACAAAGCATCATGGCGTCTAACTCGAGTTATTTAGTAAGCGTACCCAAGTTAAAGGGTCGCGAGAACTATAGCGAGTGGTGTTTCGCCGCAGAGAATTTTCTGATATTGGAGGGAATGGTTAAGTGCATAAAACCAGAACCGAACGTGTTACCAGAAGCTGCAGAAGATGCGAGAACTAAAGCCAAATTGATTTTAACAATAGATCCGTCCCTATACGTTCACATAAAGAACGTCAGTACATCGAAGGATTTATGGGAAAAATTGAGGAATTTATTTGATGACTCAGGATTTACAAGAAAAATCAGCCTTTTGAGAAATCTTATATCTATCAGACTTGAAAATTGCTCATCGATGACGTCATATGTAACACAAATTGTAGAGGCGGGTCAGAAATTGGCGGGAACGGGCTTTGGAATAAGTGACGAGTGGATTGGTTCTATCATGCTGGCTGGATTAAGCGAAAAATATATGGCCATCGAACATGCTGGAATGTCTATTACAACGGACGCCATAAAAGCAAAATTGATGGACATGGAACCGGAATCTGGTGATGTGAATAATGCGTTGGCATGTTTCCGTAACCAACATAAGAAAAATAATAAGTCTGTGGTTCGGAAAGATGGCGCGGCGGGTGCGCAGAAATCGACATCTGTCAATGGAAAATCAAACGTCAAATGTTATCGGTGTAATCAGTATGGTCACTATCGCAATCAGTGTAAAAACACAGAAGAATCTTCAAAGAAAATGAATGAAACTGAAAAGAAATCGACTAATGCATTTAGTGCTGTGTTTTTCAATGGAAATTTTCATAAAAGTGACTGGTATGTTGACTCAGGTGCCAGTTCACATTTGACAACAAATCAACATTGGGTGATCGATGCGTGTTATTCAGGATTTACAAATGAAATTATGGTTGCTAACCATAACAAATTACCAGTGCTGTGTAGCGGTAATGTTAAAATCACGACGTCAACTGAGAAATGTGATTATGACGTAACAGTAGAAAAAGTTTTGTGTGTGCCCAAGTTGACGACGAACCTCCTGTCTGTAAGCCAATTGATAAGGCAGGGAAATAAGGTTCATTTCACTAACGACGGTTGTCAGATATTTAATAAGCAGAATGCTTTGGTTGCTACCGCTTCAATCATAAACGGTGTGTATAAATTAAATACTCCATCCTGTTTATTGGCTTCAGTGGTCGAGTCACCAGAGGTATGGCACCGTAGATTGGGCCATGTCAATAGTAACTACATGAATAAGATGCAGAATGCTGTAGAAGGAGTCATGTTTGATGAGAAGGCTGAAATTAGCAAGATGAACTGTGTTGTGTGCTGTGAAGGAAAACAAAGTCGATTGCCTTTTGCTCATGGAGGCAACAGGAGTACTGAGTTATTGAATATAGTACACAGTGACATCTGCGGGCCCATGGAGAATGTTTCTCTTGGAGGATCCAGAATCGAATTGTGAAAACTGGACTGAATAATCGTACACCATATGAGTTATGGACAAGCACTAAGCCAAACCTAAGTCACATTAGAATCTTTGGCAGCACTGTCATGAAGCACGTACCAAAGGAGAAAAGACATAAATGGGACAGGAAATCTGAAAAGTGTATTCTAGTAGGCTATCCCGATGACGTTAAAGGATACAGAGTTTATAATCCTGTAACACGGGCAATCACAACCAGTCGAGATGTAATTATTATAGAAAGTAATCCTCATCAAGAGAGTATTATTGATGTGGAAGAGACAGATGTGAAGCTAGAAGAAACTCCAGTATGTCAGGATCCAGTGGGAGATTTGTCAGGTAATAACAGTGAGCTGGATGACTCATTTGCTTCTGTAGATAGCTCTAATAAAACTGATGACACTTATGTGCCAAGTGAGGAGCATGAGACATCTAACATAGACCCAGATATAAAAAGGAGACAAGTAAGAGAAAGAAAAAAACCAGAAAGGTTTGGGTATATGTGTGCTGAACAAAGTGAACCCGACAGCATTGAGCTAACTTTAGAAGAAGCACTTCAGGGACCAGAGAGGGAGCACTGGGAGCAGGCTGTGAAGGAAGAATTGCAAAGCTTCGAAGACAACAAGGCATGGGAGGTTGTTGATGCTCCAAGTGATGGTACTATTGTAAAGTGTAAATGGGTTCTGAAAAAGAAGTGTGACAGTGATAATAATGTGCGTTATCGGGCAAGGTTGGTGGCTAAAGGGTGTACACAAAGGTACGGTGTGGACTATGAGGAAACATTTTCTCCGGTAGTTCGACATACTACATTGAGACTATTATTTGCATTGTCGGTTCAATTAAGTTTAGAAGTAGTACATTTGGATGTAAAAACAGCATTTTTGAATGGGGAGCTAGATGAGACCATATATATGCAAAAACCTATGGGTTTTGAATGTTCTAGTGACAAAAAAGTTCTTAAATTAAAAAAGGCTATATATGGACTTAAACAGGCCTCCAGAGCATGGCATAAAAAGGTAGATTACTGTATGGTAGCAGATGGCTATGCTAAGTCTAAATATGAACCATGTTTGTATACAAAAATTGTTGGTAATAGTAAAACCATGGTAACATTGTATGTTGATGATTTTTTTGTATTCTCAAATGATAAAAAGGAAATGAAACATCTTAAAGACATGTTGAGTAATAATTTTGTAATAAAAGACCTAGGATGTGTTAAAGAATGTTTAGGCATGTCAGTTTATTTTGATGAGCTAAATAGCACTGTTACTTTAAGTCAAGAAAAGTATATTGATCAATTATTATGTAGATTCAACATGACAGAATGTAAGACAGCTGATACTCCAATGGAAGTAAATTTAAAGAGTAAGAAAGAAAGTACTTCTAGTGTTCAGAATCCCTATCAGCATCTTATCGGGAGCTTAATGTATTTAGCAGTCCTTACTCGTCCCGATATTGCTTATCCAGTGTCATATCTTAGTCAATTCAATAATTGTAATAATGAAGAACAATGGATGCATGCTAAAAGAATACTAAGATATTTAAAGAAAACTAAAAGTGTAGGTTTGAAATATTGTAAAACTGAAATTGTTAAAATAGAGGGTTTTGTAGATGCTGACTGGGGTAGCGATATTAATGATAGGAGATCTTATACAGGTTTTTGCTTTACTTTGTCAGGAGCTGTCATATCATGGAGTTGTACTAAACAAAAATGTGTTGCTCTTTCTAGCACAGAGGCAGAATATGTGTCAATTTCAGAAGCATGTAAAGAGGCAGTGTTCTTGAGAAATTTACAACATGAGGTTACTAGGAAAATGTATAAAATTACTTTATATAATGACAGCCAAAGTGCTCAGAAACTTTTAATAAATCCTGTATTTCATAATAGGACTAAACATATCGATGTTCGATACCACTTTAGCAGAGAAATGATAAGAAATAATATTGTTCAAATTAATTACTTATGTACATCAGACATGCCTGCAGATTTACTTACAAAAGGTTTGAGTAGTGTAAAGCATTATAAATTTATGAATGCTTTGGGCATTGTTAAAGTTTAATAAGTATGATTTTGTTTAAAGTTAAAATATATTTTGAGTGGGAGTGTTATAAATGTCAAAATATATAACTACTAGCGCCATTAATGATATAGTTTGTACTTGTATAGGATGTATGTTTTATCTGTGCATAAAGTTGGTTGCTTGAATTCTGTTCTCGAAACAAGTCGTTTTATTTTAACAAGCACCTACAACATTTTGATATTATTTAATTTCCACTATTCCTTTTGTTTTTATTAACATGACATCACTATTATTGATTGCTATCTAATGTAATTGATAATAATTGTATTTTATTTTTATCAAGTAATCCCATTGTAATTTAAATTTTAATTGATATTTTTAATTTTTATACTGTTGCTATTTAGTAAATGTGTACAAGTATGAACAGAATTGTATTTAACTTTAAGAAATTCCATTGTAATCGTAATTTAAATTATTGTCAGTATTTTTCAAATGTATAATGCATGTCAAAGTTTATTTAACCAAAATAGGTACCTAAATCTAAATATTTGTATGGCAGAAATGTCGAATATAGTGAAACCCATATTTATATCTACCAAGAACTGTAAAAACCTATATTCTGCAAATAAATACATCATTCATTCATTTATTCATGTTTCCAATGTATAAGTGAATAACTATTATTAAATTGGCTCAAAAAACTTACACTATAAGATATATCTGGGCGAGTTAGGACACTTAAATACATTAAGCTTCCTATCAATTGTTGAAATGGGTATTGTTTACAAACATCAACACTTTTCTCTAGCTTTAAATTATTCTCAATTGGTGTATCAACACCATTACAATTTGTCATATTGAATTTATTTAATACCTCCTCACACATATCTAGCAATTTAGTCTTAATGACGTCAGCGCTAATGGCGATACCTGAATGTTCGATCGCCATTATCATAGGTGAAAACTTATCTGAGAGTCCCGCCAAAAGTAATGATCCAATCCACTCGTCTGTGATTTCAAATCCTGTCCCCTTTAATTTCTGCGCAGTGTCAACTATTTGCGATACGTAGCTTGTCATCGAATCACAGTTTTCGAGGCGAATTGAAATTAACATTCGAAGCAAACTAATTTTTCGTTGGTACCCGGTGTCATCGAACAATTGTTTCAATTTATTCCATACACCGATTACTGTAGTCTCACTCTTGATATGCGCGTACAATGAACAGTCAATAGTCATGACGAGTTTGGCTTTGGCTTTTTTCATCTCAGCTTCACTGATTTCCTTGGGAAGATTCTCCAAGTCAATGCCTTCGAGCAGCAAAAAATTACTTGTTGCGAATGCCCAATCATCGTAATTTTCACGACCTTTGAGTTTCGGCACATTAACTAGGTAACCCGACGTCGACATAATTTACTTTTAGGAAACTTTTGCACTGAATAACTTCTAATAATTTGTTAAAAGTGGGCCTGGGCCCATAACCTATTAAAACACCCTTTTTTTTTTTTTTTTTTTTTTGGTGGGTGGAAAATCATCGAATAACCCCCCCCGCTCTTGGGCAGAGCGAAGGGGAGTGTCAGACTTCTACTGACTAAAAACCAACCCATGTTCCCTCTTCCTCGCCCTTGTGTCGGAGCCGCGGTAACTTTTCGATATCCGCAGCCCCGACGGGTATTAAAACACCCTTGGTTGATCATAGACTAACTTTATTTTTTCTTCCAATAGACAATTATGATGAGGTGTAGCAAGTTGTTTATTATAAAGAACATTATTTTGAACTAATTTTAACAATAACCCCCCCCCCCCCCCCCCCGCTCTTGGGCAGAGCGAAGGGGAGAGTGTCAGACTTCTACTGACTAAAAACCAAACCCATGTTCCTTCTTTGCCGTTGTGTCGGAGCCGCGTTATCCTTTCGATAATCCACAGCCCCGACGGGCGTCGGCCTTTGCGGGCCCCTTCCATATTGCTGACATCTCTTTGAGGCGCGCGTGGAACACGTACGCGCCGCCGACACGGTCTGTTGCCGTCATGACGACGGCCGGACGGCGAGCTAGCCCATTACTCACCGTCCACAGGCCCGCATCTACGGTGGCCGGAGGTCATCGCGTGACCCCCGACGCCCGGAGCGCCTTCCGCGCCTTCCGCGGCGGCTGGGACGTTGAGAGGTTCTCTCCCTCTCTCGTTCCGCCACCTCCTTCGCTAGCATCACTGCTTCGCAGAAGGAGGCGACGGCGTCCCATTCCTCTTCGCCCCGGACCATGGCTTGCACCAGGGCCGGACGCGAGAGGTCGCCGCCGCCGACCGCTGCTACGAGAACACGGCGGGGCTCTGCCCAAGCAGGGCACGCCTCCACACTGTGCTCCACCGTGTCCTCCGGTCGATCCTCGCAGTGGAAGCATCCGGGCGTTTCCTCCCGCCTGATTCGGTACAGGTACCTCCCGAAACACCCGTGTCCGGTGAGGACCTGCGTCAGACGGTAGGTGAAGGCGCCGTGGTGCCTCTCCATCCACTCCTCAAAGAGGGGACTTACCGCCACTATCGTGGCGTGCCCAGTAAACTTAAGCTCTCGTATGATTTACAACTTAATTGTATTTTTAACACCTTTATGTCAAAATCTGCGCCGACTATTACTATTATTATACTTGTACGTTTTTTCTATTTAAGTTACAGGAAAAAAAGGGGAAGAACCGTAAACCGTAACGTTTTTTTTTGTTTTCAGTTTTCCCTTAGTTTTGAGATGTCATTTTTTTTTACATGAATGACTTGTTAAATTATTCTTCTGACTGAAACTCTTCTGACATATGTCACACTTGTAAGGATTTTCACCAGTGTGTGTACGCATATGTTCGTTTAAACCATCCTTTCGACTGAAACTCTTCTGACATATGTCACACTTGTAAGGTTTCTCACCAGTGTGTCTACGCATATGTTGGTTTAAATGATCCTTTCGACTGAAACTATTCTGACATACGTCACACTCGTAAGGTTTTTCACCAGTGTGTGTACGAACATGATTGTTAAAATTCGCCTTAAATCTGAAACAACGCTGACAAGTATCACATTTGAAAGGTTTTTCACCAATGTGTGTACGCAAATGTACATTCATAGATTCCATTTGACTGAAACTCTTCTGACATATGTCACACTTGTAAGGTTTTGCACCAGTGTGCCTTCGAATATGTTTCTTTAAACTATCTTTGCTAACAAAACAAATCTGACATATATCGCACTCATAAGGTTTTTCACCAGTGTGTCTACGCATAATATGTTCGTTTAAATAAGCCTTTCGACTGAAACTCTTCTGACATATGTCACACTTGTAAGGTTTTTCACCAGTATGCGTTCGAATATGGTGCTTTAAAGTAGCTTTGCTAACACAACAAATCTGACATATATCGCACTCATAAGGTTTTTCACCAGTGTGTGTACGCATATGTACAGCTATTATAGCTGTAGAAAAACTACGTTTACATACACCACATTCGTAAGGTTTCTCACCAGTGTGTGTACGCAAATGTACAGTCAAAGAACACTTTCGACTGAATCTCTTCTGACACATATCACACTTATAATGTTTTTCACCAGTGTGTGTACGCAAATGTACAGTCAAAGAACTGTTTCGACTGAAACTCTTCTGACACATATCGCACTTATAATAATGTTTTTCACCAGTGTGTTTACGAATATGTATCTTTAAAGTTTCTTTCCTACGAAAACAAATATGACATATATCACACTTGTAAGGTTTTTCACCAGTGTGTGTACGCATATTATGTCTAGCTAAACCGGACTTCCTAGAAAAACTACGTTTACATAAACCACATTCGTAAGGTTTCTCACCAGTGTGTGTACGCAAATGTGCAGTCATAGAACCCTTTTCACTGAAACTCTTCTGACATACGTCACACTTGTAAGGTTTTTCACCAGTGTGTGTACGCAAATGTACAGTCATAGAACCCTTTTGACAGAAACTCTTCTGACATACGTCACACTTGTAAGGTTTTTCACCAGTGTGGTGTCTACTCATATGATCGTTTAAATTAGGCTTTCCACTGAACCTCTTCTGACATACGTTACACTCGTAAGGTTTTTCACCAGTGTGTCTACGCATATGTACAGTCATAGAACCCATTTGACTGAAACTCTTCTGACATACGTCACACTTGTAAGGTTTTTCACCAGTGTGTGTACGCATATGTACGTTTAAATGAACCTTTTGACTGAAACTCTTCTGACATATGTCACACTTGTAAGGTTTCTCACCAGTGTGTGTACGAATATGACTGATTAAATGCAGCTTACATCTGTAACGACGCTGACATATTTCACACTCGTGCGGCTTTTTGTATTCAGCTTTGGAAGTACTGCTTCGGATAACTGTCGAGTCCGATACTTGGTTCGTCTTTTCATCGGCTGGTATTGAGTCTTCTGATTTTGATCTTCGTAAGTGCAGTTTTGGTTTCTTCGCAACAGTCGACCCTGCGATAATAAATACGGTAAGTACAATTTTCCAAGTAGATTGAGGACAGGAGGCGTGCACAGATATCAAATATTGGTACTGGTTTCTGTGATTATGACATTAGGATATTGGGAGTTGTAAGTACGCAATTTTGAAAATCATTTGTGTTACTTAGTGCTCAGGGGACACACGGTCGACGTCTGTGAGGTCTTGTGATATTGATTCGAGGAAGTACGGCATTCCAAAGAGAGTTGGGCTAGGCCTAGAACGTATACCTCATTTAAATTAAACAAAGTGGTTTGAACTTTTTTGTATGGAAGCTGGCATATAAATCCACCGCCATTTTGTTTTTATCAGAAATTACGGTCCACGATGAAATTGACATGATAAAGATCAACATATGAGTATAATCCAGTGGCAGATCTCTCATACAAGCCGATAAGCCGGGCTTGCCTTAAAATAATAAAAAAGCAGTAATACAATAAACACTAACAAAAAGTAATAATATTATCCAGTAGCTATATCAAATCTGCATGCGCAAAACGGAACGTAATTCATAATAAACCAGAAACTGTTTATTCGCGCGCCAGACGCGCGGCTCTGTCAAAATTTCGCGCCGCGAGACTAAAAGAAGAGCTAACGGCCTACGGTCAGCGATCCAGTGGTCATGTGGGCAGGACTAGCCCTTTCTCTGTCACACTCACTAGATTTTAGTTCGAGTATCGTCCATTTCATTTAACAATCATTCTGTTTAGATAATAACATATGTACCATCGCACATCCCCAGCATGTCACACGCCCAGGCGCCGGAGGGGTAAACACCGCGGCGCGGGGGCGAGAGGAAGCAGACCGGGCAGCGCCAACGAACTTACCGGTACGTGAAGTTCTATCATAATTATACGAGCGCCGAGTCCGAAGAGATTAGTAATTTACACATGTAGTTACGCCTAGTCGTCACCACTCATTCACTTAGTTGAGAAAAAACAACATCTTTCCTTTACCTGTGGCAGTTCAATCTGACATACCCACAAAACTTTTAACTTTTTTATTTTTGCATTTTATGTGGGTACTTCGTCCAGTTCCGCTCTCAGACGATGTCGCCAATCATTTAGTTTAGAGAAAAAGATCTTGTGGTTCATTAATATATTACCAAGACACTAAAGATATCTTGGGTATGTGTGTTAAGCACTGGGGGGGTGGGATTACTAATCTCTTCGGACTCGGCGCTCGTATAATTATGATAGAACTTCACGTACAGATAAGTTCGTTTAATCATTAATTATACTCGCGCCTCGTCCTCGAGATTAGTAATTTACACGTGTAGACTTTGAGAGTATTTTGGGAATATCATCGATGAACGATAAAAATAATGTTTGTAAAATATCAAAATAATTTTTATTTTGGTACAATCAGTAAACACAAAGAAAAACTTGTACTTAAGTACAATAAGAGTAAAATTAATTACAGACATGAATATAATTAGATAACTAACTAAGGAATAAATATTCTTATAATAGCTATCATAGTTTAGCTGTAGACAATTACGTATAATTACTTTAAACTAATTAGGAATGTTTGAAAATCGAATCATTATAATAGTCCGGTCAAATTAGACTAAAAAATAGGGGTGAGGTTACAATAATTCCGACTAGGCTGAATATTGGTAGGATGGTTCAATACACTATTATAAAGGAAATGTGAAAAGTCCTCATCGATCCGACACGTGCAAAAAAATTTACTCGGGGTCAAAGGTCACAAAAACGGGGTTTTCGCGATTTTCAGCAAAACGGTAGGTTTTATCATAAAATTAGCTCATACAAAAATTGTAGATGAAATAATTATCTATAAAAATGTCTAGGTACTTTTTTTACTAAGAGCCACCGTTTTTGAGATATAACGATTCAAAATGACGAATTGTTTTTTACTTTTGGAGCGATTATTTTCGAAATTATTGACATTATCAAAAAATTATTTTAGTAAACCCCTATTCATTTTTAAATACCTTTCCAACAATATATCACACGTTAGGGTTGAAATTTAAAAAAAAATCACTTCCCACTTTACATAAAGGGGGGGGGACCCTAATAAAACATTTTTTGCCAATTTTTATTTAACCACTTTGTCGGCGTGATTGATACACATGTTGGTACCAAATTTCAGCTTTCTAGGGCTAACGGTCACAGAGATTAAGCGAGGACGGACAGACAGACGGACAGACAGACATGGCGAAACTATAAGGGTTCCTAGTTGACTACGGAACCCTAAAAAACGCGCTAAGTACACTACCTCAAAGGTGGCGTGGAAACGTGTGCATATTATGACGATTACAACTCTTTCATCTTTTTGAATCATTATATCTCAAAAACAGTGGCTCTTACGAATAAAAGTATAGACATTTTTTATAGATAATTATCTGATCTACAATGATTGTCTAAACTAATTGTATGATAAAACTTACCGTTTTGCTGAAAATCGCGAAAAACCCGTTTTTGTAACCTTTGACCCCGAGTAATTTTTTTTGCACGTGCCGGATCGATGAGGACTTTTCACATTTCCTTTATAATAGTGTATTGAACAATCCTACCAATATTCAGCCTAGTCGGAATTATTGTAACCTTGGATGTCTAATTTGACCGGACTATAATTAACGTTGATTGATTATCGTTTCTGCTAAGGTAGTACTATCATCGTAAATAATATCTCTCTGATAAAATTTAGCAAAAGTTGTTGAATTCCTACTCCAGCCTGCCGTTTTACGGATAGTATCTATGCTAACTTCCAGTGAGTGCGCGCGCGATGATGATGCATGCCTCGTGCTATGTGAGTACTCACTGAGTGTTTGCTTTATTCAGCGGCTAAGCGTTTGCGTTCCTACTGGTTTATGTATGAGGTTTCCTAATTCCAACAAATAAATCGTCAGATTCTGATGTTCTTAATAATGAGGTGCGTTCTATATAACATAGTAAAGTCGTGGCTGGGCAGATGGCCGTCTTTTCAATGAAGAATGGTAAATGAATAATAGGTTGTTGAAACCCCGGTGTTTAGAAACTACCTTCAGTTTATTTATTTTCTCCGCCGCGGTGCGACGGACGCGAGGGAGGAGAGGCACGTTGGGCGCCGGGCTCGGCGTGCATACCAGTTGCGTACGGGATCGGACATTGTGCGCGCACGTTTGTTGAGTTCGCTTGGGAATTCCGTGACTATTTGGACTAATTTTATGTATTTCGGGTTGCCTCGTACGGTTCAGTGCTTAATTGGAGCACCGAGGCCTTTGTGTTGAGACGGACAGAGTGTGTGTGGAAAGCGTGTTCGTTGTGGTCACTGGCGAGCTGAGAAGAGTTGTCTTGGAGGAACCAGGACCTGTCTGCTGGCCATCGTAAGATTCATATACACTCACAATACACATTACAATTACACAAACCTTACGAGAGGCCGGCGTTTACGGAAGCGGCCGGCTCTAGAACTGAGGGAAGAACAGTTTGTTATTACGGTTTGAGGCGCGAATCGCGTCTATTTGGTCCCGTCAGGACAGCTGTTGTTCGGAGACCTATCTTCCATGGGCCCAAGATAAGGTTCAGCTGCTCCTGGCGCGATCATATTTTTGGTAGCAAGAGCGTGGCTAAAACCACTTTGTAAAAATTAGTAGGTACTAGGTACAAATTTACCTTGTAAAAATTGTGTTCATGTTCACAATTTCAACTTGTAGGTAGAAGAATATTGACCTACATACCAGTGTACACTTTAAATTAAGTTATATTCGTTGAGTGGATAATTTCTTGTTTACGTTTGGATACGCACAGATAATTTCATCACAAATAGTGTTACGGTTGTCGTAAACTTATTTCACTCAACGAATAAATTATTATTGTTTAGTATCGTATACAATAATTGTTATTTTTTTTGTTGTTATTGTTATTTATTGTTGCATAATTGCGTATTGAGGTTGGTACTATGGCTCCGTCGGTAACCAGATCTATCGCAACCGGAATTGAGTCTGAGTTGAGATGGTTTTTATCGAATGTTACGTTGATATGCCGAAAGGGGGTTCCCTACTTGAAACCGAATGACGCGAGATCGAATAACACTTGCTCGAACACGTTTACTCGATAGTACTTGAAATCGATAAATTATGAGCTCGATAGTTTACTCCCACGATGCATCAAAATCTCGAATAACTATAAGCTCGAATCATCGGCAGCGCGAAGGCTCATTGTTCGATGTATCAAAATCTCGAAACATCATTTCTCGACCGACCATCTAATCGACTTACAGAAAAGTTATAAGGATTTTTATTTGAGTGCCTACAATATAATGTAACAATACATGCATCATCATCATCATCAGCCTATAATGTTCCCACTGCAGGGACTCAGGCCTCCTCTCTCTAGGAGAGGGAAATCCACCACGCAGGCCCAGTGCGGATTGGCAGATGTCACATGTCTTCGAATTTTTTGGTTCTAAGACATGCAGGTTTCCTCACGATGTTTTCCTTCGCCGTTTTGAGAGCAGCGATGATGAAATTAATTACACAAAGTAATGCGCCTGCCTGGGTTCGAACCTACGACCTACTGTTCGTAAGTCGGGGCCGACACCACTGGGCCACCGAAAAACCAAAATACATGCGCAGAAATATAAATCAACTATATTCATGAAAAACAATGAAAGTAACAAAATAACATAATTATGTTTCAATTCATGAATGACATGAATTAAAATTCAAATAAATCAAAGAAATTTTGTTCAGGATCCCCAGGTCTAACCCCGTTAGATTTTTATAAGGGATTATGTAAAAAAAATAGTTTACAAGAAACCAGTATGAAAATGTCCACGAGCTACAAACAAAACTAAGAAGTGTTATTCTAAATATCCACCACAACAAGATCAAAAAATCGACAGGGAGTGAAATAATCAAAAGAGTGCGACTTTGTATTCAACAGTATGAAACTCGTTTTGAGCATTTGATAAATAAATTGATTAATTTTGTATCAGAAATTTTAAAATTTATGGTCTTCCTTTTATTTCTGACACTATGTTTTTTAGCAAAAAATAATCCATATGATCAAGCCTTTCGATCAGAATGATAAAGCTACAGGGTAACTGTTTTTCTCATGTAGCGGGTTCGATTCCCGGTTCAACCATGTAATTATTTAAAAATCGATGGATGCCGTTTTGTTTGTTTTTTTTTTTTTTTAATTAAGTGAATGTCTTCTTTCGGTAAAATGTTCCATCTACAATATTCAAGGTACTTTCCCTCCATGTGGTATAGCCGTGGGACGCCCTGTATACACGTAGTATTTGTATCGAGAAGGGAACACCCAAGTACTCCGAAATATTTTATTCCAAATATCATCTATCCGAAGAAATGTTTATTTTTATGGTATTAATTGAAACTATTCATTTTTTTTACCTACATTTTGAGAACTACGCGGCAGGGCGGTTATTAGGGGGGAAATTTTTTCATAATTTTTACGATAGAACGCACCGTTTTTGAGATATTCTATAAATCGATTAGATGGTCTGTCGAGAAATGATGTTTCAAGATAATGAGCCTTCGCGCTGCCGATGATTCGAGCTTATAGTTATTCAAGATTTTGATGCATCGAGGGAGTAAACTATCGAGCTCATAATTTATCGATTTCAAGTACTATCGAGTAAACGTGTTCGAGCAAGTGTTATTCGATCTCGCGTCATTCGGTTTCAAGTAGGGAACCCGCCGAAAGGACCGTGAAGATGTGTTATTGTTACGCGCCCGGCAAGTTGACGAAAGATATGATGCCGTTTAAAAATGTCACGCCGAATATTTAGCCTGTCTCGACGCGACGGATATGACGTCGGTAGACAAGGAGGCTCAGGTAGAACGGGGCAATGTGGACCAGTGTGGGGAAATGTCGATGAGCATTATCCAGGCGGCAGCCGACATTGAGCGGCCACGCAAGGGTGACATTAGGGAATCATGTCGGGCGGCAGGCGTAGGGATCCAGGCGCCGCTGCCGCCAGTACACGTACCCGAGTTTAGTGGCGAGTATGCCGATTGGCCACGATTCCGCGATATATTTAATATTTAATAGTGTTGTGCATTCGCGTGCGGATCTCGCGCCCGCGTACAAGATGGCTCAATTGATGGGTAGGCTTCACGGTGAGCCGCACGACATCTTGACTCACCTGGAGATTTCGGACGCCAGCTACGAGACGGCATGGGGCCTATTAGTCGACAGATATAATAGTCGGCGATTAATAGTTGATGGCCTCATAAACAAAATATTTGAAATCCCGAAGGTGTCTAGCGTGTGCGAAATTAGGTCTAAAATCCTTAATCCGGTCACGGTTGCGATGAACACGCTAGATCGACTGAAGTTGTCGTTAGGGGACAACAAATATATCATCGTCAATAGGGTTTTACGGAAGTTGCCGATCGACGTGGTGGCGCGCTTTGAGCAGTCACATGGGGGTGAATCGACGGACCACCTCCCGAGTTACGATGACTTGAGGGTATTCTTGGAAGGCGAGTGCAGGCGTGCGGATTGCCAAGGGGCATCCACGTCGCACCCTCCTCCGTCAACCCGACGTACTAGCGGGCCCAAGCAGGTTGAGCCCCGTCGGGGGGGGAAGAAATACCACGCCCTCCAATCGGAAGTGTGCGCCTTCTGCCGGAAGGAAGGGCACCGTCTCGCCGCATGCGCGGATTTTAAGGCGCAGCGGGTGCATAGACGAAGAGGGGTGGTCAAGCAGCGCTATTTGTGCTTCCGCTGCTTGGGAACTCACTTTGTACGTGAGTGCCACAGGACCACTCACTGTGGGACCTGCGGAGGAGCCCATCACGAGCTGCTATGCCTGGCGGAGAGTAGGGAGGTGCACGGAGCCTCGCCGGGAGGTCACCCCCCCTCTCCTATGCCAGCTTCGGGTGGTCGGTCACCCCCCCCTAGGGGGGTGGGTCGGCCAGGAATCAGCGGTCGCCGCCCCCTCGGGGGGTGGGCCAAGGGCTGATCCAGAGCACAACCCGATACCGCCATCTTCCCTGCAGGGGGGGGATAGGCACCGAGACTCGGGCAGGGGAGGAGGGAGGTGGCTCCTATTAGCAACTAGCGGCCTGTTCGGCAGTGGTGCCCACCCCGACAGTAACGGTATTATTACCGACAGCTCGGATTACTGTCAGGGGTACTGACGGACAGCCGGTGCACGTGAGAGCACTGTTAGATTCGGGGGCACAAGGTTGTATTGTGTCCAGCCGTTTAGTGAATAAGTCTTAAAACTAAAACCCGACTACAAACGGCGGACTAAAACTATCATATAATATACATATTTGTAATGTGCTCGTCAAGACCTTTCATTTGATACCAAACATGTTATGATTATCTCAATTTAATTTTTTTCGATGTTATAATCTGACATTTAACTTCCGTCATAAACATATTTGATAAAATTTATATAGCCTATGACACCCGGGCTGTTCTTACGAATCTATATACACCTCATTTATTAAAATCCGTTTGGTAGTTTAGGCGCTACGGTGGAACATACATACATACATAGACTGCCAAAATCATTACCCTTCCTTTTGGCTTTGCCGTAGTCGGGTAAAAAGCTGGGCCTTACATTAGAGCCATCACAGGATGGCGCCGTAGGTATAGGTGGCAATCGGGTGCCTCACCTCAGGGGTCAGACGACATTACTGTTCGAGATGGGTGACACGGCATCGGTCACGCGGGTGAATGCCACGGCGATCGTTTTGGACGAAGTGGTTGGGGTCCTCCCTCAGACACGGTTACCGCCGGCGGTAACAGGGTTGACCAATGGATTGGAGTTAGCCGATCCCCACTTTGCGATCCCCGGACGGGTGGACGTCTTGCTTGGGTCTGACGTCCTCGGGAAGCTGCTCCGAAGCAGCAAACGGGAACTACAACCAAACGGGGTTGTGGCCATGCATACCGCAGGTGGATACGCGTTATTGGGCCCAGTACGGGAACCACAGCACGCAACGGATTATAGCTCCATATATTATGGCAGCGTGTTATCCGACGTCCTGCAAAGGTTCTGGGCAACGGAAGAGCCACCCACCGCTCTTAGGAATAACCCACGTGATGAGGAGTGCCAGACATTTTATAGATGTAACACGGTGCGCCTCCCATCGGGTAGATTTATGACTAGGTTGCCATTTCTGTCAACTCGACCTCCGCTGGGGAGCTCTTGGAGTCTGGCAGAAAAGCGGTTAGTGGCAATGGAAAGGCGCATGAAGCGGGACTCCAACTTCCGACAGAATTATGTGGAGTTCATGCGCGAATACCTGGCGTTGGGTCACATGTCGGTGTCCAGGGTCGACTATCGTCATGAGGAGCATTATGTGTTGCCAGAGAGAAAGATTAGGGTTGTGTTCGACGGGAGCGCGGAGACATCTAGCGGGGTGTCCCTGAATCAATGTCTCCATGCTGGTCCTAAGCTGACCAGAGACATTGCAGACATTCTCACGGACTTCAGGAGACACCAGGTTGTCTTCGTTACGGACGTACGGATGATGTTTCGCCAAACGGAGATTCATCCAGACGACCGTCGGTTCCAGCTGATATTGTGGCGAGAGAGCCCAGAAGAACCGATGGTCACGTACGAGCTCAACACAAACACGTACGGATTAAAGCCCAGCCCATATGTAGCCATGCGTACGCTACGAGAACTGGCTGATCAGGAACGGCTCCGCTTTCCCCGCGCGGCTGCTGTCATTGATAGGGACGTCTATGTAGACGACATTTGTACGGGCTCAGACAGTATTGAGCAGGCGCTCATCTTAAGGGATGAATTGGTGGCGCTCATGGCCTCCGGTGGCTATGAACTCAGGAAGTGGCTTTCAAACTGCCCAGAGGTACTGGCAGGACTGCCAACTGAGTATCAACAAGACCCGCACTTGTTTGAGGATTCGGAGAATCATCATGCGTTGGCAATTTTAGGGGTCCAGTATCGACCGGGTCAGGATGCCTTCACATACAGTTGTGAGGCCGAGTTGCTGTCGAAGACCTGGACCAAACGATCGGTCCTTTCGACTATCGCACGAACGTTCGATCCAACCGGTTGGATCGCGCCGGTCACGTTCATGGCAAAGTGCTTCATTCAGAAGCTTTGGTTGGCTCAACTAGGTTGGGATGACCAGCTCACAGAGGAGCTGGCTCGGGAGTGGTCGGCATTCGTCACCACCTTACCACATATCTCAGAGATTGAGATCCCGCGTAAACTGCTTCCGCAGGCAGGAGTCAAGGTCACCCTGCACGGGTTTTGTGATGCGTCGGAGAAGGGGTACGCGGCCGCAGTCTACCTGAGACCGCTGGTTTGGGAACGGTACGCTTGGTCCTGGCCAAGAGCAAGGTTGCGCCTGTTCGGACTCGTTGGACGATTCCGAAAATGGAATTGGCAGGTGCAGCCCTCCTGACGCGGCTCTTGAACCATGTGGTGCGGAATTTGCGTGGTACGGTGGCTCTGAACGAGACGGTTTATGCATGGACTGACAGCCGAATCGTGTTATGCTGGCTGCAGACTTCGGTCCACACACTCGAGGTATTTGTGGCCAACCGAGTCTCACAAATAAATAGCTCAGAGACTCCTCTGGTCTGGAGACATGTTCCAGGCGAGATTAATCCGGCTGACTGCGCTTCACGCGGCTGTCGCCGCGCCTGCTTTGGTTGAACATTCTCTTTGGTGGGGGCCACAATGGCTGGAACAGCAACATGCGTAGTGGCCATTTAATGAGTGCGGACGGCATTCATCAGCCCCAGACCAAGGCTTGAGGCTGAATGTGCCTACAGTGGAACCCGCCACCGTAGACCACACCCTCTTGGAACGATATAGTTCGTTGGGGAAGTTACTTAGAGTAACGGGATGGATGATGAGATTTTGTCAGAATTGTCGTTGTCCGGTCGCGCAGCGAAACATGTCGCCTATAATGGGACCTGAGGAACAGCAAAAGGCTCTCTCACTCTGAGTGAGAGTCGTTCAGGGGAATGAGTTCCAGGACGAAGTTAGGGTCTTGAAGACTGGCGCAGGTCGATTGAAAAAGGGTCTTGTCCGACTCAACCCGTTCATCGATGAGCATGGAATGCTCCGGGTGGGAGGACGATTACGGAATGCCAACTTGCCCTATGCAGCGCGACATCCACTAATTCTCCCCAAGAAAGGAGCCTTGGTGGAGTTGTTGGTTAGGGACCGTCACACCAGGAATTCACACGCAGGCTGTAACACCCTTCTAGGCATTTTGCAGCGTGAATTTTGGATTTTATCGGCCCGCAGAGTAATACGGAGCGTTGTTTCGTTGCTTGCCTTGTTACTGACTCAAGGCAGCCACAATGCAGCCACAAATGGGAGATCTCCCGGCCGACCGAGTCACGGAGGCTCGGCCATTTGCTGGCGTAGGGACAGATTTCGCGGGGCCTTTCATGGTCAAGACATCGCACCTTCGCAACGCGAAGTCGGTTAAGGCATATTTGTGTGTCTTCGTGTGTCTGGCGACCAAGGCCGTTCATTTGGAAATGGTGGCCGATCTCTCTACGGAGGCCTTTCTGGCGGCGCTAGATAGATTTGTTTCTAGAAGGGGAGTACCGTCACTGATTCGGTCGGACTGTGGTACCAACTTCAAGGGCGCCGATCGTTGCTTAAAGGAAATTTTATTGTTTTTAAGCCAGAATGAGCGAGAGATTGGCACGGGCCTCGCCAGTCGGGGTATTTCGTGGTATTTCAGTCCACCTGGATGCCCCCACTGGGGTGGAATTTTCGAGGCAGTAGTTAAGTCTTCTAAGACTCACTTGTATCGGGTCATCGGCTCAACGATTCTCACCTTTGAGGAGTTGTCAACGGTGTTTTGCAGAATTGAGGCGGTCTTAAACTCGCGACCTTTGTGCCCGTTGAGCGCTGACCCGAATGACCTTGAGGCCATTACCCCAGGTCATTTTTTGATTGGCCAACCACTTAACGCCTTGCCGGAATATCCGTATACAGATGTAAAGTTGTACCGGTTGTCACGGTATCAGATGTTACGGCAAATGAGTCAAAATTTTTGGAAGCGATGGTCGCTGGAGTATTTGCATATTCTACAGCAACGCGTTAAGTGGACGGACAGGACGACCCCACCCTGCGTTGGAGACCTCGTACTGGTTAAGGATGCTAACCTATCACCGTTGTGTTGGCGACGGGGGCGCATTGTTAACCTGATTACGGGCAAGGATGGGTTTCCACGGATCGCAGACGTACAGGTGAGGGACTCGATCCTTAGACGGGCGGTTTCAACGTTATCTCGACTCCCGGGAGTTTGAGCGGACCGACAACGGGTCGGTCCGGGGGGGTGATTGTTCAGAATCCACCCTTTTAAGTTATTATTATTTGTCGCGCCGTTTGTCTGCTGTGCTCCCAGGCTAGAGGGGTCAGAGACGTGCGGGCGGCGAGGGGGCGCGTCGAGCGCGCTCGGCGCGCATAGAACATTCGAGTAGCAGTACGGTTCGCGACACTGTGATTGTCGAACGGGTAAAAATACGTACGGGATCGGACCACTGCGTGCGCGCGTTTGTTGAATTCGCTTGAGAATTTCGCGACTGCTGGTGTCATTGTTATAATATTGAATACTATTTATGTATTACGGGTTTGCCTCGTTACGGTTCAGTGCCTAATTAGAGGGTCAGGAATGTTAACGTCATGAGCAGTAGACTCTTCGAGAGGTATATCCGTGGAAGTACTAGGGCCTGGCTGAGGTTCACAGGTTTCATTCGAATCCTGAACTATTTCATCTTCAGGTGGCCATTCCAATAACCAATCATCTGGCCACAGTGCGGGGGTGTCTGGAACATATCATATCTATGATAATTTTAAAACGTAATCAAATCAAATCAAAATATTTTATTTGCCAGAATATGGTATAAAAGATGTTACAGTAAAAAATTGTTTCAGCATACCCTGCCATAACATGGCGTGCAAATGTCTTATAATAGGAGCGAAGTCGATTAATCTAGCTTACAATTTACAGGTTCTATTGACTTGTCATCTAAATATTCTTTAACAGAGTAATATCGTTTACATAGTAATAGTTTGAAAAGTATTTTTCTAAACATCGTCATCGGTAATTCTTGAAGACTATTTGGTAAATGATTGTAGATTATAATCGACATACAGTACACATTTTTCTTAAATAGTTTCATTTTTTTTGGCGGCAGCCGAAGTTTATCTTTATGCCGTGTTCGGCTATTTGGTCTGTCAGTGCTAGGTTCAAATAAATTATAGTTTTTCTTTACAAAAGTACATATTTCAAAGATATATAAACATGGCAAAGGTAGAATTTTAAGATTTTGGAACAGTGGCTTACAGCTGTCTAAAAAGTAAGATAAATAACTTACAATAATCAAAAAAAAGTGGACTTAAATAAGTCCAAGACCATCTTTTTATTTATAGGTAGGTAATCTTTCATCTTTAGACAAAGAATAGAAATTCCAGCTTAGTGGGTCGGTACATAAATACATATTATTTGTAGATTGGTCATACTTATTACTAGGTTAGGTTACAATCCCCAGCGGAAGGAACGCCAACCGTATTTTAAATGCGTTGAATCAGCCCCAACGACTGTACAGGTTGCATTAAAGTAACTTAAATACGTAAATACGTAAGCATGGCGGTAAGAAAATAATTGACACTTTAAAATGAATAAGTAGGTAAATACCTGCTCCAATATCCTCATTTTGTAGAAGAAAAGCTTCCTCCAAGTCTGATATACTTTCCGAAGCACTAATTCGTCTATCACGAATTTGGTTTCTAACTTTCTTATTTTATTTTTATAACGATTTATTTTATCTTCACGAGACTTAGAATTCTTACGTTTCGGCATTTTTATAACGAACTATGCGAAGACGCGAAATAATGTTGAGTGGTTGAGCACTAGAATGCGAATAATTGGCGACATCGTCTGAGAGCGGAACTGGACGAGGTACCCACATAAATGCAAAAATAAAAAAGTTAAAAGTTTTGTGGGTATGTCAGATTGAACTGCCACAGGTAAAGGAAAGATGTTGTTTTTTCTCAACTAAGTGCATGAGTGGTGACGACTAGGCGTAACTACATGTGTAAATTACTAATCTCGAGGACGAGGCGCGAGTATAATCACGAGTTATGTCGTTACACAGGCTGCTATCGCCTTTAAACACATTAAAGCATGTTTTTTTTACAATCATTTAACTTACTTATTACTAAATGTTCAAATACAGGGTATGTGCAAGTCTTAGTATGAACCCACATAAGTTTAAATAAACTATTTCATTGTACAAAATGTACGCTTTTATTATTAGAAACAAAAATATAAGGTAAGTAGCGGGTAGTACGCAAAAAGATCAGGCATTCTCCGGCCGTACGAGCGGCGGCGTCGGCTAGTAGTCCGGTCAATTTAGACATCCAAGGTTACAATAATTCCGACTAGGCTGAATATTGGTAGGATTGTTCAATACACTATTATAAAGGAAATGTGAAAAGTCCTCATCGATCCGGCGGCACGTGCAAAAAAAATTACTCGGGGTCAAAGGTTACAAAAACGGGTTTTTCGCGATTTTCAGCAAAACGGTAAGTTTTATCATAAAATTAGTTTAGACAAACATTGTAGATCAGATAATTATCTATAAAAAATGTCTATACTTTTTTTCCTAAGAGCCACCGTTTTTGAGTTAGAATGATTCAAAAAGATGAAAGAGTTGTAATCGTCATAATATGCACACGTTTCCACGCCACCTTTGAGGTAGTGTACTTAGCGCGTTTTTAAGGGTTCCGTAGTCAACTAGGAACCCTTATAGTTTCGCCATGTCTGTCTGTCCGTCTGTCCGTCTGTCTGTCCGTCCTCGCTTAATCTCTGTGACCGTTAGCACTAGAAAGCTGTTTGGTACCAACATGTGTATCAATCACGCCGACAAAGTGGTAAAATAAAAATT
Organism: Diarsia mendica; assembly: GCA_949316265.1. Lineage (NCBI taxonomy): Eukaryota > Metazoa > Arthropoda > Insecta > Lepidoptera > Noctuidae > Diarsia > Diarsia mendica. The sequence continues at coordinate 13,260,584 of OX438914.1, read as the reverse complement.
GGCAAAAAATGTTTTATTAGGGTAGCCCTAGCCCCCCTATATGTAAAGTGGGAAGTGATTTTTTTTTAAATTTCAACCCTAACGTGTGATATATTGTTGGAAAGGTATTTAAAAATGAATAGGGGTTTACTAAAATCATTTTTTGATAATGTCAATAATTTCGGAAATAATCGCTCCAAAAGTAAAAAACAATTCGTCATTTTGAATCGTTATATCTCAAAAACGGTGGCTCTTAGGAAAAAAAGTATTTGAGATTTTTATAGATAATTATCTCATCTACAATTTTTGTCTGAGCTAATTTTATGATAAAACTTACCGTTTTGCTGAAAATCGCGAAAACCCCGTTTTTGTGACCTTTGACCACGAGTAATTTTTTTTGCACGTGTCGGATCGATGAGGACTTTTCACATTTCCTTTATAATAGTGTATTGAACAATCCTACTAATATTCAGCCTAGTCGGAATTATTGTAACCTCACCCCTATTTTTTAGTCTAATTTGACCGGACTATAGTAAGCGAGCCGTCGTCATGCATGATACGTCACGAAGGAAATAGTGATGGGGCAGTCGGTATCGGCAGTACGTTCGGGCGTACGGTAATGTGCTGAGTCTACTTTTACCAATTGACGATATTAGGAGATTACGGTGAACTGTGTTTTTATACAAATAAAATTAAGCGAAGTTTTTAAAATGAAATCTTTTAAGAATGGAAAGTTTAAACGTTTGTGTAATGTTCTAAGGTTGGTGCGAAATGGTGTGTTATACGATATTTTAAGGGCTTTATTTTGTATAACTTGTAGTTTGTTATATTTTGTCTCCGTTATACTAGACCACACAGGTGCCGCGTAAGTTAGGCAGGGTCTAACAAGTGTACAATAAATACGCAATTTGGTTGAGGAACTAAGAACAGACTTGCGGTTTAAAATTGGTTTCAATGAATTTAGGGCTTTTGCACAATTTGCACCTTTGCTTAAAATGAGTTCAGTGTTCTTATTCCAATTAAGCGTCTTGTCTAATATTGTTACGACGCGCGACGGTCATCTAGAATCTTCGAGAAACCTTGCTAATAACTGTGCAGTACCTAGAAAAGACGAGTAGAGCTAGACGAGTTCATTTTTTTAGGTATAGTTACATTGTATTCAAGGTCAGCCGACGCGCGGCGTCAGCGGCAATTGACATTGTAATTTCGACCGTATGCCGAGCGCGTAAAGTAACTTCTTCTTCTTTAAATTTATTTTTTGTTAATGTTTTATTGTTGATGCTTTCTTGAATAATAGAGAATTATCTCGAATATCTTTTGTTTGCGTGGGTATAAAAGGACCGATTGAGGACGAAGTGAGTTCAGGCCCTCTACTATGACGTCTTAAAACAGTCCTAACTTAATATTATTCCAGTGTGGAAGCGTGACAGAACTATACAGGGTGTCTAGCGCCATCTCTCCTCCACAATGGATTAGGAATAAGTTAGGACTGTTTTAAGACGTCATAGTAGGGCCCCAGTTCACTTTTAAGCGAGACAACGAAAAGTTTGAAGAGTTATCTAGTGCGATAAAGTGTTCAGTAGTATTGAAGTGATTGTGAGTAAGTGTTTATTGAGTAATAAAGTTAATTCGTGTGTTTAATTGGTAGTGTTTTATTTATCCCACACCCAGCTCGTAACAATATAATACCTAAATATTTAACCGAAGCACGCCATGTAATCTGGAAGTCGACAATTTTTACAACCCTGGTGGGAAGTGCCCGTTTCCTGGTAAATGCCTTCGGTTTTCGTTGAGTTAACTTTAAGTTTACAGGTTTTAAAGAATTTACTGAGTAGTTCCAGTGAATATTGTAGTCGTCCAGTTACTACATCAACATCTTTATGTGTCGCGAATGTTGCCGTATCGTCGGCGTAGATGGCGAGTTGTGTGTGTGCCTGTTGGGGAATGTCATTTAGGTACAGTATGAAGCCGTAAGGACCAAGGAGTGAGCCTTGAGGCACACTGGCTGGCATGGTCTTAGGATTAGAATGGTCTTTACCTATATACACGGAGAACGATCGGTCTCGCAAGTAGTTCTGGATGAGTTTTACTAGACAGAGCGGAACTTCAAGTTTGATTAACTTGTGTAACAGGCCATCATGCCAAACAGAATCAAAAGCTTTTTCTATCTACACTATCTACACTAATATTATAAAGAGGAAAACTTTGTTTGGTTGTAATGAATAGGCTTAAAAACTACTGGACCGATTTTAAAAATTCTTTCACCATTCGAAAGCTACATTATCCACGAGTAACATAGGCTACTTTTTATCCCTGTATTCCCACGGGAACGGGATATACGCGGGTAAAACCGCGGGACGTCCGCTAGTGTCTAATAAAATCATGCCTGTGGAGAGACCGCCGTTTAGCCCATGCGCGATGTGCTCAGCTACTCTGGCTAGCTGTTGTGTAGTTGAGTGTGAGCTTCGAACCGAACTGTTCGGGGATCAAATTATGCGCAGTTACTTTAGTGAGACGGGATAAAATAATGGCTTCTAGGAGTTTCCCTATGCTTGGTAGTAAACTAATTGGTCGATAGCTAGATGGGATCAACTGATCTTTCCCAGGTTTTTTAATAGCTTGGTATGATTTTAGCGTGCTTTAATGTACTTGGGAAATGACCAATACGTAAACAACCATTGAACACTTTTTAGTGGTTCATATTATTATGTAAGTTCACATGTTCATGAGTCATAATTAGGGTTGCCACTTTTTTTTGTTGCAGTTAGAGTACACACGGCTACACATCAAGCTATACAAAACCAGTATACTCGTTCGTTGTGCGAAAAGATCTAGTAAAGTGAGGCCAAGATTAACTGGTTTTGTATAGCTTGATGTGTAGCCGTGTGTACATTGGTTTAGTATAGGTAAGAAAAAAAAAGTACATAGTATCAAAATAAAGTACAATTTATTTTTCTTTATTATTACGTTTGAAAACATACTTTTTATTGTATTTTTGCAGTTTTGTCGTATAATTTTTTTCGGTGCAACATCGTCATGATATGTTTCACTTTGAAAATTACGTTTTGTAGGTGTACGTTGAGTATTATTGTCCATTATTTACAATAGCTATAAATCTATGAAACTCTAAATCGGATTTAGTATTCTTCTTACACTCAAACCGGTTCATTCGCACGAAACGAATATGAAATATGTGGCGCTGGCGAGTGGTGGCATCGATTCACCAATCGATAAATTTCATTTAACGAAATACTAAAAACGACGAAACTTTTTAAAATCCCAAAAAATATATCTATCTATATCTATAAAAGCGAAAGGTCACTCACTGACTCATCACGAAATCTCAAAAACCGCTGGACGTAAAAAGATGATTTTTAGCAGGGAGGTAGTTTATGGTTAGAAGACATCCGCTAAGAACGGATTTTGCGACAGGGCCGGATAAGGGTGGTCTAAGGGCCCTCGCAAGTTTGTATGAAACTCCTTTATTTTTGGTCCTACAATCTAGATTTTTGGCAGAGACGTAGTTTATAGTCAGTAGACATCCGCTATAAATTAGTTTTGCGACAGGGCCGGATTAGGGTGGTCTATGAGCCCTCGCAAGTTTGTATGAACGTCCTTCATTTTTTGGGCTACAATCTTGATTTTTGGCAGGGACGTAGTTTATAGTTAGTATACATCTGCTAGAGTCTGTCAAGCGAGTCTAGTCCCATGAAAAAGGCGGCAAATTCAAAAATCTTTCAGGTGTCAACACTGATATAGCACGCTGAAAACTTATTGATAGAGTCTGTCAAGCGAGTCGAGTCCACAACCCTTTTACTTTAAAATTCAAGTATCAATAAGTTTTCAGCGTGCTATATCAGTGTTGACACCTGAAAGATTTTTGAATTCTCCGCCTTTTTCATGGGACTAGACTCGCTTGACAGACTCTATGTATTATTTTGTGACAGGGCCGGATTAGGGTGGTCGATGAGGCCTCGCAAGTTTGTATGAAAGTCCTTCGTTTTTTGTGCTACAATCTTGAGTTTTGGCAGAGACGTAGTTTATAGTTAGTAGACGTCTGCTATGAACTGATTTTGTGACAGGGCCGGATAAGGGAGTTCTAAAGGCTCTCACAAGTTTGTCTGAAAGTCTTTCATTTTTTTTGCAACAATCTTGATTTTTTTCAGGGACGGAGTTTATGGTGAGTAGAAGTTTGCTAAGAACAGATTTTGCATTAGGGTCGCATTATAGGTCTAAAGGCTCTCACGACTTTGTATGTAAGTTTGATTTTTGTACTACCGGCCTGAAACTTAGCAAGTCTGTTAGCTAACGGACCTGGACTAAGGGCTCCCTCAAGTATATAAATGAAATCCTTGGCTTTTTGGAGCCGAAAACTGTTAGAGAGATAGAATATAGTTAAGACATTTGTAATGTGTGGGAACGTCACACACATACATACACGTCAAAATTTCCTCGCGAACGAAGTCGCGGGCAACGGCAAGTCAAATCATGATTGCTAAAATGTCAATTTTTGTTGTTATCTAATTTGAATTGTAAGTGATTGTGCTGTTGGTATGCTTATTATAAATAAATAAATAAATAAATAAATAAATAAATAAATATACTTAAAGTATTTTCGTGTACTTTATTGTTGTCATAAAGTATAAAGTACAATTACCTGAAATAACGTACAATAGTTTACTAAATAGTACGGGTGGCAACCCTAGTCATAATGTGGACAATGTAGTTTTTTTTTGAGTTTTGTTGATTTTTCATAACCGTTTGTCCGATTTTGATAAAAAATACCATTTGGGAAGTATACCCTTTCTAACAAAAGAATTTTTAAAATCGGTTAGTAAGTGACGGAGTTATGCCCGAACAAACATTAAAAAAAATCTTTCTTTTTTTAGAAGTCGGTTAAAAAATAAAACGTGTCAAAGATCGTGAGTGGGGGATCGTCACTTTCTGGTAAAAAATGTACCAAACTACGACGTCGCGCGACTTTTTGAAGCACTGTATCGTCTTCATTTATTGTTACGTGAATAAAGAAAAAATACGTGTCCGAAATGTTTGCACATGTCGATGAGTTTGTGCTCCAGGGAGACCGGAAGATACACTACCCTACTTATCATTAAATGATGATGACTTACTATTTGTCTCCACGGCTCTGCTCCTCTCCTTAGGTGTTTCTTGTTCCTCGTCCTCTTCTATTTTATACTCCATCACAAGTACATCATCTTCTGAATCGGATTCAGAACCAAGTGGTAATATATCTTCCACATCTAGACGGCTATTGTCTTGATTTTCCATTTCTAGATCTATAAGTAAACAAAATATTTTGTTGATGTCACACACCACATAAAGACATATTTTAAACTGACTTGGTTTTAACCGTACATCACATTCAAAGAAAATTAACAAAAAAATCCAATCATTTATTTTTGCTGAATACACTGTTACTTTATTCTTCAATAAGTTGTTGCATGAAGGAGCGATCCCAGAAGAATGGTGCAATAGTTCGCTAGTGCCTATTTTCAAGAATAAAGGTGATGTGCAAGACTGCAACAACTATCGGGGAATAAAGTATGGGAGAAAGTGATAGAGAAAAGAATAAGAGAGGAGAGTGAGATTACTCAAAACCAGTTTGGGTTTATGCCAGGTCGAGGAACCATGGACGCCACTTTTGCACTTCGCCAATTATGCGAGAAGTACAGACGTGCACACAAGAACTTGCACATGGTGTTCATTGATCTGGAGAAAGCGTATGACAGGGTACCTCGGAATGTGTTGTGGTGGGCCTTAAAAGAGAAAGGTATACCAGGGAAGTATGTAGAGTTAATTCGTGCTATGTACAGTCAATCTCTCTCTGGTTTTTTGATTGGTAATCGATTGTCGTGGTATGGTCATGTGATGCGAAGGAATGAAGGAAATGTTGTGAGGAAAATGTTGAGTATGAATGTAGATGGCTATAAAAGGAGAGGAAGGCCAAAGAAACGATGGATGGACTGTGTGAAGGATGATATGGCTAGAAAGGAGGTGACTGCTGAGATGACGAGAAATAGGGAAGTATGGAAGAAGAAGACATGTTGCGCCGACCACAAATGAATTGGGATAAGGGCAGGAGAATGATGACACTGTTACAAAGGTGTTATAAAATGTACATGTTTCAAGCGATTCTACCGTAAGGCTTGCAAAATTTATTTATTTATTTAAACTTAATGCACAAGAGTGGTACATAGGTGGACTTAATGCCACAATGCATTCAAGCAAGCAAGGCAAGGCATTTATATAATATTATAATAATAATATTCCACAACTATCACTCAACGCCATTTAGTCCCAAGCTAAGCAGAGCTTGTGTTATGGGTACTAGACAACTGATAAACATACTTATATACAGTGTAAACTCTATATAGCGACACTGAAGGGACTGTGCATTTTATGGCGTTATAGAGAGTTGTCGTTAAATGGAGAGAAGAAACATCAGAATTAGAAAAAGAAAAAGTTTATTTCCGACTATTGTTAGTAGTTATGTGCATAAAAAAGAATGTTATTTGAACGCTATTGCGTATAGTCTGTTATTTTTGTCTGACGTCTTTTGCTGCACCAGTAATTTGTTGTAAGTTTGTGAGCAACTAAGAATATGATAAGGTATAGATAATCCATGACTCCTATTTATGAGTCATGGTCAACAACAGTCTACACGTACAAGCAATCCCAATTTGTAAACAAAAGAACGAATTTCTTAGAAAGTTCGGTATGCATGATGCCGACAGTCGAGTTTATTGCGGGCTAGGATAATAAAGCGACAATAGATCGTACACAGCTACGCAGTTTTTACTAATTTTAGCAACTTAAAAGGTACTTTTTATTACTCAATTGTTGTCGTTATTGAGAGTGGGTGTAATGCTATGTAGAGTGAAACATTGTATGAAAGACAAGCTAAACCAACCAAAGCCAATTGATTTCGACGGGAGTTTGTCGTTAAATAGAGTGACGTTACATGGAGTTTACACTGTATTTCTAAATACATACATATTATAGATAAATTACACCCAGACACAGAACAAATGATCGTGCTCATCACACAAACATTTGTCCTGGGTGGGAATCGAACCCACGACCTCCGGCATGGCAGTTAGGGTCACTAACCACTAGACCAACAGGCCAGTCTGATTTATATTCATGGTTAATCCATCAATTAATGAACATTATAAAAAAAAACAAAAAAAAAACTAAATGTTGTTTAGTCGTGAAAGGGTCACTAAAAACAAATGCACTGACTTTTGCATTTAAAAGTACAAATGGATTTTTCATGAAAAAATAAAGTAAAACCTTTTCAGTTAAATAAATTAAATATTTATTTTAAGAAAAGATGGATGGATTGTGTGAGGAATAATATGAAGTAAAAAGAGTAAATGAATGATGTTGTGACTTCTGACAGAGGAGAATGGAGGAAAAATACGTGTTGCGCCGACCTCATATAGAATGGGTCAAGGGCAGGACTGGAAGGGGCTGCGGGTTGCTCGCAAGAGATACCGCGGCCTCGACATAAAGGGCTAAGAAGGAACATGGGTGGTTTTAGTCAGTAGAAGTGTGACACTCCCTTTCGCTCTGCCCAAGAGCGGGAGGGGTTATTTATTGATTTCCAACTCGCCAAAAAAAAAATGGCCAGGAGGACGATGATACAAAGATACAAATCATTTATTTGCATAAAACAGGTAGTGAAGGTGTTACAAACGTTTTTTTTATGGTTCACTGTATTATAACCATACGAGGTGTGCAAATATATTGTTAGGAATTTATGACATAATCAAAAATTAGAATTTATTAAATTACTATGTCATTCAAAATATAATTAATAGTCTATTGATTGATTAAATTGAATTCGAAAAAGTAATGTTAAATAATATAAGTAAATGTCATTAAAATTAATAATGTCATAGTAATTTTAATATTTGTCACATTTAGTCAATTTACAAATAAATTCTAAAATTAAAATACAATGTCGTTATCTTCTAAATATTCTTTTACATTATAATAACACTTTTTTATTAGGAAAGTGTGTAATTTCTTCTTAAATAAAGGAGTAGGCAACTTCCTAATGTCATCGGGTAGTTTGTTATAAATCAGTGATGTCAAACAAATTATACTTTTATTGAGTAGTGCCGTTTCCCCATATGGTATTTCTACATCCAACTTTTTTTAGTCACGTAATTGTCTGTAATAGCTTTTAAAGGCAGTCTTATAATAGCTTGGATTCGATTCCACCAATATATTTAATTTTTATATGTACAGGGAAGGTAATGTGAGAATTTTTAAATCTTTAAAGTAAGGTTGACAACTTGTAGTATTATCTAGGTGGCACATAGCTCTGATACATTTCTTTTGGGCTTTGAATACGAATTCCTTGTCTACCGAGTTGCCCCAAAATATTACACCATATCTTAAAATCTTAATATAGGTGCTACAAGTCCGTGATATGCTGTTAAGACGGCTTCTTTGTTGACAATTTTGGAGAGTTTGTAGAGAGCGAATGAGGATTTATTAATTCTTTTACAGAGATTATTTAAATGAGTATTCCATGACAAATTGTGATCTATATCGATTCCTAAAAATTTTGTATTTGTTAAAGACTGTATTATCTGTCCGTCAACGCTCGGATGCATTTTGGAGCGCCTGCCCAATATAGCATGGCAATATTTCGATCAATTAGCTTTAAGTATTAAAATAAATAATAAGGCGTTTAGTAAACTTTTAAAGCGTATGTTAAGCAATACGGCCGACGGAAAGTGTCTGGGAGTATTTGCGACTTATTTTTAAGAATATTGCCTAAAATATACGTAAAAATCAGCATGTAGAAAATACGTGAAGTGAGTATTTTTTTTGTGTACCTTGATGACCTGATACCTGAAAATTGGCCGTCCAAGCAAGCTAGCTGGTAGTAGTGTGTTCTTAGTTCATACTAACACTAGGTACTCAATCGGCCACATTTCCTTCGTCAGAAAATACGTGACGTCTGGCGACCCTGGGATCTTGGACTACGACACATTATCAAAATCTAATAGGTAAGCTGGTTTTAGACGATCAAGTGATATTGTGACTTGCCTGCCGTTACAGTCTAAGGTATAAAATGTTGGCTGTCGCTCTATTACTTTAGACGGACCTTCGTACGGTGGTACCAAAGATCGACGTGCTTCATTCCTAACAAACACATGAGTGTTAATAGATAAGTCTTTGTGAACAAATACATTATTGTTGTTACTATGTAAACTTGAATGTGAGAGAATGGGAACGGATGACAATGAATTAGTTAAGTGTTTGATGTAGTCGCTCTCGTTGATATTGGTTGTAGGCTTTGAATTAAATAGGTCGCTTGGGACTCTGAGACTACTGCCGTATAAAAATTGTAATGGACTGTGTCCCAGATCTAATTTAACTGCCGAGCGCAACCCTAGGAGTACTAGGGGTAATTCGCGTAACCATTGTGTACTATTTGAACATTTTGCCATAATAGCAGCTTTTAGGGTACGGTGCAGTCTTTCGATCATGCCGTTCGCCTTTGAGTTGTATGCAGTTGTACGAACTCGTTCGATGCCGAGTCTTTTTACCCGACTACGGCAAAGCCAAAACCCGACTACGGCAAAGCCAAAGGAGGGTTATGATTTTGACTGGCTATGTATGTATGTACGTATGTATGTATGTGTGTATCTTCATCTGTTCCCTCATAGCTTCTAATCTACTTATCGGAACTCGACATATGAGGTATCGTTAGAACCGTCTTCATTTTCCGCTGAACATAGGCTACGTGACGTGTCACAAAAAGTGATTTGGTGCCCTCTAGCGGTCAAAAAGTAAGGCTTAAAAAATAAAAATGGAGATAAACACGCCGTGTTTGGTATCATTTAAAAGGGCCTCACTTGTATAGTCGACCAAGAAATTGGTTTACCACTTTTGATGACATCTCCCAGTAACATAATTATTCGCTAAGGATTACTGTATTACATTAACGTAATTGGTTAACTGTGAGCCAATCACAGAGCAATGGTTAAAAGAGCATGCAACTTGAACTGTGATGTCAACGCAATAGAGAATATTATATGTAAACAAAACCAACTTGTCCTTATAAATCAAGGAGAATTATGCTAAATACCATACTTAAAAAAAACTAATTTATTTTCGAATCGCTTTTTGACATATGTTCGGTCAAGTGTCAGTTATTGATCAACTCGAGTCACTTACTGTCAAGAAAATGTCGCGTAATTTAAACTTACAGGAAAGAGCCGAAATTATATCATTACATCGGTTAGGATACAACATAAGTGATATTTCTAGAGAACTGAACATATCGCGATATACGACACGTTTTCGGATAAGACGTAAAGGGGAAGAAGGTAATCTTCATGATCATAGGCGAAGTGGTCGGCCGCCTGCACTGTCCAGCGAGCAAAGAGAAACAATGAGACGTCAGTACGAAGAGAACGGCTTCACTTCTACCGGCGATTTTGCAGAAGAATTCGATGTTACGAAAGAGACCATTCGGCAGCATTTGCATAGTATGGGATTGCATTACAGACGTCACGCTAAAAAAGTTTATTTGACCGACGCTAACAAAGCGGCTCGTTTAAATTTTGCCCGGGAGTACTTGAATTTCGATTGGTCTACTACGATATTTACGGACGAAAAAACGTTCAAATCTAGCCAACATGGTCGAATGACTCTCTGGCGTTACAATAATACTAGATACACTCAAGAAAATATTGTGCCGACCACGGAGTCTGGTAGAATCAGTGTAAATATTTGGTGCTGGATGTCGGCAGATGGAGTCGGAGAATTAAGCAGACTACCTCCGAAAGCCAACGCTTTAGATTATGTGGATAATTTAGAAAATGCTATGTTGCCAACCGTCCGGAACGTCTACCCGGAAAGCGATCTGCCTCAATTTAATTTTCTACAAGGCAACTGCAGATTACACACAGCTAGAGTGACTCGTACCTGGTTTGATCAACATTCATTCATTAACTTGATTCCATGGCCGTCTAAAAGTCCAGATCTTAACCCGATCGAAAACCTTTGGGGACTTATAATAATAATAATAATTCATTTATTTCAATCACAAGTGATCATAATTAGCATTATTATTATGGTGCAGCGATGGCATCACCGCAATGAGAGAACTCGAGATGCCATCGATAGTCATTGCCATGAAGTTTGGGAGGCTCTGCGCGGGACAGACATTTGTTCACGCCTCGTTGGCTCTATGAGAAGTCGCTTGTTAGCAGTCATCGAAGCTAATGGTGGAAACACGCGTTATTAGGCTGATATTTCCCAATATTTTTTTTTTTACAATTAAATGTTACTGTTACGTTTTATGAAGGACAATAAATTTATGTTATTTTTAAATGATAAATCATTGTTTATTATCATTGCTCGAAGGACCACATCTAATGGAGGGACAGGCGTGTAAATAGCCGTGTATCTCTGCGGTTTGAGGACTTGTTACAATCTAACACCTGGATTGCGTGCTGATTCAAAATGCCTATATTTGTCTGTATAATTTTCAAGTTGGGGGTGGCGGCAGTAGACGGCGTATGGCGGCCTAACTCTAGCATATAAAGAAAAGCGGTACCTGCTTCTTCCTGGTTCAGTCTCGAAGGTCTTCTCAGGTGGTACCACCTGTCTCTCTGCCTGGTCTTGCGTGCCGATCACCTTCGTTTGCTTGATCACAAATTACACAGACGCGGTAAAATGGGATATTATTAAATCTCGGTAGATCCCCAATGCTTACGGGATAATACTCAGGATTTTATGGTCTTGCGGGTGGATGATGTCTTCAGATTCAAGACACGCGGTGAGACCTGTGCGTACGGCGCGAGTGCACTATGTCATCTGTTTCAACATGGCCACTGAATTCTTCCAAAAAATGGCGGTCCCATACGCTATATCAATACATGCCTATATCCAGGCACACATACACTACGTGCTACGTACTTCACCAACCAACTTGAAATTGAGGGGCGATACTCGCCACACCATACTCCCCGCCTTAAAAGGTCCAGAGCTTTCAAAACAGCTAAGTAATCTATGCGGCGCGGGTGCGGTTTAAGAAGCGGGGGTGACATGTAAGTATTTGGTTGTGGGAGAGCATTAAGGGAAATCCAAGTGGCAGTCTGAAACACCATCACAATGATATAATGTTCGGGATCAACTATTATCTGACTCCAGAGAATGAAATTGCGGTTTGATTTGACTAAGAAGAGTCGAATTAATCTAAATTATAATTATATAATGGCGTGCCATTAAAACGTATCTTACTCACTATAAACTCTAAACTAAATTAAACTAGTAACTACTAACTAAAGTAATTTTACTTTATTGGGTTGGCAAAGGATACAACTTAGTGACAGGACGTTTATATGTACCTGACGCGGTTTTTACTGAAGCGACTCGAATTACACCATCCGATCCCGGGAAAACTTCCTCTATGATACCTAATGGCCAGGTCAATGGAGGTACGTTATCTTGCCCCAAGAGAACGACAGTACCGATCTCTATAGGGCGATCGGGAGTGCACCACTTCTGGCGAACTTGCAACGTGTGCAAGTACTCAACTCGCCATTTGTTCCAGTAGGATAACACAAGCTGATCCAAAAGCCTTTTGCGGTTTGTTAAGTTTATGTTTTCTTCTGTCAATTCCGAAGAAGGCAAATACGTGAGCGGACTGGACATTAAAAAATGCGCGGGCGTGAGTACCTCCAGATGTGGGTCTGATGAAAGAACACTAAGAGGTCGAGAATTCAAAAGGCCCTCAATTTGCACCAATACGGTCGAGAGCTCCTCGTAAGTGAGAAGCTGTTTACCTATGACTCTATACATGTGAGTTTTAACACTCTTAATGTTCGATTCCCAAATACCTCCGAAGTGTGGAGCTCGCGGCGGTATTCTTTTCCACTCGATGCGTGATTTAAGAAGCTCATTTTTAATATCCGTTTGAACAGTCGAATTTAATAAGAAAGAGTAAATATCATCTAGTTGTGCCTTAGCGCCAACGAAATTGGTACCATTGTCTGAGTACATGACAGACACTGGACCGCGGCGGGAAATGAATCTCTTAAATGCGGATAGGAAAGCCTCAGATGTGAGGTCCGATACAAGCTCGATATGTATGGCTTTAGTCACCATGCACACGAACAAGCATAAATAAATTTTCTGCGAACGTTGACCCCTACGTCGAATAGGTACGTAAGCAAGCGGCCCGGCAAAATCCACACCAGTGTGTACAAAGGCCTTAGCATCACGGACGCGGTATCCAGGAAGCTCAGCCATTTTGGGTACTGGATGCTTAGGATTTAGACGAAAACAAGTATTACATTTCCGACAGCGGGAACGTATGACTGTTCGGCCATCCAATATCCAAAACCGCTGCCTTATAATGGATATCAATAACCCGGGGCCCGTATGGCAGTATGTATTGTGATAGTGATCAATAATTAGATCGACTACGCGGTCGCGTTTAGGTAAAAGCGCGGGATGCTTGGCTTCATACGGTAAGTCAGATTTAGACAATCTGCCCCCAATACGTAAGATTCCGAAGCTATCAACGAAGACAGACAAACAGCGCAACTTCTTAGAAGGAAGTTCGCCTGCTTTAATTAAATTTAAATCATTAGAAAAATGTACACTTTGAACTATTCGAATAATGAAGTTTTCGGCGGTTTTAATGTTTTCGACAGAGCTAGGACTATGTAGTCTGCGCGTAAATTTAAGAATGTACAAAAATTCTCGTAACAATTTATTCCATGAGCAAACACGGTCAGCTATAGTGTCTAAAATACGCGGTTCAGTATTGGATTGTTTCTACAAGAAAAATCTTTGATTTAAACTCCGGCAATGTTTCACATTGAGTCGGAGAGAATTTTATAGGCCACTCGCTCATGGGCTGATGGAGCCATGTAGGGCCGTTCCACCACAACGAGTGTTCTATTAAATCAGATGGTAGCATGCCGCGAGACAGACAATCGCTAGGATTTTCTTTCCCTGACACGTGACTGAAACAAGCGGCAGGTATGTTTTCCTGTATTTGAGCAATGCGATTGCTGACAAAGATAGACCATCTATGGGGAGATGAGTGGATCCACGAGAGAGCTATGGTGGAGTCCGAGAAAGCGTAGACACCTGCAATAGGTACACGAGCGGAAAGTTTGTCTTTGACCACGCGAACAAGTTTAGACAGAAGTAAAGCGGCGACAAGTTCTAATCGAGCTAGCGTTGTTATTTTAGCGGGGGAAACTTTGGACTTAGCACATAAAAGCCGGACGGTGATATTGCCTGTAGGATTGGTAATGTGTAAATAAATACAACAGCCATACCCACTAAAGCTGGCGTCGCAAAAGGCTACGATATTCACTACAGCTTCTCTAAAGACGCCAATGTGGCGAGGAACCTTTAGAGAAGAGAGCGAAGGGAAATCGCGTGTAAAAGCCGAAAACCGATTAGTGATGGATTCCGGAGGAACTTCATCCCAACCTATTTTAGCTAACCAAAGTTCCTTAATTAATATTTTCGCGTGCAGTACAACGGGTGCCACAAGACCAAGTACGTCGAACAAGCGGGCAACGAGCGATAGAATCGCGCGCTTCGTGCATTTATTATCCACGGCAACTGTTGTCAAAGAAAAATAATCATCAGCGGGTTCCCAGGTTAGTCCAAGAATTTTGAAATTATGGACTTCATTATCCATGCCAGAAAAATTAACTGGTAAGCGGTGAGACTCTGGGAGAATCTCCAATAAAGCGGGTGAGTTAGTAGCCCATTTGACTAAGTCAAAGGAACCTTCCTTCATTAAGTCAATTAAATCGCGGGATATACGCATAGCAGTCTGTTCATCAGAAACAGAATGGACATAGTCATCCATATAAAACTGAGTTTCCACCAATTTAGAAGCCTCAGGATAGCGGTCGCTATGCTCACACGCCAAGTTACGCAGTGTGCGCATCGCTAAATAAGGACTAGGCTTTAGTCCAAAGGGAACGCGGTTAAAATGAAAGGTGCGAATAGCCTCATTTTTGTTGAAACGATACAAGATTCGTAAATATTTGCGGTGGTGTTCATTTACACCGATACGTAAAAACATTTGTTTTATATCAGCTGTCATCGCGACAGGGAGCGTACGAAAATCAATTAATAACAAAAACAAGTCAGCTTGTAAATTAGGTCCGACATGCAGAATGTCATTGAGTGACAACCCTGAGTGCGTTTTGGCACTAGCGTCCAAAACCACTCGAATGCTGTCTTTGTCCGGTCTAATGACGGCGTGATGCGGTATGTAGTAACCCTCTTCTGTCAATTCAGAGTCGGGTACCTCCGATAAATACCCCTGAGTTATGTAATCCGCGATAGTTTTAGTATAATTCTCGCGTAGGGTCGGCACTGACGTGAATTTACGCTCGAGCGCAAGTAGCCGCCGGTGAGCGACACCGAGTGAGCTGCCTAACTCGGACGGGGCGCGCGCGAAAGGCAAATCGACAAAGTATCTGCCTTCTTTAAATAAGACTGAAGAATTAAAATTATTTTCACACTCTAATTCGTCCGGACTAATAAAACGTTGAGCTGGAATTTCCTCTAACTCAAAAAACTTCTGCAAGTTTGACTCGAGTTCAATGTCGGAAAGAGCGGTAAACGAAGATGTAATGTTTGATAATGATAAATCACTATTGAAACAATCAATATCACCCATCAGTACATAACCGAAACTAGTCAATATAGCTGGGGGTGCGCGGGTGCCTGAGTCAACCCTATCTCCTAGGTAAATAAAAGGAAACAGCTGTGCTCCAAGCACAATGTCGATTCCGCCTGGTACATTCCAGGTCGGGTCGGCTAGTGGTAAGTTATTTAAATATGACATGTTATTGTTGTCATTTAATCTAATAAATCTAGCGGGAAGTTTATCTGTAATGCAATCGACGACTAACGCTTGTATATAATATTTAGTGTGAGAATTAATCCGAGATTCTATGTTGAGATGAACAAAGCCGTGTATAGGTTTTGATGTCATACCAACACCCTGTAAAGATGAATTGCGTAATTTAATTATGGGTAAGTTCAAACGTTTACAACAGTCCGCAGTAATTAAATTATTTTGCGATCCGTTATCCAACAAGCATCTGATAACCACCTTATCTCTGCTGACCCTATAATATGCATATAATTGCGCGGTCGCTAACAAAATAGTTGACTCATTCGGTAAACAAGTCTTGGCCGCAGTTGTGAGTGATACTGAACTATTGGTAGCAGGCACCTGCTGCTCAAGCGATGAGTCACCTTTTACTTCGGAGAAATGCAACAGAGAATGGTGTGTCTTTTTACATATTTTACAAACGCTTCGTGATTTGCATTTAACTAATGAATGAGATAAACTTAAACAATTTATACAGCCACGTTTATCTATATAAATAAAAAGAGAAGTCCTGACTGACTGACTGACTGACTGATTGACTGACTCATCAACGCCCAGCCCAAACCCTTGTACCTAGAAAGCTGAAATTTTGCACAGAGGTTCCCTTTATAATGTAGACAAGGAATAAGGAAGGATTTTTCGAAATTTAACCCCTAAGGGAGTTAAATAGGGGATGAAAGTTTGTATGGAAAATCGACATTTTCACGCGGGCGAAGCCGCTGGCAAAAGCTAGTTTTTAATATATTCGAAACGAGCTTGCGGTGTACTAATATCTTTAAATCGCGGACAATCAAACAGCCGATGTTCGACGCCGTCACTATCGCACAGCACACATTTGCCATTTGAAACCGGTTCGCTACGCGAAACAAATGACTTTGAGCGACTTTGCGCTGAACTAGACTTGGCGCGCGGTTCCGCCTGTGAACTATTAGCGTGTGAGCGCTGGAGTACCTTAACATAGTCTTGCATAAATACTACAAACTCTGTATATGATGGTAATTTTTCCCCACTCACACGGCTTTCAAACTGTTGA
Organism: Diarsia mendica; assembly: GCA_949316265.1. Lineage (NCBI taxonomy): Eukaryota > Metazoa > Arthropoda > Insecta > Lepidoptera > Noctuidae > Diarsia > Diarsia mendica. The sequence goes on along the minus strand of OX438914.1, from coordinate 13,243,638 downwards.
ACAGTTTGCGCGTCAACCTTTCTTAAGCCACAGTGTAATAACACGAAATCTAGCAAGTCTGGAATGTCTAACTGCTTTAAGGCAGCGACCGACGCCGAATATCGTTCCACAAATGTATTAAGACTAGCAGCATTGCCGGCGCATCCTTTAATGTCCAGTATATTATTGAGATAATGAATCCCTAGACCACGCTTATCTTGATATCTTTTAACGAGACTTTTCCACATTACGCTGTATGTTTCACCTGTGGGAACAATACCTGCCGTTAATTTTGAGGCATCATTAGTCAATTTACTGACCAAGTACTGCACACGCTGTGAGTCATTAAGATCAGTATTTAAATGAACATTGCTGCGGAACATTTCATAAAATATGGGCCAATTTTCTGTCTTACCGTCAAACGATGGTAATTCTATCGGTGGTAATTTTATGCGAGTACCTCCTTTCGGCTCTGATGTTTTGCTGTTCGAAAGTATGAGGTTACGTTTATATTTAATATGAGAATATAAGTCTTCAATAGAATTTAGACTCGAATAATCTGGAGCGGTTTCGTCAATCTCAAACTGCAAGTCATTGATCTGTTCAATTATTTCTTCAAATTTGCTATATTGTTCACTAATTGTTTCTGACTGCGCTAGGAAAGACTCATTTGAGCGCGAATCAAAGTTCGAGATGCTTCTAGAAGCATTATACAAGCGATTAACTCGCTCGAAAATTATTTGCTTTTTAGCGGTGAGCTGAGCTAATTTGGCTTCTTGCTTGCGGGTAGCCATTTTAAGGCACTAATGAAGTTATGTAGGTACTAGGTACCTAACGTAATGACTTGTACTTATTTGTACTTAATTTTACTGGTGCCTATCTAGGCTCGAAAGGACCATCTAATGGAGGGACAGGCGTGTAAATAGCCGTGTATCTCTGCGGTTTGAGGACTTGTTACAATCTAACACCTGGATTGCGTGCTGATTCAAAATGCCTATATTTGTCTGTATAATTTTCAAGTTGGGGGTGGCGGCAGTAGACGGCGTATGGCGGCCTAACTCTAGCATATAAAGAAAAGCGGTACCTGCTTCTTCCTGGTTCAGTCTCGAAGGTCTTCTCAGGTGGTACCACCTGTCTCTCTGCCTGGTCTTGCGTGCCGATCACCTTCGTTTGCTTGATCACAAATTACACAGACGCGGTAAAATGGGATATTATTAAATCTCGGTAGATCCCCAATGCTTACGGGATAATACTCAGGATTTTATGGTCTTGCGGGTGGATGATGTCTTCAGATTCAAGACACGCGGTGAGACCTGTGCGTACGGCGCGAGTGCACTATGTCATCTGTTTCAACATGGCCACTGAATTCTTCCAAAAAATGGCGGTCCCATACGCTATATCAATACATGCCTATAGCCAGGCACACATACACTACGTGCTACGTACTTCACCAACCAACTTGAAATTGAGGGGCGATACTCGCCACACCATTAATCCTAAAACCCTTTACGCTACTAGCAGGAAATGGGACGTTTTTAAATCTATTAAAAACATATATAATAAAGTTCAATTCCCTGGATTCAAAATTCAATTATTTTACGTCGAAACTAAACAAAACGTTTTATTGCACATAAAGTACGAGTTGCAGGAGGATAAATTGCAAGCCATCAGTTCTGAGTTTAAATAAACAGGAATGACAGATTCTGACGTAGCAGTTATTAATCTGTCAAGCGAGAATAGCACTTGATGTTTTGTACGTGCAAATGATATTCAACCTTAGAGTGGTAAACCAATTTCTTGGTCGACTATACATTTCCAAAATATTGCTCAAATTTAAAATCACGCCCTCTAGCGGACAAAAAGTCAAGAGTCAAAAAAAATATTTAACACCAAAATTGTTTAAGGTGGATGTTCACGGTAGCCCGCGAAATTCAAATTTTCTTAAGTTTTTAGCGATTTGCAGGCCAGTGCTAGGTTGTATGTTAGTGAAAATATGATTCGCGGCTGTAAGACGTATGCTGTTACAGATTTATAATTATCAAAATCATCATTACAACCCTCCAAGTTCATGTAACGCTCAAGAATGATTATTTCATCAAAAGGTCAATAAAAAAAAGTAAAAAACTAAAACCCGACTACGACAAAAAAAAAGACGCTGAAAAAGTAAGAAACAAGATTTTCAGGATAGAACAAAAAGAGAAGCTGTAGTCACACGTAGGTACCAACCTAAACACTTTAATGTACACCACACAGTATAGCAGAGTTTATGAAAGAGGACAATTTTCTTCGTTTCTAAGATGTTGACGTTGTTTTTATTTTTGTTTTATTTTTATTTATTTTTTGACATGTTATTTTATTTTTTGAATTTGTATTGTATTAATATTTTTATTGACTAATTTTATTTAATGACTACCTACTTTGACATTTAATTTAATATTTAAAAAATATGCTGCCAAATTGTAATGATACCTACCTAATCTTTAAAATGAATAATTATGTTTATTTTTATTTTTAAGTGTCTACATAATTTATATAGGTAATGTCATTTTTTGGTTGAATATTATCACGGTTTACGCACCATCTCTTCCAACCGATTTGTACGCCGCGACATGTGGCTAAACATGTTAGAACTTAATGTATCCCTTTATTATCCTGCATGTAATGTATCATGTAGACCATGTTTAAACAAATAAATATTACTTACTTACTTACTTAAAATGCCGTGTGACTACGGCTTTTCTTTTTGTTCTATCCTGAAAATCTTGTTTCATATTTTTTCAGCGTCGTTTTTTCTGCCGTAGTCGGGTTTTACTTTTTTAATAACTGCCGAAATAAGTCTGATTCGAATTGACGACCTTGATCTGAGGTTATACGTATTGGACAACCGAAACGAGCAATCCAGTGCACTACGAACGCCTTAGCAACCGTTTCAGCTGTTATCTCTCTAACGGGTATAACTTCTGGCCATTTCGTCACCCTGTCGATGATGGTAACGCAATACTTAAAATCCTCTGCCGGTGGCAGTGGTCCTATTATATCGATGTGAACGTGTTCAAAACGATTTCCTGTGTTGTCAAATTCGCCTATCGGTGTTTCTGTGTGGCGTTGAACTTTACATTTTTGACAGGGAATACACGTTTTGACGTAATTTTTTATGTCGGTATTCATGCTGCTCCAAAAATACCTTGACTTAAGTAGCTGCAACGCCGGGATGACTCACATTGTGTAAGGTTTTGATGGCGAGTTCCCGGAACTGTTTAGGTAGATAAGGGGGTATGTTATTTGTTGATGTTTCGCAGGCTATCTTTATCTCCGAATCCGGCATTGTGATTAATTTAAATTGGAGTTTATCGTGTTTGCGTAGATTTTCTAATTTTGGATCGCATTTTTGCACTTCGGATAACTTTTGATAATCGAATAATGGTGGCACGATAATCTCATCGATTCGGGATAATGCGTCGGCGACTGTGTTTTTTTCGCCTTCAACGTGCGTGATGTTATCACAAAATTGAGAAATAAAGTCTAGCTGTCTTAATCGCCTAGGTGAGTCTGAAACTCTGAAGGCGACACCTTTTTAGATAGGGCTTGTGGCCTGTTAAAACTGTCAGCTTTCTGCCTTCTACCAAATGGCGGAAGTGTTTTATTGCCATGTATATTGCTAAAAGTTCCCTATCATAAGTACTGTATCTTGTTTGGGTGTCAGTGAGTTTCTTTGAGTAAAATCTTAGAGGTTCTAATTTACCACTAACTCTCTGATTTAAAGCTGCACCTACGCAAGTAGGTACCGGAAGCATCTGTCATTAACACTAGTGGCACAGTTGCGTCGGGATGTGATAACATGACTGTATTATTGATACTTTGTTTACATCGACTGAATGCTTCTAATGCATTTTCGGTCCATGTAATTTCGGTTTTGTCGCGTTTTTTGAATTATGTAAATATATATATGCGTTTAGTGGTGCTTGAATTTCTGCAGCTTGTGGAATGTTTAGTCTGTAGAAATTAATCATTCCGAGAAAACGACGGAGTTCCTCGATTGTTTTGGGTTGTGGATAGTCATTTATGAGTTGCATTTTGTTTGCGCTTGGTTTTATACCTTTTGAGTTCATGTGGTAACCAAGGAAGTTTAGTTCTGATTTACCAAATTCACATTTATCTGTGTATATCGTTAAACCGTAATTATTCAAACGTTCTAAAACTATCTCTAAATGTTTTACAAGCATTTATTTTGATTGCGATGCTATAACTACGTCATCAAGATAAGGAAATGCGAAATCTAGACTTTTTAATGCATTCTTGACTAGTGTTTGGAAATGTTGTGCTGCGTTGCGTAACCCAAAGTTCATTCTTGTAAATTCGAATAACCCGAATGGAGTCATGACTGCTGTTTTTGGAATGTCTTCGGGAGCCATCGGTATATTATGGTAGGCTTTTCGAACGTCAATTTTTGAAAATATAGATTTCCCTTTGAGTACGTATGAGAGGCCTATGTCCAGCAGTGGACGTCTTTTGGCTGAAATGATGATGATGATGACGTATGTGAAATCAAGTAGTCTTGGTAACGGGTAACGGTCGGGAGTAGTTTGTGCGTTATGAGCGTATGCTACCTCAGATTAGCAACCCTATTTGTGGTGGTTCAAACTTCGCTTGAAATGCTGTGAGAATAAAGTTCTAATCAGCTTGCACTACAAAGCGGTTGTTACGTCTTTCGCTGCGGCCGAATAGTGCGAAATTAGTGGTATTTTGCGATTTACAAAAAAACTATTGATTGGACTAAAAAAGTAAAACACTATCCGCCTTATTACAAAAGGTAATTAAACCTGGTTTAACTTAGACTTGGTTTATCTCGCATGCTGTCACTTTCTTTTGAATATTATTGAAGTGAGACGTCATGCGAGATAAACCAAGTCTAAGTTAAACCAGGTTTAATTATCTTTTGTAATAAGGCGGTATGACTTTAGTATGTTGCTTGTAGAATTATTTGGCAAAAAAATCAGAACGATGACTTGTATTTTAGTATGGTTTTTACTCGTTAAAAGAAGTTTTTAGAGGTACCTATCTTCGCGATTTTTTTTCTATCGAGCAAAGTTCATCATCATCATCCACAACCCGAATTCACCCACTGCTGGGTATAGGCCTCTCTTTTCTGGTGCCAATCGCCACGTTCTTGTGCCAGTCTCATCCAGGTTTTTCCCTCGATGGCAACTATATCGTCTGCCCATCTCGCCGCCGGGCGACCTACATTTCTTTTACCCGTTCTTGGACGCCATTCGGTGACAGCCTTACTCCACCTGCCATCTCTACGCCTTGCCAGGTGTCCTGCCCAACCCCATTTGAGTTCCATAACGCGCTTTCCAATATCGGTGACCTTTGTGCGTCTTCGGATGTCGACGTTTGGAACTCGGTCTACCAGTTTTATGCCTAGCATGGAACGCTCCATGGCTCTCTGTGCAACTCTTAGTCTGTACACAGCCTCCTGTGTGAGCGTCCATGTTTCAGCACCGTAAGTCATTGTAGGCAGAACACATTGGTTATAGAGGCGGGACTTTAGACACAGTGGAATTTTGTCTGACTTCAGAATGTCGTCCAATTTGCTGAACGCGGCCCACCCAAGCTGTATTCTTCGGGATATCTCCCTTTGTTGATGCTCTTTGCCAAATGAAAGAACATGGCCAAGATAGACATACTGGTCAACCATCTCCAACTCTTCATTTCCAACTTTGACAGAAGGATTTGTTAGCAAAGTTAGTTGTACTTATTATGTTTTCACAACACTATGGCACTAGCATATATCCTGAAGAATATCATATATTTTTCTGATGTTGATTACTGCTGTGAATCAGATACTTTTACGCATTATAAAACTCGCGTTTGAGGTACCATAAGCTCTTAAGTCTACGATAATCTCCGCACGGCCTTATTTCACCGTTTTTTTTAGTAACGCATACAAGTGGGTTAGCCCAAGGGCTATTCTGGAAAATCATCATATGACCCCCTCCGCTGCGCTTGGGCAGAGCGAAGGGGAGTGTCAGACTTCTACTGACTAAAAACCGAACCCATGTTCCTTCTTTGCCCTTGTGCCGAGGCCACGTCATCTAGTACTAAAATCCGCGACCCCGACGGGCGTCGGCCCTTGCGGGCCCCTCCTTGCTGACATCTCTTTGAGGCGCGCGTGGAACACGTACGCGCCGCCGACACGGTCTGTTGCCGTCATGACGACGGCCGGACGGCGAGCTAGCCCATTACTCACCGTCCACAGGCCCGCGTAGTAGGTGGCCGGAAGCCATCACGTGGCCCCCGACGCCCGGAGCGCCTTCCGCGCCTTCCGCGGCGGCTGGGACGTTGAGAGGTTCTCTCCCTCTCTCGTTCCGCCACCTCCTTCGTTAGCATCACTGCTTCGCAGAAGGAGGCGACGGCGTCCCATTCCTCCTCGCCCCGGACCATGGCTTGCACCAGGGCCGGACGCGAGAGGTCGCCGCCGCCAATCGCGAGTCATATACAATATTGGTGACATCTATTTAGTGATAATATAAAATATTTGGTCTACAGTTAACTTTAAAAAAAGAAAATAGGTTCATTCCTACAATACTTTAGGAAACACAATTTGGTGAGCATTAATCCATTTTGGCCGGCATTTCGAATTTTTTTGGTAGTAAAATCGTTCTTTTCTGGTAGGTGTTTAAACACAAGCCTTTATTTTATGGAAGATATTTCGAATCTTAGATTCTTGAAAACATACCGTCACTTTGATATTCCTCCTTGGGCTCAAGAATATCATCTTGCCTCTCACAAACAGCTGGCAATTCTTCCTTCACAACAACGCTATCTGTTGGACCAACTTCAACTATATTTATGTTCTGCATTGAAGAGATAGTAAGCCCATGGGGAAACTGTAAGCCGTTTTGGTTTACTAAAGGTTTTGGCTGTAAAAAGATGTTACAGTTTTATATAAAATATGTTGATTTTTACAAGGGCATTAACTTCATATACATATAACAAAGTTATGCGAATAATTATCTATTGAAGTATCTCACCTCGTAACTCCCTTCCATTATCTGAGCAAACAGCTCTTCTGCTTCCAAACATCTCCTCAGCAATCTAGAGCTTCGCTTTAGTTCAGCACAGCAGAAAGAACAAGCGAGGATCGGTCTACTGTCCTTGGTTACAAACTGCAATAAAATTTTCACAAATTTTGTGTTTCAGTCTTCTGGGTTTGTGAATAATATTCTGCAAACACTGCAGTTTACAGGTTTTTCTAAATAACACTTGGTTAATATTTCCGCTAAGACCCGCGCGGGGGGGGGGTTGGGGGGAGGGGGGGTGGGGTGAGGTGGGGGGAGGGGGGAGGGGGGCTACCCCCCAGTACAACTCACATATCTCGGAGCCCCATGGTTTCCGAGATATCCATGGTTAAAGTTTTGAGGTTAGAACAGCGCTAAAACGCGAAACAGCTCAAAATTTTGTATCTTTTGACAGGGGAAGGGTGAGGGGGGGTGCCCACTGTGCTCTGGCACCACTCCCATGTAAAGGCGACGCACCATTCTTGAGAAAAACCCATTTTTTGGAACCTAACCCCTTCAAGCCCAGTCGTTCTGGGTGGTTTTTTAAAAAAATATGAACTTCCTAAGCGACGGGTCTTAATGGAAATACTATCCCTTATAATGTTATTTTAAACACAGGTTCAACAACAACTTTGTTAATGTTCATAAGTTATAGAAGAGTGGAGTCTTCTAACACAAGCTTTATACGCCTAAAAGGAAACTACAATCACTAGTACTTTGTAAGAAAAACTTACAAAGTATTTACTTATTAGTTTTCTTTCACAAATATTGTTAATTTCCCTTTTATCCAAACCTCTAACAAAGTGTTTGTATGATTTCTCAAGTAAAAGCAGTATACAAATACAAATATTCATGAAATATACATTTATATAAATAAAGCATCAACTTACTGGCATATGAGTCAGCCTCTCATAAAGTTCGTGCAAGTTCTTGGTCACCACCACATACATACGAACATCCTCCGCTAGACATATCCTACACATTGGCAGTTTTTCCATATCTGTTAATATTTATCACTGAAGAACACTACTTCAACTTGGAAATTCTACTGCGTACAAATAACAACAACACTGGTATATAATTATTGCGACTACTTTTAGTATTTAAGAAAGAGTCGCGTGGCTTAGCTTTACAGCTGTAAATAGGACCTCTGACCAATATGGTATATTTTATGACAACGGTAAGACGTTAGCGGCCCGAGAGCGTTAGACTTATTATATCATTCGTAAAAAAGCCTATAATTAATAGAACTTGGTTTTTAAGTCCTTAGAGATCAATATCGGTATAAAAATTAAAACAAAAAACACATTTCTATTAGTCGGTTTCGGTTGGCTTGTCAACAAGACAACCACAGCCATGAGCCACAGACTACATAGGGTGCGTTCCGACTGTTCCGAGTTAAGGTGAACGCAGACTTGGCCGCACCGCACGCACCGCAGTCTCCGCATTCGAATTCTTTTTATGAAGTTCTATGCAACCTCGCACACTTACCCGCACCGCAGTCGCCGCAGTACCTGAAGTGGCCGAATTCCCCAACCCGCAGCTGATGACGTCATCAGCGCCGGCCGTCCGCATCGGACGCTGCGGCTGGCGCGGCGCGGGTGTCATCATGCTAGGTTATTAGTATTCTGTGGTCAGTTCTACTCCTATCCTATGAAAATATTTGAAAAACCGTTTATTATGATTTAAAAAATCTGGAAATAATTATAAAACTCCCCAAAAAGCAGCCGTTTTAAGTTAATGAATGATGATAATATGAATCCACATTTTTTTAACTCTTGTTGGTATTTCTTTTTCTTCTTTCTCTAATAATAAACCACTGTTAACAAATAATTATTCGTCAAGAGCCATATTGTAATACACCCCCACTTATTTAAATAAAGAACATGCTTAAATTGGAAACTGAATGAAAGAAATTCATTGCGTTGCATGCTCGCTAGAGTATTAAATGATCTGTGGTGCGATGCGATGCGTGCGGCGACAGGAACGACTGCGGGGACTGCAGCGCGGACAAGTGTGCGAGGCCATAGACAAATGCGATGACTGCGGCGACTGCGGTGCGTGCGGTGCGGCCAAGTCTGCGTTCACCTTTAATCGGAAATATGTAGTATGTTATTAAAGGTGAACGCAGACCTGGCCGCACCGCAGTCGCCGCAGTCATCGCATTTGTCTATGGCCTCGCACACTTGTCCGCGCTGCAGTGCCCGCAGTCGTTCCTGTCGCCGCACGCATCGCATCGCACCACAGATCATTAATACTCCAGCGAGCATGCAACGCACTGAATTTCTTTCATTCAGTTTCCAATTTAAGCATTTTCTTTATTTAAATAAGTATTACAGTATGGCTCTTGACGAATAATTATATGTTATCAGTTGTTTATTATTAGAGGAAAAAGAAAAGGAAATACCAACAAGAGTTAAAAAATGTTGATTCATAGCATCAACTTAAAACGGCCGCTTCTTGGGGAGTTTTATAATTAGTTTCAGATTTATTAAATCATAATAAGCGGTTTTTTAAATATTTTCATATAAGTAGAACCGACCACAGAATACTAATAACCTAGCATGATGAAACCCGCACCGCGCCAGCCGCAGCGTCCGATGCGGACGGCCGGCGCTGATGACGTCATCAGCTGCGGATTGGTTTCAGGTACTGCGGCGACTGCGGTGCGGGTAAGTGTGCGAGGTTGCATAGAACTTCATACAAATAATTCGAATGCGGAGACTGCGGTGCGTGCGGTGCGGCCAAGTCTGCGTTCACCTTTAGTTTTCATTATTAATTATTCAAGTGCTGTGCACACCTTTAGGTGACGAATTCACCGCAAAATATTAAACAGAACATATTAAGGTGGATGTTCACGGTAGCCCGCGAAATTCAAATTTTCTTACGTTTTTATTGATTTGCAGGCCAGTGCTAGGTTGTATGTTAGTGAAAATATGATTCGCGGGTGTGATTATTTCATCAAAAGGTCATTCTTGAGAGTTACATGAACTTGGAGGGTTGTAATGATGATTTTGATGATTATAATTCTGTAACTGCTTATGTCTTACACCCGCGAATCATATTTTCACTAACATACAACCTAGCACTGGCTTTCAAATCGCTAAAAACCGTAAGAAAATTTGAATTTCGCGGGCTACCTCGAACATCAACCTTAATGTAAGGATTTAGTGAATAAGTCGTTGGTGTGTGAATAAATAAATAAAAAACTCTTTACATATGTAGTTTTGCTTGTTATGTAATCAACATTTAGGGCCGGTTTCACCGGTTACGGATAAAGTTTCAGATAGTTATCTGACAGTTAATGCTATCTACCAGATAAAGGCTGCTGATAACTTTTTTCTGTTTCACCATCAAACTCTCTGATAAATTATCTGATAGTTAAAGATATCAGCCACTTAATAATTAACGGAACGGCAACGTCGCTTTTTTGCGTTTCGATATTAATACGTACGTCGAAAACTAAGGTAATCGGCCCAACCGCCTTACGCTACGATATTATGATGTCGCTAATAGTTCGAGGGCTTTTCATCACTGTGCTTTTCATTACGAATACAAGGGAAGTTGATGGTAATAGGCTTGCCCCCCCTTAAATCTTAAACGACACTTGTAACTGATGAAATCGACGCAAAGCACGCAATAATGCTTTAAAACTAAAACTATTTTCGTTCCCGACATTTGAAACTTTATTTTATCTGTCAGATAACGTCTCTAGCGGCCACTTGATTCGGCTGATAACTTAACCAATACTTTATCTGCTAGATATTTCTATCCGAGACCTGTGAAACCAAAACTTGTAATATAAGTTTTTAAACTGACATGGTCACTGACACTACTATTAATATCATAAACGGGATATTTACCATGTTTGATTATTGTTTTGAGTTCCCGATATTTCGGCGCTGTTACAAGCACCATGATCACGGATAAACTGAAGTCATTGCGGGTGGATGTTTATGAGCAGACAAATCGGTCTACCCTCTTTCTAGTTCGTTTTTTGCGTTCGGCACCACTACCATTGTCACTCACTACACGATTCTGTTCCCGACACACAAAACTCACTGTGTCCACTCGCGAACTTTTTTCGACACTTTTACGGTTTTTGCACAGTTGAACTACTGGATTCCAAGCTCTCGACAGTTGAAACCCGTCCTCCCGGTTAAAGTTTTTGTATTTGGTGATTTCAATGGCCTCTCTAACCAGACGAGGTATATAGTGGCGTTCTGTCGAGATGACCTGAGGGTTATGCAACTCAATCCAGTGGTTCGATCCCGATTCCAGAAGATGCTCAGCTATGGCCGATTTTTGAGTGTCATTATTCTTCACCGCCCTAATATGCTCGGATATACGACAAGCCACCGTACGTTTTGTCTGTCCGATGTACGACTTACCGCAACTACAGTCTACTTTATAAACACCGGGTTTTTCCAGCGGAAAGTTGTCCTTCGGCGAACGCAGCATCTGGGACACTTTCCTGAAAGGAGTGAAGATGGTCTTTACGGCGTATTTCCGAAGAATATTCGCAACCTTATCTGTCACTCCCCTCACATATGGCAAGAATGCTGGCTGCCTCTCAACCTCGCACTTCCGGTGCTTATGATAAGTTTTCCGTTTAGATTGTGACCAATCGGTAGACCGATTTGTCTGCTCATAAACATCCACCCGCAATGACTTCAGTTTATCCGTGATCATGGTGCTTGTAACAGCGCCTAAATATCGGGAACTCAAAACAATAATCAAACATGGTAAATATCCCAAAACTTGTAGTTTATCTGGCAGATAAGTTCTTAATAGGCTATCAGGGACTTTATCAGGAAGTGGTGAAACCGGCCCTTATTGTTTTTCTAACTGAACAATGTACACTCCCCTTTAGATTGTGCACTGAACGCTCGTTCAACATGCAATTTTATTGATGTTTACAAACAGTTATTTCCTTTGATGGAGAATTCAGTGCAGTTGGGAAACGCCAAATAATCAGAATATAATAAAAGCAAATCACAGTTGAAAGAGAGATTGAAATGTATGATCTTGTAAGTTCGTTTTTTATAATAATACTAATGTCATGTTTACTTATCTGTATCTTCTTTGAGAAATGTCAAATTTATAACATGTCATTATTGTCAGTTTGTCGAAAGTAGCTTCAAAGATGGAGAAGTAGCTTGTTGAACTATGTGAATGTGGTATTGTGATCTTCTTTGTTTTGCTATCGTTACATACATTACACGTACAGTAGGTGATATCTAGGGACTAATAAACTAATTTATATAAATTAAGGCTGCCGTACGAGTGATATAATATTAAGTCTAGCAGTCTGCAGCCGCTGCCGTCTTACCGTGGAACTAAACTACTACTCACGATAATATTGGTGTGAGGTAATAATAACAATTTACAAGGTGTGAAGTTAAACTAAGTCACGACACTTTCGTAGATACTTAAAGAAGTCGCAGTAATTATATACAAGCCTGTTGCCTGTTATTTGTATGCAGCAGAATTTCTAAGTGTATACATAAACATAGTGGATACATAAACAGATAAACAGATAAAAGATGGAAAAGCTACCAATGTGTAGGATATGTCTAGCGGAGGATGTTCGTATGTATGTGGTGGTGACCAAGGACTTGCACGAACTATATGAGAGGCTGACTCATAAGCCAGTAAGTTGTTACTTTATTTAAATAATACATGTATATTATTGGATATTATTTCATGAATATTTGTATACTGCTTTTACTTGAGAAATCATACAAACAATTTGTTAGAGGTTTGGATAAAAGGGAAATGAACAATATTTGTGAAAGAAAACTAATAAATAGTATTTTAATTTATTCTTTTTGCCAAGTTTTTCTTACAAACTAGTGATTGGAGTTTCCTTTTAGGCGTCTAAAAATTTTAGTTGATGATAGGAATGGACTGTATGGGATTCTATGAGGTGAGGTGGAATAAAACTAAGGAATGGCAATAAAAATCTAATATGTTAGCAGAAATATTCACAAGAACGAGGTGAAGCTAAGACAACTGACAGATCACTTGTAACAAAAAAAGAACATCAAAAATAGACAACACAAAATTACCAAGAAGATTGTCAACACTTGTGTTAGAAGACTCCACTCTTCTATAACTTATCAACATTAACAAAGTTGTTGTTGAACCTGTGTTTAAAATAACAATAAGTCTACCACCAGCCTTGAAATAAGTGGTGATTGTACATGCCTTCTATGTGTGAGCTGTTTAAAGTGTTATTTAGAAAAACCTGTAGACTGCAGTGTTTGCAGAATATTATTCACAAACCCAGAAGACTGAAACACAAAATTTTATTGCAGTTTGTAACCAAGGACAGTAGACCGATCCTCGCTTGTTCTTTCTGCTGTGCTGAACTAAAGCGAAGCTGTAGATTGCTGAGGAGATGTTTGGAAGCAGAAGAGCTGTTTGCTCAGATAATGGAAGGGAATTACGAGGTGAGATACTTCAATAGATAATTATTCTCATAACTTGGTTGTATTATGTGAATGAAGTTCATGCCCTTGTAAACATCAACATATTTTATATAATACTGTAATCATTTTTTTACAGCCAAAAACTTTAGTAAACCAAAACGGCTTACAGTTTCGCCATGGGTTTACTATCTCTTCAATGCGGAACATAAATATAGTTGAAGTTGGTCCAACAGAAAGCGTTGTTGTGAATGAAGAATTGCCAGCGGTTTGTGAGAGACAAGATGATATTCTTGAGCCCAAGGAGGAATATCAAAGTGACGGTATGTTTTCAAGAATCTAAGATTGGAAATATCTTCCATAAAATAAAAATATACCTACAATTTATTGTACGGAAAAAGTTTTAGTTTATTTAAAATCATAATCCCTACTTGTATTATAAATGTGAATGTAAGTTTGTTTGTCATGAAACTGTGTACACATATTCTTAGAAGTAATAGTAGTAACATAGGAAACTTTTTATGGAAAAAAAAGTTAAAAAATTCCACACAAACGAAGTCGCGGGCAACAACAGCTAGTTAATAATATTATAAATTGTGAGGTAGTAAGTTACTTTTTCCCATGTTTACGGCTGATTGGATCGTAATGAAATTTAGTAAGGAGATGTTTTATATCCTGGAGAAGAAATTAAAACATCTTTTTTAGCTATTTTTGTTTCTGTTTCCTACACATGTTAATATGCACATGGACAAAGTTGCGGGTAACTGCTAGTTTTCAATATTTATTTACAATATTCTGTGTATTATGTAGTTATGCGTAGCCAACCCTTACCTCGTATTGTATCCGTAAACAAAGATCACGTCATGCCACCCAGCGGATCCAAGTAACCACTAGACTCAAGTTCCTAATGGTCAATTCCAATGAAAATAATGTTTATCAAAACTGTTAAAGAAATAAGATCGACTGATTGCTGTCACTGGCCAACTGTGAGGTCCAGCCACAGACGCACACATGTAAAGCTTTCAAGTAGTATATAAGCACATATAATCTAGATTTAAGCGTTCTTTTGTTAATTGCCATCTTAAAGCTCATGCTGAGCAGACGTGTATTAATTAAATAAATATTTTAAAAACAAAATCATGTTTCATATTTGACCATGTAAAGTAGGGTTAGAAAATTTTCAGTTTAAAATATGTCCTTTTGTCATCTATCAACTAACTAAATAGTAAATTTTAACTGTTTTTATAATTTTACAGATCTAGAACTGGGACATAAAGACTATAGCCATCTAGATATACTACCACACGGGCCTGAATCCGATTCAGAAGATGATGTACCTTTAATAGAGTCCAAAATAGAAGAGGAAGCAGAACAAGAACCATTTAAGAAAAAATGCGAAGCCATGGAGACAAATAGTAAGTATTACTTATTTAATTAAAAGTAGGTACTGTCTGACAACTAATGCGTTGGGAGGATGAGCTGAAGCTTACACAAAGATTGAATCTCTCACCCAGTTTAACGGGCTAAATAAATTAAAATAAAGGAGAAAAACTAAAAAACCCGAATGAAAAAACTGAAAAGCAAAAAACAAGCACATTTTAAATTAAACAAAACTTGGAAGCAGGCGGGGTCCATTCTATTATTTTCATTCCATAATTTAATATGACCTCACCATGCCAATTCTTGCCAGCAAATGTTATTTGAAGACTCGCCAAGCAATGTTTTGTTAGTTCACAATATGAATAGTCGGTTTAAGTCTCGTTTTGTGCCCGTCTGTGACACACAATGCAATTCTCAGTATTATGTGTTTCACTTATTATCTCAGCCCAATAACACTAGCACTGACTAATTGTGCACTTCAGTCTATATCTTCACCAACAATGTTTCAATAAACCGTACTTTTCTATTTTTTATTAGTAATACGATTATAATTTCATTCGCCACTAGAGGGCGCATACTGCTTGTTTACTTTTTGCATCGCTCCGTTTTGAATATTAAAATAAAATAGTTTAAGTGCAAAATAATAGAACTTTTTGAATATTGCTTAAAGCTTAGACTTTGTTGAGTGTTATATTTTGTTAACCGTGTAACAATTCACCTTAAACGAGAACTTGACTGTGTGAAGTGAAAAACCGTGTACAGGTCCGTAACTTGAAAACAAGTACAATTTGGACAGTAAATGACGAGTGCAGGACTAAGTGCATCCTTACCAAGCATCCCCAGTGCCTAATCAGTATTAAAGTGAAGTGATTATCCGTGTTTAGATATCCAATGATACACTCAAATCTGCAAAGTCACTGACAAGTCAGTAGATTTACTGTGATTGAGATCAGCGCCATCTATTGGATTTCTGAGGAACCGCGGAGCACCTACGATAACTAGACGCATCAATCGATATCGAGCGATTGATAGGAAACTGCGTTACTGCGATTAAGCATAGAGGGCGTTAGTTGCACCTTGTTGTCCACAATAGCCAATAATAGTATGGAGTCAACACTTGAAACGACTTCAATCAAGATGGAATGCTGTAATGACACCTCAGGTTCATTAACAAATATTCTTCAGTGTTCTGTATGTGATGGGAAATACCACTTCGAGTGCCTGAATCTGAACTCGAACCAGTTTGTAGCTCTAAGAGACCAATACAAGGCTACCTGGAAGTGTCCTTCGTGTTGTAACGTAACTAGGCGGGCCAGGTCGAACATAAACACTCCCGTACGCAGTTACACTGAGATTCCAGCTGATGATCACACCATGGATATGTCCTGTGATAACTTAGACCATACCCATCTCAGTTCGTCCACCAGTCTCGGCGGTAATAGGACGCTGATCACAGAAAACTCATCGCAGCCTATCTCTGCAGACTTCGAGGCGTTCACAATCAACCTTCAGGCAACTCTTAGCCAATGGCGGAGTGAAATGAATAAGGACATCCTTCAAATACGTGACGACATCAGGTCCACCTTGACTGGCATCCGGAAGGATATGCAGGTACTACGTACAGAGCAAACCGTCATGAAACAACAAGTGTCCACACTTCGTGATGACATTATTAACCTGCAAGCCAGTTCTCAGTACCAGTCAGCGGAGCATGCCACCCTCAAAAAGCGTGTTGATGACTTGAGCTCTAACACCAGCGATCTTAATGAATCTAAGTCTGCTGATGTGGAGCAAGTGGTTAGTGCTCTTGAGACCAAGATTGATACCTTGGAACAACAGGCACGTCAATGCAATGTGGAAATTGGTAATTTGCCCGAAAGGCGCAATGAAAACCTACCGGCCCTTGTCGAAGCGATTGGTCTTGCGCTTAACTGCCCGGTGACTCAGCAAAATATCGTTGCCGTTCATAGAGTGCCACACGCGCACCAACAAAGCACTCGGCCTAAGAATGTAATCGTCCGATTCACATCCTGTATCCAAAGGGATAATCTTCTAAGTGCTTTCCGTAAGGCATCTCTCAGAACTGAACAAATTGGCATATCTGGAACGCCATCATCCATTTACCTCAATGAGCACCTAACCCTGAAAAAGAAACAGTTATTTCGCAGGGCCCGGGATGTTGCCAAAAGCCACCAATACAAATATGTGTGGATTAGGAATGCCACAATACTTGTCCGAGAGCGTGAAGGTGAACCATCATTTGCAATACGAGGAGAAAGAGACCTCGATAAAATTCGAATTAAATCAGTCGAATTGTCCGAGTCACCTAAGTAGTAATATTCTTTACCAATTTTACTGTAACATTTTTTGTCTTTTTTTCTATTGTTTAACGTATTGTGACAAAGTTGTGCATGCCCTAAAACTCATTATTATTTTAATCAATTTAAATTTATTATCTATGAAATTTAAATCAATTTTATTTGCATGTTTTATAAAATCAATTCAACCTATAATGAAATGTTCATCAAAATTTTATACAACTTTATATTTTAATCGACCTAAAATACTATGTTTCTTAAAATTATACACAAGTTTTAATGTTCTCTTATTAATTTATTTCACCAGTTTTAATAATATTCTATACCAATTTTACTGTTACATTTTCTATCTTTTTTCTATTGTTTTACCTATTTTTACAAAATTGTGCATGCTAAAACTTATTACTATTTTAATCAATTTATATTTATTACCTATGAAATTTATTTCAATTTTAATTGCATATTTTGAAAAATCAAAACAAACTATTATGAAATGTTCATCAAAATTTTATACAATTTTATATTTTAATCGATCTTTTAAAATACGATGTATCTTAAAATTATACACAAGTTTTAATGTTCTCTTATTAATTTATTTCACCAATTTTAAATGTACTGTTAGAGTTCATTGGATTCCACAATATATCAAGTTTAACAAAATAACGCGCGATTTATATACATTTGTTGCAATTCAATCCGATAATGGATAGTACAGATAATCTATTAATTTATTACCAGAACTGTAGGGGAATTAGAACTAAGCTACACTCGTTGCTCGTGAACATCTTGGCGTCATCATATGACATCATAATATTGACAGAGACTTGGCTGATACCTGAAATAACGAATAACGAGTTTATTGACCCTCGTTACGTTGTGTTCCGTTGTGATCGGGATCGTGGCGCTACGGGGAAACGGGATGGGGGCGGGGTGCTCATTGCAATACTGCGTGAACTTCAATCGGCTTCATTGGATATTCCCAATAACCCGCATTTCAAGCCCTCGGCGTGTATTGAGCACCTCATGGTGGCGTTACCTTGCAAAAACGATAAACTTCGGATACATGTTATCAGCTCAGTGTACATTCCGCCGGGGACCAGCTCCGATGTCTATACATCTCACTTTGACTTTCTTCAGGACACCTTAAACGCACCTAACGTCATGAATATTTACATCGTTGGTGATTATAATCTACCTAGTATCACATGGAGTACTGTAACGGCGGGGCATGGGGCCTGTGTGGCATGTGTTTGTACACATCCTATATGCTCGGAACTTGCGCATCTTATGTCTTCGCTAGATGCTCACCAATATAACAGTACTCCCAATGGTGGAGGAAAGACCTTGGATTTATTTATCTCGAACACTTGCTGTTCGGCTAACCACCTTAAAGATCCCTTATTACCAGTTGACCCCCATCACCCCCCTTTTGTTATAGCCGCACCTATTAGCCTATCTACACAAATGATGAAGAGAAAACCGATTAGCAAATATAATTTCCGTAAAGCTAATTATGATCTTATTAATAAACACATGGACGAGGTCAATTGGTCCGCGCTGTTTGATAATTTATCATCCGAGGACGCCGTGGAGGCTTTCTATAGCATGTTGAGTGACATTATTAGTCCACTAGTCCCCCCTGCAAGAACTAGATCACTTGACTTTCCAATCTGGTTTACGCCACAATTAATTAAAATATTTAAAAAGAAGCAACGTCTATGGGTAAAGTGGAAAAAGTTCAACAACGTCAAAGACCATAACAACTTCTCCGAATGCAGAACTATCTTCAAACACATGTGTAAAACCTGTTACTCAAATTATATTAGCTCGGTTGAAGATAGTCTATCTAGTAATATAAAGCATTTTTGGTCCTATATTTCTAACCGTAAAAATAAGTCGGGCATTCCGTCCTCGATGAAGTACCAGAATGTCAAGTCAAGTGATCCTGATGTTGTCTGCAATATGTTTTCGGACTTTTTCTTATCGGTATTTGAACCCGTATCACCAACACTCACTACGCAAGGTCCGCCGCAGCAATGCGCAGAGAATGGTAGCTTAATTCATAGTTTGCATATCGATAAATCCAAAATACTCAGTGAGTTAAAGCACTTGGACCCCTCCAAGGGCGCAGGGCCTGACGGTCTTCCGCCGGCCTTTTTTAAGGCTACGGCTGATAATATATGCGAGCCGCTCTATATTCTTTTTAATAGATGTCTGCATGAAGGTGTGTTCCCGGTAATATGGAAGCAAGCTAATATTACCCCAGTGCATAAGGGTGGCTCTAGGCATGACGTTGAGCAATATAGACCCATCTCGATTCTGTCGACCTTGTCGAAGCTTTTTGAAAGACTTGTTCACAACGAGATTTACCCTCTTCTGCATAATATTATAATTCCTGAACAACATGGGTTTGTTAAGCGCCGATCGACTACATCTAATTTGTTAATTTTTGCTAATTGTCTTTTTGAAAATATTGATAAGAGATTGCAAGTAGATGTCGTCTACACTGATTTCAAAAAGGCTTTTGACAAGGTCGATCATGAAATTCTCCTTAGTAAAATTGCGTACAATGGGATACGTGGAAATCTACTGCGTTGGTTTGTGTCATACCTCGAAAATCGGTCGCAAAGGGTTGTGGTTAACGGTCATCGGTCGGTCTCTGTCAAAATTACTTCAGGCGTCCCACAGGGTTCTATTCTGGGGCCGTTACTATTTATACTTTACATCAATGATATTAAGAAATGCTTTAAAACGGCTAAATTCTTAATGTACGCTGATGACCTGAAGGCGTTTCATGTGATCCGCACCATGGACGACTGCCTTTCATTTCAGGAGGATCTAGATAGACTTGCTGCCTACTGCATTGAAAATAAACTGCATCTTAGTATCCCCAAGTGTAACTATATTCACTTTACAAAGAATAATCTAATCCTCAATTTAAATTACAACCTTAACTGTATCCCCTTAAATAATATTTCAATAGTAAGGGATCTGGGTGTTCTTTTTGATGTCAAACTATCCCTTAACCAGCATGTCGAAGCCATAGTCAATAGTGCTTTTAAAATGTATGGCTTTGTGATGAGATCGGCAACCGAATTTAAGCGTACCTCTACCTTTCTTTATCTGTATAAGACACTCATTCGGTCTCAGTTGGAATATGCAGTCCCTATTTGGAACCCATTCTACCAAAAGTACGTAGTTGCAATAGAAAGGGTCCAGCGCAAGTACCTCCGTACTATGTTCTACAGATGTCATGGCACTAAAACTTATCTATCATACTCCCAACTTCTTGATAAGTACAAACTTCTAAGCTTGGAGAACCGGCGCAAATACCTGGAGGCCAACGTGCTTCATGATATTGTTAACAATAATTTTGACGCCATTGATCTAACGAGTATGCTGTGTTATTCTATCCCCCGAACGGTTCATGTACGTCAGGTACGTCCACGTACTCTGTTCGCGCTAAATTCTTGTCGAACGAACTCTGGCTTACGGTGCCCTATTCATAGAATGTTGGAATCCTATAATTCTAATTTTATTGACATTGACATATTTGCATGCTCGAAGAATAAATTTAAATCTAATATTATAAAAATGTTATCGTAATTATTATCCTACAAATAGTTTTATCCTTTTATTTATTGTATAATTGAATTGTAGGTAAATGAACTGATTGTTTTAAATTACTATTATTTGTTAACTGTTAATTTGATTTGTAAATGAACTTATTATTTGTTTTTTGCCTAATTTTTAATTGTGGTAATGGCTTCTAGTGGCTACCACTGATCTTTAAACATGTTTAACTGCGGATAACGCAGTTGACTGCAACATTATTACTTAAAACATTGTAAACCTTGTGCATTATATATATGTTGTAGTTGTTTGTTGTCCCTCAATAAATAAAATAATACTAAAATAATACTAATACTAGTGGCCCGCCCCGGCTTCGCACGGGTGGAAAAAAGATATTAAAACCTTCCTCTTGAATCACTATATCTATTTAAAAAAAACCGCATCAAAATCCGTTGCGTAGTTTTCAAGATATAAGCATACAAAGGGACATAGGGACAGAGAAAGCGACTTTTTTAATACTATGTAGTGATTATAAGTATAACACGGAGCCAATGTTTACATCTCGGCAGTGTTGCCAGATCCCTGTTTGTGTTTGTTTATAGGATTTGTCACTTTGAATTTCTTTTAAACATATACTTAAGTGTTATATAAGGTCCCATTTAAATAGGTGGACAAATTTTAACACAGCGTTCAGTACGTCTAACCAAACATATCCCATTAAAAAAAACACTGATTAAAGTGAGTTTTTTGTACGTAAAATATTGGGTAACTAACACTTTTAGTGTATTTTCGCTACCTGTTTTATTTTCTTCTAGGTATCTGATGCGTTTCTCTAATTTTATTTTTTTACCATTGTCCTTATTTTGGCGGTCTGAATGATTCCTAAAATTTTGTCCACCTATTTTAATGGGACCTTATATATGTTTGTAATCTCCTTTTAAAACCCTTCATTTTGATACCCTACTCGATGGTAACGGAACAATTCCTTTTTTGAACTCCGCGACTTGGGCCCCAAACCAAAACCCACAATTTTTCTTTGTTTTTTAATTTTAATATAACCAGTGACACTCGCGCCATCAAGACGAATCTAACGTTCATCCGTTTAGGAATTATGAGGGAACAAAGAGACAGACATACATACATACATAGATACACGTCAAACACATAACCCTCCTTTTGGGCTTCGCCACAGTCGGGTAATAAGGAAGTGTCTGATCAATGATTTGGCATTGACCAACATTTTCTGTTTTAGTACAAATATATACATTCATTTATCGGCATCGTCCTCCTGGCCATTTTTTTTTTTGGCGAGTTGGAAATCAATAAATAACCCCTCCCGCTCTTGGGCAGAGCGAAAGGGAGTGTCACACTTCTACTGACTAAAACCACCCATGTTCCTTCTTAGCCCTTTATGTCGAGGCCGCGGTATCTCTTGCGAGCAACCCGCAGCCCCTTCCAGTCCTGCCCTTGACCCATTCTATATGAGGTCGGCGCAACACGTATTTTTCCTCCATTCTCCTCTGTCAGAAGTCACAACATCATTCATTTACTCTTTTTACTTCATATTATTCCTCACACAATCCATCCATCTTTTCTTATAACACTCTTTTTTTTGGGGCAGTCGTGTAATAAATATATTATTTATTTAACTGAATAGGTTTTAGTTTATTGTTTTCATGAAAAATCCATATGTACTTTTAAATGCAAAAGTCAGTGCATTTGTATATTAGTTAGTGACCTTTTCACGACTAAACAATTTTATTTTTTTGTTTTTTCTATATTCATTAATTGATAATTAACCATGAATATAAATATAAATTTTGCAAGCCTTACGGTAGAATCGCTTGAAACATGTAAATTTTATAACACCATTGTAACAGTGTATTCAGCAAAAATAAATCTTAATATATATGAATCTCCTGTCACGATGTTTGTCCGCGATGGATTCCTAAACTACATAACCGATTTTAAATTAAATTGGCACACCGTGAGCAGTCTGGTTCAACTTGAAAGATAGGATAGCTTAGATCTTTAATTATAGTCGCATTTTTTTTTCACGCGGGCGAAGCCGCTGGCAAAAGCTAGTGATTATATATATATTTTTTTAATTTTCTTTGAATGTGATGTATGGTTATGGTTAAAACCAAGTCAGTTTAAAATATGTCTTTATGTGGTCTGTGACATCAACAAAATATTTTGTTTACTTATAGATCTAGAAATGGAAAATCAAGACAATAGCCGTCTAGATGTGGAAGATATATTACCACTTGGTTCTGAATCCGATTCAGAAGATGATGTACTTGTGATGGAGTATAATATAGAAGAGGACGAGGAACAAGAAACACCTAAGGAGAGGTGCAGAGCCGTGGAGACAAATAGTAAGTCATTATCATTTAATGATAAGTAGTCCCCGCGCCGCGGTGTTTACCCCTCCGGCGCCTGGGCGTGTAGTGACATGCTGGGGATGTGCGATGGTACATATGTTATTATCTAAACAGAATGATTGTTAAATGAAATGGGCGATACTCGAACTAAAATGTAGTGAGTGTGACAGAGAAAGGGCTAGTCCTGCCCACATGACCACTGGATCGCTGACCGTAGGCCGTTAACTCTTCTTTTTTTATATGGTGTTAAAGCGAGCTAGTCTCGCGGCGCGAAATTTTGACAGAGCCGCGCGTCTGGCGCGCGAATAAACAGTTTCTGGTTTATTATGAATTACGTTCCGTTTTGCGCATGCAGATTTAATATAGCTACTGGATAATATTATTACTTTTTGTTAGTGTTTATTGTATTTCTGCTTTTTTATTATTTTAAGGCAAGCCCGGCTTATCGGCTTGTTTGAGAGATCTGACACTGGATTATACTCATAATGTTGATCTTTATCATGTCAATTTCATCGTGGACCGTAGTATCTGATAAAAACAAAATGGCGGTGGGTTTATATGCCAGCTTCCATACAAAAAAGTTTAAACCCCTTTGTTTAATTTAAATGAGGTTTACGTTCTAGTAAACACAAAATTAAAGTCGTTGAGAGACAGTAACGCCATCTATTGCCAAGTAGCGGTTTTAAGCAACGCCATCTACCATCGAGCGGCTGTACCGAGAAGCGCCATCTAGATCCAGGCATCTGTACTACGGGCGTAAAGCGCCATCTAGCGTCGAGTAGCAATATCACCTAACACCGATCAATAAATCATCCCAGTAATGCAACGGCTCAATTAACACTATGGATGAAATAATGAAAATGTTACAAGACTTAAAGAACGAAATCGCCGAACAAAAACATGAAATAAAATCGAATAGCAAAAATATTGTTAACGAAATAAATGAAAACATAAATTATAAATTTCAACAACTATATCTGGAAAACGAAGAAATAAAATCTAAACTAGAAAACCAAAGCTCTCGTTTAGATTTCATAGAAAAAGAAATGAGAAAGAAAAATATAATTATGTTCGGAGTTGAAGAAACAGAGAGAAGTTATTTTGATCTTCAGGAAAAAGTACTGGGTATAATTTCAAATAATCTGGCAATCAGCTGCATACCAAACGACATAGAGGCAGTCCAAAGAAGAGGTAAAAAAGCGGAAGGCTAAGTACGTCCCATAGTATTAACTTTCACTACGCTGGGTATGAAAATAATGACCTTAAAAAACAAGAAAAAGCTAGAAAACTGTGCTTATTATATAAAACAAGATTATCCTAAACATATTTATTTTTTCATTTGTGAAGAGAGAAAATAAAGATATTGTATTGTATATACTGGAAAAGAGAGCCGCACTGATGGAGCAGGCAACATTAGAAAAAGAAAAGGGAAATAAAGTTATCCTTAAATACGACAAACTAATTATACAAGAAAATAAAAATGAAGAAAATATACTTATTAATAAAACTGGTCCCTCAGATAAAATCAACACACGTGGAGAAAAAAGGTCGCATACATACTCACCTACGAAAGTTGAAAATAAACAACAAAACTACAAGAAAAATAAAACTCAATCTATTCTATCTTATGTTAACCACTCACCGGCTCCAATGCGACCAGCACCTGGCTCCAGCAACGAAAAGTAGCAACTAAAAAGGGACCCCCCTCTCCTCCCCTCTACACTCCCAATACGGTTGGTCACCGCGGGAGTGTCAGACCACAACCCTCCAAAAAAAGAAAATATACGAGAGAAAAAGAAAATTAATATTTGCACACTGACCGCCTTATTATAAAAAGTATTTAAACCTGGTTTAACTTAGACTATGGTTTATCTCGCATGCCGTCTCGCTTCAAATATTCAAAAGAAAGTGACGGCATGCGAAATAAACCATAGTCTAAGTTAAACCAGGTTTAAATACTTTTTATGATAAGGCGGTGAATGTTAAATCATTAAGTTCACCTTATAAATTACTAGAATTGAAGACGGCTCTTCGTAACATAAACCATGATATAGTTGGACTATGCGAAGTCCGGCGTCAAGGTGAAAATATAATAGAAGACGAAGACTATGTCATGTATTATATAGGACAAACAAAAGGTCAATATGGCGTCGGTTTCCTGATTAAAAAAAGATACAAAGAAAACATAATACAATTTACCGGGATATCGGAAAGAGTCTGTTTGTTGGAAATAAATCTAGAAAAATTACATTTCTCTATTATACAAGCATACGCGCCAACTGAGTGCTCCCCCAAGTCGACATAGACCTCTTCTATGAAAACCTTGAAAGTGCCCATGACTTGATCACGACACAGTACGTTATAACAATGGGTGACTTCAACGCACAAATTGGGAAACCGAAATCTTTCGAGTACAATGTGATGGGTAGATACGGTTTCGGTAATAGAAGCAAGAGAGGAGAAAAACTTATTCAATATGAGGTGTTGAATTCATTATCCTTTGGAACAGATCACAGACTGCTTCGAGCGACTCTTATCCTGACACCAATAAGAAAGAGTAGACGCAACTTCACCGGCAGCACAAACACACTTCAAAATTTAGAAGATCGCGAACTATACTTGGAAAGCCTAAGCGAACAATTACCAAAATTACTAGAGACACATGAACACCTTACAGCCAAAGTTTACTACCAGATGTTAGAAACTGCAATAAAAACAAGCCTGAAAAACAAATCTAGACCCAAGAAATCAGCTATTCTAACAAACAAGGCATTAGAACTAATGAAGAAAAGAGGCGCTTTACAAAACAAACCTAATCTGAACAAAACAGAGAGAGAAGACCTGAAAAACCTATATAAACAAACAAACAAGGAAATAAAGCAATGTTATGAATCACACAGAATGGACACTATAAAAAACATATAGAAAACACAAGATCGGCTAAGAAAGCATTCAAAGAACTGGACAGAACAAAAACTTGAATTCCATCTCTACAACATGGTACAACAAATAGTAGATCACGTAGGGAGATTATAAAAATAGCTACAGATTTCTACACAAGCTTATATAGTGAGCCAAACTCGATACAAAAAATAGAGACGTCAAACAATCCAAAGAATACGTCGACTGTGGAAATGTTTTGCGAACCGGAAATCTTTTCACAAATACTGAAATTAAAATCAGAAAAAAGTCCGGAACCAGACGGTATTGCAAACGAGTGTGTTAAACACGGCAGAGCCCTTCTAGTCACACCTCTTACACTATTGTTTAACAAGATCCTAGATAAGGAAGTGGTGCCTGAGCAGTGGACTGAATCAGAAATAATCCTTCTTTACAAAAAAGGTGACCCAGCAGATATAGGTAATTACCGTCCGATAAGTCTAATGTCCTGCTTTTACAAGTTATTTTCATCATGTCTGCTGAACAGAATATCGTCGGATTTAGACACATTCCAACCTATGGAACAGACAGGTTTCAGAAAAGGGTTCAGCACTACAGACCATATACACGTACTAGACCAAGTAATCGAAAAATATCTGGAATTTCGAAAGCCGCTCTACATAGCTTTTATTGACTACAAAAAAGCTTTCGACTCTATCTCGCACTGCAGTATATGGGAAGCACTAAATAACCAATCGGTAAATCCTAAGTACATAAATATTATAAAAAATATCTACTCCCAAAGCACAAGTCGAGTCAAGCTGGATAGAGCCGGGCCCGTAATCAATATCCAAAGAGGAGTCAGGCAAGGCGATCCTATCTCACCGAAATTGTTCATAGCTGTCTTGCAAAACATAATGGCAAACCTCCCATGGTCGAGGAGAGGCATAAATGTAAATGGAAAACATCTGAGCCATTTACGTTTTGCTGATGATATTGTTCTGCTATCGGAAAACCCTTTAGAACTTAACATTATGGTGAAACAGTTGCAAGCAGCGAGTGAACATGTGGGTCTGGAGATGAACCTCAGCAAAACTAAAGTCATGACCAACAACGAAATTACTCCTATTTTGGTCAACGACATGCCGCTAGAATACGTCGAAGACTACATATACCTGGGAAAGCAAATGTCGTTCAGGAAAAATAGGAATATTGAAGAAATTGATCGTAGGGCAGCTATTATTATTATTATTCATTTATTTTCAGATATTACATCCATAGAAATTGTTAGTAACACAGGAATGCTTATAACTAATGTTAGTAATGACAAGACATGACACATTAAAAACTAAAAAACCACAAACATAGAAAACATGACCTGCTGGATACCCCAATAATCGCGCGCGTGTTTATTTGACTGCGTGTAGTCGTATCCAGCGTTCGAGCATTGGCGAATCCCATCGGTCCGACAATACGCACAGGATGCCGTTGGAACTAGCACGCTTGCGTGTTAGGACCGACGTGCAACGCTTACGCATAACTGCAGCGAAGCTATCTACGCGGGCCTCAGCAAACATGCCGGAGGCACTGCAATACCGCGGCAGACCCATCAGCATCCTGAATGCATTGTTGTACTGCATCACTCTCAGGTATGCCCTCTGCAAATAGTCAACCCACAGGCTGCACGTGTAAAAGGACTGACAGTATGCTTTAAACAACGTTACTTTCACTTTTTTGTACACCGTGCAAACCTGCGAGCTAACATATTACATCGTACAGACAATGACCTGCGCTCTCTCTCAATGTCAGAACTATCCTTCAAGTCATCAGTGATCCAGTGTCCTAAATACTTAAAGAAGAAGGGGCAAAGTGTCCCACCCCTTGTAACACTTTCTCCTATATATCAAATGAAAGAACGTAAAAAGTACATTATTTTATTGTATGACAGTAAATGTGTGAATAATGGGGGAAAAAAGTTATTCACCGATAAAGAAAGAAAAAAAAAATTTTTTTTTTATCGAACATACTTGAGTGGGGTGTCTATTGATAGGTATTTTAAAATGAAACTGAGGTTTCTAAAACCATTTTTTCTCAAAGTCAGTCGTTTGAAAGATAGACACTTCCAAAGTGCTAAAAGGTGTCCCCAACCCCTCTAACTTTTAAACTAATAGAGTGAAAAATCTAATAAAAACAGCTTACAACCAAAATTAGTTTGAACGAGATAAAGTTAGCAGTTTTTGAGATATAGCACATTCAAAAAACCGCAAATATAACTTTGTCATTCATACAAACACTATGAAAAACAAACCTATCACAAAATGTGTATTTCTGTTGCCGCTTTAACAACAAATAATACAAATTAAAGGGGATGACCCTACGTCGATGGTACGGAACATTTTTTTTATAACCCAGATTTTAGTCAGACTTGTACTGATTAAAAACCACACATGTTCCTTCTTAGTTCCCTTTATGTCGAGGCCGCTCTATCTCTTTCGAACAACCCGCAGCCCCGACGGGCGTCGGCCCTTGCGAGCCCCTTCCATATATAACACTAACTCGACGTCGAAACGCCTGTCGTCGTCATAAGACGGACGGGCGGCGAACTAGCCCATTACTCACCGTCCTCAGGTCCGCGTCTATGGTGGCCGGAAGCCATCACGTGGCCCCCGACGCCAGGAGCGTCTCCCGCGGCGGCTGCGACGAGAGGTTCTCTCCCTCTCACTTTCCACCACCTCCTTCGCTAGTATCACTGCTTCGCAGAAGTAGGTGACGGGCGGCGTCCCATTCCCTCTCGCAAACATGGCTTGCACCAGGGCCGGACGCGGGAGGTCACCGCCGCCGATCGCCGCTACGAGATCACGCCGGGGCTCCGCCCAAGCGGGGCAGACCTCCACGTTGTGCTCCACCGTATCCTTCAGCCGATCCTCGCAATAGTAGCATTCAGGTGTTTCCACCCTCCTGATTCGGTGCAGGTACCTCCCGAAACAACCGTGTCCACTGAGGAGGGCGCCCGTGGTACCTCTTCAGCCACTCCTCAAAGAGGGGACTTACAGCCGCTATCGTGGCGCTGGCGTGCCCTATGGTACGGAACCCTTCATGTGCGAGTCCGACTTGGCAAGGTTTTTATCCAATTATTTTTTTTCCAATTATTCACACGGTTACTGTGTGAATAATTGGGGAAAATGTTTATTTAGTAAGTTTATTTTTTATTTTTTTACTAGCGACCCACCCCGGCTACGCACGGGTGCAATGCGCTACATATAAACCGCCCTCTTGAATCACTCTGTCTATTGCTGAAAACTGCCCCCAGCTAAACCCTCTGTGTTAGGATTGAACGAAATATAAGTTTTTTTTTATACGTGCCACGATAAAATGCACCCTCTCAGCAACACGGATCCGTCGATTCTGAATTCTTAGTCAGTCATTCTTGGACTTTTGTTTAGACATACTTCTATGGTGTATGGTGTATGGTGTGTTGTATGGTATGGTGAAGTATTCACCATAGAAGTATTTCATTTCCATTTTCATGATGTATACACCATAGAAGTATTCCATTTCCCCAATTCAATTCTTCAATTATTCACACGGTTCAGTAACCGTGTGAATAAAAGGAAAAAAAATGAATTGTGTAAAAAAACTTGCCAAGTGTGAGTCGGACTCGCACATGAAAGGTTCTGTACCATCGTAGTAGGGAAGTCCCCTGTAATTTGTATTATTTGTTGTTAAAGCGGCAACAGAAATACACATTTTGTGATAAGTTTGTTTTTCATAGTGTTTGTATGAATGACAAAGTTATATTTGCGGTTTTTTAAATGTGCTATATCTAAAAAACTGCTAACTATATCTCGTTCAAACTATTTCGGTTGTGAGTTTTCATTGCGATCTACAGCATATATTTTTTTTTTGATTTTTCACCCTCTTAGATTAAAGGTTAGAGGGGGTGGGGACACATTTTTGCAATTTGGAAGTGTCTATCTTTCAAACGATTGACTTTGAGAAGAAGCGGTTTTAGTAACCTCTGTGTCATTTTAAAAGACGTATCAATAGACACCACATTCAAGCAGGTTCTATGAAAAAAAAAATTAAAATATATTTTCTTTCTTTCTCGGTGAATAACTTTTTTCCCCCATTATTCACACATTTACTGTCATAAAATAAAATGATGCACTTAACTACTACTAAGTACAATAAAGTGCGGCATAGGGCTTTACAACAGTAAACTTAAAATTAAAATATATACAAATTGAGATAAGACAAAGATAATATTATAAACTAGCTGATGCCCGCGGCTTCGCCCGCGTGGAAGTCGGTTAAATTATATACTAAAAACCTTCCTCGAGAACTACTTTATCCATTGGTGAAAACAGCATGAAAATCGGTGAAGTAGTTTTTGAGTTTTTGAAGCGTACACAAACCAACATAACATTTTTATAATATTATAAATTATAATCTCAGTTGAGGGTACATTGCTTGATGTATACACCAAATAGTTCCTACAGCGGCCGGGTGGGGGCAGCACGGCCTGTCCTGTGGTAGGTAGACATAGTTAGTCATTTAAAAAATAGTGATGTGGTAAACGATATCGATTGTACGTTTTGGCATATGATAAGTTATTTAATTTATTTTTACCTATGGATGAAACTAATGGATTATTGTGTTTAGGATTTTTATGAACAAAGAATTTACGTGATGATTTTAAAATAAAGTTTTTGATGAAAGGGAATTTAATTTGCTCGTGTACTCGTTTTATGTTTGTTCGAAATGCAGTGTTATATGCAATTTTGATTGCTTTATTTTGCACAACTTGCAACTTATCGTAGTTGTTATCTGTCAGACTACTCCAGGCTGGCGCGGCATACGTCAGGCACGGCCGAACAAGAGTAGTATAAATACGTAGCTTGGTGACCGCGCTTAACTTAGATTTTCTGTTCAGAATCGGTTTTAATGCATTCATAACCTTCAGACCCTTTTCGCGAAGTGCAGCAGTGTTTTCATTCCAGTTAATTTTGCTATCTAGAATCACACCGAGGTATTTGACCGAGCGGCTCCACGGTATGGAATGATTTTTAAAATTTATGCGTCTGGATGGTAGTGAACGTTTTCGTGTGAAAAGAATTACTTCTGTTTTACTAGAGTTTAACTTTAGCTTCCATCTAGTGAAAAAGGTATCAAGAAGGTTTAGTGAGAGTTGAAGGCGCCCAATTATTAAATCAATATCATCAGAAGAGGTAAATGAGGTAGTGTCGTCGGCATATATTGCAAGGTGAGTTCTAGGTTGTTTAGGTATGTCGTTAAGATACAGGATGAAGAGGAAAGGTCCTAAATTTGATCCTTGTGGTACACCAGATACCATATATTTAGCCATAGAACAGTTTTCGCCTATAAAAACTTTAAAATTGCGATTAAATAAATAATTTTGTACAATTTTGACAAGTGACAGAGGAACGTTGTTAACGATAAGCTTGTGGAGAAGTCCCTCGTGCCAGACAGTGTCAAAGGCCTTTTCAACATCTAGCATTACCATTCCCGTGGATTTACCTTCGTTTAGGTTGTGTGCAATGTGCTCCGATACCCTAGCCAATTGCTGTGTGGTGGAGTGCGCCTTACGAAATCCAAATTGCTCCGGTATCAGCAAATTTTCTGTAGCTTTTAGTAGTCGGCTAAGAATAAGAGACTCGAATAATTTGCCCAGACATGGGAGAAGGCTTATGGGACGATAATTTGTGGGTATGCTACTATCTTTGCCAGGTTTTTTGAGTGCGATGACTTAAGCCGTTTTCCAGGATGTGGGGAAGTAGCCTATTCTCAGGCAACCATTGAATATTTAGTGAGATAGACGAATGCCTTTTGAGACAGGTTTTTAAGAAGGCGATTGCTGAGACCGTCTATACCAGGGGCTTTTCGTGGTTTTAATTTAAGAATCACTTTCAAAACTTCCTTGGGTCTAATAAGATGGGATGGGAGTGACTACTTATGTCCGTGGAATTTAATGTCGCCATAGATTCTTTGACAGCGGCTTCTGTTTTAAGATCACTGGACCATTGATGAGTGAGACTCATATTACCAGCAAATGCATCAGCAAGGGCTTCACATTGCTCAGACACTGTGGACGTCATTTGATCGTCTCTGATTTTTAAGGGGGGAAAAGTGTGGAGGTTATGATTGATCGACCGAACCAAACGCCACACGTCATTACCAGGGTTGTCGACTTTTGAGAGCTTGTTATTCCAAATGCTATCATTCAAGGCTTGGATGTTTTCTTTTATTGAATATTGTAGCTGGTTAACTTTAGTGAACAATTGACGTCTTCGGCAAGGATTGTGTTCATTTAGAGCCTTTCTGCGGGTAACATTTTTCTGTTTTATCTTGCTCTTAATCCGCCTTGGTAGTTTTAGGCGACCTCCATTTGTTTCGACGATAGGAATACTCACTTTTCGTGCGTTTAACACACTTTCCGTAAAGCGACTCACAGCAGCGTCAATATCAGATACAGAATCAAATATTTCATTGGTTAATGTAATATTAAGGTCTAGGTGTGATCGGAATTTCTTCCAATCGGCTTTAGCAAAATTAAATGCTGGTTGGGATTTCAAGTAAAATTTTCCACCTACAGTAAAGTGTACTGGCAGATGATTTGAGGAAAGACGTGTGAGAACTTGAGGTTCGCTAACCTCGTGAGCATTAATAGCTATTACAACGTCTGGAGTAGAAGGTTCATGAGAGCTCTGATAGTGAACTAGTGTGGGAGAAGAAGGAGCTAGTATCTCATAATCGTTAGCTAGCATGTGATCAAAGAGGATTTTACCGTGCGGGTTCGGGTTAGTGCAGTTCCAGTAAGGATGTTTGGCGTTTAGGTCGCCCATTATCAGAGACCTGTGATTGGCTATCAGCAGTAAGTCTAAGTCACTGTCTAGCAGCGGGAGATTAGGTGACTGGTAAGTGGAGTAAATAGCTAACTTTGTATCTAGAGTAGTCACTTGGATGCCTATAGATTCTAAGTTATACG
This sequence comes from Diarsia mendica, assembly GCA_949316265.1. NCBI lineage: Eukaryota > Metazoa > Arthropoda > Insecta > Lepidoptera > Noctuidae > Diarsia > Diarsia mendica. The sequence continues at coordinate 13,210,626 of OX438914.1, read as the reverse complement.
TATAAGAAGCGGGAAGTAAGGTGTGCTGTATATCACTACGAACCAGCAGTGCAACCCCCTGCCCACGGCCATCGGTCTTTTTATCGTGCCGTATAGTACTGGACCGTCTGTTTAAGCGACAGAATAGCACTTTCTGTTGAGAGGCCAGGTCTAAATCCAAACTGTGCATCGTCCAGTTTCAAGTGTGCACCTAAATGCCGATCAATAAGACTGTCCAGTACCTTCGCTATAATGGTAGCCAACGAAATCGGCCTATAGTTAGACATTATTACCTGGAAAAAATATTGGGCTCACAAAGAGATATTTAAATCAACCCTCCCGATTAGATTTAAAAAGACCATACTAGACGCTACAATTTTACCTTGCCTCACTTATGGCTGTCAAACTTGGACATATGACACCAAGGCGAGGTCCAAAATTCAAACCACATAAAGAGCTATGGAGAGAAGCTGTTTAAATATTAAAATAAGAGATAAAATAAGAAACACAGTCGTTCGCAATAGAACGAAAGTGACAGACGCTCTCAAATTTTCGCAAAGCCAGAAATGGAGGTGGGCCGGGCACGTTGCAAGATATTCTGATGATCGTTGGACCATCAGAGCAACTAAATGGAAAGGTCCACACGGTACCAGAAAAAGAGGCCGGCCCTGCGCCAGCTGGCAGGACGAGATAATAGCGAATGCTGGACGAGACTGGTTAGACACCGCTGCAGATAGAGAATGGTGGAATTCTTTGGAGGAGGCTTTTACCCTATGGGGGTCCACACATTAATTATATTTTATATTTTTTGTAATCTTAATATAGAATCACTAAGACATAATTATTATTACTCATATTTTAACCTACAATTTATTCAATCTTAATTAATTTTGTAATCGAAATGTTAATGTCTTCTAGCTTGAGGTTATTTATTTGTTGATTTTTATAATTTAGGGTTATTTACAATTTTTATTTGATCCTTATTAATTCTAATTGTTTATTATTTGATTGTGAATTTGTGATTTCATTGTTTAGTGTTTGTATAGAATTAATATTTTTGAATCGGAATAATAAATGATTGATTTTTGTTTTAGTGTAGGTATTCTTATTTGGTGATTTTATAATTAATGCTATTTATTGTTTAATTTGATTATTATTGGTACTAATCGTTATTGATTATTGATTGTTGAATTTATATATTTTTTAAATCAAAATAATGATTGTCTTTTTGGGTTTTAATTATTTAATGTAATCTTATTTGATGAGTTAATGTAATTTATTGTTTTGGTTTGATTATTATTAGTGGAAGGAATATTGGTACTCACGGTTCAGGTTTAAGGGATTTATCTTCGATAACACAGTTTTGGGAGCACGTTGATTCTGAGATAATCCACCAAGTGTCACAATATGATAATGAGGATCACACACACATTAATTCACAGTTTCTAGCTAGATTTTTGAGTCGTTTTTTAATGGCGGCCGCCTTTGAGCGCAAGCGCACGTTTTTACGTGTATTTGTTATTGATGCTGTATTACGACTAATGATAGTAGGGGCGGGGTGGTATGGAGAGGAAGCGGGATTTGATTGGACGTCTGATCCTTCGCTTTGAAAGGACCAATGAGAGAAGAGTATGGTAGTGTGTGCAGTGTTGCAATTATGCGTTTGTGATTTCCATAAATAATTAGATAAATAGATATCAATAAAATGCGGATAAATAATGTTAATAACGCAGACAACTCCCCCGGACTAGAGGTTTTCCTCTATTAGAAATTTTATGAAAAAACTTAACTTAAACATATGAATTTAAACTTAAATAGAGTTAAAGGAAATTTATACTATTTTATTGCGTAGGTAGGGGACAGAGCCGCACTACTGGGCGTATATAAGTACCGGAAGCAGTTCTAACCTTCACAGTTCTAATTATATTGTCCTTGCCAGGATAAGTCGCATCTATGACACCTAAAGGCCAACAAAGCGGATGAGCGTTGTTGTCTTTGATAACAACGATCGTACCTACTTCAACAGGCTTTGACGGTGTGTTCCACTTCTCCCGCTGTTGCAAGGAAGTGAGGTACTCCTGACTCCAACGGTGCCAGAAGGAATGAGTTATCTTATTAAGAAGCTGATAGCGCGATAAACGGTTGTCTGAAATGTCTGTGACATCTTCAGCAGGTAGAAATTTAAGCGGTGTTACGTTAAGAAAATGATTAGGCGTTAAAGCACTAATATCAGACGGGTCTGAACTTAAAATAATTAGAGGTCGATTATTTAAAAGACATTCAATTTGAACGAGTACGGTACTAAACTCCTCGTATGTTAATATTTGAGAACCAATGACTTTAAAAAGATGAGTTTTGACACAACGAACATTAACTTCGCTGACCCCATTAAAATGTGGACCGTAAGGCGGACTATGTTTAAATTGTACACGATGTTCAGATAACTGTTCACCTATGTAATTTATATGAGATTTTGATTGAATTAATTCGTAAATTTCGTTCAATTTGCGCTTAGCGCCAATAAAGTTTGTGCCTCCATCACTATAAATCATAGCAACGGGACCTCTCCGAGAAATAAACCGTTTGAAAGCAGCGAGAAATAAATCTGAACTTAGGTCAGAGACTAACTCTAAGTGTACTGCCTTAGTTGTTAGACAGACGAACACACAAACGTAAGCTTTGTGGCTCTTAATTCCGCGTCTTCGGATATGCGTAACGTAGAACGGACCACAGTAGTCCACAGCGGTATTTACGAACGCTTTCACTTGTGACACACGGAAATCAGGTAAATCGCCCATAGGAGGGTAAGTATTTCGTGGTTTAATTTTAAAGCATTGATTACAACTATGTACACGTTGTCTTATAATGTTACGAGCAGATAAAATCCAGAATTTTTGTCTAATTATAGCTAATAAAAGAGCGGGACCCGTATGCAAATTAGTTACATGATAAAAGTCAATTATGAGTTGAGTAAAGCGTGATTTAGTTGGAATTAAAATGGGATGTTTTTGACCATAATCCAGTTTAGAATGAGTTAACCTTCCACCTACTCTGAGAATATTATTTGAATCTAGGAAGGGGTTGAGTTTAGCGAGACTTTTATTTTTAAAACGTTTATTAGATTTTAACGCGCTAATTTCTTCAGAGAAATATCTACCTTGTACGTAACGTATAAGGTGTATTTCCGCAGCATCCAAATCCGAAACGGTGATACAACCACGCGAATTGATTAACTTGCAGAAACGTCATATTAAAACTACGCTACGAAGTAAAATAGAATATTTAGAAATGCGATCGATTAAAGATTGAATAGGTTGTGAACCTTCTTGCGTTATGTTAATAGAGAGAACGGTATTTTTAGTTTCCATTACTTCCGAATTATTATTATTTAAATTGATTTTAAATGGTTTGATTGGCCACTGAGAAAAAGGGAATGAAAACTAATGCGGAGCGTTAAACCAGAGCGTTAAATCTAATAATTGTTTAGGCGTTATAGGACGAGAAACTACGTCAGCGGGATTTTCGGTTCCATCTATGTGAAACCAATGTTTTGCGGGTAAATTTGAATTAATTTCAACAATGCGATTTGCGACAAAAGTATGAAATTTGTGCGAGGGCGAGTGGATCCAAGTGAGCGTGACTGTTGAATCAGAAAAAGCAAAGATTTTATTAATTTTACAGTGTTTACTTAAAACTTCTACAACTGAATTGATCAAGTTTGCTAAGAGGAGAGCCGCACATAGCTCGAGGCGAGCTAAGGGCGTATTTTTAAGCGGAGCGACGCGAGATTTAGAAGTTAATAAGAGGACTGATCCGCTGTCTTCATCGTTAGAACTAACCCTTATGTAAACAGCGGCACCATAACAGCGCTCACTGGCATCTGCGAACCCGAGGAGAGTGACATGAGAACCAGAGGTGATACCTACATGTCGCGGGAACTTTATTTTTTCGAGATAGGGAAGTTCTTTGTGAAACCGACTAAATTTATTTTCAATGTGAGCGGGTACAGGATCATCCCAATCAAGATCAAGTTTCCAGCATTCCTGAACTAACGTTTTCATGAATGCAGTAACTGGACCTATAAGACCTAAGGGGTCAAACAGCCGTGCGGTTGCTGATAAGACGGTACGTTTCGTACATTTAAGAGAATTACCATTTATTTTAAATTGAAAAAAGTCTTCTACTGGATTCCACTGCATACCTACAATTTTAGTATTATTATCCGCGTCAGCGTCAAACTCAATATTTTGCGGATTTAAATGAGTTGAAGGAATTCTATCTAACAGTTCGGAACTATTCGAGATCCATTTTACAAGGTGGAAACCGCCTGACCTGAACATGGTGACCATTTCTTGGTATGTCCGCTCAGCTATTTCAATGCCATCTAGCGAACATACATAGTCATCCATGTACATGTGGTTTTCAGCCTCGTAAGCCGCGAGTGGGAATTTTTCTCGACTGTCCGATGCGAGTTGGCGAACTACTCTCATAGCTAAGTATGGTGAGCTTGAGACACCGAAAGAAACGCGGTTAAATTCAAAAGTTGAAATTTCAGAATCTTTATTGAATCTGTATAAAATGCGTTGAAATGCGTGATGATCAGCGGAAAGATTAAGTAGAAAATACATTTTTTCGATATCTGCAACTACAGCAACGGAAAACATGCGAAGATTAATTAATAAATCGAAAATGTTACTTTGTAGATTCGGACCTACATAAAGGAGATCATTTAGTGATTTACCTGAGCTAGTTTTACAGCTAGCGTCAAGCACGATGCGAGTTTTACTAGACTGTTTATCCGGTCGGTAAACAGCACGGTGGGGAATATAGAAGTGCGGGATAGTTAGAGAGGGGTCGTTGACCTTGGTTAAATAACCTTTGTCAAGATAATCTTGAAGCGTAGCGTTGTAATTAGTTCTGATCTCGGGATCAGAATCTAACTTTTTTTCCAAATTAAGGAGACGGCGCGTCGCCGTTGAGTGTGAATTTCCTAAGTCTATACACGGAGCCTTAAATGGTAGCTGCACTGTGTATCTACTTGTTTCATCGCGAGAGTGAGTTGATTTAAATATTTGTTCACACGCCTGATCGTCAGGACTCATGTGAACCTTACTAGGGACGCTTTCCAGCTCCCAAAAGCGTTGCATGAGCGTATTTAAGCGAAGCGTGCTAGCCGCACACAGTAAAGTTTGCTCGCTTTTATTTTTATTTATTTGAGCGGGGCGAGCGCGCGGAGTTACACTAGGTTGACAATCAGCCCGACCTATGGCTATGTAGCCAAGGGTGGTTTCTACGGCGACGACCGAGGAGCCAGGTAAAGTTACCTTTCCACTGCCCAACAAAAGCGGGAAAAGTTCATTGCCAAGGAGGCAATCTATCTCACCGGGAACGTGGAACGCGTCATCTGCCATTGGTAGATTGCGTAATGGACCGAGATTTGAGATATCTATAGATATAAAAAAAAAAAAAAAAAAAATTAAAATTCATTTATTTCAGGTTTCCCCATATTCAATTTACACGATATAAGTCCATAAAACAATTAAAATTTGAAAATAAAAATGAAATAAAATAAACAATAGTGAAAATAAAAATTAAATAATAATAAATACAATGTCCACAAATCTGAAATACAATGTCAATTTATATAATTAAATTAAAGTCAATGTCACATAAAAATAATCAAAAATTACATTGAATTAACACAAAGAATAATTATATTGATTAAACGCCACAATAATGACAACTGGGTCGTTAACCTGCTCGGGCTATATGCCTACTGCAACACTTCCTAATATAGGGGCAGTCCAATCGTCCAGCAATCATCGCCAGGACCGCATTGGAGCTGACCCGCACCCTGCGCACCAAGGACGCGCACCGCTTGCGCATGGTGGCGTGAAAACAGTCGGTGCGCGCTTCCGCAAACATGCCCGAGGCACTACAGAAGCGGGGCAGCCCCAATACCGCCCTGAACGCGTTGTTGTACTGGACGCGGAGGGCACTGTAACTGGCCTGTGTATAACTCGCCCACAGGCTGGACACTCGTTTCGTATTTAAATTCGTTGATTGCGAGTACGGTCTACCTACATCTTGGTTTGTATAGTTGTGTCTTGAACGTCGTTTATTTCATTTCGTTCGTTTATTCGTAAAACTATTAGGTACATTAGTGTCTACTCATACATAATATTCGTCCTAGTACATACCTATAAGTCGTTAAGGTTGTGTATTCAGGAGCCCTATTCGGGGGCATCTCGTTGTTCGTATTGAGTAGCCTACTACCTACTTTACTTATTAGGTGTTTTTTTGCACACATACCTACCTACAAAGGGTACCTAAGTGTGAAAAACCCCATTCGTTGTTGTCGCATATTTATCGTTGTCGTTTACTTTCGTTACTCTCGCGTTGGAAATAGGTAAATTGTTTACTCATTTCATTAATTTAAACGGCAAGACACAGTTACGTATTTCTTTATTTACGTCACCTTTTTAGTTTACACATTCGCATTTTACATATCGTCACCTTAATATGCAAACCTCGTAACTCCACCTAGGGTTCAAATTGACATTTTGATTGCAATAGTTGCCTTACAAAATTAGGATTTTTTCATTGTAAACATCGTGCGTTTTTATATTATAGCAACATTAAAAATTGATGTCAAGCATACCTCGTAAATCCACCACCTATAGCAAAACTCGTATCTCCCTCGTTAACGCCTTCCACAATGGTGGAGTGATGTTAAAAAATATAAATATGAAATCAGTTACATTGCTCTCCTGTAAAGTTGGTCGAAATGGAGTTACAAGTTTTGCATATTAAGGTGACGATATTGGTTTTAATCATGTCGAACGACGACAATAAAAATAAATTAACCATATTACAAGCTAAACGAAATGCACATTTCGAACGTATGCAAAATATATTCGAGTTATCAAAACAGGATATGAATGATGAAACATGTAGGGAGTCATTTTTAAATAATGTCGCAAATCTTCAAAGTTTACGTAATGAATTTCAAAGCGTATTAGACGCCTTCAATACGTGTTCTATTAAAGTGGATCCTACTGCTATTATAAGCTACCAATCTTGGATTTCGTTTGAGGAGCTGTACTGTCGGGTTCAACGTGTCGTAAATTCACTTAAAATAGAACAATCTCAAATAAAGGAAACGCCAAAGAATAATTTCCCAAAATTACCTCGTATCGATTTAGTTTCGTTTGATGGCGATATTCGTAATTGGTCGCTGTTTTATAATCAGTTTAAGCGCATAGTTCATGATAACACGCAACTGTCTGACTCGGAACGCATTCATTTTCTTGTTAGTAAGCTGACTGGCAGCGCCGCTTCTTTGTGTGCAGGGATACCACCTACACCTGAGAATTATAAAATATTGTGGAACTCGCTCGTGGATAAGTATGATGATCCGCGTTTTCTCGCCGCGTCATATTTAAATCAACTATTAGAATTTAAACCTATACCTGCTAAATCTACAACCGGTTTAGAGTCATTTGTAAACACATTTGATACCGCCGTTAGGGCGCTCAAGCAGGTACATTTGGGAGATCTTGCGGACTTTATTTTGTTACATCTCGCATTGCAAAGGTTAGACTCCGAGACAGTTAAGTTATTCGAAATGAGTCATCGCAAAAAAGTCATACCTTCTTATGATGATTTAGTTGAATTTGTTAAAGAACAAGATAAAATAGTACGCTCCAGTCCTTTAGTTTCCAAGCCTCAACAAGATGGCCAAATTAAAAACGTGTCTAATTCAAAACCAAAATCCACAAAAGCCTTTGTCGCTCAGACAGCCGATAATTGTATTTTGTGTAAGTCAGACAAACATAATAAATTATATTTGTGTTCGGATTTTACTAAAATGACCCCTCACGAAAGATTTAATTTTGCGAAATCGAATGCGTTGTGCATTAACTGTTTAAATCATGGGCACAAGGTCTCATCGTGTTCTTCAAAGAATGTTATGTCAGATCTTCCAGAATGTCGCGTCGAGCAAAGCAAAGCCTTCTCACACACTGGGGTAGACTTTGCTGGGCCATTCAATATAACTTTCTCTCGTAAGCGCGGTGTACGCAGCCAAAAGGCGTACCTGTGTCTTTTCATTTGTCTAGTAACCAAGGCAGTTCATCTAGAACTTGCTTCTTCGCTTAGTTCGGCATCATTTTTGGATGCTTTCAAAAGGTTTTTATCTCGTCGTGGTCCTTGTCAATGTATTTACAGCGACAACGGTACTAACTTTGTCGCATCTAAGGCTTATCTTAGCGAGCTACATACATTTCTGCATTCTGAGGAATACTTTAAAACTTTTACTCACGAGTTGACAAACACTCGTATAGCTTGGAAACTTAATCCACCCAGTGCGCCTCACTTCGGGGGCATATGGGAGTCTTATATTAAATGCGTTAAATCTCACTTATTTAAAGTCATCGGGACTCAGATCCTGACGTATGAGGAGTTGAACACAATCCTCATCCAAATTGAGGCAATTCTTAATAGTCGTCCACTCTATCAGCTAAGTTCAGACCCTTCTGAACCTAGTGCTCTTACGCCCGCGCATTTTCTTTCGCTCGCACCACTTCCTTTATTACCTGCGGCTGACCTCAGTAATGAACGAGCTAACTTGCTTACTCGATTTTCGCTGCTAGATTCTCTTGTTCAGTCATTCTGGACTCGTTTCAAGTCTGAGTATCTCCATAATCTCCAGTGTCGCGAGAAATGGAATACCTCATCTAATCCTGTTTTGGTCGGCACAATAGTGCTACTAAACATGGAGAATGCACCTTCTCTTCAGTGGCCTCTTGGTGTTGTCACTAAGTTGTTCCCTGGAAGGGATGGAGTAACTCGCGTCGTTGAAGTTAGGACCAAGAACGGTGTACTTAAAAGACCGATCGTAAAGTTGCTCAGCCAGCATACATAAAGTTTACCTAGTTCGTAGTGATAATTTGTATTAATTTTGCCTCATTAACCTTAGCTTTACTTCGTAGTTTAATACTCTTTCTCCTACTTAATTTGAAGGGGTTCCTTCAAGGCGGGGGGGATGTTCGATATTGTTTGATGCACCTCACTATTTTCTTCGTATTTAGTCAGTGACATGTCCCATCCCTAATCCTTCCTCCCGCACCCCTCTCTTCGCCTCCTAACGCTCGATTGCAATGGCGCGCGCGCAATAAGAAAAAATCGTATTAAATAAGTTATTGGACAAATCTAACTTTAAACTAGTGTTTTTCGCAATTAAAATAACAATTGTGAAGTGTAATTGCTGTGGTGGACGCTCAAACAACCCTCAAGGACAATATTCGGTGTTTTGTTACCGCGTGCACGCGGAAGAAGATTCCGCCATTATGCAAGAAAGTTTTTAAAGGTGAAAACTGGACAATCGTAAGTGTTTTTGCAATCCTTTCACGCCCTAAACCCCTTTCCTGTTGTTCACTGACTAAAATACGCTTTATCAGTTCCATTCAGCTAGCCATCAACCCCTTTTTTGAGGCAATCATCGAAAATACCTCTCAAAATTTTATTCTCACAAATACAGTCCACTTTTTAAATTCAAGCGTCCGTTTTTCAATAACCGACCTTTTTTTTGTTTACCCTTTTCGCTAATTCACCAACATTACAGTATTGACCTGGTGCGTGTACCAATACTTAAAGATTGCCACAAGTTCATTTGGTAAGTTAATGTCCTTCAGTTTTTCCCAAAGAACATCGTACGCGACCAGGTCGAAAGCCCTGGACAGGTCGAGGAAGCACGCGTACACGGGTGTTTTACGATCCACGTAGTATCTGACGGTATGCTTAAGACACAGTATCGCACTCTCAGTAGACAGTTGGGGTCTAAATCCAAACTGATTATCGTGCAGCGCCACGAACTTATTTAACTGTGCATTAAGCAGACCGTCAAACACCTTAGCTACTACTGTGGCTAGTGAAATAGGCCTATAGTTACTTTTATCCGCAACGTCGCCAGTTTTATTTTTCACTATAGGCACTACCACAGTCCTCATTAAATCGGATGGCAGGTAAGAGTGGCTCACGCACAGCGAGTAGAACATTGCCAGTACCCTAGATATATGAGGGCCAGCGTGCTGCAGGTGCTCGATGCTGAGACCATCATGGCCTGGAGATTTGCCTTTAGTCATATCTTTTATAATTTTTGATACCTCGTTTGCAGTGAAACGAACTCCCTTTCAAGTCGTCAGTAATACGATCTAAAACCCGAGCGTGAATTTTATAATAGCAGCGGTGATCAAAGCGGGAAAATATTTTAAAAGTAGTAGTTCCAAACGAGGGTATTTTTGCGTGACCTATACCGAAAACAGAAGATTTGTCAGGTGTAATTTCTAAGTTTAAGCGTTTACAGCAAGCCTTTGTAATAAAATGACTCATTTTTTATTTTATTTTTATTTTATTTGTTAGGGACAAAAAACAGTTACATGCCAGCTTAACTAAAGATTCTTAAAATAACACAACTTAGAAATACATTTATACAGAATTACACAATCTCACATATTTATGTTATTACACATGTAACCAACAACATTGTCCACGAATTCACAAAAAAAAAATAGTTACAGAAGACAGACAAATCGTGTCCGTCATAAAAGATTAGTAAGGAGTAAGAAAGAAAAGAAAAGAAGAAGAAGAAAATGAAACTTATGAATTTAGCAATTCTATTGCTCTTGCCTTGAAGCGATCTTTGGAAAGAGTAAATAAGTCAAGCTCCATAAAGTGTGCGTTGTACGCATCAACAAGGCGCCGAAGAGGTACGCGCTCCCCAGCGTTAGTCCTGCACGAATTCGTGTGGAATAGGCGAGGCGCACGTACCCCACGAAGCATGACAGATCTAGGTACTGTATAATATAAACTATTTGACAGAGGAATGCAGTCGAATCTATCATTGCATATTCCATGCAGCATCATCACTCCCAGAAGAAATCGTCTAGACTCTAAACTAAGTATATTATATCGTTTCAGTAATTGTTCATAGGAGACTTTAGAACGATAACATCTATAATTCATAGCACGTAAATACTTTCTCTGAACAATTTCTAGCCTATCTTTGTACTTATCATATAGAGGATCCCAAATTTGGACAGCGTATTCTAGTTGAGACCGAATCAGTGTTTTATATAATATTAAGAATGTAGAGGGTCGCACAAAGCTACTTGAAAATCTCATCACCATTCCATACATTTGAAAGGCCTTTTTTACTATATTGTCGATATGAGTATCAAAATGCAGACTAGAATCAAGCGTAACACCCAAGTCACGAACAGATTGAACTTCGTTAAGACTTCTATTGTTTATAGTGTAATTAAATTTGATCTGATTTTTATTTTTAGTGAAAGAAATTGCGTAACATTTGGGAAGGCTAAGAAAAAGTTTATTTTTGAGGCAGTATTCATAAAGTCTATCAAGGTCCTGTTGTAAATATCGACAGTCGCAAATGTTTTTACAGGTGGTATAAATTTTCATATCGTCTGCATACATCAAGAAATTCATTGAGCCTGTATCAAGAAAAACGCGGATAGTATATGGTTTATTATAAGCGTATACTGAAGCGGTGGGCAACAAAACAGTTGTATTATTTTTGTTCGATGCAATAATTGCAATCGACCACGTTTTTTTTACGTAGCAACACGATGCGGCCGCACCGAGTGCGCCTCGAGCTCAGTGCATAACGGACAGCAACCGGGTGCATTCATTCCCATCATTTTAGCGATAGTTTACGTTATCTCAATAAAACCCTTAAAGTTGTTTGAGTGTTTAACTTCGCCACCAGCCCATCAGGTACCACTTAGTCGCGTCCCCTACATTTTGGTCCTTCGACCCTATAAAAAGGACTTCGCGGTCGAACTTTAGTTTTTCGGGACTGAAAAATCGTGAAGTGAACTTGAACCGAACCAGTGACTCTTTGGATTGCAGCGGTTCATAGCTTAGCAGTGATTGTGGTGGTAACCTTAGCAGCGAGACTTTAATGGGAATATATTGGAGTGCCCAATATATTCTCTCAGCGGTAGCAGTAAAAGCGGTGCTCAGTGAGTGCCCTTCCAGCAGCAGTGAGTTTACAGCTCACACTAGCAACATCAGCGGATCACTGGCGTGGGAAACAAACCTCGTCAGTTTAGCAGCGGCAAAGGATTTTTCCAAGTAAGATTGTTCAAATTTTCTTACACCAGCAGCGAAATGGAAAACCTCTATTTCATTCAATCGGAGATAGCGGAGAGCATTAGAAAACTTATCGTCAATTTTAAAAAGGATAGCGTAGAGCGTAAAACATTAGATTACTGTAAGCGTAGACTCGAGTTGCTTGAGAAGTACTGGGAGGACTTCCAAGTGAATCATGAACAGACTCTTCCTTTTGAACAGACGAAGCATAAATATTTTACCAAGTCTGAATTTGAAAGTACGAAACAGCTTTATTTAACAGCAAAAGGGCTTATTAATCAATATAAAGAACAGTTGATGCAGCAAGCTCAGAAAGCGCCGTATCTTCCTCAATCAGCACAGCTAGAGGCGCCCGGCACTTCAGACAGTCAGCCGGAACCGCCAACAATAGCAACTCCGACCTTCGAATCAAGAGGGTCTAACAGCAAGCTTGACGATATGCTTCATAAGCAGTCGGTCAATTTTAAAGCGTTTCTTAGAGCAGTCGACAATATTGATGTCGAAACTATCGTTGACAAGTGGGAGTTCGAAGATGCCCTTCGAACCCTGCACAATCGGTGGACCACTATTGATAACCTTCATTGGGAGATCATTGGTGAATCGGAAGAAGAAGCTACAGAAGATTATGAATATTACTTCAGCAAACACGAGCGTACTTTTAATAGCTTGAAAAAGGCTATTAACTCCAAGATGTGGTCGACATCATATCGAGAGAAATCCACTCCTCAAATAAATATTCCAGTATTTACAGGCCATTACCAGCAATGGGTGCCTTTTAAGGATCTATTTAGCGAAGCAATCCACAAAAACAACGCATTGTCAAACGCTCAAAAAATGCAATACCTGAAAAGCAAGCTAAAAGGTGAAGCGGAGCGTTTGATTCAGCACCTACCAATCAGTGCCGATAACTAGAACGTCTGTTGGGAGATTCTAAATCATCGGTTCGATAACAAGAGGATTATTTTTACAGCGCACGCCAATGTGTTCCTTAATCTTTCCGTTATACAGCAGCAATCATTTTCATCCTTTAAAAAAATGCATGACGTCACGCACGTTAGAAAGTCTTCACGCCATCAAAAACCTAGGTGTGGATATTAGCACGTGGGACCCTCTAATCGCACATATCATGTCGCAAAAGCTGGATAGTGACTCTTATTCCGAGTATATAGAGTCGTTAAAAAATCCACGACAACTACCAGTCCTACAAGACTTCTTAGATTTTCTAGAAAATAAATTCACTAGTCTAGAAACTTCTCGTCGACGACAAGACACCATGCAAAAAACGCAGCAAACTCAGCAGCAAGCGAGTTCATCGAAAACATCAAACGGTGGGAAATATAATAAAACGAACAATAACAATTCGAAGAACTCAAAAACAATGCACGTGCAGGAAATCAAATGTCCTCATTGTTTTGCTGAGCATAAGTTACACAGTTGCGAAAGGTTTCTGCAAATGCCGAGGGAAATGAAACTTAAAACCCTCAAAGAGCTCAAATGTTGTATTAACTGCATTTATAATCATAATGGTAATAAATGCCATTCCAAGAAACGATGCCTCACGTGTTCGGGCAGGCATCATACGATATTGCATGATTTATTTGCTGAGGCTAAGCAAAATACCAACAACGAAGACCTCAAGCAAGGAGAGGCTTCAAAGCAAAGCAGCAGCAATGGTGTTCACGCATCTCAGCAAAATGTCATTGAGATTCTTTTAGCTACAGCATTAATAAGGGTGACAGCAGCAGATAGCACGCAGATTGTACTCAGAGCTCTCATCGATCAGGGCTCACAGGTATCGTTGATTACGGAGAAAGCAGCTCAACAGTTAGGTTTAAAACGTCAGCAGTTTGATGGGGCAGTTTCCGGAATAGGAGAAAAAGAATCTAACTGTACAGGCAAGCTAAGCGTTACATGCCAGTCCATGTTTACCAGCTTTAAATTCCATACGGATGTTTTGATAATGAAAGGACTTATCAAAAACTTACCAAATCGATCGTTCAAAAAGCCTTCGTGGTCGCATTTGGAACATATTAATTTAGCGGACCCAGATTATAATACAAGTCGCCCAGTTGACTTGTTACTCGGGGCAGACGCCTATGCTCTTATCATATTGAATGGCTTGATAAGAGGTCCTGATTCGTCTTCGCCCTTAGCTCAGCAAACCCAGCTAGGATGGGTACTATGTGGAACCGTAAAGCCACAGTTCCATTGTAACGTCATCGTTAATAATATAGCGGATATTCAGAAATTTTGGCAAATTGAGGATATTCACGAGCAAAACGAAATATCAGCGGAAGATCAAGAATGTGTCGAGTACTACCAAACAACGACACAACGTCTTGAAAGCGGTCGTTATGAAGTTAGGTTGCCAATGAAGCAGCAAGCGGACGAAAAGCTAGGATCGTCAAAGGAAATAGCACTAGCGCAATTTAAGAACCTTGAGAAAAAGATGACTAAGCAAGGAACGTTAGCTCAGAAATACAAGCAATTTTTAAGCGAATATGAAGGTTTGGGTCATATGAAGCTAGCGACTCTTAGCAGCGATAGAAAAGAGTATTATTTACCTCACCATGGGGTTCAGCGAGCGGAATCTTCCACTACAAAGTTACGTGTCGTATTTAATGCATCTGCAAAAACATCTTCGGGACTTAGCCTCAATGATGTCATGCATCAAGGACCTAACTTGCAGCAAGCAATTCCACGATGGTTGCAAATCAAACAAGATTACCATATCCAGTTGCACGGATTTAATGATGCGTCTCTTAAAGCGTACGCATGTGTCATATATGCCAGAATAGTATCAAACAATGAAGTGTCGGTAGTACTAGTCGCAGCTAAAACAAGATTAGTACCAAAAAGCAAGTCCGTTTCGCTTCCTAGATTAGAACTATGTGCAGCAGAGCTATTAACCAGATTACTAACTAAAGTAGTCACTAGCATGAGTAGCATGGAATACGAAATCTTTGCATGGAGCGACTCTAAGGTCGTCCTAAGCTGGGTACAAGGCTATCCGGAACGTTGGAAGCCGTTCGTAGCGAATAGGGTGAAGAAAATTATATGCGTGACATCACCAGATGTTTGGCATTATGTACCAACTAAGGAAAATCCAGCTGACTCAGCGAGCAGAGGGCAATCTATTACGCAATTGATAGAGCATACGTTGTGGTGGCGAGGCCCGGCTTGGCTTTCGGCACCCGACTTTAAGCCAAAGCGAGAGCAAGCAGAATATGCGACGGAAGAAGAGGTCCGAAAGCAAGTTGTAACCGTCCAAAATAGCAATCCGGAAAACAGCGTAGTTGAAGATTTACTACAACGCCACAGCTCTTTCGTAAAAATAAATCGAATTGTAGCGTGGTTATTACGGGCACTTGCACGGACAAGTAAACAAAGACCGTCATATCTCACATTACAAGAGCTAAGGAAAGCAAAATTAATTATAATTAAATGCATACAGCGCATTGAATTTACATCGGATATCGAGAGTTTAATGCATAGCAAACTTAATTCAAATAGCAAATTATTAAATCTACAGCCATTTTTAGATGAAAGCGGCATATTAAGAGTCGGAGGACGTCTTAAAAACGCCAACATTAGCTCGGATATGAAACATCCAATAATAATTCCATATAGCGGGAGATTAACGGAACTTCTTATCCAGCAAGCCCATGAACACACCTTCCATGGTGGACCTCGACTTACCTTGTCTTTATTGAGACAGCAATATTGGGTAATTCAAGGAAATAGAGCTACCAAGAAACAGCTTCGCAAATGCGTGACCTGCAAAAAACAAGAACCCAGAAAGCTACACCAAATAATGGGAGACCTACCTGAATGTCGATCTAATCCAGCGCCTCCATTTTATCATACTGGAAAAGATTACACGGGGTTTATTCGTGTAAAAGCAAACAAAGGAAGAGGCATCAAAACAAACAAGGGGTACATCGCCTTGTTTATATGCATGGTTACGAAAGCGGTCCATATAGAGCTGGTCTCCGATCTAAGCAGTTCGTCATTCTTAGCAGCGTTACGTCGCATGGCGGCACGACGAGGGACTCCAAAGCACATCTATTCAGATAATGGCACTAACTTTGTAGGTGCCAACAAGATCCTTCAGGAGGAACAGCAACAGTTTGAGCGAATTTTTAGCGACACATTTTACAGAGAAATAGCGGAGATGACCATAGAATGGCATTGGAACTGCCCTTCTTGGCCGAGTGCTGGAGGCATCTGGGAGCGATCTATCCGGAGTCTGAAACAACATCTGAAACGAGTAATAGGAGACCAAGCTCTTACATTTGAAGAGTACCGCACAATCTTGGCTCAAATAGAAGCGGGCCTCAACTCAAGACCACTGTGCCCAATATCTGAGGATATCGATGACATCGATTTTCTCACGCCAGCACATTTCTTAACTACTCGCGCCGGTCTTACTGTCATAGACACGGCACAAGATGCGAGAACGAGATGGTATTTGGTGAACAAAACGTTCCAAGATATATGGAAGCGGTGGAAAGCGGAGTATCTTAGCCAATTATCGATACGCAGCAAGTGGTTAAAACCACAGCAGAATATAGAGATAGGTGACATGGTTACCATTCATGACGATAACTTACCTCCGGGAAAATGGCCTGTCGGTCGGGTGGTAGAGGTCCATCCAGGAAAAGATGGAGCTGTCCGGGTGGTGACATTAAAAACCAAAAATGGTTTCATGAAGCGACCTATCATCAAGCTGTCTATCCTACCTATAGCAGAAAACGAAGCAAAAAAGCAGCATAAGCAAAACAATGAAGCAAAAGCGGAAGAGAAAGCGAGCAAGCCGACCAGCAGTGGTCCTAAAATATATAATATAGCATTAGCATTGCTATTTTTTATGAGCCTTGTACTATCCACTGAAGCATCATACAAACGAACAGCATTCGATAGCAATCAAACATTGTATTTTGACCCTTTAGGACAAATGCATCTTATTCGTGATCAGTGGAAAATCGTAACTTATTACAATATGTCTCCTTACTGGCAAGGAGACAAAGCGGTCACACAATTTTCGAAATATCTCGATCAAACATGCGAGAAAATTCAAAAGCAGAGCCATTGTAAAATTATCATCCTACAAATACAACACGAGTACGATGAACTACAATATTATAATCAGCTGTTGCTGAATCAGCACTTCGGAGCGCGTTCGCGAACTCGACGCGGGCTTATCAATGCAGTCGGTTCCATAGCTAATTCATTGTTCGGAGTACTGGACCAGGAATTCGCAGAAAAATACAAGTGTGACATTGAACTTGTACACGATAATATAAACCATCTTAGTCAGCTGTACAGGAATCAGACATCGGTCATAGAAGCGGAGTATAATATCTTAAAGCGAACAGAAGAGACTATTGAAAAGCGGCATAAGATAATCAATAAACATTTGAATTATTTAGACAGCGTCACCAACACAGTACAACAGGAGATCGACGTAATGTCTATTCAGCAAGATTTCTTCTTAGCAGCATTAGCGACCATGAATATGATTCAGAATTTAAAGCGGATTCAGGACACTTTTCTTGATTCCATGACTGAGATCTATCATGGACAGATTAATCTTTATCTCTTGACTCCACAACAACTCCGTGGGGAGTTACAGATTGTGTCTAGTCAAATATCGAAAGACCTAGCATTACCTATAGATAACATTCAGTTCAACCTGTACGACATCTACAAATTGTTAAAAGTAAAAGTGAGGATGATGGACGAATATTTCATATTTGAAATTAACTTACCGTTAATTAGCAGAGATACGTTCCAGCTATACAATTTGATACCAGTACCGGTTCAAATTAATAAAAGTATGATCAGCATCAAGCCAGCGTCTGAATACGTAGCGATCAACTTGAGAAGAGATTCATACTTAACAGCCAGCGTCAGTGATCTTCTAAGTTGTGAAAACCAAGCGGAAACCTACCTTCGTCGTCTACAAGGACCAGTCCGGAGTTTAGGTCCCGATGAACAATTCTGCGAAAAAGAGAAGCCATCTACTTGCAGGATAATTAAAACTAGCTGTGAAAACAAATGGGTTCCATTACATGACTATTCTACCTATTTGTATTTCTGTTGTGACTCATACTCTTTGAGAGTCATATGCGACGACGACCTACAAGCGAGCGAAGTCAGCAAGGCTGGACTTATTCAAATAACTCAGCAATGCATTGTGAAGGGTCATGATGTAACACTTTATTCTCATCAGCAATTAGAGAATACGCTTAATCTTAAACCAAATATACTCGAGATGAAAATAACTCCCATAAATCGTATAAATCAGTAATCTTACGCTACCTATCCAAAACTTCCAAGAAGATAAGGTCAACGAAGATATCACACCGATAAACGTTTCTTTAAAGCATCTCGGTGAGCAAATTGAATCGATGAAAAAATCATCCGAGCAGACAGAGGTTTTAACGACACATGACATACATCAGTATGCGTTGTCGTATGGCCTATTAGCAGCAGCTATCGCAGCGGTCCTGTGGTTCCTGTGGAGGAGATATCGGCGAACCGGTGGTGCGCCCATCCAAGGGCGGGTCCAGAGCGTTCCAGCGAGTGTGAGTGTGTGTATAAGCCAATCTGAGAAAGAGCAAAGCTCTAGTGTAAGTGCGCGAAATCAACCCCTGTCCGAGCAGGAGGCAAGTGTCAGTGATAGTGCGCGCGTACCTAATTTATGTAAACGGTGGTCTAGTTTACGTTTAAAAAAGCGAGACATGTCAACGTCTCCTTTAGCTAAAAGGCAATCAGTGTTCTCGATTAATGACTCAACTGTTTGAGCATATATGTCTAGCTATAAGATCACGTTACGATTGTTCTATCAGTTTGTCAATCATTTCTCATCTAACATTGTCTTAACTCCTTAGCATTTTAAGCTCACACTCACCTAACTCTTTATTTTTGTATAAGCTTATCTCATCTCTTCCCCTCGGGAGCATGTTCGATGCAATAATTGCAATCGACCACGTTTTGTTTACGTAGCAACACGATGCGGCCGCACCGAGTGCGCCTCGAGCTCAGTGCATAACGGACAGCAACCGGGTGCATTCATTTCCATCATTTTAGCGATAGTTTACGTTAACTCATTAAAAACCTTAAAGTTGTTTGAGTGTTTAACTTCGCCACCAGCCCATCAGGTACCACTTAGTCGCGTCCCCTACAATTTTCAACGCACGAGGTAGCCGAAGTCATTGATAAATAAGGAGCGTCTGAGTTTACGCGCGCAACGTTCATACCTGACGGCGGAGGGTCGGTGACAGCAGTCGCTGCAGATAGCGAAGCCTGCGAAGCCGCAGGCGAGGGGGCGAGCGCGCGGGGCGCAGCGGGTTTGTTTACATAATTGAAGTTGCTTAAGTGTATTAACGAATGATGTTTACGGTTGCAAATCGAACAAGTATTTGTTGACTTGCACATTTTAATATCATGAAATCCTAAACAATTACGACAAAAGTTATGTTTGTTTACTAAATCTAATCTTTCTTTTGCGTTTTGATTCAT
Organism: Diarsia mendica; assembly: GCA_949316265.1. NCBI lineage: Eukaryota > Metazoa > Arthropoda > Insecta > Lepidoptera > Noctuidae > Diarsia > Diarsia mendica. The sequence continues at coordinate 13,190,946 of OX438914.1, read as the reverse complement.
GAAATGAGGACATCGGTAAAGTGGGTGTGGATCAGGTGACGCACACACTTTGCAGGCTCGCACTGAGGCGTCCTGGGTTGTAATCGCGAAGGCTAGGCTATTTTTGTATTTAGAAGTGGATTTATTATTTTCATTATTATAACTACGAACTTTAGAGGGATTAGAGTGATTACGAAGTGTTATTATTTTACTTTGTTCTTTTAAGAATTGCGAAAGATGATCGAAAGTAGGTATTGCAATATGACTATGTGATCGTTCGAAAAGGTTAACGACCTCTTTATCGAGCTTACTGAGTGCAATATCCGTTATTATAAAATCTGGCAAATCCGTAATGTTTAAGCGCCGCAGGGCGGCTTGCGATGCATGGAACTGCTCAATAAATGTGTCTATAGATTGATAAGGCTTAAACTGAATCATTTGATGTAAGTACATGGAAGCTTGTACGCGCGTATCTTGATATTTTTCTATTAAAGCATTCCAAATGAGTAGGTAATTATTAGCGGTAGGCGCGACACCCGAACAAACAGTTAATGCCTTGTCAGAGAGACACCCTATCAAGTATTGTACCTTTTCGGCGTCAGTTAGATGCGAATTATCATGAATACGACTTTTAAAGTTTTCATGAAAAGTTATCCATTTGCTGGGCGTGCCATCAAATGAAGCAAGTTTTAAAGGCGGCAATTTACGATTTAAAAACTCGAATTTACTACTGCTGTTTTCGCTATTTTGAGACCTAAGAAGGTTAGACTCAATTGCTTTAATTTCACCACAGAACAGAAAAAACTCTGTAGAAGTGGTATGTGACGAAATCTGTATCGGAACCAGTGTCGCCAAACTAACACAATCAAACCATTAATCATACAGTGCACTACAACTACACAATTTGTTTGATTGGTCGTTTCAATTTCAACCACAACCAGCGTAACTCACAAATTCTACATTTTAAAAATATACCTTCGTGGTATTACGATAGGATTTATTTTGCTTCACTCAGAAATAAAATACGACGTTTTGTAATCAGCAATCATACTACACATTATTGCCTAGTAAATTCCGCTACTCGTCCATAGATGGCAGTATTTTCAATGGACGCAATAATACACTTAAAAACTGCAGTAATAAGGATTATATTCGCGTCACAGGTCTGTATTTTTTGCTACTCGGCCAAGGAAGAGACACATTAAGCTTTTATCAATATTATCGATATCGATAGATAACCAATTTATTTTGAAAAAAAGTTTGTAGTATTATAAAAGCTCGTGAACACATTCACAAGAAGTTGGCAGATTCGGCTCAAAATTAAGTTGTTATAGTTTTCCTTGCCTATCTTTCAAAACTTTATATATTTTTCAACACACTTGCTCATAAAGTGGCTATAATTTCACCGTAATTAGGCACGTAATGACACCTATAATCAAACTGTGACTTTTTCATTGCTATTATTCACTAGCGAGTTATAGGTTTTTTTTTAATTTTATTGGTTAAGTTGCTATGTTTTAAAAAAAGTTTCGATACAAAAAAGATCGTGTTCAATAGTAAAAATAAATTAATGTACCTAGTGCTTCCCCATTTCATGCAACTTGGAATTTAAATAGATAATTTCATCTTTCACTCAAATAATATAACTTTTGTTTTCTCTGATAGAAAGAAAAAAAATACCCATTTTGTCCGTGGCTAAAACTCTATTATCCGCGAAAAGTCAAAAATAGTGAAACCACATTCTTTTAGTCTATGGCCGATCGTCATTGTTACAGTAGTGGCGCCACTGGTCAAGAAAAAATGCATCGCTACGTCAAACTTAGTACATTTATTTTAGTTCCGTGTTTTCCCGCCTGCATAGATAACTTGGTAGAACTGTAGATGCGCGCGCATTATTTTTTCCCGCTATTGTGAAAAAAAAAAACAGAACTTGTTTTAACTGTTGAAGTTGGTAGAACTGTAGATGCACGCCCGCTATTGTGAAAAAAAAACAGAACTTGTTTCAACTGTTGAAGATGACTTTGTAATATTATTTTCTTCACAAGTGTGTTGAAAAACGTCGTATGATACACGTGTTTATTGATGATTACCGTCCTCGGCTTTCTTAAGACCCTCACCTGACGGCTCGGGTCTCAATGGCGCCTCTGCGGTAATCACCAACGTTATACACTTGTACCATAATGTACTATTACTATTATGTATGTATATATGTATGTATTTATTCTTATAATTTAGGTATATATCTTTTCTATTACGTTTTTTTTTCTGTTTTGCACCTACTATGTATTGTCTCTGCATCACCCTACGGTAGACTGGTAGAAAATGCCCAAGGCATTAAGTCCGCCTTTGTACGATTTTGTTGTGCATAAAGTTTTAATAAATAAATAAATAAACAAATAATTGTACCTAATAATAAATGTAAATAATAAAACAAAATAAAATACAATATTTTATTACTTAGGTACATAAAAATATTTACAACAAACCCAAACAAATAAATACTAACAGAGTTTTTCAATGAGAAAATTCTAAGGAGTTAACATAAAAGAGAAATTATATTGACTTTTTACCCGACTGCGGATGCGTGCGTCTTTGGGAAACCTAAAACATTTATGATTAATGAATGATAGACATAGAGAGATACTTTTCTTTAAACTACTTCCAACTTAGAGCCAATTAAAATGTTGTAATCGTAATTATTGCACTGCAGCATAATACTATTTACTAGTGAACATTTTGGATTTCATTTAAACTAATAATTATTATAAATGCGAAAGTTTCCCGATGTCTGTCGCGCTTTCACGCCAAAACTACCGATTGAATGAAATTTGGTACACAGATAGTCTAGAGCCTGAAAAAAGGACATAGGCTACTTTTTAAGGTTGTGGAATCTTGTGGAATCAGTATACCTACAGGATTTATAAAATACGGATGGTTCGGCGCGGATAGGTGCGTGATGCCATAATACTATGTATTTCATATAAAGATTTATAAAATGCGATGACTGCGGCGATTGCGGCGCGGTCAGGTGCGCGTTCACCTTTGGTGCGAAAAAAAGGTTGAAAGGGACACAGAAGGGAAGGGGAAGGGGGATGAAGACATTACTTTTGGTCGCGATAACCGACATCGGTCCCGGTAACCGACATTCACGCGGACGAAGCCGCGGGCATCAGCTAGTATCTTTATAATAATAATCACTTTATTATTATGGTTTGGTGGTCTCTATGGTCCTTACATTCATAATTTATTTAAACAGGTATATTTCGGTGGTAAAGATGCCATCATACAAAAGAAAAACATAACTTGTCAATATTATTGTGTCAGTTTTTACGTAAAAAGTCAATGCAATTATCAATCATTATTAAAATTTGTAAAAGTTTGATTCTATATTAGCTACAAAACATGTAACTTTAATGTTGTACAGGTACACCTCTCAAAATAAATTTTATGTGATAATTAGGATCTTTGTATTGAAATGTTAAACAGTAAGTAAAACATTGTTTTATTTTATCGATATCTAACGATCAAATCTGCAACCGATCTTAACCACATCACTAATTGAGTAGCATGGAACTTTCGAGAACAAAAAAGATCCTTGTTCAAAATATAACAATCGACATTCGATCTAAAATAAACTTTATTTCAATGGGAAAAGGTTGATTATAATTTTCTAATAATGTGACAGATTGTCACATTTTTAAGAAATTTTAGAAAATTGATATTAGCTACGATTTTATTAGAAAACAAATAAAATCGTATCTACCGATGATAGGAAACACCTCCGTTTTTAAGTTTTTTTTTTCTACAGTCATTTTTACGCTCCAAAATTGCACAATACGTGACAATACGGTATATTAATGCAAAAATTAAATAGGCGGGAGACTAGCGACTCGAAGCGATGTCAAAACACGACTAAGTCAAAAATTTGAGAGTTTGCAGTACAGTGCAAAGATATGACAGCCGTGCTACGCCTACTTAGCATTTCCACTGTTCTTTCTGTTCCGTGAATTTCACAATAAATTTCATCAAATGCTGACAACGGCTGGTAATTAGAATAGAATAGAATAGAATATTCGTTTATTTGCTTATAATGTAGGTATTTACAATAAGGTGGTTACATCATTTTAGAGAATCCTTGTACATTCTACCATTTTGGCATGCAAATATTGATGCTGTTCATCATCAGCTATGAAACAGCTACAACTTATCAGCTAGAAAGTGCGATACGGAGTAATAACATTTATTCATTAGTAAATTAGTTAGTTTCTTTTTGAAAATTGTTACTGGTTCCTCCCTTATACAATTAGGAATATGATTAAAAATTGCCGGCGCCATACCGAACACACTTTTTTTCAATAAAGCTGTCCTAAATCGAACTGTGCGTAATATGTTTTGATATTGAGATCGCAAATTTGCATCTCTGTGTCTGCTTTCCGAGAAAGTTAAAAACAGATGCGGATTACATTTAACAAAAAGAGCAATTTCTAGAATATAAAGAGATGGAAACGTTAACAACTTATGAGTTTTAAAATATTGCACACAGCTGTCAGTAACCTTCAGACCAAATATTGCTCGCAGGCAGCGCTTTTGGGCTTTAAAAATGCTTTCTCTTTCGGTACAATTACCCCAAAATATAATACCGAATCTCAAAATTAATAGCTGATCCAGCTTCCAAGAGTGCTAAATTGTAAGCATCAAGCGTTTCCATAAAATTTGTTCTAATTTGCTCAAGGGAATTAATCCTAGCTAGAAATTGAGATTTTAAAGAACTATTTACTGAAACTTGTCGACCGAGGTCATAAATTAATTGCAGCATTTTAAATAACATTTCCTTCTTAGATTCAAACAGAAGCATTTTTGAATCTTCCTCTGCGGAGCCATAAGATTCCTTATCGGACTCCTTGACTTTACCTTGCTTTGAAGCCATTTTTATGCGTTGGGAAAATGCCTATTCGAGTTAAGGTGAATCCTTCAACCAGCCCGCGAAATTCAAATTTTCTTAAGTTTTTTGCAATTTGCAGGCCAGTGATAGGTTGTATGTTGATGAACATTTGATTCGCGGCTGTAAGACATATGTAGTTACAGAATTATAATCATCAAAATCATTAATACAACCCTCCGAGCTCATGTAACTCCCAAGAATGATTATTTCATCAAAAGGTCATTCTTGAGAGTTACATGAACTTGGAGGGTTGTAATGATGATTTTGATGATTACAATTCTGTAACTGCATACGTCTTACACCCGCGAATCATATTTTCACTAACATACAACCTAGCACTGGCCTGCAAATCGATAAAAACGTAAGAAAATTTTAATTTTCGCGGGCTACCGTGAACATCAACCTTAATAATCGACAATAATAATTTCGAGATGAGTGAATGTATGCGAAATATCGAGAATAAATTGGACTTGCCCGCGTGCGTTATGTGTTGGGAAAACTTGTGAAATATGTGTGCGATGACTACAATATATTTATAATACTTTAGCTATTGAGTGTTTAGCGTGAAATAAGATGCGTTTTTAAAGAAATAACTTAGCGTTGATGAGATGTTAGCGGGAATGTGCCCTCGTGGGCTTGTCACGTAATGACGAGAGTAATGGCGGATGCGTAATTGAGCGTTTTTTATGCGAATAAATAGATAAATGCGGTAAATATGATGCGTTTGGTGAGTGTAGTGTATATGCGAAGTAATTTTTTGTTTTTTATTTGCGAAGGACCAGAACACTTGGAAGGAATATTGGTACTCACGGTTCAGGTTTAAGGGATTTATCTTCGATAACACAGTTTTGGGAGCACGTTGATTCTCAGATAATCCACCAAGTGTCACAATATGATAATGAGGATCACACACACATTAATTCACAGTTTCTAGCTAGATTTTTGAGTCGTTTTTTAATGGCGGCCGCCTTTGAGCGCAAGCGCACGTTTTTACGTGTATTTGTTATTGATGCTGTATTACGACTAATGATAGTGGGGGCGGGGTGGTATGGAGAGGAAGCGGGATTTGATTGGACGTCTGATCCTTCGCTTTGAAAGGACCAATGAGAGAAGAGTATGGTAGTGTGTGCAGTGTTGCAATTATGCGTTTGTGATTTCCATAAATAATTAGATAAATAGATATCAATAAAATGCGGATAAATAATGTTAATGGCGCAGACAATTAGTACTAATTGTTATTGTTGTTATTCAATATTTCATTGTGTGGAATTAATAAATAAAGCTTTATTATTATTATTATATATACGTTCTAGGCCTAGCCCAACTCTCTTTGGAATGCTGTACTTCCTCGAACCAATATCACAAGACCTCACAGACGTCGACCGTGTGTCCCCTGAGCACTAAGTTACACAAATGCTTTTCAAAATTGCGTACTAACAACTCCCAATATCCTAATGTCATAATCACAGAAACCAGTACCAACATTTGATATCTGTGCACGCCTCCTGTCCTCAATCTACTTGGAAAATTGTACTTACCGTATTTATTATCGCAGGGTCGACTGTTGCGAAGAAACCAAAACTGCACTTACGAAGATCAAAATCAGAAGACTCAATACCAGCCGATCAAAAGACGAACCAAGTATCGGACTCGACAGTTATCCGAAGCACTCGAAATCGTACTTCCAAAGCTGAATACAAAAAGCCGCACGAGTGTGAAATATGTCAGCGTCGTTTCAGATGTAAGCCGCATTTAATCAATCATATTCGTACACACACTAGTGAGAAACCTTACGAATGTGGTGTATGTAAACGTAGTTTTTCTAGGGAGTCGAGTTTAGCTAGACATATGCGTACACACAGTACACACACAGTATCACATTTGAAAGGTGAAAAACCTTTCAAATGTGATACTTGTCAGCGTTGTTTCACACGTAAGCCGGATTTAATCAATCATATTCGTACACACACTGGTGAAAAACCTTACAAGTGTGACGTATGTCAGATTTGTTTTAGTAAGCAAAATACTCTAATAAGACATATTCGTACGCACACTGGTGAAAAACCTTACAAGTGTGACGTATGTCAGAAGAGTTTCAGTCGAAAGGGTATTATGGCTGAACATATGCACACACACACTGGTGAGAAACCTTACAAGTGTGACATATGTCAGAAGAGTTTCAGTCGAAAGGCTCGTTTAAACGAACATAATATGCGTAGACACACCGGTGAAAACCCTTTCAAATGTGATACTTGTCAGCGTTGTTTCAGATGTAAGACGAATTTGAACATTCATGTTCGTACACACACTGGTGAAAAACCTTACGAGTGTGACGTATGTCAGAAGAGTTTCAGTCGAAAGGCTCATTTAAACGAACATATTATGCGTAGACACACTGGTGAGAAACCTTATGAGTGCGATATATGTCAGATTTGTTTTGTTAGCAAAGATAGTTTAAAGAAACATATTGGAACGCACACTGGTGAAAAACCTTACAAGATGCACACACACATTGGTGAGAAACCTTACAAGTGTGACATATGTCAGAAGAGTTTCAGTCGAAAGACTCGTTTAAACGAACATATGCGTAGACACTGATGAAAAACCTTACAAGTGTGACGTATGTCAGAAGAGTTTCAGTCGAAAGGATATTTTAAACGAACTATGCGTAGACACACTGGTGAAAAACCTTACAAGTGTGACGTATGTCAGAAGAGTTTCAGTCATATGGGTTCTATGACTGTACATTTGCGTACACACACTGGTGAAATACATTACAGAAGCTTGAACCTTGTCAGAAGAGTTTCAGTCAGAAGAATAATTTAACAATTCATTCATGTAAAAAAAATGACGTGTGAAAACTAAGGGAAAACTGAAAACAAAAAAAACGTTACGGTTTACGGTTCTTCCCCTTTTTTTCCTGTAACTTAAATAGAAAACCCGTACAAGTATAATAATAATAATAGGCGGCGCAGATTTTGACATAAAGGTGTTAAAAATACAATTAAGTTGTAAATCATACGAGAGCTTAAGTTTACTGGGCACGCCACGATAGTTGCGGTAAGTCCCCTCTTTGAGGAGTGGCTGGAGAGGCACCAGTCGGCACCACGGCGCCCTCACCTTCCGTCTGACGCAGATCCTCACCGGACACGGGTGTTTCGGGAGGTACCTGTACCGAATCAGGCGGGAGGAAACGCCCGGATGCTTCCACTGCGAGGATCGACCGGAGGACACGGTGGAGCACACTGTGGAGGCGTGCCCTGCTTGGGCGGAGCCCCGCCGTGTTCTCGTAGCGGCGATCGGTGGCGGCGACCTCAGTGATGCTAGCGAAGGAGGTGGCGGAACGAGAGAGGGAGAGAACCTCTCACCGTCCCAGCCGCCGCGGAAGGCGCGGAAGGCGCTCCGGGCGTCGGGGGTCACGCGATGACCTCCGGCCACCGTAGACGCGGGCCTGTGGACGGTGAGTAACGGGCTAGCTCGCCGTCCGGCCGTCATCATGACGGCAACAGACCGTGTCGGCGGCGCGTACGTGTTCCACGCGCGCCTCAAAGAGAGATGTCAGCAAGGAGGGGCCCGCAAGGGCCGACGCCCGTCGGGGCTGCGATTGTCGAAAGGATAACCGGCTCCGACACAAGGGCGAAGAAGGAACATGGGTTCGGTATTTAGTCAGTAGAAGTCTGACACTCCCCTTCGCTCTGCCCAAGAGCGGGGGGGGTTATTCGATGATTTTCCACCCACCAAAAAAAAAAAAAAAAAAGGGGACAACAAATATATCATCGTCAATAGGGTTTTACGGAAGTTGCCGATCGACGTGGTGGCGCGCTTTGAGCAGTCACATGGGGGTGCATCGACGGACCACCTCCCGAGTTACGATGACTTGAGGGTATTCTTGGAAGGCGAGTGCAGGCGTGCGGATTGCCAAGGGGCATCCACGTCGCACCCTCCTCCGTCAACCCGACGTACTAGCGGGCCCAAGCAGGTTGAGTGAGCCCCGTCGGGGGGGGGAAGAAATACCACGCCCTCCAATCGGAAGTGGAAGCTTAAGTTTACTGGCTGTAGGTTTAGTAAGCTTTGTTAAAATGTTAAAAGGGTGGATGTGGCCACACCGTTGTTTTAATTCTGTTGATTGTTATGAAGCCGTCGCGAGTAAACTTTTTTTCCTTGATTTTTGTTGGTTTAATATAGACAACAATGGATAGAATTGGTAAATGGTGTACCCTTGATAAACAGATAGAATTTTCAAAGAATTTCTTTTCTCAGAAAATGTTTCATGTAATATTTGGTTCTTGTATTTTTGGTTCGAATATTGTTCTTTCAAATACTATTTACTTGCATGAAACATATTTTACAGAAACCCAAATCAATGAATTTTATAATCACATTTTTATTTCATAAACTTATCACACAGTAGAATTATTTTTTATCGAATACTGTTTGTTCGGTGTATTTTTCCATGGCATTTTATAACAACGAAAATATAAATATAGACGGTATACTACTTATAAATAAATATGGGTAAGTAATTGGTTACATATTTTAACGCCGAACTATGATACTAGCACGATTTAGGGCACTCCAACCAAATTAGTTAGGTTAGAACTGTGACCAGCTACTGCATCGAAATACACAGCTACGGCACTCTGACAGTTTTGAACCGCTGTCATACTGTTAAGGTGTGTCCTTAATTTTATGGGAGTTTGCAAATCAGGTAGATAATGACCAAAGTGACTGGTTTATTCTTCTCGTGATAGAAATTTATTTAGATTTACAAATGATAAGCACACAGGACAGACTTCAGTTTATGATGCGAGGTAGAGCCGAAAGAGCAAAGGGCCTCTCGGAGCGTGGATTTTGGTTTATATGGAAGTGGTTTGCGCCCTCCGTCGGATAAAGCAGGAACTACGTAGCTTGCAGCTTGGGTTGTATGTTCGATGTCATGACTCGATGCTCTCGTAGTTCCTCGTAGTTGTGCACAGATGGCGCTGTCCTCAACACATACTATTACAGATGTCAGTTTTTAATAATTTGTTAAAAACGATGAGATTTTAAAGTATAAAGTATATGGTTCGAAATGTTAAGAAACTGTCACTCGATAAAATATAATCCGTTGTAAAAAGCTTTTTATTAAATAAACAGTATAAGAATAAATAATATTTGATTTGTTATTCTATGATTATGAAAATTCTAAATTGTAACTTTATTCGAAACAAAAATCGATGATTTAAAATTCTTCAAAGTAAGTATTCTGCGTATAGATTAGGCTATGAAATGATAATGAGAACAAAAATATGTGAAACGAAATTCTATGAAATTATTTGCTGTAAAACAACGCTCAACCGGTTTTTATGACGAACTACAGGTCTCACAAAAAATATTTTGTCATTTTTTGTTACAAATAAGATTTCATCAACTTTTGGCATAACTTTTAGTCGTAGAACCAAAACTAGAAAAGTTATGAGCATTTTTATAGCTGGTGTTTTAAGGAATCATTTTCATTGAGAACTTTTAAAATTATGTTCATTAGTTAAGGTTAGGCTTCGAAACGAATACTATTTTTCACTTATAACTTTTTGTTTTACCCGTATGTATTTAAATGTTCGACATCTAAATATGCTCCCTTAAAATACGTAGTATTGTGTTAGCTACATAAATACATTTGTACCCACTTAGTTTTAATATAATATGGCGGGTAGTGCGCGCCCGAAGTGTGCGAGAACCTCTTTACAGTTGCTCGTCCACCTGACAAGATCAAATTGGCCTCGCTTGAAGAGTTGAATAAGCTCTTCACAAAGCGAAATGGCCTGCGGAGTGGATGTGACACTACAGGCGATGTCATCCATATATAAAGCGGAAGATGCTACAGCTGCGGCAGCAGGAAAGTTGTCGCCTTCATCGGCTATCAACTTGCGGACAACGCGTAACGCGTGGTAGGGACTGGACTTGAGTCCAAAACAAACCCTGTTAAATTTATATACGGACAAAGGTTCACCGCTGTCAAAGCGATAGAAAATCCTTTGAAACCTACGGTCAGATTCACGAACGCCGATATTGAGAAACATCTGACGGCAGTCAGCTGACAGCGCGACTTTGAAAAGACGAAACTCTATTAATGTATTAAATAAGTCACCCTGTAAATTAGGGCCAGCATGTAAAATGTCGTTAATAGACTGACCAGATGTAGTTTTACAACTAGCATCTAGAACCACGCGAAGCTTAGTCGAAGCTTTATCTTCACGCACTACGCCGTGATGGGGGATGTGATACGCTGGAAGAGATGTATCCCCACCATTGACAACGGGACTCAGAAAGCCTTTATCTAGGTAATCACGGATGACGTCATTGTAAGCGCCTCTCAACTTGAGCGACGCATCAAGTCTGCGTTCTAAACAATGAAAGCGTCTTAATGCGGCGGCGTAGGAGTCACCTAACGAATACGGATCACCACAAAATGGCAACGCCACAACATATCTGCCGTCGTCATCACAAACGGTAGTAGCACAGAAGAAATCCTCACATTCTAGTTCCTTGCGGCTATGTGAGGGCGGTGCGGAGATTTCTTCAAGCTCCCAGAATCGCTTGAGCAGAGCTCAGATCAAATAGCAGCCAGATAGAGCGCGTAGAACACGAGATTGCTGTCACCAAGGCAAATACAAATTCAAAAGAGAATACAACCACGCGTCAGTACTAAGTTACGCGTCGTACTGATTAGACGTCACAAGTGACTTATTATTTTATGTCAAATCATGCCGTCTTGTGTCTTTATACATTGTAAAAGTTGTTCCCAAAAACAAAGAAAAGAAGATGGAATATCTTTCCATAGGTTACTATTGTTTATTTTATTGTTTTGGTATTTATTTTCCCTTTAATATTTTCAACACACTCAGAACGAAAAATATTGACAGTTATTCGTCTGTGTTGCCAGTTTACATCGAAATAGGTCTCCTTGAATTAGGGGAATTTGCATTGTGTGTAGGAAGATCGATGAATTTATACATGTTTAGGCAGAAATAATTTTGTGTAATCTATACTAATCTATACTTCTATACTAATATTATAAAGAGGTAAAGTTTGTGTGTTTGTATATTTGTTAAATTGTAAGGGGTAATCTCGGGATCTACTGAACCGATTTAAAAAATTCTTTCACCAATAGAAAGCCACATTATTGCTGAGTGTCATAGGCTACTTTTTATCCCTGTATTCTCACGGGAACGGGATCTACGCGGGTGAAACTGCGGGACGTCCGCTAGTAATAGTATAAAGCTGAAGAGTTTGTTTGGTTGAATGTGCTAATCTCTGGTTCGAAAAATACTTTTGTGTTCGATAGCACATTTATCGAGGAAGACTATAAACTATACAATATCATGCTACGGCCCTTAGGGGCTGAGCTGTTGGTGACACCGCGGGAAACAGATAGCATATTTTATAATTATCTTTGTTTGATTAAACTGTTCTTTATTTTAACCAACCAAAAAGTGCTTTATTTTCGATTTTGAGTTTTTAGCAACCGCTAAATATTGTTCATCATCTGCCTAGCCTTTTTCCCAACTATGTTGGGGTCGGCTTCCAGTCCAACTGGATGCAGCTGAATACCAGTATTTTACATGGTGCGATTGCCTATCGGACCTTCACAACCCAGTTAATACTGGGTAATACGATATCCTTTGGTAAGACTGGTTGTCAGACTTTCAGGTCACTGACTACCTAATGACTGCGAAAGATCTACATATATATCAAAATATTAATTATGGTGGGCATCAACACGTTAGAACTGAGACGTAAGTGTGCGCTGTTGATGCACTACTATCTACTACTTAATAATAAAATTGACGACTAATTCAGGAAGTTTGTTCTGTAAAGTGATCCTAGTAGGAAAGTTTTGGGTTAGTTCTGATTTTTTCATTCCATATGTGTTTTGGGGTGCTAAATCTGAATCTGAGGTTTGCGGACAAAATTTCGTGACGCAACATTAAAAAAACCAGAAGAAACCAGTTTTTTTTTTGCTTTTTTCCGGTTCTTTGCTTAAAACTCGAAAACTGTTAACTTTTAGTAAATGGTCTGTTTACAGAAATTAAAGTACTTAAAGTTCTCTACAAATATCACTATTTTGGTTATTGTACAGACGAAACGTTCGGTCACAAGTGCAAGTTGAAAATTGGCAATTTGTACCGGTGTGACTGCAAAACCCACTTTTTAGATTTGTATTGAAAGGTTTTTAAGTTAATTAAAATAAAGACCGAGTCACACGGATAATTCACGTTTTGACTCAAATATTATAGCTAGATTGCAAAAAAGCAAAATAACTTAGTTAAAAAGCAGTTAAAGCCGCTTTACATTCCAATCGGAAACAATGTGCTAAACTGTTGTAGACGTTGTAGTATACGTGTGTACGTGTAGCGCACACTAGCGCACTATAAACTGGATGGCAATCGGCATTTATAGTTTCAGTTTTTTTTTTTTTCATCAGTTCTACCTTTTTTTGATACCTACTGAATTTGCATAATTTTTGCCTTTTTTCTTTTTAATTACTTGTGTGGAAAACCAGGTGACATTTATCAAATGACAGCATCCATAAAAATTTAATATTGAAATGTAAAAAGTGGGTTTTGCATAAACTGCTAAAAATTTACAATTTTCAACTCGCACTAGAAACCGAACGATTCGTTTGAAAAAAAAAACTAAATACTGGTATTTGTAGAGAATTTCAAGTACTTTAATTTCTGTAAACAGACCATTTACCAAAAGTTAATAGTTTTCGAGTTTTAAGCAAAAAAGCAAAAATAAAACTGTCTTTTCTGTTTTTTTTTAATGTTGCGTCACGAAATTTTGTCCGCAAACCTCAGATTCAGATTTAGCACCCCAAAACACATATGGAATGAAAAAATCAGAACTAACCCAAAACTTTCCTAGCAATAATACAATTTAACTGAACTAGACGGGACTACTTTAGCTCGTTGTTCACTGTTTGCTCCGGACCGTCTGCGACGGTCGCGTGCCTGTGCCTCGAGAGGCTTGTTCGCGTGTCCCATTGTGCGTACCCAAACTGCTCGATATGCGCCCACAACCCAGGCGATGAATCTGCTAAACGCCCTGATTGCTCAGGAGCCGGATCTAGATATTTTTATGAGTAGCAATAAAGCTATGCTTAATAGTTGCATACGATTTTTAAGTTAGTGTGTGATGTTGACTTGCTGCACGCGTTGGTGCAAACTGTAAGTGTGGCAAGTACCTGCTTAAATAAATAAATAAATAAATCCGCTGTTATAAAACTAGACTGTGACGCCGAGTCGAGAAGGCACCTTACCACGTGAGGCTTATTAGCAGCGTCGCGAATAATAACCTGAGCTGTCGCTAGCAGTACCGTTGTCGTAGACATACATTGCTGCTTAGCATCGCGCTGAACATGGCAAGCATTCGCGCAATGGCGCGCGCACGCAATGGACGTCGCACACAACGATACTTCGTTTTGTGAGGCGGGCGGTGGTATGTTCGTAGTACCGGCGCCGGACTGCGATGACGCACTCGCATTAGTCTGAACCGGTTTACCTGACGATAACAGCTGTTGATTCCTTTCGAAATGCAGCAATGTGTGATGTCTTTGTTTACAAGAACGACAAGTGGTGCCGCTCGTGCAGTTTCTAGTTATATGTTTTAAACTTAGGCAGTTAACGCACGCTCGGTTATTTTTTACACATTTGAAGCGATCCGACGGGGATAAGTTAATAAACGCTGCGCACTTGAAATAATGGTCGTGTTCTATATTATCACACAAACATTTACTACAGTTATTACCATTATTCGACTCTGAGCAAGCTACATAGGATTGAGGATTCGGAGCGTGAATATTTTTATTATTTCGCGATTTGCTGGACGACTGTTTACTGTTATCCCAGGACGAGCTATATGAATTAAGCCGCAATTACATTAACCCCGCGCCGCCCCGCGCCGCGTGTCGCAACGCGTGGGGTAAGCTATCGGTTACATACATTTAGTATTGGAGTGATTACATTAGTCCCGTCCCGTCCCGCGTGTCGACACGCGGGACTAATGTAATCACTCCAATACTAAATGTATGTAACCGATAGCTTACCCCACGCGTTGCGACACGCGGCGCGGGGCGGCGCGGGGTTAATGTAATTGCGGCTTTAGGCTGCGTGCTGTTATAAATTCGGCACTGAACTCGGATGAAAGAAGTGAAGCTATCTAATGTAGGTATGCTATTGTTACGCTCCGTCATCTCGAAGGCACGAATGGTCTCCGTATCGAATTTCTGTAGCGCCAATTGTAGCAACATGAAATCCGAAAGATCGGGTAATTTTAAGTTTTTTAGTGCGCTAACCGCGCTCATAAAGTTATCTATAAACAGCTGGAAATTCGAGGCTGAAGCTGGGCCAGTCAATTTAAGATTTAAAGCCTGGTCAAAGTAAGTGGATGCGAGTACGCGGGTATCCTGATATCTATCTAGGAGTGACTGAAATATCAACTGATAATTTTCAGCACTGGGAGTAATTCCCGCGAAGACTGACTGCGCTTTCAGTGACAGCTTGCCTATCAAATAGTATAACCTGTCCGCATCCGTCAGCGAGCCATTGTCATGCACTGTTGACTTGATGCTAGCGTAAAATAGTGGCCAGTTCCGTATATCGCCATCGAAAGACATAAATTCAATTGGAGGTAGTCGTGGCGTGCGCGCTGGCGACGCCTGCGAGGGAAAATTACTACTACCTTCCAGCTGCGATTGTATACGTTTGATAATGCAATATAGATCTTCGAACGATGTATACGCCTGGAAATTCGGCTTTGCGTCCGGATCTATAGCCAACAACTTCGCGTTATAGGTGTCCAGCAAATGTTGGAAATCTGTTCTAATACTATCCACAGTTACGCAGTAGCTTAGAAACGCTTCTTTATTAGCTTCAGAAGCGTTAGCTGTCTTTGAACGCTCGTATATATTTTGTACACGCTCAAATAAGACATTACGTTTAGCTTCCAGAATGGTTAGTTCCCTTTCCTTTGACATGTTTCCGCTAATATAGGTATGTACATACCACTTAAAGTAATAAAATAACGTTCTTACAATATTTCTGCTGATACGATATTTTAATATGTAAGGTAGATGGTAGATGATTATGCGGTGATATTTGTAACTCAGCGAAAACTTTTTATAAAGTCGGGGGTATTTATTAAGTTGCTTGAAATATGGAAGTTTCTAGACAACTATGTTAGTTTTTTATTTAGATTAAGTATGTAGGTAGCTACTTTGAGTATATTACCTGCGGGAGTAACCACGTAGTGGGTATGCGTGGGACTAGGGGGTCTAGCTTTGTGCTAATAACCTCCTAGGTAGGTACTTATAGAAGATACCTACGCGTTATATGGGGAGAATATGGATTATGAATCCTTCTATTGCGGGTTAATTTATGGTGACCCCAACCTCAATAGAACACAGATGGAAATCCGGCTCGAAGGACCAAAAATATGGTTGACGATTGAGATATAATGATTTTACTTGCGATTTTAATAGTGGACTGTATTTTTTAGGATTCTCTGGTAATCGTCTCGGGGAATCTGTTTAACACAAGCGACATAAGGGAAAAGGGTATTTTGGCTCACCTGCTCGATGGGCTGGCGCGGCCGTCGGTCGTAACACGGTCTTCGAGCGTCTTCTGGTGCACCAGGTATAGCTTGCTGATAAACCCCGGGGTCACTTGTATATCGCGATTCCGGCGGGAAGCGGTTTTGACCTGCAAGCTGCGTACGACTACGCAGCGAGGTATAGGTTCGAACGTTCTGGTCTTTGGTGATGAAGTGTGCGTCGCCCAGCTGATTTTCGACAGGCGATCGCCAAAAGGGAGAGGGGGTAAGAGGGGGCGTATGTCGTCGCTTGTGCAATCTCTAATGTCATATGAAGAGTATATTTTACAAACGTGGTTGCGAGATGGCGCCACCATAATAGGTATATAGTTTTAAGATATTTAAAATATTTTTAAAAAAATACGGATTTGGTATCAATAAGTTAGTGATTTGATTTAGTTGAAATGCCAAAATGGCGCCTACGGGTGGTAGATTCAGCTGACGAGGCTATAAAAAGTCCGTTGCGCCATTTTTGCAGGGTACCATCTATCTGGCAGAAACTTGATGCTCCGAAATTTATTTGGCATAACACACTTGGCATATTCTTCTTTGAACGAATGTGTTTATGGCAGAACAATTATTTAATGGAATACTTATTTCGCAGAATGTTTAAATAGCCGAATTTTCAATGGCATACTTTTAAGATGGCAGAATTTTATTTGGTAGATTTTTATAAGGTATAACGACCGTCTCGCGAAAGTATCCTTTATGGGCGGCATGGGCACCGGGCCGTAGGCCGACGAAGGAGGCCGGCGGAGGCCCGGCACTTCGGGGACAGAAGATATTAGTGTTATTTAATATGCGAGCGAAGCGAGCGCGCGTCATTGAGTACATACATGCGTTGCATGTATGAGTGATGTCATTACATTACATTAATTATTATTAATATTATTTTTGACATACCAACATTTAATGTTCTCAGCTAGAAATTTTAGCCGGGGTGAGCTGATAATAATAATTAATAATAATAATTATTATTATTGCATGTTACACGTATGTATGAAATGAAATGCGTGCCAAAAGACGATTCTGATTATGAATATTCGGCGAAATGATGGTTCTGGAAATGAAGTTTATGCACAAAGATGATTCTGACTTACAAAATTATGCGTTTTGAATTTATGGTAAATGAGTGTATGCCAAATGATTTTCTGCAAAATGAAGTTTCTGCCATCCACTGTTATGCAAAACAAAATTCGGGTATATAAATTTCTGCTAAAAAAGGTAGACCCACTATTTTTATATTCTGAGCTATTTCCTGAGCTGGTAACGGCTAATGTTAATTTTACCAAACCTAATTCTTGACAGCGATCACGGCCCAATATTGGAGGAGAAGTTACATCTGCTATCAAGAAGTCAATAATATAATCCAACTCTTTATATTTTACTTTCAAGTTGCAACTGCCTACTACTGTGATGTCACTGCCCGAATACCCTCGAAGTTTGATACTGGTCGGAATAAGACAGTCTTTAGGTATTTTTAACGTTTCTAAATATTTATAGGGTAAAACATTAACATCTGCACCAGTATCAATTTTAAATGATACTGGTGCAGATGTTAATGTTGTTATTTATTGCTAACTTTACACACCAGTCACTGGAAGAATTGGTCAAATAATAAATTACCTGATCGTTTGACTCATCCTCGCCCCTTTGCACTTCATGTACCCTACAAACACGTGAGAAGTGGTTTAAATTATTACACTTTAAACATCTTTTCCCAATCGCTGGACATTTTGACTGGCCATTGACTGGCCTGTTGGTCTAGTGGTTAGTGACCCTAACTGCTATGCCGGAGGTCGTGGGTTCGATTCCCACCCAGGACAAATGTTTGTGTGATGAGCACGATCATTTGTTCTGTGTCTGGGTGTAATTTATCTATAATATGTATGTATTTAGAAATATATAAGTATGTTTATCAGTTGTCTAGTACCCATAACACAAGCTCTGCTTAGCTTGGGACTAGATGGCGTTGTGTGATAGTTGTGGAATATTATTATTATTATTATTTATAACCAATATGGTCCATTCCACACTTTCGGCACGAGCGTTCTTGGAGTCGCTGATTAGCGTTACCGTCGTAACCTTTCGACGTAGACGCCATCGTGTGTTGTTGGGAATACGATCAGGGGCGTATTTTGAAATTTGGCGCCCCGGGCCAATAACTTTTGCCGCCCCAGAAGTAAAAAAATGAGTTTTTTTTGCTTTCTTTTTTTCTAAAGCAGTTTCGAGTAAGTAGCTAACTAATCAACGAGTCGTTGAGCTTGGAAACAACCTCAACGTCTGTGTCGAACCCAGTTTCGTTTCTGCCGCCGGGGGCCCAACCTGATTTCGCCGTCTCTTCTAATTTCATTATTAGTCAAGAAAACTAGCTTAAAGTCAAAATACGAGGGCTAACGTAAGAGCGAGCGGAGCGAGCTCGAAAATTTTTGCCCCCTGCCTCTGAAAGGTTCTGAATTTCCTTTAAACGTTCAAAAAATATATTTAACTTACTTTCACTACTAATGCATTGAGGGATTGAATTGGACAATGAAGAAACTCGGTAGCAAGATCGAGCGTGAACATTTTAGCATTCCACATAGGTTAGATTTTCTTTTTACCGAGAAAAGCAAGCGGTGGGCGGCAGATTAGAAGTATATAGTGCTTGTTCACTTGATTTTTAGGGCGGCATACCTACTGGAATATACGTAAGGCTAATTCGAAAAACCGCCTCAGGGTGGCGGCGAGAAAAATACGCCTCTGCATGGTCATCCTTATTTTTACAAAGTCGTCCATGACGATGCCGCCTGGTTTCTGATAAGTTAACTTGAGCTGACATTGTTAAGAAAATGTAAAAAAGGTGAGAAGTAAAAGTGGAATGAATGGCGCCAAAACCAAAACAAAATGTAATCGGCCAGGGGCGGCTGGGCGGCTACGCCGCCCCTGACGTTCTGGCGCCCCGGGCCATGGCCCGGATGGCCCTAGGGTAAATACGCCCCTGTTATACGATGATGCCCCGCGGCCCGCTCCCGGTCGAGATCGACGCACCGACGACGCTCCTCGATATTGTTGACCACGGCGTTGTCTTGATACCCAATGCACTTGATTATTGATATCATTTTCTACGTTCTCACTTTCTCACTGCTCGTTCGTGTTACACAATACGCACAGTGTTCTGCCGACTCTTTCTTTATATTTCCTACTTGCACGCGCGATAACTGTGCTATGTTGCATATTTCTACGGCCTTTTGCAATGTCAATTTGGGCTCCCGAAGAAGGCGTTCTCGAAGTGATCCATCCTTAATTCCACAAATTAATCGGTCTCGTACCAAATCATCACATAATCTCTCGAATTCACATTTTACCGCCAATTTCTTCAATTCCAAAGAGAACTGTTCGACTGATTGGCCATCATTTTGCTCTCGTATGAAAAATGTGTGCCTTTGTACAGTTATGTTTTTTCTTTGTAGAAAAACTCCATCAAACCTCTCTAGTAAACTCTTCAAGTCGACAAATTGCTCCGCAAACTGCTCAAATACTTCTCGGCACTGTTCTCCCACAACATGTAAAAATATATTGATTTGTACCTTGTGGGTCTTCTTGTTGAGCTCACAGGCTTCAAAATATATTAGGAACGCCGTCTTCCATTTCTCCCATTCCTTCGAGATGTTTCCCGACGTTGCGTTTTCGACGTTATTGTTGAAACAAAATGGAGGCGGTGGCGGTGGCGGTAGTACCGTTTCCATTGTAAATGAGGTAAATACTCCTCCCGACGATCGACTTATGTTCGTTGGTTTACTATTAAATTTTATTATCGAATCGACGAATATTATCTACTTCAATCGTGTTTAATGAAGTATCTTACCGGCAGCGCCATGTAAAACTTATACGTCAATGAAACACCAGCTCAGGTTAACGACTGCATCCTTTATTTCATTCCTTCACCTTGTAACCTACCTACCCTCAGTTACATTTATAATTTATTATTTCATAATACCGACAACATTCACAATATCAAAATAATAAATTATTTATCATCTAATAAATAAAGAGAGAAGTCCTGACTGACTGACTGACTGACTCATCAACGCCCAGCCCAAACCCTTGGACCTAGAAAGCTGAAATTTTGCACAGAGTTTCCCTTTATAATGTAGACAAGGAATAAGGAAGGATTTTTCGAAATTCAACCCCTAAGGGAGTTAAATAGGGGTTGAAAGTTTGTATGGAAAATCGTCATTTTCACGCAGGCGAAGCCGCTGGCAAAAGCTAGTATTAAATAATCATGTCCAGTTATTAAATAGAAGCGTTTTACCTAAAATAAAACGCATATTAAAATACTTACCTCACTGGAAGCTTTATATTGAGAGAGCATATCCGTTTCCGTCGATTTTTTATCTGTTTTAGTACTTGTCTAACCTACTCGGTGGCGCCACCTGGCGGTTGCTTGCCATTTTAGTTTCTTAAAATGTGCGAGCTACTATTTTGTTCATTGGCTCAGACAGAAGTAAATTTAAAGCTTCCAGTGAGGTAAGTATTTTAATATGCGTTTTATTTCAGGTAAAACGCTTCTATTAAACTACTTGATCGTCACTGGAAGCTTTTTATTGAGACCTGTTTGTTATCGCCTGGTGTGGCCACTAACACGATAACGCCAATGTGATAGGAAATTGAAACACAAATAAGCCATCATAAAGTATATAACATAATAAATTTTGATGGGCAACTACGGAACCCTACGTTGGCCGGTTTTTTTTCTTAGTTTTTTTCGTTAAGCTCGGAACACTTATTGCTAAAATATTTGAAAACACCAAATTAATTAGATTCATTTATTGATTTCAGCCGACTACGGGGAAGCCAAAAGGAAGGGTAATGATTATGACAGTCTATACATATGTAGATATGTCCATGGACACAGTTGGTCCGATGTTAAAATTAAGACAGAGAGAGGCATGTTCCAAATTGCGACTTGACTTGATAGCAACCTTCTCACGTTAAACACTTTGAAAACCAATTATATATGCTTCTCTATTTATAAAAAATCACAACCAGATGAAGTGTTCAACATTAAAGTACACTCTTGCGATACATGCGAAAACAATAATTGCGCTTGCCCCATCATTAAAAAAGTTTCTGAAACAAAATATTTATGTGTGATTATTGACCAGAGATTATCGTGGTACTCTCATGTTGAACATGTGTCTGGAAGGATTAGGAAATTGATGTGGATTTTTAAAACGCTAAGATGTATTGTGCCCATAAATTTAAAAAAGAAATCTGGGTCTGATAGAAACCTATTAAATGAAATTCAAATTCATTTATTTCAATCCATTTAGGATCATAATCTCATTTACACATATTTGATATAAAAAAGTACAATTATAAAATTTCAACCACGCAAAAACATAAATATATAATAAAAAATTAAATTAAAAAAAAAAATGAAAAAAATAATAATAATAATAAATATATATATGACGACGGTAGCTCAACTATTTCGGGTACATCTTTGTCAGAGTCCAAGTTCAGCATGGCGGAGGTACGAAATAATAGTCTCAACACTGGTTACAACCGCCTATTTATTTACTTCCGATAACAAATTAACAAAATCTCAAACGATCAAGCCGATGGAAACGGATTCAAGTACGGAAACGCGGTAAGTTCGATACAGGCAGGCAGCACAACCGTTCGCGCTCGTGTCTCCCCAAAAAGTAACGTCCCTCAAGTCAAATGCGTCTAACGTCAACGTCAACCGACCACTCACGACTGACATTTGACATATGACAACTGACAGCTGTCATCTGTCAACCGAAAACTGACAAACCAGACCTGCCACGCTCTGTATCGACCTCACCCAAGCTCACTGCTTGACGTTTCCGACTTTAACGATGATAGATCCGAAAAACGATGATAGATGGCGTTATTCTAAATTGTCAACTCTAAATATTGTGCCTCGGTGTTGAATCTGCGACATATATAAAAAAAAACATAATAAATAATAATAAAAATAATAATAAATAAAAATATAATATAATTTTTTTATCACAATAAGTACAATTAAATAAATAATATAAACTAAAACTCTAAATGGCAATGGCAATGGCTATTAATACACCTGCCTCTGAGTCATTTGTTTGTTTGTCATTACATTAACCATATAACAATGGTTAATGTACCGACAATCAAACCTGTTCGCAAATACGCTCAGGATGGTGTTGGAGGTAGCCCGGAGCCTGCGCCCCAGAGATGTGCACCGCTTCCGCATCGTCGTGAAGAAACAGTCGACACGGGCGTCGGCGAACATCCCCGAGGCGCTGCAGTGCCGGGGCAGCCCAAACAGCGCCCTGAACGCATTATTATACTGAACACGGAGAGCGTTGTACTGCTTCTGGGTATACGACACCCACAGGCTGGCAGTGTACAGGGACGTGCAAAACGCTCTGAAAAGAGTTATTTTGACGGCCCCCGAGCAACGAACAAACCTGCGGGCGATCATATTAGCCCTCACAGACAACGCCCTCCGCTCCCTATCGATGTCTGCATCGTCCCTCAGGTCAGAGGTCACGATATGCCCCAGATATCTAAAATGTTGAACTCTTTTTAGCTTGACACCGTTCAATCTAATAGGTGGAACAAAATCCGGGCAGCTCCAACCCCTGGCCTGAAAAACCATGCATTCGCTTTTCTTTGCGTTATAGAGCAAACCGTGATCAAGCTCGAAACGCTCGCCGATGCCCAGCAACCTGGACAAACCACACACCGAGGCGCTCAGCAGCACCATGTCGTCCGCATAACTAATATTGTTGGCACAAACACCGTCAATATGGCAGCCGACACGCGTACTACTGAGCTCCTCTATTAGTGCGTTTATGTACAAGTTGAAGAGCTTTGGTGAGGTCAGTCCTCCCTGCCTCACCCCGCACTCCAACCTATACGGCTCCGACAGAGCATCTGACCATCGAACAACGTTGACCTGGTTAAGATACCAGTACTTGAAAATTTCTATCAGTTCGAGAGGCATTGAGATGTTACTTAATTTTTGCCATAAGATGTCATAACTAACCAGGTCGAACGCTTTAGAGAGGTCGAGAAAACAGGCATAAATAGGTGTGCTCCTATCGGAGTAGTACTTGACAGTTTGCTTCAAACACAAGATAGCTGACTCAGTAGACAGTCCCGGCTTAAAACCAAATTGGTTGTCATGCGTGTTTACATACCAGTCAAGCTGTGTATTAAGCAAACTGTCAAGAACCTTCGCAAGCACTGTGGCTAGTGAGATTGGCCTATAGTTGCTCGTGTCACTTAGGTCACCGGTTTTACTCTTCACAATTGGTACCACCACGGTCTTCATCATCTCTGCTGGTAAGTACGCATGTCCTACACAAAATGTATATAACATGGCCAGAACTCTGGCCAGGAGACTTACCGCGTGACATTGACTTTATAACTCCCCGAACATCCTTAGCTGTAAATCTAGTGTTTATCTCCTGTTCATGTGACCCATCCACACTGAATGACCGTGATGGTCCCAATGGTGATTTCACCATACAGTGATCCTTAAATACGTCCGCAATAGACTTCGGTTCACTCACACCGTTAACGCTCACGGGTAAGCCCGGCTTATTATTAAGCCTGCTAGTGGTTTTCCAAAAATTCCGAAAGTCATGTTTCGAATGGTGAGAAACGAGGATATCCATCTTTATCTGTTCCCTATTATTTTGGCACCACTTTAGGCGTGATTTAAAGATTTTACGAGTCTCCCGCATCTCCTCCCAAACACGTCCTTTACTCGGTTTACCCCACCGTACCCATTCCATAAATTTACAACGAGCTACCCCGTGAGCGTCACGCACATGCTTGTTCCATCCGAACACTGGTTGTTTTCTTTTTGGTTTAACAATAGTATGACTCTCAGAGGCGGCTTGACACAATGCACTAACAATTTCCTGATACATACTGTCAATTATGCGCATGTGGTCTCGGTTGTCACAACGTTTCTCTACACAGTTAATAAATTCAGGCGGAAAATCAATTTCTTTTAAACTATCATTACATAATTTTCTAAATACATCTATTTGTTCGGGGTTCCTCTCCCCCCATTTTATTTTATTACATTTAAAATTCTCAAGTAAAGTCTTTGGTTTTACATTATTTATATTACACTTAATAATGAGTGGCAAGTGATCAGACCACACCGGATCATACTTGACGTGTGTATCGACTATAGTTATAAAAGCCGACTCAGTAACAACACAGTGGTCTAACCATCTTAACGCCCCATTAGCGTCACTTATAAAAGTATATGTGTCAGACAATAAACCTAACTTAATTATATCGGCACATTTCCAGTCCAAATCGTTACAAAAATTAGAAAGTTCATGATAAAATTGCTCACCCGGGTGGGCGTTGAAGTCACCGAGCATGTAAACACACTCAATACCTTCATTAGCCACTACTGCGCTCAGCGTTCCCAAACAATCCGTAAACTCGACTAAATTCACCGTGTTATCAGTCGGCATGTACCACTGAACACTAAGAATGACCTTTGCCCTATCACCACTTTAATCCCGCACACTCGAGTATTATCACATCGCACTACAGTAACATTATTAAAGATTTTCTTGTTCCTTAACAACGCAACTCCACCCCACGGTCGTCCTGAGATCATCCCCGGAAATATATATCTCTCTAGCACAATCAGTTATAGCCTACTGTATCACAATATGGGGAGGTGCAGGAAAATCGAAGTTTATACATGTTGAACGAGGACAGCGTGCACTAATAAAAATTATGTATTTTAAAAGGTTATCATACCCTACTGAAAGTCTCTATCAGGATAGTGGACTGCTTTCTGTAAGAAAGCTGTATATCTTATGCACTGTCCTCAAAAAGCATAAAAATCTACCATATGATTCAACTGCAATAACAAGAAGACGTAAAGATCTCATAGCACAGGTTCCACAAACTAAAACGAAATTTGTTGCCATTCAGTAGGTACACTAAACTATCATGCCAACTTTCTAATAGGATAAATAAAAAAATATATGTACACAGTAAAAAATTACACGAGTGTAAAAAAGTTTTAAGGGGACGGTGAACGAACATTTCTCCATACAAACGTAATACCAAAATCATTCGCGATACGAACATATTACCAACTTAAAATTATGTTATTCGGATACAGACGATATTTCTCTAGGTTCCTATTAAGTTTTTTTTTTAAACATTTACTATTTACGAAATGCAAGCGAATTGCATTTCGTCAATAGTAAATAACAATTCGCTTGCATTTCGTAAATAGTAAATGTTTTAAAATAAAAGTTTAATAGGAACCTAGATAAATATCGTCTGTATCCGAATAACATAATTTTAAGTTGGTAATATGTTCGTATCGCGAATGATTTTGGTATTACGTTTGTATGGAGAATGTTCGTTCACCGGCCCCTTAACTAATTCGATAAAGTCACTAAATTACATAGACACTGGTGCCGATTCTCTTGTCACAAATTTCTCTAAACTAGACTAAAAATCATTAAAATTTAGTTTAATCCTGTCAAACGACGTTATCCATTCTGAAATTGACTAAAGTGACATAGCTTAACTAAATTATAGTCTGACAGCACTAAGTTATTCAATTTAGTGAAAATGGCAATTTTGCTATTCTGAAATTGACGTTTTTCACCTAAAATTATGATTGTCAAACTAAATCAGACCATTTTTAATCGCGAATAAAAAGGTGTGGAATAAAATTAGTTGACATAAACTAAAATTTACAAAGCATATTTCTCTATTATTTTTCGAAAGTTTGGATGACTTTGAGTTAATTATGGAAGCTTATGTGATTGCCGCTGTTGGCGATGCGGCAGAAAGGTAAGTTTAGTGTTATTTTATTATGATACAATACAAAATGCATTCGTGAAAACTTACAAAGGATTTGTACTGAACATCTAATGTACTTGCTACATTATTAGTTGGAAAAGAAGTGGATAAATGCACTTCTCATAATCATAGCCACTTCCAGGCTCTGAGTATTATCTAATAGACACTTTCAAGAAAGAATTCATTTGGAAAGATTGCGAGACCAATCCAACCAATTCCAAATGGCAGAGGAGAAATTTAAAAAACTCTTTAGACTCCCTAGAGCGGGAGCACTTTATTTGGTGGATATGCTAAGGAATCCTCGGTTAGATGAAGGTTTTATCCCCAAACACCGAAAGGTTAGAACAGTTTTGTGCAGTAATTCACTTGCATATACAAGTTTTTAAGAATTTATAGTTTAGTCGAGTGGTATCTCACTTTTATTATATTTATGGGTGATCTAAACCTAGTCATTACATAATTGAGATCTTTCAGTCGAAAACCGCACGCCCCTCCACTAAAACTTCTTTACAAACATTTGAACGACCCACTGACCGAAAAGCAGTGGCGCAACATGCATTTTTAGAATGAAAAATTTCTACCTACCTACCTGTATGATAATAGAACTCATTTGCAGATTCTAGCTGCACTAAATCTGTTTGCTCAAGGCAGTTATCAAACAGCTGTTGGGCAAGACAACTTACTTGACAACAACTTACAAGACAACTTAATTCTTCTGAAATCTAAATAAGTGTATCTTTGCAGACGAAGAAGATATCGATGGCAACGAGGATAACGAGCAGAATGCTATTGTGGAGGATCAGGATGCTATTGTAGAGGATCCTGGCGCAGACTTCCTTGCTGAAGCAAGGGAAATTCGGCAATTACTTGTCAATAATTTTAATTAAATTAAACATTTTATTTCTTTATTATTAAAATTTTAATTTTCTTATCACCTTATTTATTAATTAACCTATCTAAGAGTGGCGATTAGGTTTCTATCACAAATTGAAACCGCATATTCAGTTCATGTTTTGTATAAAAAAATAATTAACAAAATACAATAATCAACAAAATATGCCAAATATTTGCCTCTTCTCTACAGAGAAGGCACGAGCACTGATCACCATGCATGCTCAAGACGGGTTGGCGATTTCAGACTTATTAGGTATATTATAATAATTATAGTCCAGATTTCCTCACGATGTTTTCCTTCCGACCTTCATTGAAATAAAAATGAGTAAATAAAAGAAAAATGTTCGTACATATTTTTTATTAATGTTATGTTTTAACTTTTGTACCACTGTATGCCCATTTTCTCTTGCCCGTTTTATAAAAGAATTGATTTTTTTGTCGAATTGCACTTATGTCCAGCTTGGTGTTCTAACAAACATCGCAAGTCACATTGCTGATATACTTTGAAATAATTTCCCGAGCTCCACTCCTATTTGTTTTCCTCATATTTAACACGTTTCTTCGAAGTTTTGTCGACGTAGATTTGAAAAACATTTAAAAATGCAAAAGGTATCAAGATAAAATAATAACAAGTTGATGACAGACAGCCGATGACATTTGATGTACTATGATTTAGTGTTACCCTACTTTTGAATAATCCATGGTATAATAATATAAATAATCTTAGTTCCTCAAACATTAATTTCTTGACTATACAGACAGACTGTACTTCATTAATGATTACTGGTATACAATTTTAAATAAATATTTGATTTACCTCAGGTTTTTTTTTGCAATTCAGATCATTTCGTTCACTTTCATTCAGCTTTTGTCTATGGTCTACTGCAATCTTGGTCTATGCTCTACTCAACTTAACGAATGTCAAACTCGATTTTAGGTGTGTCAAAACTATATTTAAATTTAGAGAATCTTGTTTTCAGAATAACTTACCAAAACCAACTAACTAAAAATAAGAAATTTTAGTTTTAGTTTAGGTTAGTTCGGTGTACAAGAGAATCGGCACCATTGAGGCACTATTGCAACACACAAAATGAAACATACACATCCACACACACATCTACACACATACACACACACACAAACATGCATACACAAACACATACACACACAAACATACTGTTTATATCTAAGGTTCTGTATGATTTATATTGTTGTGGAAGAGCGGAGTCTCCTAACACAGGCATTACTTGCTTAAAGGGAGGCTCCAATCACCAACTAATGTAAAACGTTTTGTTTAAAAAATAAAGATTTTGTATTTTTTTTGTATTTTGTATGTATGTTTCGTAAGAATAGCCCGCAACATGGGATATAAAAATCTTATAATAAGAATATTATATAACCAAACAAGCTGAAGCAGTTTTCCATAACTTATGTTTATCACCATGTAAAGATTGACTATAATTATGGATCCTTCTCACAGAAAAACGCGTGGATATAAGCAGTACAACTCGCATCGTTTAAGAGTCCTGTCCTCTCCATCGCACCACAGCGATAAAATACTGAAGTTGTTACATCTATTGCACCGGGGCAAATTCGCTGTATCCTGCTTCCTCCAGCGTTTGACCTGAAAAAGAATTCAAAAACTGTGAGTTGAACTCGTACATGCAGGGTTCCGTACCATCGTAATAGGGAATGTTTTTTTTAGATTTTTAACTTTCTTAGTTTAAAAGTTTGAGGGAGGGAGACACTCATTGAACCACTTTGGAAGCGTCTATATTTCAAACGATTGACTTTGAATAAAAATGATTTTAGAAACCTCAATATTATTTTGAAAGACCTATTTATTAGACACCCCTCACAAATAGATTCATAGATTTCTTTAGTTTCAGTTCCATGTATGCCCCATACATGGAACTGAAACTAAAAAAAAAACTTATCATAACCCTTAATCTTATTTTTATTATTTTTTTATATAAAAATAAAATTTTTAAAGCGGTTCATAGAATACACCTACCTATAAAATTTCAATAGAATAGTCTTAATAGTTTTCGAATAAAGTGGCCGTGACATACGGACGGACGGATGGACGGACAGACAGCCATACGAATTTATGAGTTTTTATGATCCGTTTTTTTGTCATTCGGCTACGGAACCCTAAAAAGTGACGCTATTTTGAAATTTGCGTGTTCACAACTGCAGGGAGTAATATTATTCAATCATCTTTAGGAGGGGTACCATCTATCTGGCAGAAACTTGATGCTCCGAAATTTATTTGGCATAACACACTTGACATATTCTTCTTTGAACGAATGTGTTTATGGCAGAACAATTATTTAATAGAATTATCGTTTCGCAGAATGTTTAAATGGCCGAATTTTCAATGGCATACTTTTAAGATGGCCGAATTTTATTTGGAAGATTTTTATAAGGCATAGGTAGATAGATAGATAGATAGATGCATCGGGCTAGTGTCCGCAACTCCACGCCCGGAGCGTGTGTTTTGCGTGCGGGTGGGAATCTTACTCGATCCACCGAAGCTCCCCAAGAAAAGCCAGCAACCCCTTGATGTTACCGGCAATCTCGCGGAGAGTACCTGGGTTACCGAAGTACTTGGCCCTGTATGGGGCAACCCCTGGACAGTGCAGGAGCACGTGGGCTGCTGTTTCTTCTTCCTCCATGCAGGCTCGACACAGAGGACTATCCGTGACACCTATAACAAAGAGGTGCTTGTTAAATGTACCGTGTCCAGTGATGGCGGCCGTCACTGTGCGTAGCTGCAGCTTAGTCAGCCGGAGCGCTTGTTTGGTGAGGCGGGCGTCGATGGCGGGAAGCGCCTCCTTGGCCTGCCTGCACTCGCCGTGGTCTAGCCATAGCTTGGCGTGAAGTTCTCTGGTACGTTTCCTTACCAGCGTACGAAGATAACCGAAAGGGAGCGGCACGATGGGTTCTGGTCCCACCGCCGCCATGCTTGAGCCTCTTCGAGCGAGCTCGTCCGCTGCATCGTTGCCTCGGGAGTCGCTATGTCCTTTAATCCATTGAATGGTTATATTGTTGAGGTTACCTACCCGGTTCAGGCGTTGGTGGCACTCGTATATTAGCCCGGAATTGACCGTGTGGCTCCTTAATGCCAGCAGCACCGCCATGCTGTCAGAGAGTATACGGATGGATTGATCCTTTACCTCCCGAGCCAAGATGGCTGATGCCGCCAGGGAGATGCCCATGCATTCTGCCTGAAAGACAGTGTTGTGGGCACCCAAAGGTACGGCTATGTGGATATTGAGATCCTCCGAGAAGACTCCGGCTCCAGTGCCAGTACCTGTTTTGGATCCATCCGTGAAGATCCGCAATTCTGCGGGGCTAAGTCCCTCGCAGCGGTGGTCCTCATGGAGTTGGATTTTGTACTTCTTGTCGAATACGTACTGTTTGGGTACTCGATCATTAACAGCTTTCACCAGGGGAAATTCGCTTTGGAGTCCCTCTAGTGCCGCAGTATGCTGCGTGTACTTCTTACCCCAGAGTTGTAGCGTGTTAAGGCGCACCGCCGTCATCGTTGCTTCCTGCTGAATGAAGGCATAGGTAATGCCAATTCTATTACAATATTTTTGAACTAATTTAAAATTAAAAGTCAATACCTTTTGCTACAAAAGTTAGTGACAGAAACGAATCGCTGCAAAACCGACTCCACGTAGTCTCTTCTGCTCTACCCCGAGAGTGTAATCTAAGCCCGCGTAGGCGCGGAGGGGCGAGGCGGCCCGCAAGCTGAGGAGCAGGTGGCTTAAACGCGCGCCACCGCGGCTGTGGCTGGCTGTCGAAGCCGGCCAGCAAGCCGAAGCTGCGGCGGTGTGTTTTAAATTAAAACCATCTGCGACGATAAGCTTGCGTGGGACCGCCGGCGCACCGTAGCGCCGGAGCCGTGACAGAAGTCATGCCTGCTGCATGTTACACGTATTCTTATTCTTTATTGCACACATAAAATAACAAATTTATGCATAAATTACAAAGCTTATGTACAAAGGCGAGCTTAACCCAGAATTGGGTTTTCTTACAGCAAACCAAATCTCGAAAGTGAAATTTGCAATAGAGGATACACTTAATGTATTCTACTTAAATTAAATAGACTTATAAACTAAACTACATACATACAATATAATATACGTAATACATATAGTATATATACATACCTATAAAATCCTATATACATACATACATAATTATGACTCATGTCAGGAAATGTTCTTTTAAACCCTTCTTGAACACCTCTAACGAAGGGCTATCCCGCAAGGAGTGTGGAAGTGAATTCCAAAGGCGCACAGCACGAACAGTGAAAGATCCATCATACCGACTTGAGGAGTGAGGAGGGAAACGAAGGAGAAGAGATGATGATGAGCGACAAGGTTTACCTCTGGGAACGAGATACTCAAAGCGTTCCCGAAGATACGAAGGAACCTTAGGATTGTGAAGAATGGAAAAGAGAAAAGAAAGAATGTGACAATCTCGACGCTGCCGAATAGGTAGCCACTTCAGCTGCTTCCGAAACTCCGACACGTGGTCAAGTTCCTCAGTCGCATCAAGAAAACAGACATCAGCATAGTCTAGAAGTGGTAGAAGGAGAGACTGAGCAAGAGTAATTTTAGTTTCAAATGGCAGGAACTTCTGAAGACGCTTAGGAGACCGATACGAACAAAACATCCTCCTGCTTACTTCAGTAATGTGCCCGTATGAACGTATCACGTATGTATGAAATGAAATGCGTGCCAAAAGACGATTCTGATTATGAATTTTCTGCGAAATGATGGTTCTGGAAATGAAGTTTATGCTCAAAGATGATTCTGACTTACAAAATTATGCGTTTTGAATTTATGGTAAACTAGCTGATGCCCGCGACTTCGTTCACGTGGAAATTTTGATGTGTGACTGTCTCGTTGATCGAGTGACCTCAAGTGCAACTACTGAGGATGAGGTCCAGGGTTTGATTGCAAAGTGTTTTCGTAGTAGAGGCCACGGAGCGTGGTTTTCGTGCCCGTCAATGGCAATATTATATCTATAGACATCAAACGCCTATATTACATGGCGCTTGAACATGCATTACTGGCGAACATTTCGCTAGTAATGCAGGTTTACGATTAGGTACCTACACCACTGCCTAACTCTTTTGGGATTAAGGCGTAATGTTATTTTATATGTGAGACCTGACGGCTTGATCAAAACGTGATGATGTGAGTAATGATTACAAAAGGCGTCCTTATGGGCGCTGTAATTATGAGCGGCAGCGACTTGAATCAAAATGAAATGGAGTTGAGACGACGATGGCTTAAAAACCGTAACCGTACCTTAACTTATTTCTCAAAATGTACAAACAAATGCCTTGTTCTTTGGTGACGGCCCTCTTACACAACCACACTTAATCATTTATATTAACCTCTCAAATTAGGAAAACCGTGCATAGTAAGTTCATCTTCTGTTGGCACTGGATGGGAAAACTCATCGGAAAGTGGAATTTTCGCATCTACATCTAATTACTATTATTATGCTACTGTCTCCTGTTTAAAGCAGCTTATTTGCAAAGACATCTGTTCCATGGCCAGTCACAGATTTTTGGTGATGTTGCAAGTTGGGGTAAGATTCAGCGGCAATTTGTAAACGGAAAGTGCAATCTGGCCGTTTGTTAAGCAAAGTTGCAGCAAATGCCCGAGGAAGCCACAGCTATAACGGTTGGCGTAGTGCCTCGGCGTTTGACTGTGGCACTGCATGCCCTGTATTCGATTCCCGCACTGAACAAATAGATTTACGTCGTGGGTCTTATCTAACTTAAATTAGGTTTTTATTTTAAAGTTTTTACAGCTGTTTTTCTTACTGTGTACCGGTCAATTTGTATTTGTTGACTGTTCACGACAAATATTAACACCGCAATTCAGAAAATGGTGTCAAATGAACACTGCCATCTGTCGAAGAGGAAGTTAAACTGCCAAAATTTCATGCATGGTAAGCAAACACACACTACAGGGCTTAGGCTATGTAGTTTCCTGCATGAATGGCGCGCGGAGTCACTACACTAGGGGGTAATTCCACTGCCGCGGCATATTGCCGCTTGGCGGGCAGACCGCCCCGGTGTGATTTCATGGCGACATGGAGAGCGTGACTGTCGCAACCCCGTGCAGGGCACAGTGGTGGTAAGTCCCCTCTTTGAGGACTGGCTTGAGAGGTGCCACGGCGCCCTCACCTTCCATCTGGCGCAGGTCCTCACCGGACACGGTTGTTTCGGGAGGTACCTGCACCGAATCAGGCGGAAGGAAACGCCCGGATGCTACCATTGCAAGGATCAGCCGGAGGACACGGTGGAGCACACCGCGGAGGCTTGCCCCGCTTGGGCGGAGCCCCGCTTAGGTTGAGCCCCGTCGTGTTCTCTTAGCGGCGATCGGCGGCGGCGACCTCTCGCGTCCGGCTCCGGTTCAAGCCATGGTGCGGGGCGAGAGGGAATGGGACGCCGTCGCCTCCTTCTGCGAAGCAGTGATGCTAACGAAGGAGGTGGTGGAACGTGAGAGGGAGAGAACCTCTCGTCCCAGCTGCCGCGGTAGGCGCTCCGGGCGTCGGGGGCCACGTGATGGCTTCCGGCCACCGTAGACGCGGGCCTGTGGACGGTGAGTAATGGGCTAGCTCGCAGTATGTCCGTCTTATGACGATGACAGGCCGTGTCAACGGCGCGTTCGTGTTCCACGCGCGCCTCAAAGAGATGTCAGCAACATGGAAGGGGCCGCAAGGGCCGGGGCTGCAGGCTGTTCGAAAGAGATATTGCGGCCTCAGCACAAAGGGCAAAGAAGGAACATGGGTGGTTTGAGTCAGTATTAAGTGAAGTTTAGTTTAGTTTATATATAAAGTCATATAATCGGTGATTGTGACTATATCTTTAATTTCTCAAATTAATAAGCAAAAGTAAACAGTGCAAATCATTAAAACATCGTAAAAACAAATCTTAGTTACATTTTGTAACACAGTGTAAGGTGTTTGTGTATATCATCAACAAGAAAAAAAATAGTAACACACTCTCATTTGTTCAAAAGCTGTCATCCCTGTGCTATAAGCTCAACTATTTCGAAGCTTTGAACTGTGAAGAAACAGCGGCGGTAACTAAGGCGTTGCCTTCTCGTACGTTAAGTGTCCGCGAGTTCAAATCTACTGCGAGCAACTAGCTCTTTTTGTGTTTCTGACATTTGTTGATTTTAGTTTTTTGGTGATTCTTCAATAACTTACGGTTACAATGCTAAAGTGCGGAGCTTGCGGCAAATTCTTAGCAATAAATGATGGCATTAAATGCATAAAATGCCCAACATTTTATCACCGAGTATGCGTTAACATTGCTCCTACAGCAACATCTTCCACTAAGTGGACATGCCCTGGCTGTAAGGCGAAGGTACCACGTACAGACAACTCCCAAACTCCTGTCAAAGGAAATGACGAGCTTAGCACTTCTACTATCCAAGCGACTTCGACTGGCAGCCTCACTGATAATATTGCAATATTGGATAAAATACCTGATACTGAATCAACCAGCCTAGCGGTGGAAATCCGTTGTTTCCGCAGTGATGTCAATGCCTTGCGAGATGAATTACGCCAATTTCGTGATGAGTTCTCAGGCCTGAATGATAGGATGAATAAGTGCTGTACCCGTATGGACACCTTGGAAGATCGTTTCAAAGAACTCGTAGAAAACACTGACCAATCGAATTCCCCTCGTTTGATTCAGTTGGAGGAAAAAATTGGGGAACTGCAGCAGCAGCTGAATGAACGGGAGCAAGAGACACTTATTAACGATGTTCAACTGTCAGGTGTCACGGAGTCAATTGGGGAAAACCCGGCTCAGCTGATCGGCACCCTTGCACTTAAACTGGCCGTTAAGCTGGAGGAACAAGATGTTGTTTTTGCTAAACGTGTTGGGAACGTTCGGCGTGATCACACCGAAGGTGAAGCGCTCCGACCTCGCATAATCGTTGTCAGACTAGCAAGACGTGTGGCGCGAGATGCGCTGCTGAGTGCTGCGCGCGTCCGCCGCAACCTCACGACTGCTGATATCGATGTACCTGGAGCGCCACACCGCATCTACCTCAACGAGCGCCTGACTAAAACTAACAGGCAATTGTTCTACAATACCCGTCAAGCTGCTAGTAACCACGAATGGAAATACACCTGGACTAAAGATTGTCGCATACTTGCACGTAAAGATGAGGGAAAGTCGGTTGTGCACATTCGTACGGAAAAGGTCATCTCGCGTTTTTTTATCACACAATAGGTTTGCTCGACAATACAATAGTAATTTCTAACAAAGGTTTTTATGTTAAAGTTTTAATTCACTCATTTCTTTTTTTATTGAGTATCCTTTTATTAGTTTATTGTTGCATGTCTTTGCTTTATAAGTGTTTTATATTATTAGCTACTTTTAGGATAAACTGCATGTACAATGAATTATACATGTCGGAGAATAAGGTATTCTTCATGATGACGATGATAAGACAGGATGGATATCTCAAAATAACAGTCAGTGGTTCATGATAAACGACGAAGTCGACCACGACCAACCGCAGCGCCGTCCGCCCCGGAAGCCCCTGCTGGCTCGGGCTCCTCTTAATTGACGAGCGCATCTGTCATCATTCATCTGACAGTTGTCGTTATAAATCGTGCCAGAACTAAACACACCCAAGCAACTACTAAAGAGGTTGAACTACACGACAATAGTTGCTCGACATTCCAGTAGTTCTGATTTTATCCACGTTCAGAGACTGCAATCTCCGACACGGCCAGAACTGACTATCACACGTCCTCGTGTGGTGGTGATATGGTATCTGTACCGACGAGAACACAAACTTAAACTAGACTATCGACTCGGCCTACCTGACCAAGATAAATGCCTCTGTCAATAGAGTCGTAAAACAATGAAAGCAAATCTGATTCAAAGGTCCAATCGCATTAATTCAAAACAATCAAAAACTCGCGTCGTACTGTGCATAATCAAACAAAGCAATACTTCACTAATTGCACACACTCTTGTAACCCTGCTGCTCCAGGCAGCTTATTCTAGTGACACTGTCACCCTGGCTTAACCAAGCCCAAATTCACATTCCTAGTGACAACCTGTCACCCTGGGTTGACCAAGCCCAAATTCACAGTCCTAGTGACAGCCCGTCACCCGGGGTTGACTGCGAGCCCACATTCATAGTACTAGAGTGAAAACTGTCACCCGGGGTTGACCAAGCCCACATTCACAGTCTAGTGACACGTGCCACCCAGGGCTGACCAAGCCCTTAGCAAAAAGTCACACATACAGTCTAGTGGCACATGCCACCCTGGGCTGACCAAACCCTTAATTCACGGTCTAGTGACACATGCCACCCAGGGGTGACCAAGCCCTTCACACACACAAAGTCTAGTGACACATGCCACCCAGGGCAAACCAGGCCCAAACACTTACAGTCAGTGGCATATGTCACCCAGGGCTGACCAGGCCCAAAACTCACAGTCTATCTAGTGGCATATGTCACCCTGGGCCAACCAAGCCCTAAAGTCCTCATGACTTCCTGGTCCGTCCAAGTCGGCCAAACTTATCTAGTCTCTACGAGACCCATGGCCCCCGCCACAACGTCTACCGCCGCTCACCGCCGCTGTCCAGCTTCGAACTGCAGTTACAGATATTACGACCAGACGTGCAGTGCGGCCAAATAGTTACAAGTGTGCATACAATCAAATAAAAGAGATTTCTTTAGTCTTCATCGCTCTCGCTAATAGGATTAAGCTCAGAGGAAACTCCACTTTGCGGCAGTTTTCGAATGCAGTAATGAACGTACTTGTACGTTCTATTTATCCTGTCAGTGATTTTAAAACATAGCAATCATTTTCAAGTGACTCTACAGCTTTGAAAGGACCTTTAAATTTGGGTTCTAATTTGGTTTGGTTTCTCTCTTTATTGACCAAATCACCAACACTGAAATTAACTACTTTGGCCTTATTTTTGTACGAGGTCAACTCTCTACTGACAAAGCAACGACCTTGGTCAGTAATAATAGTGCAAACCAAATAGAGCAACACTGGAACTCAAAGCTTTAATAGTGCAGGCTGCATAGAGACGTAGACAATGGTACAATAACACAAACTTCGTAAACGCGTCTATGAAAACTATTACATTCTCTTTCACGTAATTATTCTCAGTCAACTTTCCTGAGTAACATGCACCGTGTGCCATAGGACATTCACTTTTGGGATTGGATGCAACTCACCTTGCACCAGACTGGAAGAAGACTTTAAGACTCTACGTTTAATACAATGTTCCACGAACTGACAATATTTGGTCATGTGCTCGAACCAATAACTTTCATAGAGCTTCTCCAAACTCTTTTCCCAACTAAGAAGCATGAGGGCTTCATGAACAAGATTTACCAAGGACCAACGAAAAGCTCAAGGTATGATAAAAGAACAGAACTTTACGAAGTAACACACCTTTACGTAACACATAAGTTTTCACTACTTCCGCTAAAAGCTAACCGGTTTTGAACTTAGAGACGATGTCCTGAATTTCTGAGTCTTGGAACTGTTCAGCGAAAAGCCAATTTTCAGATAGCATCGCAAACTCTACACGCCTTTCCTCTGTCTTTTGGATGGAAAATTTAAGAATAGGAGTCTTGTTAAGCTCAGCAAAATGGTTTCGAGACAATAAGTCAACATGACTTATGTGCCTACCCTGTCAATACTCAATGTCGAAATAGAAAGTCTGAAGGAAAGCCCACCAGCGTGACAATAGTAAAACAATAACCTTGTAGGATAATGTCGAAAGTGATTCACAACGTTCACGACCGCTAGAGTTACTAATTCGTAGGATTGGTACTTTGACTCCGCCCGCGGTTCACCTGCTGAAATACTCGACAACATGCAATCACCATCACCATTTACCATCGAGAGAGCTTTTGGAAAGGATCACCACAACCCTCAGCGGTCGCGTCAGTATGAAGTTCGATTGGAAGCTCTGCGTTGTATATCATGAGGACGGGTTTACTCGTTATAATCGAAACCACGTTGTCTGACAACTTCGTGCTCAGCTTTCCATTCAAACTTTTTACTGTTGATGAGAATGAACAATGGAACACGTCTTATTCTTGAGAAATCTGTAAAGATCTGAACTCAGACTTGCTAAAGTAGACTCATCCCCTATGGGGTACCACTTGAGACACCATAATCAAATTCCACACACACCATTCCTCTCCAGAGAGTATTTTGAAGATTTCAAAGAAAAGCCTGCTTTTGTGAACGCCGCAAGAACTTCCTGCAACCGGGTCAGACTTTCCTCTTTATCACGTGATAGAAATAAACTGTCGTTCATGAAAATCGCCTGATAATCGTGCAATCTGATCGCCTATCAACGGCAGAGGGAATAGATCAGACACTATGTTAAGATTTAGTTCACGGTAGTCTTTACACATACACTTGTCTCCGTCCTACTTATCGCCCAATAAAATGAATGAAGTTAGCTCTCAATGGTGCCGATTCTCTTGTACACCGAACTAACCTAAACTAAAACTAAAATTTCTTATTTTTAGTTAGTTGGTTTTGGTAAGTTATTCTGAAAACAAGATTCTCTAAATTTAAATATAGTTTTGACACACCTAAAATCGAGTTTGACATTCGTTAAGTTGAATAAAGCATAGACCAAGATTGCAGTAGACCATAGACAAAAGCTGAATGAAAGTGAACGAAATGATCTGAATTGCAAAAAAAAACCTGAGGTAAATCAAATATTTATTTAAAATTGTATACCAGTAATCATTAATGAAGTACAGTCTGTCTGTATAGTCAAGAAATTAATGTTTGAGGAACTAAGATTATTTATATTATTATACCATGGATTATTCAAAAGTAGGGTAACACTAAATCATAGTACATCAAATGTCATCGGCTGTCTGTCATCAACTTGTTATTATTTTATCTTGATACCTTTTGCATTTTTAAATGTTTTTCAAATCTACGTCGACAAAACTTCGAAGAAACGTGTTAAATATGAGGAAAACAAATAGGAGTGGAGCTCGGGAAATTATTTCAAAGTATATCAGCAATGTGACTTGTGATGTTTGTTAGAACACCAAGCTGGACAAATTTTATCAAATTTGGATATTTATACTCGAACAGCAGCTATGACAGGTATGTAATCGTGTTATTGTTTGTTTTTTATCTACCAGAAGTCACAAATTTACTAAATATACGATTTTGTGACTAAAATAAGCATTGTTTACATTGCGCATTTATAGGTTAGATTGCAAATGTAAGTAGCTAAGTTTTGATACTTTTGGGTAATCAAATTTACCGATGATTTTAAATATGAATAAGTTTTAACATGTTTGAAATAAAAATAGTGCTATGTATTTTCCATTAGATACTACATCTTTTTTTAAATCTTTCTTTCAGGAAAATCTGAGAGTACAGTGAGGCGTATTGTAGATGAAGGCAAACACAGATCAGGCCGTCCTAAGAAAGAAATGGATGACTTCAACATAAATAAGTGCAATTCGACAAAAAATTCAATTCTTTTATAAAACGGGCAAGAGAAAATGGGCATACAGTGGTACAAAAGTTAAAACATAACATTAATAAAAAATATGTACGAACATTTTTCTTTTATTTACTCATTTTTATTTCAATGAAGGTCGGAAGGAAAACATCGTGAGGAAATCTGGACTATAATTATTATAATATACCTAATAAGTCTGAAATCGCGAACCCGTCTTGAGCATGCATGGTGATCAGTGCTCGTGCCTTCTCTGTAGAGAAGAGGCAAATATTTGGCATATTTTGTTGATTATTGTATTTTGTTAATTATTTTTTTATACAAAACATGAACTGAATATGCGGTTTCAATTTGTGATAGAAACCTAATCGCCACTCTTAGATAGGTTAATTAATAAATAAGGTGATAAGAAAATTAAAATTTTAATAATAAAGAAATAAAATGTTTAATTTAATTAAAATTATTGACAAGTAATTGCCGAATTTCCCTTGCTTCAGCAAGGAAGTCTGCGCCAGGATCCTCTACAATAGCATCCTGATCCTCCACAATAGCATTCTGCTTGTTATCCTCGTTGCCATCGATATCTTCTTCGTCTGCAAAGATACACTTATTTAGATTTCAGAAGAATTAAGTTGTCAAGTAAGTTGTCTTGCCCAACAGCTGTTTGATAACTGCCTTGAGCAAACAGATTTAGTGCAGCTAGAATCTGCAAATGAGTTCTATTATCATACAGGTAGGTAGGTAGAAATTTTTCATTCTAAAAATGCATGTTGCGCCACTGCTTTTCGGTCAGTGGGTCGTTCAAATGTTTGTAAAGAAATTTTAGTGGAGGGGCGTGCGGTTTTCGACTGAAAGATCTCAATTATGTAATGACTAGGTTTAGATCACCCATAAATATAATAAAAGTGAGATACCACTCGACTAAACTATAAATTCTTAAAAACTTGTATATGCAAGTGAATTACTGCACAAAACTGTTCTAACCTTTCGGTGTTTGGGGATAAAACCTTCATCTAACCGAGGATTCCTTAGCATATCCACCAAATAAAGTGCTCCCGCTCTAGGGAGTCTAAAGAGTTTTTTAAATTTCTCCTCTGCCATTTGGAATTGGTTGGATTGGTCTCGCAATCTTTCCAAATGAATTCTTTCTTGAAAGTGTCTATTAGATAATACTCAGAGCCTGGAAGTGGCTATGATTATGAGAAGTGCATTTATCCACTTCTTTTCCAACTAATAATGTAGCAAGTACATTAGATGTTCAGTACAAATCCTTTGTAAGTTTTCACGAATGCATTTTGTATTGTATCATAATAAAATAACACTAAACTTACCTTTCTGCCGCATCGCCAACAGCGGCAATCACATAAGCTTCCATAATTAACTCAAAGTCATCCAAACTTTCGAAAAATAATAGAGAAATATGCTTTGTAAATTTTAGTTTATGTCAACTAATTTTATTCCACACCTTTTTATTCGCGATTAAAAATGGTCTGATTTAGTTTGACAATCATAATTTTAGGTGAAAAACGTCAATTTCAGAATAGCAAAATTGCCATTTTCACTAAATTGAATAACTTAGTGCTGTCAGACTATAATTTAGTTAAGCTATGTCACTTTAGTCAATTTCAGAATGGATAACGTCGTTTGACAGGATTAAACTAAATTTTAATGATTTTTAGTCTAGTTTAGAGAAATTTGTGACAAGAGAATCGGCACCAATATCTCACTGACTTTTTCGCTAACACTTGCTGTTCATCCATACTAATATTATAAATGCGAAAGTAACTCTGTCTGTCTGTTACTCTTTCACGCCTAAACGGCTGAACGGATTTTGATGAAATTTGGTACAGACATAGTTTGGAACTTGAGAAAGGACATAGGATAGTTTTTTTTTTTTTGCGAGATAAACCAAAAATCTGCCGGAAGTCACTATTCCACGCGAACGAAGTCGCAGGCAAAAGCTAGTCATACCATAAGAGCTGGATTCACTAATCGAATGTTTAATTAACCAGTAGTCATTCAAGCTAACGGTAAAACAACGATAAAAGTATTCGAAAACGCGTTCAGAAGGGACGTCAACCGGTGTTTGTTTTCGTTTGTAATATCAGAATCAACATTGTAAAATCAAATAAAGGAAGTACATCGCAAAAAATTACATTTTCATTTCACGAAATAGGTAGGGTTGATTCAGTGAAATGTACCGAATAGCCAAGTGGCCAAATGACGCGTGCGATCATAATAACGTCGTATTTCATACAGTCGTCAGGTAGTACGCAAGATAAAATCGTCAAATCGTTATTTATTATCAATCACAACAATGCTAAGAATTTGTTCGGTGTTATAAACGCTCGAATTATTACCAATACCAATTACTTGCACGGTTGAAAGTGCACGTTTACCCGAGAATTTAGAAGCTACACTGTTCAACAAGAGAACACTGGGCCGGAATCAAACAACATGAGTACGACTCACCGTATTGCTGTAGCTGTCCAAGGACGCTGCGAACTTCACAGAGCCGCTGTCCACACGTCACCGTCGGGCTTGTTGCAATACTTACCCAATAATGGATTTGATTGTGTACCGATACCGTTATTTGTTCCGCATGCTTTCAGCGCCTTGCTTAGGGCAATGATTAGGACTCCGCCTTCCAATGGCTGCTCGGTCAAACAAATGTCGACAGTTGAGCACCAAGCACGTGGATAAGGTTCTTTGCCACTTCTGATATCGGAGAATACGGTATTCTTCATGATGACGATGATAAGACAGGATGGATATCTCAAAATAACAGTCAGTGGTTCATGATAAACGATGAAGGTTAGTAGGAAACACGACCACGACCAACTGCAGCGCCGTCCGCCCCGGAAGCCCCTGCTGGCTCGGGCTCCTCTAAATTGACGAGCGCCTCTGTCATCATTCATCTGACAGTTGTCGTTATAAATCGTGCCAGAACTAAACACACCCAAGCAACTACTAAAGAGGTTGAACTACACGACAATAGTTGCTCGACATTCCAGTAGTTCTGATTTTATCCACGTTCAGAGACTGCAATCTCCGACATATATATTAAAACTAAGTGGGTATAAATGTATTTATGTAGCTAACACAATACTACGTATTTTAAGACGATGACAATAGCTATTGACTTCTGATGTTTCAGTATTTTTGGTCACGCCCACAATTTTTCCGATACCCTAGCGCCATACTACCAAGTAAGAAACAAATAGTCCAGGATCCGCGGTCCATTTTTGCACTTGATTACTATCAAGCTAATTTTGATGAGACGGCGAGACGCCTAAGAATTTCCTGCACGAAAACTCTCGAATTCTCGATTGTGGTAAGTAATAGGGGTAGCAGGGATAAAATATGTTGGTTTGATGATTCTCAAAAGTGTTAGTACAAACACTTTTGAGAATCATCAGCTGGGTTTTTTTTTTGATAAATCTGATGATAATTATCTAAATTATTTGAAAAAATATTTGTCCTACAAAATGTAGGTATGGTTTGATCAAAGAGTCCCCTTCCTTCCTTCCAATATGTATCGATAACGAAGTCATTAAAAATGATTACTAACTGGGTTTTGGGGATTGGATATTTTTAACCGACTTCCCAAAAAGGAGGAGGTTCTCAATTCGATCGGTATTTTTTTTTTTTTTATGTATGTACACCGATTACGCTGCGATTTATGATCCGATTTACGTGATTCTTTTTTAGTTTGATGCGGAATGGTTGCCATTTGGTCCCATAAAAATTTAGTATAGTTTGGCCCAGTACTTTTCATTTTATGAAGATTTTTCTTAATTTCTGAACATTTTTCGTAGTGTGTTTGCGAATAACTTCGGCGTTTATGAACCAATTTTGATGATTCTTTTTTTATTGTGAAGGAGATATTTCAAGGGTGGTACCATGATTATGGAAACCAGGACCTGGTGATGAAATCCCAGAGAAATCGAGGGCAACCCTTAAATTTCATAGGCACATATTACGTGTCGTGTTTTTCTGACGCCATACAAGTATTCGCAACTAGCAGTCATCACTTCATGTTGATAAGCTGATGATGGAAGGTACTACTCCTCAAAGGTTAGGAGTTGAAAGCAATAATAAGGGTATCTTGAAGGATTAGGGGTAGGTTTCTTAGTCGAATGTTATATGTATAGTAAATATTTCTATGATATTACAACTAAAAATGAAAAAATAAAAAAACTTTTTTACAAAAAAAACAACCGACTTCAAAAACACCAAAAAGTTAAAAATAAACTTCAGAAGAAAAATCAGCTTCTGAAGTCGGTGGCAAAA
Organism: Diarsia mendica; assembly: GCA_949316265.1. Taxonomy (NCBI): domain Eukaryota; kingdom Metazoa; phylum Arthropoda; class Insecta; order Lepidoptera; family Noctuidae; genus Diarsia; species Diarsia mendica. Next base: position 13,146,814 of record OX438914.1, on the reverse strand, counting down.
AAACGAAATGAAACAAACAAAATGTCACCGACTTCAGAAGCTGATTTTTCTTCTGAAGTTTATTTTTAATTTTTTGGTGTTTTTGAAGTCGGTTGTTTTTTTTGTAAAAAAGTTTTTTCTATTAAACCCACTCTTTACAAGTTACCTACATAATTCCTAAAATTATAATAAGTGTTTGGCACTTACTCCACGCACCATCAATACTCCTGTACATCATAAACAACAGGCTAATACACTTTCTGGAGCCACAAATTCCAGAAGAGCAAGCAGGTTTTGTTAAAGGCAAAGGCACGCGGGAACAAATCCTGAACGTTCGCCAAATTATAGAGAAAAGCCGGGAATTTAACAGCCCTGTATTGATATGTTTCATACATTATACCAAAGCATTTGATTGCGTGGAGTGGGGCAAGCTGTGGGGGGTTCTTAAAGGCAATGGGAACGCCTCAACATCTTATTGACCTAGTCCGATGCCTCTACATCAACAACCGCTCTTTCGTCAAAATCGACACCGACTGCTCAAATGCGTTAGGCAGGGATGCATCCTCTCACCTCTGCTCTTCAATGTGTATGAAGAGTAATATCATTCAAGACTCTTGAGGGCTGGGACAAGGGGTTTACTGTTGGTGGAAAGTGGATTTCCAATCTGAGGTACACTGACGACACCGTTCTCCTTGCTACAACTTTTAGCAACATGAAAGAGATACTGCACAGATTGGAAGTAGAAAGTGGCAAAGTAAGGTTTGCAATAAATAGGCAGAAAACCAAGCTTATGGTGGTAGATCGTGCGGGAAAGCTATCGGGCGCCTATAACATCTAAGGCATCTATACTGTGGACAGCTTCGATTAACTGGGCTCCAATATAAGTAATGAAGGTAGCTGCGTCCCAGAAATAAAACGGCGGATAGCTATGGCTAAAGATGCTATATTACGCCCCCAGAACATCTGGGAAAAACGTGGTGTAAGTTTTAAAACGAAGGCCCGTTTGGTCAGACCACTAGTTTTCCTGATTTTCCTCACAACACTCTCACAACAATCCAAACAAGAGTAAGACAGAGGATAGATGCATTCGAAATGTGGTGTTTTAGGCGGATTCTCCGAATTCCATGGACGGCCAAACGCAGAAATGTGTCTATCCTTTACCAACTCGATATCAAGACTCGATTGTCAACAGTTTGCCTACAGCGTATTTTGTCTTATTTCGGCCACATAATGCAAAGAGGAGATAGCAGCCTTGAAAAGCTGGTCATTGTTGGCAATACCGAAGGCAAGCGACCGCGAGGCCGGTCGCCATTTTACCAATTTTGAAGTGTCTGTCTTTCAAACGATTGGCTTTGAGAAAAAATTGTTTGTGGAACCTCAATGTCATTTTTAAAGACCTGTCTATGTCTATAGACACCCCACGCGTAGGTATAGGTTTGTTGAAAAAAAAAATAGTTTCAGTTCCATTTATGACCCCATAAATCCTTTTTTTTATTTTTGTATAAAAATCGTAAAGCAGTTCACAGAATACATCTACCTACCGAGTTTCAACTGTGTAGTCTCAATAGTTTCCGAATGAAGTGGCTGTGACATACGGGTGGACAGACGGACAAACAGACATGACGAATCTATAAGGGTTCCGTTTTTTGCCATTCGGCTACGGACCCCTAAAAAACATCTGGTTTGTAATAATTTTTGATGAGCTCGTTATCAATGTTGGATTTAGATTTAGATAATGATCATCAGATTTAACAAAAAAAAAATTGTTAGTAATAGATTTTTGAAAATCATCAAATAAATATATTTATAATCAATATATATTTTATCCCTGCTGCCCCTATTACCTACCACAATCGAGAGTTTTCGTATAGGGTAATGTTGGCGTCTCATCAAAATGCAGCTGCTCACGGAAAATTAGCTTGATAGTAATCAAGTGAAAAAATGTACCGTGGATCCTGGACTAACATTGTGACGCGGTCAATAATAATTTATAGATGAACGGATAGCTGTCAGTGGGGCGCAAAGTGACATACGTCCGTCTAGCACCGCGCCTAAGCGCTCACTGTCGGATTGCATACGTAAGAAAGAGAGCGCGATGACGCAACGCTCGAACTTCTTATAAACCATATAATGATTAATTACTTATAAATAATTTATTACATAATCAAAAATTAAAAACAACGAAATTTTGTATTTAAATATGATACGTTATTGTTATAAATTTTACCAACGTACGTTGATCAATAATACAGATATTTTTGTTGGAAGATCATTATAAGAGGTTAGTTTACCATTTTTTTGTATCGAGAAAACTTTTCAAAAACGTGTTTTGAATACAACGAAATTATCAGAAATATGTTCAAGATTAACATATATTTTTTCCGCCGTGTCAAACTGTATAGATTTGGCAAAAAAATTGTTCAATACAAGCCTATTTGGCTCTTGTCAGCGCCTTAAGGGAGCATATTTAGATGTCGAACATTTCACCTTTTGACCGCCACAGTCAAGTATAGACGACAAATGAAAACGTGTCCAATACGCCACCGACGTCTATAGACGACAAAAACCGTATTTTTTTTTTACTTTTTTCTGCTGTTTAATACAAAACAGTGTCAAGTAATATAAAATAATGATTTTGTAGATTTTTGTGCCTTGGCGTGGGAGGTGCGCCATGCGTCTAACTAACGCTCTGGCGTTCAAAGGGGGTATACATACGGGTAAAACAAATCAATCAATCAATCAATATTCTTTATTTGTAAACATAGGTATACAGCAATGTGCAGGATGTTACAATATTTTTATATAGTTTCTCAATGTTTTACCATTTGGCGTACACATATACATTTAAAGGAGGCATTTGCCGATTATGTGAATTTATCTTCAAAGAGATAAGAATTTAAATATTAAGTGTACAATACGATCAATAATGTCAAAAACATAATAATAACAATATCAACTTTAATAAACTGGATTAGGTAATGTCAAGTAATGTCAGTATTTATTGAAATTTTATAATGTCAATAATAAATAGTTATAATGTCAAAAAGTTACTTACTGCTAAGAGTTTTTTTTTTATTAAAATTGATATTTGTACAGAACTGTGCAAGTCATGGTTTGAGAGTCTTATACAAGTCACGTCAAGAGTGAACAAATATTACCATGTCAAAGTAGTCGTTGAGAGAATAGTAACATTTCTGTAGTATCCATACTAATATTATTAATGCGAAAGTAACTCTGTCTGTCTGTCTGTCTGTTACTCTTTCACGCCTAAACGGCTGAACGGATTTTGATGAAATTTGGTACAGACATAGTTTGGAACTTGAGAAAGGACATAGGATAGTTTTTTTTTTTTTTTTTCGCGAGATAAAAAAAAAAATCTGCCGGAAGTCACTATTCCACGCGAACGAAGTCGCGGGCAAAACCTAGTAGTACATAATTTGCGCTTGAAATTCACTAAATTTAGATTTTTTATTGAACAAGGTAACTTATTATATATTCTTTGGGCCATACAAAAAAAACTTTTCCTCATTAAAGCCGTACCTGCGTACGGAACTTTAAGCTCTAACTTATTTCTATCACGTAGCTTCCAATACTGACTTTTGAAAGCTATTTCATATAGGTTCATGTTTGTTTTAACAAAAATATTTACCTCGTATATATACAGAGAAGGCAAGGTTAGAATGTTGAGGTTTTTAACCTTTTTAGCGCCACAGTCACGTATAGACGACAAGCCGAACAAGCAAACTAGTGCTCTAAGTCTGTCGACTTAAGGTACTTTTTGGCTTGTCATTTTACTTGACCGTGGCGGTCAATGGGTTAAACAGAGGTTGACAGCTGTCGGTACTTTGCAAACCACAAAAAGTTATAAGTGAAAAATAGTAGGTATTCGTTTCGAAGCCTAACCTTAAGGACGCATTTACGATTGATAAGTCAAATCATTACTTTTTTAAACAAAAGTATGTTTATTAAATACAATGCTTTGTATTTTTAAAATGTTTTTGCTACTTATTGTAGATAGATGTGCAAGGTACAATTCTTAACTATAAATATAATTTTAGATATGTCCAGTTTCTCAATAAATGTACCGAAGTAAAAATTTTTCACTTCGGTACATAAAAAACCCAAGAATGTCCGTCGGGGCTGCCATTAAATGAACTAGTTTTGCAATGTTCAGCTCCCGACGGACATTCTTGGGTTTTTTTTAAGGTGGGTGTTTTATGTTATTTTATCCTTTTTTCAATTAATTTTTAACAGTCGTGGGTTTTTTCAAAATTTTTAATTTTGCTTTTTATTTTAAACTTTTTACATTTTTTAATTTTTATTTATCTTAAAACATGCACCAATCAAACCTGAAAACTGAATCAAAATCGGACTTGTAGTTTTGGAGAAAAATGGCAACTTTGATTTGCACAAAAAATGTTTGCTGCAGCGCCCCCTGGTGGGTTGTCACCGTAACACCTATCTAAGAACATGCACCAATCAAACCCGAACCCATAACTGAAAACTGCATCAAACTCGGACTAGTAGTTTTGGAGAAAAATGGCAACATGTGTTTGCACAAACACACAAACAAACAACCTCTCACCCCAAACGCATATACCGTCTCCGTTCCGTCGTGGGTAAAAATCAAGGAAAAAAAGTTTACTCGCGACGGCTTCATAACAATCAACAGAATTAAAACAACGGTGTGGCCACATCCACCCTTTTAACATTTTAACAAAGCTTACTAAACCTACAGCCAGTAAACTTAAGCTTTTTTTTTTGGTGGGTGGAAAATCATCGAATAACCCCCCCCCCCCCTCTTGGGCAGAGCGAAGGGGAACACTCCCCTTCGCTCTGCCCAAGAGCCTATAGGTTTGGTTTTTAGCCAGACTTCTACTGACTAAAAACCAAACCCATGTTCCTTCTTTGCCCTTGTTTCGGAGCCGCGTTATCCTTTCGATAATCCACAGCCCCGACGGGCGTCGGCCTTTGCGGGCCCCTTCCATATTGCTGACATCTCTTTGGCGCGCGTGGAACACGTACGCGCCGCCGACACGGTGTGTTGCCGTCATGACGACGGCCGGACGGCGAGCTAGCCCGTTACTCACCGTCCACAGGCCCGCGTAGTAGGTGGCCGGAGGTCATCGCGTGACCCCCGACGCCCGGAGCGCCTTCCGCGGCGGCTGGGACGGTGAGAGGTTCTCTCCCTCTCTCGTTCCGCGACCTCCTTCGCTAGCATCACTGCTTCGCAGAAGGAGGCGACGGCGTCCCATTCCTCTTCGCCCCGGACCATGGCTTGCACCAGGGCCGGACGCGAGAGGTCGCCGCCGCCGATCGCCGCTACGAGAACACGGCGGGGCTCTGCCCAAGCAGGGCACGCCTCGACAGTGTGCTCCACCGTGTCCTCCGGTCGATCCTCGCAGTGGAAGCATCCGGGCGTTTCCTCCCGCCTGATTCGGTACAGGTACCTCCCGAAACACCCGTGTCCGATGAGGACCTGCGTCAGACGGAAGGTGAGGGCGCCGTGGTGACTCTCCAGCCACTCCTCAAAGAGGGGACTTACCGCCACTATCGTGGCGTGCCCAGTAAACTTAAGCTCTCGTATGATTTACAACTTAATTGTATTTTTAACACCTTTATGTCAAAATCTGCGCCGACTATTATTATTATGATACTTGTACGGTTTTTCTATTTAAGTTACAGGAAAAAAAAGGGGAAGAACCGTAAACCGTAACGTTTTTTTAAGTTTTCAGTTTTCCCTTAGTTTTCACATATCATTTTTTTTACATGAATGACTTGTTAAATTATTCTTCTGACTGAAACTCTTCTGACATATGTCACACTTGTAAGGTTTTGCACCAGTGTGCCTTCGAATATGTTTCTTTAAACTATCTTTGCTAACAAAACAAATCTGACATATATCGCACTTGTAAGGTTTTTCACCAGTGTGTGTACGCATATGTACGTATAAATAAGCCTTTCGACTGAAACTCTTCTGACATATGTCACACTTGTAAGGTTTTTCACCAGTGTGCGTTCGAATATGATTCTTTAAACTAGCTTTGCTAACACAACAAATCTGACATATATCGCACTCATAAGGTTTTTCACCAGTGTGTGTACGCATATGTACAGCTATTATAGCTGTAGAAAAACTACGTTTACATACACCACATTCGTACGGTTTCTCACCAGTGTGGGTACGCAAATGTACAGTCAAAGAACTCTTTCGACTGAAAGTCTTCTGACACATATCGCACTTATAATGTTTTTCACCAGTGCGTGTACGAATATGTATCTTTAAAGTTTCTTTCCTAAGAAAACAAATCTGACATATATCGCACTCATAAGGTTTTTCACCAGTGTGTGTACGAATATGATTGTTTAAATCCGGTTTACATTTGAAACAACGCTGACAAGTAACACATTTGAAAGGTTTTTCACCAGTGTGGTGTCTACTCATATGATCGTTTAAATTAGGCTTTCCACTGAACCTCTTCTGACATACGTCACACTCGTAAGGTTTTTCACCAGTGTGTGTACGAGTATGAATGATTAAATTCGGCTTATAACTGAAACAACGCTGACATGTATCACACTTGTAAGGTTTTTCACCAGTGTGTGTACGCATATTATGTCTAGCTAAACCCCACTTCCTAGAAAAACTACGTTTACATAAACCACATTCGTAAGGTTTCTCACCAGTGTGTGTACGCAAATGTGCAGTCATAGAACCCATTTCACTGAAACTCTTCTGACATACGTCACACTTGTAAGGTTTTTCACCAGTGTGTGTACGCAAATGTACAGTCATAGAACCCTTTTGACTGAAACTCTTCTGACATACGTTACACTTGTAAGGATTTTCACCAGTGTGTGTATGCATATTATGTCTAGCTAAACACGACTTCCTAGAAAAACTACGTTTACATACACCACATTCGTAAGGTTTCTCACCAGTGTGTGTACGCAAATGTACAGTCATAGAACCCATTCGACTGAAACTCTTCTGACATACGTCACACTTGTAAGGTTTTTCACCAGTGTGTGTACGAATATGATTGATTAAATGCGTTTTACGTCTGTAACGACGCTGACAAGTATCACATTTGAAAGGTTTTTCACCAGTATGTCTACGCATAATATGTTCGTTTAAATGAGTCTTTTGACTGAAACTCTTCTGACATACGTCACACTCGTAAGGTTTTTCACCAGTGTGTGTACGAATATGATTGATTAAATGCAGCTTACATCTGTAACGACGCTGACATATTACACACTCGTGCGGCTTTTTGTATTCAGCTTTGGAAGTACGATTTCGAGTGCTTCGGATAACTGTCGAGTCCGATACTTGGTTCGTCTTTTGATCGGCTGGTATTGAGTCTTCTGATTTTGATCTTCGTAAGTGCAGTTTTGGTTTCTTCGCAACAGTCGACCCTGCGATAATAAATACGGTAAGTACAATTTTCCAAGTAGATTGAGGACAGGAGGCGTGAACAGATATCAAATATTGGTAATGGTTTCTGTGATTATGACATTAGGATATTGGGAGTTGTAAGTACGCAATTTTGAAAATCATTTGTGTTACTTAGTGCTCAGGGGACACACGGTCGACGTCTGTGAGGTCTTGTGATATTGATTCGAGGAAGTACAGCATTCCACAGAGAGTTGGGCTAGGCCTAGAACGTATACCTCATTTAAATTAAACAAAGGGGTTTGAACTTTTTTGTATGGAAGCTGGCATATAAATCCACCGCCAGTTTTTATCAGAAATTACGGTCCACGATGAAATTGACATGATAAAGATCAACATATGAGTATAATCCAGTGGCAGATCTCTCAAACAAGCCGATAAGCCGGGCTTGCCTTAAAATAATAAAAAAGCAGTAATACAATAAACACTAACAAAAAGTAATAATATTATCCAGTAGCTATATCAAATCTGCATGCGCAAAACGGAACGTAATCTAATAAATAAAGAGAGAAGTCCTGACTGACTGACTCATCAACGCCCAGCCCAAACCCTTGGACCTAGAAAGCTGAAATTTTGCACAGAGGTCCCTTTATAATGTAGACAAGGAATAAGGAAGGATTTTTCGAAATTCAACCCCTAAGGTATTTAAATAGGGGATGAAAGTTTGTATGGAAAATCGTCATTTTCACGCGGGCGAAGCCGCTGGCAAAAGCTAGTTCATAATAAACCAGAAACTGTTTATTCGCGCGCCAGACGCGCGGCTCTGTCAAAATTTCGCGCCGCGAGACTAAAAGAAGAGTTAACGGCCTACGGTCAGCGATCCAGTGGTCATGTGGGCAGGACTAGCCCTTTCTCTGTCACACTCACTAGATTTTAGTTCGAGTATCGTCCATTTCATTTAACAATCATTCTGTTTAGATAATAACATATGTACCATCGCACATCCCCAGCATGTCACTACACGCCCAGGCGCCGGAGGGGTAAACACCGCGGCGCGGGGGCGAGAGGAAGCAGACCGGGCAGCGCCGAGCATTCGGTCGACGTCTGCGCCAGTGCACTGCGAACCACACTCGAAGCCATTCGCTGCCACTCCGCGCGACCGCGTAAGGCGGTTCCCCTGAGGCGGAGCGGAGACGAGCTGTGTCGCGATTCACCAATCTTGAAATCCACATAGCTGCTAAGAGATGTGGATTTCAAGTCATGTGATTGCAGCCTTAGACTCGCGTATTTTGCTTTATATACCGTCGCCCTTTCATAATATAATATTATACATATTATCTGGTTTGCCCTTAATATACGTTTTAAATCGACGAATTCGTTTAATTCCCGACATCACTGTCCAAATTGGTGACTCCGACGTAAGGGTAGTTGACTGACTAAACAAATATATGATTCTGTTTAGTCCGTCTGTTAGATACTTAATCGAAAAATATTAGATACGTGTTTTTTAATTTATCAAATTAACAAAAATTTACAAAAACTTTTAAACAAAAAATAAAACCGACATAAAAAAAAAAACACAAAAAGTGAAAAATAAACTTTAGAAGAAAAATCAGTTTCTGAAATGAAATTTATTCGCTGGAATTGTAGTACAGTCTTGATGGTCAGGTTTTGTAAGAGTACCTCACACAATTCGCTAAAACTAGCATGCAAAATTAAATAGGTACTTAATACATTAACCTACACACATTACCCTACAGTTACCCTACATTAACCTACAGTACATACTACATTGCTACTAACATAGTCCTAAGTTTAATTAATTTGTTACTAACAAAATTATGGACATTACCTAGTCTGAAATAAACACATTTTATTTTATTTTATTTATTATTTATATTAAAAGTAAAACAATTGGTATGAAGTCGGTGACTTTTGTTTGTTTGATTTCGTTTTTTTTTTATTTTTCACTTTTTAGTGGTTCACATGTAAGTTCACATGTTCATGAGTCATAATTAGGGTTGCCACCTTTTTTTATTGCAGTTAGAGTACATTGGTAAATAGAATAACTTTATTATCAAGGAACTAACTTAAAAATAACATACATAAAATAAAAACAAACTAATAATAGGTTTATGACAAGACGTGGGGAAGAGCAGCACCATCTTCATAGATGTTTATCCGTTGCCATTTATGACGGGTGCCGCGAATGCACATACTACTTGCTCTGATGATGGCTGTTTGTATTCTCGCACGTAACCAGCCTGTAATTGTAGAAAGGGGCCTGCTCCAGCGGTCCGCTAGTGCTTCGGCAAGGTGTGCTATGAATGAAGTCATTTGTGGAGCAAAAACTCCGTCAACAGAAGTCACCAGGGGGGTGAAGGTGGCATGACGTGTCTCGCATGGGCCGCAGTACTTCCTTTTCTTTTCTTCTTCGGCAGAGCGGAGGACAGCTGCTACTGGGCGTGATGCGTAGGAGGGAGCGTCGGTGTCAACGACACGGACATCAAATAACGCCTCCCTCTGGGCAATCCACACTCCGCGGCAGGCGAAGTCTCCACGCAGTCCTGAGTCGCCTTCAGAGATGACTAGCTCCTTCGTGACGTTGCCCCAGGTTTGCTGGCACAGTTCACAGAAAAGGTCTCTTATCTCGTTGTGTCTGCGTGTGATGAGGCCGCCCGTCTTGCAGCATAAGGCATGGTCCACGCTAAATTCGTCGCTGCCGCAACCGTCGCACGACGCAGGCATGGAGACTGGTGTGCGGTGATATCTTATAGCTAGCGCGTCCCTGAATTCGTGGGGTGAAAGATCGAAGTTGTCTTTTCTAGTGGGTATTACTGAGAGCCAGGTAGAGGTTTTTGTTTTCATTTTTGTTAATATTGATCTTTCTATTGCTCTTTTTTTTTAGGTGGTAATTTAGTGAGAATATTTTCAAGTTTTTCATTGTCGTATGTTTGTTTTTCCTTTTTTCCCTCCTTTCTTGCGTCGCATAGAGATTTGTGATGTTCGGCTAGGTTTATGTCCTTTGAGTTGGTGAGAGCTGTTGAAAGTATTACTGAACCCTTTTTTGAGATTTGGTATGCATGATTTGGTGTGTTAAAAGGGTCCGAAATGGCGAGCCCACCTTTGTGGACTGGAAGGGTAAATAGCTGGGCTTCCAGTTTTGTTATTTCGCCTCCAATTAGCGTTGGTAAGAATTTTTCTTGCAATGTGTTGGTTAAAGGTTCAAAATGTTCTTCTGCATTATTTAAAACTCGTAGTAGATAGGACCACTTAAACTGGGCTGCTTTGGTAAGGGCAGTGTATGCAGCTTGAGGTGAGTCTTTACAAATTAAAGTTAATTTCTCGACAGTGGATATCCAATTGGTGACATTCTTTTTTATGAAAACTTCACTTCCTGTGCCTATGTATCCTCCTAGAAAGCGGGAACCGGTTACGATGTCGAGATTGGTACCGGAGAACATTTTTTCAGCGGTGAGCTTGTCGGATTCTGACACTATTAGAAATGATTTTTTGCCTTGTGGGAAGTAGCCGTATGCTGGCCCTATTTTGTTTAAGTTGTCCCACCAGTCTCGTAAGCTCTGGAAGGTGCCTTGCGCAGAGGAATATCAGCGTACCAGCATTGTGTTACTGTGTTTTCAGTTTTAAGTTTATTAATTAGTGGTATTGTCGCGAGCGCATATAGTGGCATGGCAAGTGGGTCTCCTTGGGTAACTCCTTCTCTGCTGTATAATCTTATTTCAGAATCACGAAATACTAGTTCGGCATGACCATTGTAAGTGTTGTAGAGAAAGCGGGCACAATGTGGCCAGTATATTCTTGCCTGCCAGAGGGCCAGTTGTCTATTTACGGAGTTGAATGCATTGTTTGCGTCAACAAGGAGCATTCCCCAATTTGAATTAGGTTTGCATTTTTTTTTAAAAGCGTCGTTCATGGAGTGGATGGCGCACTCGATACCATTGCTAATTCCACTGCAGAGTTGTGACTGGCCACATGCTTCGGTAACTTCGGAACCTGTGGCTTCGATCATGCATTTAGATAGTATTATTATTATTATTCACTATATTTATAGAGTACATTGGTTAGTATAGGTAAGAAAAAAAAAGTACATAGTATCAAAATAAAGTACAATTTATTTTTCTCTATGATTGAAAACATACTTTTTATTGTTTTTTTGCAGTTTTGTCGTATCATTTTTTTTTTTTTCGGTGCAACATCGTCATGATATGTTTCACTTTGAAGATGACGTTTTGTAGGTGTACGTTGAGTATTACTGTCCATTATTGACAATAGCTATAAATCTATGAAACTCTAAATCGGATTTAGTATTCTTCTTACACTCAAACCGCTTCATTCGCACGAAACGAATAAGAAATTGTGAGACAATGAGAGTTTATGACAGTGACACTGGTATTATTGACATTCAAGGTTAGGTTGCGTTCAGAAATGGTTAAAAACGAGTGCTTAAGTTATGTGGCGCTGGCGAGTGGTGGCATCGATTCACCAATCGATAAATTTCATTTAACGAAAAACTAAAAACGACTAAACTTTTTAAAATCCCAAAGAAATCTATATCTATAAAAGCGAAAGGTCACTCACTGACTCATCACGAAATCTCAAAAACCGCTGGACGTACAAAGATGATTTTTGGCAGGGAGGTAGTTTATGGTTAGAAGACGTCCCCTAAGAACTTTTGCTAACGGATTTTGCGACAGGGCCGGATTAGGGTGGTCTAAGGGCCCTCGCAAGTTTGTATGAACGTCCTTCATTTTTTGGGCTACAATCTTGATTTTTGGCAGAGACGTAGTTTATAGTTAGTATACATCTGCTATGTATTAATTTTGTGACAGGGCCGGATTAGGGTGGTCTAAGGGCCCTCACAAGTTTGTATGAAAGTCCTTCGTTTTTTGTGCTATAATCTTGATTTTTGTTAGGGACGTAGTTTATAGTTAGTAGACGTCTGCTATGAACTGATTTTGTGACAGGGCCGGATAAGGGAGGTCTAAAGGCTCTCACAAGTTTGTCTGAAAGTCTTTCATTTTTTTTGCTACAATCTTGATTTTTTTCAGGGACGGAGTTTATGGTGAGTAGAAGTTTGCTAAGAACAAGTTAAGTTTACTAAGTTTGCGCGGGAGAGCCAGTGCTACTGGGAAGGCTCGCTCCATCGTAGACCTCATCCTTGCTCAGGCAAGCCTCGAGGTCAAGAGCTGACCCATCTTAAATAAAAAAAAAATAAAAAAAAAACACATTTTGCATTAGGGTCGCATTATAGGTCTAAAGGCTCTCACGACTTTGTATGTAAGTTTGATTTTTGTACTACCGGCCTGAAACTTAGCAAGTCTGTTAGCTAACGGACCTGAACTAAGGGCTCCCTCAAGTATATAAATGAAATCCTTGGCTTTTTGGAGCCGAAAATTGTTAGAGAGATAGAATATAGTTAAGACATTTGTAATGTGTGGGAACGTCACACACACACACACACGTCAAAATTTCCTCGCGAACGAAGTCGCGGGCAACGGCTAGTCAAATCATATACTTAAAGTATTTTCGTTTCCTGAAATAACGTACAATAGTTTATTATATATAGTACGTGTTCACTTTAGTAACTAAATTTATTAATTAAGTGGTTTGTAATGGCAACCCTGAAACCAATTTTGGGTTTAGCAACATTCCTAGAGATTGTCTCTGCTTTTTGTTTGTCTCGTCGTGGGTTGAAGCGCGTGGGCGCGAATAAGTTTTCCTCGTCATTATTGAAACCGTCATGATACTTCAAAATATTTAAAGGTTGTGCCAATAACCTCAGTTTCTCTTGTCTCGTTGAGTGTGTTATTGAATCGGTACTCCAGCTTCCATGATACCTGGATTCAGCCGGACCAAAGGAAGGTAACTTGTACAGCGACTGGGTGAGTCTGACGTCAGTACTGGGTAGCTGGAAGGGTTCCTTCGTGAAGGTCCTGGTTTCGAAGACATCGTCCAGGGAGCAATCAGGTGAGTGCCTATTCAAAGCACACCCTTTTATCGTGATATAACAAATTTGACGATTTCTCGTTCGGGCATTATCGTTGCCGCCCCATTAATAATACAGTCCATTAATATCTCGAGTAAACTAATTCAGTACGGGTGGCAACCCTAGTCATAATGTGGACAATGTAGTTTTTTTTTTGAGTTTTGTTGATTTTTTAAACCGTTTGTCCGATTTTAATAAAAAAAAATATGGGACCATTTGGGACCCTTTCCAACAAAAAAAGAATTTTTAAAATCGGTTAGTAAGTGACGGAGTTATGCCCGAACAAACATTTAAAAAAATCCTTCTTTTTTTAGAAGTCGGTTAAAAAATAAAACGTGTCAAAGATCGTGAGTGGGGGCTGGTGAGTGGTGACGTAACTTTCTGGTAAAAAATGTACCAAACTACGACGTCGCGCGACTTTTTGAAGCACTGTATCGTCTTCATTTATTATTGTATATATATATATATATATCTCTTTATTTCAAGTAACATTGACTCATTGTGTTAGTAACAATTTTTTTTTTGTTTAAGTACGTGAAAAAAGAAAAAATACGTGTCCAAAATGTTTGCACATGTCGATGAGTTTGTGCTTCAGGGAGACCGGAAGATACACTACCTACTTATCATTAAATGATGATGACTTACTATTTGTCTCCACGGCTCTGCTCCTCTCCTTAGGTGTTTCTTGTTCCTCGTCCTCTTCTATTTTATACTCCATCACAAGTACATCATCTTTTGAATCTGAATCGGATTCAGAACCAAGTGGTAATATATCTTCCACATCTAGACGGATATTGTCTTGATTTTCCATTTCTAGATCTATAAGTAAACAAAATATTTTGTTAATGTCACAGACCACATAAAGACATATTTTAAACTGACTTGGTTTTAACCATACATCACATTCAAAGAAAATTAAAAAAAAAATCTAATCATTTATTTTTGCTGAATACACTGTTAGAATGGTGTTATAAAATTAACATGTTTCAAGTGATTCTACCGTAAGGCTTGCAAAATTTATATTTATATTCATGATTAATCATCAATTAATGAATATAGAAAAAACTAAAAAATAAAAAATAAATTGTTTAGTCGTGAAAAGGTCACTAACTAATAAACAAATGCTCAGTGCATTTGTTTATTAGTTAGTGACCTTTTGCATTAAAAAGTACATAATTATGGATTTTTCATGAAAACAATAAACTAAAACCTATTCAGTTAAATAAATAATATATTTATCTTAAAAAAAGAAGGATGGATTGTGTGAGGAATAATGTGAAGTAAAAAGAGTAAATTAATGATGTTGTGACTTCTGACAGAGGAGAATGGAGGAAAAAACGTGTTGCGCCGACCTCATATAGAATGGGTCAAGGGCAGGAGGACTGGAAGGGGCGACGCCGGTCGGGGCTGCGGGTTGTTCGAAAGAGATACCGCGGCCTCGACATAAAGGGCTAAGAAGGAACATGGTTGGTTTTTAGTCAGTAGAAGTGTGACACTCCCTTTCGCTCTGCCCAAGAGCGGGAGGGGTTATTTATTGATTTCCAACTCGCCAAAAAAAAAATGGCCAGGAGGACGATGCCGATAAATGAATGTATATATTTGTACTAAAACAGAAAATGTTGGTCAATGCCAAATCATTGATCAGACACTTCCTTATTACCCGACTGCGGCGAAGCCCAAAAGGAGTAAGTAAGTAATATTTATTTGTCTAAACATGGTGTACATGATACATTACATGCAGGATAATAAAAGGATACATTAAGTTCTAACATGTTTAGCCACATGTCGCGGCGTACAAATCGGTTGGAAGAGATGATGCGTAAACCGTGATAATATTCAACCAAAAAATGACATTATATAAATTATGTAGACATTTAAAAATAAAAATAAACATAATTATTCATTAAAGATTAGGTAGGTATCATTACAATTTGGCAGCATATTTTTTAAATATTAAATAAAATTAAATGTCAAAGTAGGTAGTCATTAAGTAAAATTAGTCAATAAAAATATTAATACAATACAAATTTGTAAGCTCAGCCGGCTTAGCATGAACACCGAAGAAACGGGTTTTATCTACGGAAGAATCGACAAAATGACAGATTGTAGACAGATTTCTATCGTCCTTAGCATGGCGATGTAGAAAGAAATGTTTCTATTCTTCAATCGACAAGAGTCTTCTATGTCGACTAATGCCGAGCATGGCGACAGTTTTTTCTTGACTTTTGACATTTGAGAGTAGAAATATTTCTTCTCAACAACTGTCAAATAGTCTACATCGCAAGGGACCTAGAGAAGTTTCTTCATATCAATTTTAATTGATCATAATGAGATATTTTGATTTGAAAACATGTCGGAGTCCTACCGACGCCATATCTTCAGTTTTCATGCCGTGAAAAACGTAAGGAAGTCCAAAAGGAACACTACCTACACGAGTGCTAACCGGGGCTTTCGCTCTACATGAATACGAGTGCCTCGGGAATTACAAAATTACTCTAGAGATGGTGCAGTATTTGTGCCATGAGCTAAGTGATGAAGGTGTACCTGTTCTCGTTAAAGTAAGTAGGTACAATACAGTTTATGTACGCCCCCAAACTTGCTTCTAAATAGCAATACGCAACCTTACTAGTGAATCTAAATAAGACATTATAATTTTCAGGTTCTTTGATCGATGAGTCTTGCTTACAAGACTTTTACAAAAATATTTCTACTGACTAAATACAAGGTCAGTTCATTACCCTCTTAAAATACCCGAGTTTGAGTGGCTTGTAAGAAGCTAGTGTTAGCTAGATGAATAGATATGCAACTTCTGCTGTTTTAAATAAATGAAACTGCAATGGATTGTGTTCTCAAACACTGAGGCGAGGATGGTAGGTAGATAGTGGCATCTGGCTACCACAGGAAATTCAACCTCCCAAATAAATTGGGAGCCATTGACTGTACCCATTTAGGTACAATTGTTTCCACTGCCAAGGCACATCAAGCTAAATTTCAGAAATAGACTTTACCTCTGTTAATGTTCAGTATCATGTTGGTAAGAAAATGGAGAAACAATTTTGATACATGAAACTGGATAAATAACATATTAAAATAAAAATCATTACAATGTTTAAATATGTAAGAGATTACAGCTAGGTAGGGAGAAGTCTTATGCTTTTATATTGATGAACATAAAATCAATTAAAAACAAGAAATATAGGTAATCAATTCTATTACTTCTAGATTGCAGAATACAATGTAAATGTCAATTTTCCAAGCAAGGGTTCATGACCAATTTATATTTAATGGTTCTATGGACAGAAATATGCAGACATATGATCCAGAATTAGGCAATATTATTTACTTGGTAATAGGTACCTATATTATATAGTACTAGCTGATGCCCGCGGCTTCACCCGCGTGGATGTCGTTCAAGTTATATACTAAAACCTTCCTCTTGAATCACTCTATCTATTAAAAAAAACCGCATCAAAATCCGTTGCGTAGTTTTAAAGATTTAAGCATACAGACAAACAAACAAACAGACACGACTTTGTTTTATACTATGTATGTAAGGATAAGGACAAGGAGTAACAATACACAAAATAATAACAGTAATTATATATTAGTTATTTATTAATAATTTTCATATCAAATGAGTAACACAATATCTTAATTTTCCGGGGCTGATACATAAATATGTTCTTCTAAGAATAATCCTAGTTGTAATCTGAAACACAACATTAATGTATTGTTGATTTGCAGGAGATCCAGGTTTGTTTGGAGCTTTGGTTCATGACAACAATTAGAAATGCTTAGCATGGTATCGGTGTGCAGAAGATGTTGAGCTGAGCGGTATGTTCAAGTGGTATTGCCAAACGCACAATGTCATGGAGTATACCAATGGCTACCTCAAGGGTACCTAATTGGTCGGTGTCTAGGCATTGACACACAGGAGTCTCCACTATGCGCCTGAGAAGGCATCAGCGCTGGTGTATGCCTGCTGCACATTATATTATTATGACATTCTTAATGCAACATTATTTTGTATAAATAAAAACCGAATATTTCTGATTGGTGTTGTCTCATTTTTCTTTCCACCAGAGTATTCCTCTCCCAAAGGTTTCCATACTGAAACAATAACAACAATTATGTTTACTTACATATTTTTAGAACAAAGCAGTGCCGAGTAATCCCTATAACAACTGAATTATTATGTTGTTTTGAACATCACATAATATTTTCTTTCACAAATATATTTATTAAACACCTGACCGTTATTTGAAGCTTAAATATAATGAGATAGGCCTATCTGTTTTCCGCTCGTCTTACCTCTCTGTCTACCCTAGTAGCTCCCTCTCGCTCGCACACTTCCATTCACTCATTCACTCCTTCACCAGCGCGGCCGCTCGGCTCGCTCTCGTCATTGGCGTCCTGTTTTCCGCTGCGCACGGTCGTGCTCAGGACTCAGTAAATTAATTTTGCATATCTTTGCAAATTTAAATACATAATATATTCCTGTTCCACGTAAGTGTTTAAAAAGCTTTTCTTACCTTTCTAAATCATTTAAAAATCAAACGGTGTTACCGTTCGGTACGTTTTTTCTTTTGGTACTCAGTCTACCCACATACATATTTTACTTTAATTAGGTTTTGTGTGGTTTTCTTTCCTAGATTTACAGCTCGTGTTAACATGGAAAGTGACAAAAGTGTTTCAAATACGGGCTCGAAAACCCCATGTGCTAGTGCTAGTGCTCCCGCTAATAGTGACAATAAAAAACGATCGCGTATTCGTCGTCAGTCGCGAGCTAGGTCTTATTCAGTTATTCGTCGAATAGTAACTCATCCTCTAGCAGCTCGAGTTCGTCGTCTTCGGACTCAGATCCACACCGCGTCACCGCAATAAAAAAAGGGGGGGGCAAACGCCGGCATCGACGGCACGATTCCGGAAATTCCGTAAATTAACACGTCAGGTAGATGACTTTCGAAATAAATTAATTTTTTGCAACAATAATTCTGTGCCCTGTGCCGCGGTACACTTTAATGAAAATCTAGTTGATGGAAACGTAAGTGGCGAACTTTACGAAGATCCGATTGTAAATTCTGTTGAGGTGCCGGCACCTGAGGCGCAGTCAGATTTTACCTTTGAAATAGAGACGAAATTGAAAGAACCTAGTATTCCAAAGACTCCTCGGGAGTTTCTTGAAACTTTAAAGGATTTGCAACATTTAGATAGTAGTGATTGGTGCGAGGTTCGTTATGCAGAAACACAAAAACTTTATAATTCTACCCCCGGTTTTATCGACTTGGAGATGAATGAAGAAATTAGGACGTATGATTCGTTACGCCATCTTGCTCACGCCGGCAAGACCTTCGCTGCCTTATCGTTCTGCATCCTTAAAGAGCGCGAAGCTTTACAAACTTCTATCAGAAGTTTTTTACAGTGGGCGCGTGGTTCCGATTTGTCTTACGAGGGTATTAACGAAAAAGTTAACTAGCTATTTTTGAAGGGCGATTTTTTCAAAGTTTCTTCCGATCTTTTGCAATTAACCTGCGGTCACCGTGTGGAGGTTATTCAGATGAGAAGGGATGGAATTACAAACCACGTGCGCGATCCCCTTGTCAAGGCCGCGTTACGTAAGATCCCTCCGTCGTGCCAGCACGTGTTTAATGCGGAGTCACTAGCCACAGCACTAGAGAAGGCAGGTGGTGTTCGAAAAGCTTTCTTGCCTTTACAAAAGCCGGGCAGTTCTGCTTCCGTTTCGCAAACGGGTCAAAGCAAGCCCGCACGCCACCCCTCGCAGGGGCAGGCTTTACGTAACGTACCCTCGCAGGGTACGCCTTTACAAAAGCCGGGCAGTTCTGCTTCCGTTTCGCAAACGGGTCAAAGCAAGCCCGCACGCCACCCCTCGCAGGGGCAGGCTTTACGTAACGTACCCTCGCAGGGTACGCCTTTACAAAAGCCGGGCAGTTCTGCTTCCGTTTCGCAAACGGGTCAAAGCAAGCCCGCACGCCACCCCTCGCAGGGGCAGGCTTTACGTAACGTACCCTCGCAGGGTACGCCTTTACAAAAGCCGGGCAGTTCTGCTTCCGTTTCGCAAACGGGTCAAAGCAAGCCCGCACGCCACCCCTCGCAGGGGCAGGCTTTACGTAACGTACCCTCGCAGGGTACCGCTCATGGATGTTGTGCGCCTACGCATATTACCCATGCTTACAATCAACCCTCGCAGGGTTACTGTAATGCCCGACCCTCGCAGGGTCATGCATGGCTCTATTATCGACTATAATCGCCAGTCATTCTCGGGCGGTTCAAGAGGTTCCTTTCGAGGCAGTGGAGGTCGGCAAGGCTACAGGCAGCAGGACAGCAAGAATAGCCGCAAGCGAGCCGCATCGCCCTCTGACAATTACAACCGGAACAAAAAAAACGTAAGTATTGACTATCGATCCCGAACATTCAGAGCGGGTCGTCTGGTTCATTACCACCATCGGTGGAACTGGGTGCCCCAAGTTATCTGTTAAAGATAATAGAAGTGTATCGCATACCCTTTTTACATCGACCGCCACTTGTAGTACCACCGTTGAACGAAAGTCAGTTCAGCACGGTTCATTCGAATGCAATGACGTCAATAATCACCCAAATGCAACACCAGGGTGTATTAGATGTTGTCAAGGCTTCGCCAAGTTTTGTGTCCACAATGTTTCTTGTGCCAAAGGACGACGAGTCCCACCGACCCATCTTCAACCTAGCTGCCTTGAACAATTACGTAATCACCGACAGGTTCAGATTAATAAATGTTTATCGAGTCCCAGACTTCCTTCAACCAAAAGATTGGTTGTGCAAAATAGACCTGTCACAGGCCTATTTTCACCTTTCCGTAGCTCCATCTCACAGACGGTTCCTGCGTCTAATCTACAGAGGAAAATTAATGGAAATGACGTGCCTCCCGTTCGGTCTGAGCACGGCTCCCAAGATATTTGCCTCCCTATCCAATTGGGTAGCTCAGTCACTCGGGAGTCGGGGATCAAGGGATTCGAATAATCGTCTACTTAGACTACATTCTGGTTGTACATCAAAACCCACAGATTTTACAGACCCATGTCCAAATCACGGTAGAGAGGTTGCAGTACCTCGGTTGGTTGATGAATTTCGACAAGTCCACACTCACACCTTGTCAATGTCTAGTCTACCTGGGTGTTCAGTGGAACACTCTGGTAAACTTTCTCTTCCAGAGAAAAAGTACCTGGATCTAAAGTCCAAGATATCGACAGCCCTAGAAGAGAGAGCTCTCGATTTGAAGGCTTTGCAGAGCCTAGTAGGTCTATTAAACTTTGCAAGTTTTGTTGTACCAAGGGGCAGGCTTCACTTTCGAGCACTCCTCTCTTTTCTGAATACAGTCGTCAAAATGCCAGTTGCCAAACGGTTCATAATTCCGGTACATGCCCTGAAAGAGTTAACTTGGTGGTTGCAGAACCACACTTGTCCTTCTCCGATCCACTTCGCGCCTCCAACGCATTTCCTAGCGACCGATGCCTCGGACCTAGCTTGGGGAGCACAACTAGACGACTGTTCGTTCACGGGGCCATGGAACGAACAAGAACAATCGATACACTGCATCCAGAAGGAACTTCTAGCATTACTGAAGATATTACAGGACCAGGGTCAGTATCTGTGTCGTTCCACGAATCCACGGTTCTATGGCAGTCCGACAACAGAACAGCCGTTGCTTTCATTCGCAAAGAAGGCGGCACGAAATCAATAGCTCTCATGGGCTTGACAATCGATATTTTCAAGGTTCTAGATCGGTTACCAAATTCACCTAGCCGCTCATCACATTCCCGGCAGATTCAACTCTCACGCAGATCATCTGTCTCGCTACCGATCTCCGCCCGAATGGCACCTTTTGCCGGCTTGTACAGACCTGATTTTCAACAGATTCGGGGTCCGGTAATAGATTTGTTTGCGTCGAAAAATGCGCATGTGGGGCCAATTATACGTCTCTGGACCAGAAAGACGAATGAGCCCTATTGCACGACGCTTTTTCCCAGACTTGGAATTACCACCTAGCGTGGATATTTCCTCCTCCATATTTGATCCCCAAGGTACTCACTCATCTCAACCGGGCCAAGGGCCTCTTTCTGTTAGTGGTGCCTCGGTGGGAACGGGTCTTTTGGAGAGCCGATCTCGAATCCCGAGCGCTAGCTGCTCCTTTCACAATCGGGCATCTGAACCGCCATCTAGTAGACATCTCGACGGGCTTTCCGCCTCCCAAAGTACAGGAAATTACACTAGAAGTATGTGGGGGTGGTCTCATAGCCTAAATGATTGGAACGGTTCCCAACTGGACCTACTTTCATCGTCCTGGCGTCCCTCTACACGTAATACATACAAAGCCGCATGGCATAGATGGTTAGGATGGTGTAAAAAAAGAGAAATCGGATCCATACCGCCCAACCGGTTCAATTCTAGCAATTTTTTTCTGCCGATTTATATTTGAATGAAAACCTATCATACAATACTATACTTTTACACAAATCTGTGTCGTCTAAGCTCTGTAATACCGAAATATCGGGAGTCTTAAGTGCTCATGTACTGGTTAAGCATGTTATGAAATCTATTGCATTAAGAAAGCCTGTGCCCCATAAGATAACTATTTGGGATATCAATGTTCTCATTTCCTTTTTGTCTTCATATGAATTTAGCGAGAATAACTGTTTTGCTACCGCAAGACACACAGCTATGTTGCTGCTTTTGGTTTCTGGTAGACGTATCCATGACCTGACCCTTCTGGCAGTCAATCAAGAGCATTACATTGACAATACTGATCACATCATTCTATGGCCCAGATTTGGCTCTAAAACTGACCGTTCTGATTTCGGGCAATCGGGCTGGAAATTACTAAGAAATGAAAATACTAAAAACCTCGATCCGGTGTTTTGGGTGAAGCAGTGTATCAAATTGTTTAATCAAAAACGTAATTCCCTAAATAATTATTCTTTATTTGTGAATTTGAGAGGTGATCTTAAGGCAGCATCGCGTACTGTAATTGCGGGCTGGGTAAAATCTCTCCTATCAGAGGCTGGTATTATTGCAGCTCCCGGTAGCGTCCGCTCAGTGGTCGCTTCCAGAAGTTGGGCCGATAACGTCTCGGTTGACGAAATTTTGTCACAAGATACCTGGAGGTCGGGTGACATAATATTCCGTCGCTTCTATAGGCGTGAAGTCGTTCAGGCCCCTGTTAGCTCTGGGATCTCAAATTGTTTTCGCCCAATTTAATCGAATCTATGAAGAAGTTTACTACATTTTATTTATTTTGTTCATAAATATGACAATTTCTAAGTTCATAATATTTTGATGGTGATTGAATAAATTTACTTAGTCTCGCACACTTACTGTAACATTCATTGTTACCTTTTGCGCCTTCAGCGTGTGGACGTGCATACCTTCACATTGGCGTCCTCCTCCACCAGGCGATAACAAACAGGTCTCATTATATTTAAGCTTCAAATAACGGTCAGGTGTTTAATGACAGCGTTTTACCCTGAAATAAAACGCTTATTAAATACCTACCTTATTTGAAGCTTAACTTTTATCCTCTGCCTGGTATAATTCGACACAATGACGAGAGCGAGCCGAGCGGCCGCGCTGGTGAAGGAGTGAATGAGTGAATGGAAGTGTGCGAGCGAGAGGGAGCTACTAGGGTAGACAGAGAGGTAAGACGAGCGGAAAACAGATAGGCCTATCTCATTATATTTAAGCTTCAAATAAGGTAGGTATTTAATAAGCGTTTTATTTCAGGGTAAAACGCTGTCATTTAACACATAAAGTACAGAGGCACATTGCACATTATTACATAGATTAATATGATCGATATACACTTACTATTAGATGATTAGAACATTTCTTGTCTGAGCATCGGAAACACGAAACTCATTTCGTTCGTTGCGTGCTCGCAAACCTCTTCTTTGGGTATGCAGCGTTTATTTTTGCATTGTCACAATGCACTAACATAACAAACTACATCTTTCCAATGTGTAATTATTGTTTTATTAATAAAAATAGGTACACAAAGTTTGTCAACAATCAAAACTCAACGTCGCGTCGTCCGCGGTTCGACCGGACCGACACAGATGAAAAATATATACGAGTAATACGTTTTGTTGTTGCTTTGAGTTACGTTCAAAGTGATTTTATAAATTATAGTTCTGTAAATTGTAAGTGGTTAATATTGTAAATAAAATGTAATTTTTCAATTCCATTCAAAAGGTTTATAAATTCGTGCATGAGACATATTTTTTTGGTTAACTAAACGCAAAATTATCGTAGGCTTCATAAAATAACGACATCACTATCTACTTCTCCGTTGCTATGGAAATCATTCGTATGTCTATCTCTTGGAAGAAATACGAGTCTACGGGTTGCGCCATGCTCGGGAGGAAGACTTGTCAAGTAGAATAGAAAGAGCTTTGTCGATTCTTGGAAGAATAGAGATAGAAACGCCATGCTAAGGGGGCAGGACGGCCTTCATCAGAATTATTCAACTTGCAGCGTGGGTATGTGGGTAGTCCAAGTAGGGTCATTAGAATTAAAACCGTTCTCTTGATAACTTAAACGATTTTACTTGAAATAATAGTTAAATTACGTAACAATAATCACTTAGGCTATAATTAACACTCAATCACTTCAAAAAAAGAACTTTGAATAAGAGGATGGATAGCGATTCGTCGAAAACGTGGTGCGCTTGCGACTGCTCTGTACGATCTGCCGTACCAAGATGGCCGCCCCGCTACCATCGACTCGACGCTCCGCTAGAGTGACAGTGACAAGCTGTCACTCTTGACATTGGCATCTTAATGTGCGCCGACACGGCCAGACTGACATACGACCGTCCTCGGGCGTTATTGTATTCCTTGCTTAATCACCAAAACGTCCGCTCGTTCATCCTGCTGCAGGACTTCACATGGGTTTTCGATTGTACCATCAAACACAGAGTCAATCACAACTATAGACATTGAAATGAACAAGTGCATCCCTTCAACCAGCCCGTAATGGATCTGGCCCGGACGACACTGTCCCCATCGACTTGCCAACCAACAGCAACACATCTGGACCGGACGAGCGCATCCCTTCAACCAACCCTCTATTGGGTGTGGCCCGGACGACACTGTCCCTTCAACCAGGATAGACTAAAGACATCACTTCTGGATCGGACGAGTGCATCCCTTCAACCAACCCCACTGGGTATGGCCCGGACGACACTCTCCGACCAGGATAGACTCACTTCTGGATCGGACGAGTGCATCCCTTCAACCAACCCCACTGGGTATGGTCCGGACGACACTCTCCGACCAGGATAGGCTCACTTCTGGATCGGACGAGTGCATCCCTTCAACCAACTCCACTGGGTATGGCCCGGACGACACTCTCCGACCAGGATAGACTAAGGACAACACTTCTGGATCGGACGAGTGCATCCCTTCAACCAACCCCACTGGGTATGGCCCGGACGACACTCTCCGACCAGGATAGACTAAGGACAACATTTCAGGATCGGACGAGTGCATCCCTTCAACCAACCCCACTGGGTATGGCCCGGACGACACTCTCCTTTCGGCCGGACAATTCCGGATTGAATAATGCTTACAATAACCAACAGACAAATGCAAGACATAAAACCTACCTATGATTGGATCAGAAATAAGCCTCTCAGGAACTACGTGAAAAGTCAAATTAACTGGAAGTTTATCAATGACCACATCGCTTTGAATTTGAGTGGTACATTGAATATCTTCACCGCCTATGCCACTCAGGTAAACGAGGTTTTTACGCACAGTACCCGCAAGTTTGTCACAAAAGCTTTCCTTTATGAGAGAACACTCGGCTCCACTAACATAGTAAAATGGAAACGACTCACCAGATTGTCGCCATTGCCCACAAACACCAGCTACTTGACAGTTGTCAACGCGCCATCTCGGTTACGGTGCCGCTTCCGCTACTATGGGTCGCATGGCCCGCAGAGGATGCGCCGCCCGTGCCGGAATTGCCACGATGACAATTAGATGCGTTAGGCCCACTTTCACCATAACGGAAACAAATCAGTTTCAGGATCAGGATCAGTTTAGTTTCGTTACCCGTCGAAGGGGTACCCGTCGAAGTCATTTGTCCCTTACTGGTGGCAATCACATGACACACACACACGCACACACACGACATTTGCATGTAGGAACATTCCGTGGTTTGAAACGATTCAAATCAAGTTCGGTAGATTTGGTGTTTCTATCAACTTTCACTTTAAACTTGCACTATCACATGCACTTGCACTTGCACGTGGATCAGAATCCGACTGCTCTGGGTTGATTTCTGGCAGAGCAATCTTGGATGATGAGGCTGGTGTTCTGATAGCCTCGATCAACTGCATCATATTCCGCTGCTAGATCTCGAACATTGTGCGCAGTGAGATTCAGAGCCCACTTCTGATGTAAGCTCAGGACGGCCTTCATCAGAATTATTCAACTTGCAGCGTGGGTATGTGGGTAGTCCAAGTAGGGTCATTAGAATTAAAACCGTTCTCTTGATAACTTAAACGATTTTACTTGAAATAATAGTTAAATTACGTAACAATAATCACTTAGGCTATAATTAACACTCAATCACTTCAAAAAAAGAACTTTGAATAAGAGGATGGATAGCGATTCGTCGAAAACGTGGTGCGCTTGCGACTGCTCTGTGCGATCTGCCGTACCAAGATGGCCGCCCCGCTACCATCGACTCGACGCTCCGCTAGAGTGACAGTGACAAGCTGTCACTCTTGACATTGGCATCTTAATGTGCGCCGACAAATTCAACAAATTACAATAACATGTCAAAAAATAAATAAAAATAAAACAAAAATAAAAACAACGTCAACATCTTAGAAACGAAGAAAATTGTCCTCTTTCATAAACTCTGCTATACTGTAATATGCTCTTTCAGTTAGTAAACTCTTCAATTTGCTTTTAAGAGCAGATATATTTAATGTTCTCCATGATTTGGGCAATTTATTAAAAATGGTCGGAGCCATGCAAAAGATGCTCTTACGCAAAAGAGTTGTTTTAGCGCCATGGACAAGTTCAAAATTATCACGTCTATTCCTAGGGACAGCATCAGACAAAAGCTGAAATAGATGAGAATTTGATTTAATGAACATTACTGTTTCCAGGATGTATAATGAAGGCAATGTCAATATCTTACGTTCTATAAAATAAGATTTACAGCTATCCGTTTTTTGCAGTCTAAACATCGATCTAATGCACCTTTTCTGTGCCCGAAACGCAATTTCATTGTCCGTGCTATTCCCCCAAAAGATTACTGCATATCTAAGAATTGATTCGGCTAATCCATAGTAAGCAGTAATTAGCGCATCTGTGTAGGCTGCACTACTCAATTTTTTACTTACTGCCTCTATTTGAGGTTTCCAATTCAATTTAGAATCAATTATTATTCCCAGAAATTTTGTGGTGTCAGCTTCATTGATTAAGGTTTTTTATTGTTTGTGTGCGTTGTGCATTACGTTGGTCTTTTTTAAATTAATTATTAATTTTTATTATTCAACCAATTTATAATGGATATTAGAGATTTTTTTTATTTTTTTTTAAACATTTATTTAAAGATAATGTAGTACAGAGGTGGAACTTAATTTTAAACTCGCCAAACTATTACGATTGATGGCGAGAGGCGCTCATTTTCAAAAACAATTAACCATCTTACTCACTATACTAACTACTAACAACTATTAATGTATTAACTATTATAACATTATTACTAATAATAATATTCCACAACTATCACACAACGCCATCTAGTCCCAAGCTAAGCAGAGCTTGTGTTATGGGTACTAGACAACTGATAAACATACTTATATATTTCTAAATACATGCATATTATAGATAAATTACAACCAGAAACAGAACAAATGATCGTGCTCATCACACAAACATTTGTCCTGGGTGGGAATCGAACCCACGACCTCCGGCATAGTAGTTAGGGTCACTAACCACTAGACCAACAGGCCAGTCCAGGGAATGTTAGTAACAACTTAACTTATAAACTATGTTAGTTCTAAATATTAACAGGTAATAGGTACTTAATTATAGTTACATGTATATATGTTTATTATAGTTATATGTATATACCATAGTAACCAGCGCGAGTGTATGACCAGATGTATGAATGTGGACGAGTCAAAAGGAGTAGGTAGGTATGTAAGGATTGTAGCAGTTGGCGATAAGTGGTTTCTGTCTACCCCCCATGGGAAAAGGGCTTGGGTTTATGTTATATACAGTTATATAGTTATAGGTTTAATCTTGTACAATTTAGTTCTGTATGCTATCTAGTATAAAGTTTTTAATTTTGTCTTAAGTGACCCTTTACTAACTTTTACTTTATCTCTTAATAAATTTATTTTGTTAAACACTTTAATGTCATGTTCGTATGTGTTTATGTCATTACAAGATATTGTCATAGTGCAATCGTCAGCAAAGAGTGTCATCGGTTGTTCAGTTACCTTAGGCAAGTCATTTATACACAAAATAAACAATGGAGGCCCCAATACACTGCCTTGGGGTACTCCGTACATAACTGTTCGTTCTTCTGATCTTGAAGTTTCTTCGCGTTTACTTTTTTTATTTATTGTGCTGATTTCCGTTACTTGTTTACGGTTATGATGATACGATTTAATTAATTCTAAAACGTTGCCTCTAAGACCATAGGCTTCAAGTTTATTTACCAGAGAATTATAATGTACGCAGTCAAAGGCCTGTGTCATGTCGCAAAATATGGCACAGACTGGTGTTCTTTTATCTACATTCAGCATGACATTGTGTAAAAACTCATAAATAGCCAAATTAATACTTTTATTTTTACGAAATCCCTTTTGCTCGTCACTTAAAATATTATATTTTTCTAGGAGGGTTATGTGTTTGATGTGTATCTATGTATGTCTGTCTCTTTGTTCCCTCATAACTCCTAAACGGATGAAGGGATTTGAATAAAATATACGTCGTTAGATTCGTCTTGATGGCGCGAATGTCACTGGTTATATTAAAATTAAAAAACAAAGAAAAATTGTGGGTTTTGGGGCCCAAATAGCAGAGTTCAAAAAAAGAATTGTTCCGTTACCATCGAGTATGGTATCAAAATGAAGGGTTGTATAAGGAGATTACAAAAATATATAACACTTATATGTTTAAAAGAAATTCAAAGTGACAAATCCTATAAACAAACACAAACAGGGATCTGGCAACACTGCCGTGATGTAAACATTGGCTCCGTGTTTTAATATTACTAATTAAAAAAGCAAAATTAAAAATTTTGAAAAAACCCACGACTGTTAAAGATTAATTGAAAAAAGGATAAAATAACATAAAACACCCACCTTAAAAAAACCCAAGAATGTCCGTCGGGGGCTGCCATTAAATGAACTGGTTTAGCAATGTTCAGCTCCCGACGGACATTCTTGGGTTTTTTTAAGGTGGGTGTTTTATGTTATTTTATCCTTTTTTCAATTAATCCTTAACAGTCGTGGGTTTTTTCAAAATTTTTAATTTTTCTTTTTATTTTAAACTTTTTACTTTTTTTTATGTAAGAACATGCACCAATCAAACCTAAACCCATAATTGAAAACAAAATCAAAATCGGACTTGTAGTTTTGGAGAAAAATTGCAACTTTGATTTGCACAAAAAATGTTTGCTGCAGCGCCCCCTGGTGAATTGTCACCGTAACACCTATCTAAGAACATGCACCAATCAAACCCGAACCCATAACTGAAAACTGCATAAAAATCGGACTAGTAGTTTTGGAGAAAAATGGCAACATATATTTGCACAAACACACAAATAAACAAACACACAAACAACCTCTCACCCCAAACGCATATACCGTCTCCGTTCCGTCGTGGGTAAAAATAGAAAAGTACGGTTTATTGAAACATTGTTGGTGAAGATATAGACTAAAGTGCACAATTATTGTCAGTGTTTATAATCTACCTTCAGATTTTTGATTTTCTCCGCCTCGGTGCGACAGAGGCGAAGGGGCGGAGGTAGAGGTCGAGCGCTGGGCTCGGCGTGAATAGTAGTTCGTATTGAGACGTGCTGGGCGTCGAACGAATATTATAGTAGCCATAGAATCACGGGTGAAAGCGCACGCGCATTGATTAAATCGACTTGTGGAGTCATTTCGCGGCACCCAATTATACTAGTTAAGCAGTACGGTTAGCGACGCTGTGAATGTCGAACGGGTTATTGATAATATCATTGGTTTGCCTTGTCACGGGAGTGCTATTGGGAAAGCACCGAGGCTTGTGTGGT
The DNA here is from genome assembly GCA_949316265.1 of Diarsia mendica. Taxonomy (NCBI): domain Eukaryota; kingdom Metazoa; phylum Arthropoda; class Insecta; order Lepidoptera; family Noctuidae; genus Diarsia; species Diarsia mendica. The sequence continues at coordinate 13,117,112 of OX438914.1, read as the reverse complement.
TAGACTAATACGGAGTGAGTGTGGTGGCTCGCGTTAACGGCGTGGCTTGCAGCGACGTGGAAGAATCGTCCGGAACTACCAGCAAACCATCGCAAGGTCATATACACTCATTATACACATACACAGTTACACAACTTGCGAGGGGTCAAGGAAGTGAGACCGGCTCGAAGAAATGAGGTAAGGGTAGCTGTAAGTTCAGAAATTGTAATATTGTTCGGAGGCGCGTATCGCGTCTATTTGATCACGTTAGGACGGCGGCTGTTCTGAGACCTGTCTCCCATGGGCCCGAGATAAGGTTCGGCTGAGTCCTGGCGCGATCAAAATCTGGTAGCAGAGCGTGGTTTATTTAAACCCACTTTGTAAAAATTAGTAGGTACTTGGTACCAATTTACTTTGTAAAAATTGTGATCATGTACAAATTCAACTTGTAGGTAGTAGTACATTGACCTACATACCAGTGTACACCTCAAGTTGAGTTTGGAATTATTAATAATAAGTACATAAATGGAATGTGAATATTCGTTGATAAAATAATTTGTTATTTACGTTCGGTTACGCACAAATATAACCTCATCACAAATCGTGTTATGATTGTCAACATTTGAGACATAGAGGAATAACCTCTAGAGCACGTAGAGGAATAAGTTCAAGAGTTGGCATAGCGTCGTAGATTTATTCACTCAACGAATATATTATTATTGTTAGTTCCGGATACAAGAATTGTTATTTTTTTTGGTTATTGTTATTTATTATTGCATAATCGCGTATTGAAGTTGGTACTATGGCTCCGTCAGTAACGAAAACTATCGCAGCCAGAATCGAAGCTGAATTGAGATGGTTTTCATCGGTTGTTACGTTGGTAGGTCGCACCGATCGTGAAGATGCGTTATTGTCACGCGCTCGGCAAGTTGACGAACGATATGACGCCGTGTTAAAGTGTCACGCTGAGTATTTAGCATGTCTCGAATCGACGGATCTGTCGTCGGTGGACAAGGATGCTCAGGTGGTACGGGGCAATGTGGACCAGTGTGGGGAAATGTCCATGAGCATAATCCAGGCGGCGGCCGACATTGAGCGATCGCGCATGGGTGACGTCAGGGAATCATGTCGGCCAGCAGGCGTAGGAATTCAGGCGCCGTTGCCACCAGTACATGTACCCGAGTTTAGCGGCGAGTATGCCGATTGGCCGCGATTCCGCGATATTTTTAATAGTGTCGTGCATTCGCGTACGGATCTCTCGCCCGCCTACAAGATGGCTCAATTAATGGGTAGGCTTAACGGTGAGCCGCACGACATCTTGACCCACCTGGAGATTACGGACGCCAGTTATGAGACGGCATGGGGCCTATTAATCGACCGATATGATAATCGGCGATTAATAGTTGATGGCCTCATCGATAAGATTTTTGAAATCCCGAAGGTGCCTAACGTGTACGAAATAAGGGCGAAAATCCTTAATCCGGTCACGGTTGCGGTGAACACGTTAGATCGACTTAAGTTGTCGTTAGGGGACAATAAATATATCATCGTCAATAGGGTTTTACGGAAGTTGCCGATCGACGTGGTGGCGCGCTTTGAGCAGTCACATGGTGGCGAATCGACGGACCACCTCCCAAGTTACGATGACTTGAGGGTGTTTTTAGAAGGCGAGTGCCGGCGGGCGGATTGCCAAGGGGCATCCACGTCGCACCCTCCTCCGTCAACCCGACGTACGAGCGGGCCCAAGCCGGTTGAGCCCCGTCGGGGGGGGAAGAAATACCACGCCCTCCAATCGGAAGTGTGCGCCTTCTGTCGGAAGGAAGGGCACGGTCTCGCCGCATGCGCGGACTTTAAGGCGCAGCGGGTGCATAGACGAAGAGGGGTGGTCAAGCAGCGCTATTTGTGCTTCCGCTGCTTGGGGACTCACTTTGTACGTGAGTGCCACAGGACCACTAACTGTGGAACCTGCGGAGGAGCCCATCACGAGTTGCTATGCCTGGCGGAGAGTAGGGAGGTGCACGGAGCCTCGCCGGGAGGTCACCCCCCCTCTCCTAAGCCAGATTCGGGTGGTCGGTCACCCCCCCCTAGGGGGGGTGGGTCGGCCAGGAATCAGCGGTCGCCGCCCCCTCGGGGGGGTGGGCCAAGGGCTGATCCAGAGCACAACCCGATACCGTCGTCTTCCCCGCGGGGGGGGGATAGGCACCGAGACTCGGGCAGGGGCCCGGAGGTAGTACAGACGGGTTACGCGGCGTACTCGAATGCGTTGGGGGGCATGTTGCCACCCCCGAGTAGTCGCTTCTCCCCGCCTCTCGCAGAACGCCCTCGGCTGACGGCGCGCCCGCCACCGTTCGGAAGGATGCCAGTAGGCTACTTCCGACCGGCACGGATGTCACCGATGGGTCGGGAGGGTTACTACCCGGGTTGGGACCCGTATACTGGGACAGTATTTACTCCCCCTCCGGCAGGGGAGGAGGGAGGTGCCTCCTATTAGCAACTAGCAGCCTGTTCGTCAGTGGTGCCCACCCCGACAGTAACGGTATTATTACCGACGGCTAGGATTACTGTCAGGGGTACTGACGGACAGCCGGTGCACGTGCGAGCACTGTTAGATTCAGGGGCACAAGGTTGTATTGTGTCCAGCTGTTTAGTGAAAAAGCTGGGCCTTACATTAGAGCCATCACGGGATGGCGCCGTAGGTATAGGTGGCAATCGGGTGCCTCACCTCAGGGGTCAGACGACATTCCTGTTCGAGATGGGTGACACGGCATCGGTCACGCGGGTGAATGCCACGGCGATCGTTTTGGACGAAGTGGTTGGGGTCCTCCCTCAGACTCGGTTACCGTCTGCGGTAAAAGGGTTGACCAATGGATTGGAGTTAGCCGATCCCCACTTCGCGATCCCCGGACGGGTGGACGTCTTGCTTGGGTCTGACGTCCTCGGGAAGCTGCTCCGAAGCGGCAAACGGGAGCTGCAACCAAACGGGGTTGTGGCCATGCGTACCGCAGGTGGTTACGCGTTATTGGGCCCAGTACGGGAACCACAGCACTCAACGGATTATAGCTCCATATATTATGGCAGCGTGTTATCCGACGTCCTGCAACGGTTCTGGGCAACGGAAGAGCCACCCACCGCTCTTAGAAATAACCCACGTGATGAGGAGTGCGAAACATTCTATCGATTTAACACGGTGCGCCTCCCATCGGGTAGATTTATGACAAGGTTGCCATTTCTGTCAACTCGACCTCCGCTGGGGAGCTCATGGAGTCTGGCAGAAAAGCGGTTAGTGGCAATGGAAAGGCGCATGAAGCGGGACTCCAACTTCCGACAGAAGTATGTGGAGTTCATGCGCGAATACCTGACGTTGGGTCACATGTCGGTGTCCAGGGTTGACTATCGTCATGAGGAGCATTATGTGTTGCCTCATCATGCTGTTTTGAAGACACCTGACTCAAAGATTAGGGTCGTGTTCGACGGGAGCGCGGAGACGTCTAGCGGGGTGTCCCTGAATCAATGTCTCCATGCTGGTCCTAAGCTGACCAGAGACATTGCAGACATTCTCACGGACTTCAGGAGACACCAGGTTGTCTTCGTTACGGACGTACGGATGATGTTTCGTCAAACTGAGATTCATCCAGACGACCGTCGGTTCCAGCTGATATTGTGGCGAGAGAGCCCAGAGGAACCGATGGTCACGTACGAGCTCAACACAAACACGTACGGATTAAAGCCCAGCCCATATGTAGCCATGCGTACGCTACGAGAACTGGCTGATCAAGAACGGCTCTGCTTTCCCCGCGCGGCTGCTGTCATTGATAGGGACGTCTATGTAGACGACATTTGTACGGGCTCAGACAGTATTGAGCAGGCGCTCATCTTAAGGGATGAATTGGTGGCGCTCATGGCCTCCGGTGGCTATGAACTCAGGAAATGGCTGTCGTACTGCCCAGAGGTACTGGCAGGACTGCCAACTGAGTATCAACAAGACCCGCATTTGTTTGAGGATTCGGAGAATCTTCATGCGTTGGCCATTTTAGGGGTCCAGTATCAACCGAGTCAGGATGCCTTCACATACAGTTGTGAGGCCGAGTTGCTGTCGAAGACCTGGACCAAGCGATCGGTCCTTTCGACTATCGCACGAACGTTCGATCCAACCGGTTGGATCGCGCCGGTCACGTTCATGGGAAAGTGCTTCATTCAGAAGCTTTGGTGGAGTTGTTGGTTAGGAACCGTCACACCAAGAATTCACACGCAGGCTGTAACACCCTTCTGGGCATTTTGCAGCGTGAATTTTGGATTTTATCGGCCCGCAGAATCATACGGAGCGTTGTGTTTCGTTGCTTGCCTTGTTACCGACTCAAGGCAGCCACAATGCAGCCACAAATGGGAGATCTCCCGGCCGATCGAGTCACGGAGGCTCGGCCATTTGCTGGCGTAGGGACAGATTTCGCGGGGCCTTTCATGGTCAAGACATCGCACCTTCGCAACGCGAAGTCGGTTAAGGCATATCTGTGTGTCTTCGTGTGTCTGGCGACCAAGGCCGTTCATTTGGAATTGGTGGCCGATCTCTCTACGGAGGCCTTTCTGGCGGCGTTAGATCGATTTGTTTCTAGACGGGGAGTACCGTCACTGATTCGGTCGGACTGTGGTACCAACTTCAAGGGCGCCGACCGGTGCTTAAAGGAAATTGTATTGTTTTTAAGTCAGAATGAGCGAGAGATTGGCACGGGCCTCGCCAGTCGGGGCATTTCGTGGTATTTTAGTCCACCTGGATGCCCCCACTGGGGTGGAATTTTCGAGGCAGTAGTCAAGTCTTCCAAGACTCACTTGTATCGGGTCATCGGCTCAACGATTCTCACCTTTGAGGAGTTGTCAACGGTGTTTTGCAGAATTGAGGCGGTCTTAAACTCGCGACCTTTGTGCCCGTTGAGCGCTGACCCGAATGACCTTGAGGCCATGACCCCAGGTCATTTTTTGATTGGCCAACCACTTAACGCCTTGCCGGAATATCCGTATACTGATGTCAAGTTGTACCGGTTGTCACGGTATCAGATGTTACGGCAAATGAGCCAAAATTTTTGGAAGCGATGGTCGCTGGAGTATTTGCATATTCTACAGCAACGCGTTAAGTGGACGGACAGGACGACCCCACCCTGCGTTGGAGACCTCGTTCTGGTTAAGGATGCTAACCTATCACCGTTGTGTTGGCGACGGGGGCGCATTGTTAACCTGATTACGGGCAAGGATGGGTTTCCAAGGATCGCAGACGTCCAGGTGAGGGACTCGATCCTTAGACGGGCAGTTTCAACTTTATCTCGACTCCCGGGAGTTTGAGCGGACCGACAACGGGTCGGTCCGGGGGGGGTGATTGTTTATAATCTACCTTCAGATTTTTGATTTTCTCCGCCTCGGTGCGACAGAGGCGAAGGGGCGGAGGTAGAGGTCGAGCGCTGGGCTCGGCGTGAATAGTAGTTCGTATTGAGACGTGCTGGGCGTCGAACGAATATTATAGTAGCCATAGAATCACGGGTGAAAGCGCACGCGCATTGATTAAATCGACTTGTGGAGTCATTTCGCGGCACCCAATTATACTAGTTAAGCAGTACGGTTAGCGACGCTGTGAATGTCGAACGGGTTATTGATAATATCATTGGTTTGCCTTGTCACGGGAGTGCTATTGGGAAAGCACCGAGGCTTGTGTGGTTAGACTAATACGGAGTGAGTGTGGTGGCTCGCGTTAACGGCGTGGCTTGCAGCGACGTGGAAGAATCGTCCGGAACTACCAGCAAACCATCGCAAGGTCATATACACTCATTATACACATACACAGTTACACAACTTGCGAGGGGTCAAGGAAGTGAGACCGGCTCGAAGAAATGAGGTAAGGGTAGCTGTAAGTTCAGAAATTGTAATATTGTTCGGAGGCGCGTATCGCGTCTATTTGATCACGTTAGGACGGCGGCTGTTCTGAGACCTGTCTCCCATGGGCCCGAGATAAGGTTCGGCTGAGTCCTGGCGCGATCAGTCAGTGCTAGTGTTATTGGGCTGAGATAATAAGTGAAACACATAATACTGAGAATTGCATTTTGTGTCACAGACGGGCACAAAACGAGACTTAAACCGACTATTCCTATTGTGAACTAACAAAACATTGCTTGGCGAGTCTTCAAATAACATTTGCTGGCAAGAATTGGCATGGTGAAGTCATATTAAATTATGAAATGAAAATAATAGAATGGACCCCGCCTGCTTCCAAGTTTTGTTTAATTTAAAATGTACTTGTTTTTTGCTTTTCAGTTTTTTCATTCGGGTTTTTTAGTTTTTCTACTTTTTTTTTAATTTATTTAGCCCGTTAAACTGGGTGAGAGATTCAATCTTTGTGTCTAAGTTGTTTGGTTATAGGATCAATAGGATGACTCTCAACTCAGTGTGCCTCTCGGCAAAGACCTCCTCCAGTAGCTTCCATTGCTTCCTAAATTGAGCAACTCTCCTCCATTTGGGTCCCGCAGTGTAAGGTTAATTAGCCAACGTGTGGGTATTTATATAAAATCCTATCCAGTATGCAACCATGAATACAATACTATATTGGTAAATTCAGTAAATAATATAACTGTAGTTATTTTTATTATCCGAGTTGATTATTAAATCGATTATTTAATTGTATCGAATCAGAGTTAATTATGACAACACTGTATGACATTTTTGGACGTCTTGAAAGCAAGGCAGAATGAAGGTATTCGATTTGTACGGTTGAATCAAACACTCATCAGAATTAAAATCTATTTAAATTGTTGTAATCATCGTTTAATTTGAGATATAAAGATTTGATCCTTCAGCAGTAAGCTTCAGCTCATCCTCCCAACGCATTAGTTGTCAGACACTACCTATTTTTAATTAAGTAAATAAGTAATACTTACTATTTGTCTCCATGGCTCCGCATTTTTTCTTAGATGGTTCTTGTTCTGCTTCCTCTTCTATTTTGGACTCTATTAAAGGTACATCATCTTCTGAATCGGATTCAGACCCGTTTGGTAGTATATCTAGATGGCTATAGTCTTTATGTACCAGTTCTAGATCTGTAAAATTATAAATTCAGTTAAAATTTACTATTTTATTGATAGATGACAAAAGGACATATTTAAAACAGAAAATTTTATAACCCTACTTTACATGGTCAATATGAACGCACAAGATTTGTATTATAAATATTTATTTAATTAATATACGTCTGCTCAACATGAGCTTTAAGACGACAATGAACAAAAGAACGCTTAAATCTAGATTATATGTGCTTATATACTACTTGAAAGCTTTACATGTGTGCGTCTGTGGCTGGACCTCACAGTTGGCCAGTGACAGCAAACAGTCGATCTTATTTCTTTCACAGTTTTGATAAACATTATTTTCATTGGAATTGACCATTAGGAACTTGAGTCTAGTGGTTACTTGGAACCGCTGGGTGGCATGACGTGATCTTTGTTTACGGATACAATACGAGGTAAGGGTCGGCTACGCATAACTACATAATACACAGAATATTGTAAATAAATATTGAAAACTAGCAGTTACCCGCAACTTTGTCCATGTGCATATTAAGATGTGTAGGAAACAGAAACAAAAATAGCTAAAAAAGATGATTTAATTTCTTCTCCAGGATATAAAACATCTCCTTACTGATCCAATCAGCCGTTTACATGGGAAAAAGTAACTTACTACCTCACAATTTATAATATTAACTAGCTGTTGTTGCCCGCGACTTCATTTGTGTGGAATTTTTTGACTTTTTTTTCCATAAAAAGTTTCCTATGTTACTACTAATACTTCTAAGAATATGTGTACACAGTTTCATGACAAACATAAATGTGAATGTAAGTTTACATTCACATTTATAATACAAGTAGTGATTATGATTTTAAATAAACTAAAACTTTTTCAGTACAATAAATTGTAGGTAGGTATATATCTTTATTTTAGGCTACAATTTAAATGCTCACCAAAAAAGATTTTTAGACCCTAGATTAAAGTACAGTAGAGTACTAAATAAAATATTTTAACTTCAAATAAAATAAACCCACTCCATACTGAGGTGCCTAAAGAACAACGTTTTAAGTTTCAAACTATTTAGACACTCATCAGAATAATTAACACTCACTCATCACTCATCAGAATTTAACAGTATTTATGTTGAAACAATTACATACATATTCCTCTTGAGCTGTGAACTCAGCTTGTGGGATTGCTTTAATATTTCTTTGCTTCTTACATTCCTCACAATTATGGAACACGCTTCTTGCTACTGTGTTTAAACACGAGTAGATTTTATAGTGAAGGTCCGGTATAAACTTGCCGTTCGTGTGACGATGATTCACGAGTGTACAAATCTTTATTACGCTAGTTTTGGTGCATTTTTTGCATTTCATTGTTTTTATTTTAGATTGTCCATATTGTGTCCATTCTAGAAAGTTTTTGATAAAGTTTTTATGATTACACTGGTTACACTGCACAGTAAACGTTCCGTCGTCGTTTGTTGACAGTTCTTTTACTATTTCGCAAGTTACTTGATGATCTAATTTAACTATTTCACTATTCACTAATAAGTCCGTCTCCATTGTTGAAGATTCGCTTTTACATTCACTAAAGTTTTAATTGTCAGTTTAATACACTCATTGTACACTAAAAAGTCACATTTTGCAATGTTCTTAACTTGTTAAAAAAAAGCAAAATTAAAAATTTTGAAAAAACCCACGACTGTTAAAAATTAATTTAAAAAAGGATAAAATAATATAAAACACCCGCCTTAAAAAAACCCAAGAATGTCCGTCGGGGGCTGCCATTAAATGAACTAGTTTTGCAATGTTCAGCTCCCGACGGACATTCTTGGGTTTTTTAGGGCGGGTGTTTTATATTATTTTATCCTTTTTTTAATTAATTTTTAACAGTCGTGGGTTTTTTCAAAATTTTTAATTTTGCTTTTTATTTTAAACTTTTTACTTTTATTTTTATTTTTTTATCTAAGAACATGCACCAATCAAACCTAAACCCATAACTGAAAACTAAATCAAAATCGGACTTGCAATTTTGGAGAAAAATGGCAACTTTGATTTGCACAAAAAATGTTTGCTGCAGCGCCCCCTGGTGAGTTGTCACTGTAACACCTATCTAAGAACATGCACCAATCAAACCATAACCCATAACTGAAAACTGCATCAAAATCGGACAAGTAGTTTTGGAGAAAAATGGCAACATGTATTTGCACAAACACACAAACAAACAAACAAACACACAAACAAACAACCTCTCACCCCAAACGCATATACTGTCTCCGTTCCGTCGTGGGTAAAAATAACACAAACAGTGGAATCTTCCGCTCACTGTTGGCGACACCGCTCGCTGTTATCTACATCAGTGTATCCATGGAATAGAAATTTTCTGTTACGTGTCTGTATCGGAAACAGTGATTACCTCTGGATAGTGGATCTTTTTGTTCTTACATTTGCTACAACTCGTTATTCTAGTGTCAGCCATGGAGATTGCTGGGTAGGTCGAAGTCGAGCGAAGGGGAGTGTCAGACTTCTACTGACTATCGTGGCGTGCCCAGTTAACTTAAGCTCTCGTATGATTTACAACTTAATTGTATTTTTAACACCTTTATGTCAAAATCTGCGCCGACTATTATTATTATTATACTTGTACGGTTTTTTCTATTTAAGTTACAGGAAAAAAAGGAGAAGAACCATAAACCGTAACGTTTTTTAACGGTTTCAGTTTTCCCTTAGTTTTCACATGTCATTTTTTTTTTACATAACTGACTTGTTAAATTATTCTTCTGACTGAAACTCTTCTGACATATGTCACACTTGTAAGGTTTTTCACCAGTGTGCGTTCTAATATGTTTCTTTAAACTATCTTTGCTAACAAAACAAATCTGACATACATCGCACTCATAAGGTTTTTCACCAGTGTGTGTACGCATATGTACAGTCATAGAACTCTTTCGACTGTAACTCTTCTGACACAAATCGCACTCATAATGTTTTTCACCAGTGTGTGTACGAATATGTCCGATTAAATGAGCCTTTTGACCGAAACTCTTCTGACATACGTCACACTTGTGAGGTTTTTCACCAGTGTGTGTACGAACATGAATGATTAAATTCGGCTTACAACTGAAACAACGCTGACATGTATCACACTTGTAAGGTTTTTCACCAGTGTGTGTACGCATATTATGTATAGCTAAACTCGACTTCTTAGAAAAACTACGTTTACATACAACACATTCGTAAGGTTTCTCACCAGTGTGTGTACGCAAATGTGCAGTCAAAGAACCCATTTGACTGAAACTCTTCTGACATACGTCACACTTGTAAGGTTTTTCACCAGTGTGTGTACGCAAATGTACAGTCATAGAACTCATTTGACTAAAATTCTTCTGACATATGTCACACTTGTAAGGTTTTTCACCAGTGTGCGTTCGAATATGGTTCTTTAAACTATCTTTGCTAACACAACAAATCTGACATATATCGCACTCATAAGTTTTATCACCAGCGTGTATCCGATAATGTCTATTTAAATAACTCTTTTGACTAAAATTACGGAGGCATATTTCACAGTCGTGCGGCTTTTTGTATTCAGCTTTGGAAGTACGATTTCGAGTGCTTCGGATAACTGTCGAGTCCGATACTTGGTTCGTCTTTTGATCGGCTGGTATCGAGTCTTCTGATTTTGATTTTCGTAAGTGCAGTTTTGGTTTCTTCGCAACAGTCGACCCTGCGATAATAAATACGGTAAGTACAATTTTCCAAGTAGATTGAGGACAGGAGGCGTGCACAGATATCAAATATTGGTACTGGTTTCTGTGATTATGACATTAGGATATTGGGAGTTGTAAGTACATCATTTGTGTTACTTAGTGCTCAGGGGACACACGGTCGACGTCTGTGAGGTCTTGTGATATTGATTCGAGGAAGTACAGCATTCCAAAGAGAGTTGGGCTAGGCCTAGAATGTATACCTCATTGTTAGGCTTTACTGGTGGTTCAGGTCGTCGGTGTTTTGAATTATCAATTATACTCAGATAAGGCTTTTAATATGTGTAATTTTCGTTTTACAATGGTTTAGGTAAATATAATAATATGTAGTTGTCGCGTCAAAAATCAAGTAAATGGTGCGCGCTTGGCTCGCTTATATTACTAGGTACCCTTCCCTCTTCGTCCCGTCCCGCCTCCCGCGTCAGTTGCTGCTGCCGTGTTGTGTAGATGGCGCGTTGGTCGTCAACATGCCCCCGGCCTTGGAAGCACCAGGTTCCAATGAAGCTGAGCTGCTGCGGTCATCAGCTGGATACAGAAGTGGGCAGATTTTCTGGAATGATCTGCGAATATCGCCCGTCTGTGTTTTGATGGTAGCCACACGTGATATGCCATCCCTGCCAGTGAAAGTTTGCAGCACTCGTCCGAGGCGCCACTTCAGAGGAGGTAAGTTGTCTTCTTTGATTACGACTAGGGTGTCAGGTGTGAGCGTGTCTCGGTTAAGTTGCCATTTCGTCCTCTTCTGAAGTTCAGAGACATACTCGGTTGACCAGCGTTGCCAGAAGTTCTGTCTCATCTGTTCCACGCGATCGTAACGTGGCAAACGCTGCGTAGCCGCTGCGGTGAGGTCTTGACTGGCTGGCGCGGTGAGCGGTCGGCCAATCAGGAAATGAGCAGGAGTTAATGGAAGCAGGTCATTCGGGTCTGTGGACATTGGGTACATAGGTCGGGAGTTGAGTACAGCCTCAATTTGTGCCAATATCGTTGTCAACTCCTCATAAGTAAAGTTTGCATTGCCTACAATGCGACATAAATGAAACTTGCAGGACTTGACTCCTGCCTCCCACAAACCACCAAAATGAGGCGAATATGGTGGGACAAATGTGAATTTAATAGAATTATTAGTTGTGAAATTTAAAATATCGGATTGTGATGAATCTAAAAATTTTGAAAATTCTTTTAAAGCTCCAACAAAAGTAGTACCATTGTCAGAATAAATCTGCATGGGTTTGCCACGTCGAGAGATGAAACGTTTCAATGCCAGCAAGTACGCTTTAGTTGTAAGACTTGTAACCAATTCTAAATGTATTGCGCGCGTAGCAAAACATACAAAAAGACAGATGTAGCATTTTGTTAATTTAGCCCCCCTACCTTCGCGGTTCAACATAAACAATGGCCCAGCGTAGTCCACGCCACTATGTATAAATGGATACCCTGGCTCCAACCGTTCAGTAGGTAAGTTGCCCATTTGTATGTTCAATGGTTTAGGTCGCATGCGCTTGCATTTCATGCAGCTGTGAACCACTTGCTTAGCCAAGTTACGCCCTCTAGTAGGCCACCAAGTATCTCTTATTGTAGCCAGTAATAACTGAGCTCCTGCGTGTAACAATTCCTCATGCTGATGCTCAAATATAAGTCGAGTGAGTTTGTGTTTGCCGCACAACAACAAAGGATGTTTTTTATCATAAGAAAATGTGTCTGAATATGATAGTCTTCCACCTACTCTAATTAGATCGTGTTCATCTAGGAATACGTTTAAACTAGATATACTACGTGGGCTTGTTACTTGACGATTATGTTTTAAAGTGTCATAAACATTAAAAAAAACTTGTTGTTGTGCGATTCGAGTTAGAATTCTAACAGAATTATTTAATTCATCTATGGATAGGCAACCTGTGAGACGCTGTGGCTTTAGTTTTGTACGACTGTTATTTATAAAACGCATAATATACGCCACTACACGTCGCAATCGGTTAAAATGTGAGAATTTATCGAATAAAAATGAATCAGATTCTATTTGAACAAGCAATGAAGTTTTATTTATTTTCAATTCAGGTAATTCATCACAATGAATATTACTTGAATTAATATTATTTTCCCATTGTGGGTTAGCAAGATTTAAAAATGATGGACCGTGCCACCATAAGTCGTTAGTTATAAGTAAATCCAAATGTACACCGCGCGATAACAAATCAGCTGGGTTTTGTTTGCCGGCTACGTGAAGCCACGGCCTATCACCCGTGAGTTCATTAATTTGTACAACTCGGTTCTGTACAAATGTCTTCAATAAGTTAGGCGACATCTTAAGCCACCCTAAAACAATGGTTGAGTCTGACCAACAGTATACTTTATGAAAACTCAATCGTAATGAGTTACATATTTTCGTAAACAACTTTGCAGCTACTACCGCGCCACATAGTTCCAAACGAGGCACGCTAACCGGTTTGACGGGTGCGACCTTACTCTTCGCGCATAACAACTTGACCGATATCAGCTGCGCATCTGTATAGCTGCGTACGTACGCGCAGGCGCCGTATGCGTCTTGCGAGGCGTCACAAAAAATATGTAACTCAATATTAGGTGAGTCCTCCCCAATAACATAACGTGGAATGCGTAAATCTTTTAAATTTGATAACTTTGTAATAAAATTCTGCCAATTCAGAAGTATATTTGTTGGAACTGCGTCATCCCACCCTATCTTACACAACCACAGCTTTTGCAAAATGATTTTAGCTATAATTATAGTTGGTGTGAGTAAGCCTAAGGGATCATATATCTGTGCGATTACTGAGAGAATATTGCGTTTAGTAGCGTGAGTTACGTCATGGTCACATTTTGTGAAAAACATTTTGTGTTTTTGTGTTTTTGTTGAAAAGGGTATACTTCCCAAATGGTCCCATATTTTTTTTATCGAAATCGGACAAGCGGTTTTTGAAAAAACAACAAAACTCAAAAAAAAAACTACATTGTCCACATTATGACCCATGAACATGTGAACCACTAAAAAGTGAAAAATAAAAACTTTTTAACAAAAAAATAAAACCGACTTCAAAAAAAACAAAAATGTCAAAAATAAATCAGTTTCTGAAGTCGGTGACAAAAAAATGAAATCAAACAAACAAAAGTCAACAAAATTTTTTCAAATCGGTTAGCAAGCGACGGAGTTAAGCCCGAACAAACATAAAAAAAAAAAAAAAAAAAAACAAACATCCGAATTGAGAACCTCCTTCTTTTTTTAGAAGTCGGTTAAAAATAAAATTCATCAGATGAATGGAACCACCCCATGCCTAGTGTTTTGGTATGACAATTTTCCCCCTGTGTAAATTCCTTAGACGAAAACAGTGGTTCGATTTGTGAAGATGGTGATGGTGAATTAAATACCCACTTTCTAAGGGAAAAACAAGCTGATTCCAATACGTCAGAAACATCTTTACATATTTGTAACAACCTTTGTTGATCCTGATGTCCCGTTATCAGATCATCGACATAGAAATCGTCATTAATTACCTGTGCGATGACGTCATCCTTACATTCCAACGCAAGTTGTTTCAAACATCTAATACTGAGATACGGTGCGGAAGCCGTCCCGTAAGTGACCGTGTTAAGCTGAAATACACCGAGCGGCTCAGATGGATCTTCCCGCCAAAGTATTAGTTGCAGATTTCTCTGGTCAGGCTGAACTAATATTTGCCGATACATTTTTGCGATGTCGGCACATGCAACGTATTTAAATTGCCTAAAACGAAGCAAAATCGAAAACAAATCATTTTGTAACGCAGGACCAATGTGTTGTATGTCATTTAATGATTTGCCTGAAGTGGACTTTGCACTTCCGTCAAAGACAACTCTAAGTTTGGTTGTTGTACTTTGTTCCCTATAAATTCCATGATGCGGCAATATAAAAAAGGGGATGTGTATTCTGATATGCGACTCATGTGTCCCAGACCTAAATATTCACTCATAAAATCTTTGTACATTTGTCTATAGCTAGGTGCGCTCTTAATGAGTTTGCGTTCGAGTGCGAGAAACCGGTTTTTTGCCATAGAATATGTGTCATGTAAAACATCAGCTGATTGATTGAGCGGAATGCGCACAGAAAAACGGCCCTTATCGTCGCGTAAAGTCGTATCTCTGAATAAATTTTCGCATGCAGTTTCATCTTTAGTCAAATTGTTATTTATTGGAGGTATTTCTTCCAGTTCCCAAAATCGTTTGAGTTCTGAATCTAAAGTTTGCGTGTGATTACAATGAGTTAGGTTACCGCGTGAAACCTTTTCATGAACAATTCCCGATATGATCCAACCCAGTTGCGTGTTTTGCAGGTATGGACCATTCGGTAATCGTATGAGGCCATCTCTAAGCAGGTCCCAGAACCTATCTGCACCTATCAATAATTCTATGTCGTTAGACAGATAGAATTCGGGATCAGCAAGTTGAACATGGTCTGGTATAGAAATATTTCTGTGATTATTTCTTAGTGACGGTAGTTGTGCCGTTATACGATGTAAAACTAAACAGTTGAGGCGCGCGTTATACGTGTTTGTTTTGGATCGCATTTGAATACAACATGATTGTGTGGATTGAGAGATAGTGTTACCTACCCCTATTACTTGAACAGTGGACTGTATCAATGGAAGGTTAAGTTTTTTACAAAGTGATTCAGATATGAAACAATGTTGGCTCCCGTTATCGAGGAGAGCTCGAGCTGTGTGATATTTATTTTGCGCGTCCGCTATTTCTACTAATGCGGTCGATAATAGTACGACACTTGGAGAATAACGCGCCGTGATGTTATTATCTTCGCTGCGAATTGTGTGAGACTTGCAAGACGTAGTTAGCGGCATTTGTGTGAGCGAAGCACTCGTATCTCTTAAATCAGACTGTGGCACTATTTGCGTGATTTGAGCAACAGCTGATGATGTACGAGAGTCTGCTATAGTATCAGTGTGAATTAACGAATTATGTTTCTTGTTACAAAGCCTGCACGGTCCATACCAACAATCCTTTAATGCGTGATCTGATCGTAAACAGTTACGACATAACTTTTTGTTCTCAATGAAGTCTACCTTATCTTTAAGAGATAGATTTAGGAAATCTTCACAAGAGTACACTGGGTGGTTGGAACTACACTGAGCGCATTTGTAACGAGATGAATGAGATGATTTTTTGTTTTTGTTATCTTTGTGTGTTGTAACATGACTGTGTGATTTTGTGACTGACTGTTTCTTTGTGTGTGAGTCTGACGATTGTTTACTTTGAGGTCTAATAGATTCTAAAAAATCAGCACGATCCGCGAGGAACTTTATCAAATCAGAAAGTTTTATTTTTGTTGCTTTCGGGAGGGTACTTTTGGTACTTTCCCACTCGCGATCGGTTGAAGAGTCTAATTTAGAAGTTATTAAGTAGATAACTAATGTGTCCCAAGTATCGGTGGGTTCTCCTAAAGTTTTTAACGCCCGCATGTTTCTCAATACTGTATCTATTAATTTACGTATTTCACCAGCTGATTCCTTATTTATTGCTTGCGCATAGAATAAAGCTTTGACGTGGTTACTAACTAGCAAATTATCGTTATTAAATCTATTCTCTAAGAGACTCCAAGCAACTAAATAATTATCTGATGAAAACTCAAGTGCCTTTACTACTTGTAACGCATCACCCGTAAGCACTGATCTTAAATAGTGGAACTTCTGGACATTGTCCAGGTTGTCACTATTGTGTATCATAGATACGTAAGTGTCGCGAAACTCGAGCCACTGATCGTATGAACCGTCGAATTTTGGTAAAGAAATTGTGGGTAACTTCATGTAGTTGGAATTAGTAGTTCGACTTTGACCCCCAGAGTTTACATAGGAATTATCTTTAAGTATACATTTAGCCTTGCCTACAATAGCGTAAAACTGATTTTGAAACGTTTCTCTCTCTAGTAGTTCTCCATCCAGATCACTATCTGACTTATAGGAGTCTATCTCATCTTGTAAATTAGAAAAATCTTCGATTAATAGTTTAAAAGCTAGATGACGCTCTTCTAATTCAGCTCTTTGAGCGCCCGTTACTTGCGTTTCATCCAAAGACTGAATATATTTTGAATACAAAGTTAATTTTCGTTTAACGATTCCTCTTTTTTTAACTAAATCTCGAATGATTTCATCACTAGTTTCAATATCTACAATAGAATGTCTTTTATTTTTGCTCATATTGGTGGTCTGCAAGAGAAAAGAATCAAGTACTTACAGTAAACCGGTACGCGGCGTGAGCCCGTGGTAGGTAGACGCACAATTGTACACTGGAATTTGCGAAAAAAGGACGATATTAGCACAAATTAAACTGAGCTCGGGGTTTGGGTAGTAAATGGAGTGTCCCTTCGTCCAGCATACTCACCATGGAATCCTGATATTTCATGAATGTCAAAAAACTGTTCTGAAATAGTGCTAAATAGTGCCCAAAGGAAAAAAATAGTGCTCTTGTACTTGCGAAGTTATAGCCATAGTTCGATGAGTATGCTGGACGAAGGTTTCGCCCAGCATACTCACCTCCGTCCGGAGAATCTGTATACGCTTCAAACATAATTCATACTTCAAAAAATAGTTCCCAAATAGTGCCAAACGGTGCCCAAAAAGAAAAAACAGTGCTCGAATAACTTCGGAGTTATAGGCTTCGTTCAGTGAGTATGCTGGGCGTAGGTTCTACGCCCAGCATACTCACCTCAGTGCGCGAATATCGAACGAGCTATAGGTACAATTTACGTCTCAAAAAATTGTGCTTGAAATAGTGCCCAATATCAGTCCAATTTTTGCTTGACTTTTGACTTAGAAAACCATTAAATTTTAATGTAAACTTCTACATACTAACGTAAAATGGGGTACAGTCGTCGACACATGTTTTTGGACAAAAATATTAAACTTTCTAATTGTAGACTTCATGTTATTGGAAATAATTATGGTATTTTCTCACATGTCAAAAACTTTCGATTAAATGCATTATTATATATTTTATAAATAATAATAAATGAATGAAACTTTAAGCGTAAATGAAGTCTATTACTTCATTGCATTGTGTGTTTGTCTGAATAAAAACAGTCATTTGCAGCCAATAAAATTAATATCTTGAAAAATTGTAAAAAGGAAATTATACAGTTTCTTTTTGTATATATGTTGCAGGCAAAACTTATAACCAGTCAAAACTAGTACTGTGACATAGTTATACAAATTTTTAAAACTCTTTCCAATAGTTTCATCAATGAAAGGTTTAGCAATAAAAAACATTTTTAATTACTTACGTTATTTATTACTATTTAAAGGGCCAAAGTAATCAGAATTCTAGTTAACTAGTTCACAGCTTTTGTTAACATTCATAATATAATCAATGTAAATAGAAAAAATTGTAGTTTACCTACATCAAACCTTTAAAAAAGTAACTAAGTAGGTACCCATTTTTAAAACTTCTTAAGCATGTCCTTAATTTTAAGTGTACAGTGTCATATTCAACGAAAAAATGAACGTGTTTTTGTAAAAAACAACTCGCTTGCTACCTAGTTTTACAGTGCAATTAATGAATGAGTGTAAAATCAATTTAGTTAAATGCCACTATTATAAATTGAAATATACTTACTGATTTGGGTGCAGCTCCTATATTGATTACGTACTAGATACACAATTTTATATAGGTAAATAATGACATCACCAACACATTGTTTGGTTTTGCAACCCACTATGTAGTCAAACTCAAAAGCCGGCGTTATTATAATGATGTGCGACGAAGTAAACAAACAAAGAAACTGAGAAGCGCTTGTTCGTTTCGATTGCTTTGTGACACAAAATGGTTAGGGCAGCGCCATCTAGTATTTAAACATAAACATATTCATTAAACACCTGACCGTTATTTGAAGCTTAAATATAATGAGATAGGCCTATCTGTTTTCCGCTCGTCTTACCTCTCTGTCTACCCTAGTAGCTCCCTCTCGCTCGCACACTTCCATTCACTCATTCACTCCTTCACCAGCGCGGCCGCTCGGCTCGCTCTCGTCATTGGCGTCCTGTTTTCCGCTGCGCACGGTCGTGCTCAGGACTCAGTAAATTAATTTTGCATATCTTTGCAAATTTAAATACATAATAATTATATTCCTGTTCCACGTAAGTGTTTAAAAAGCTTTTCTTACCTTTCTAAATCATTTAAAAATCAAACGGTGTTACCGTTCGGTACGTTTTTTCTTTTGGTACTCAGTCTACCCACATACATATTTTACTTTAATTAGGTTTTGTGTGGTTTTCTTTCCTAGATTTACAGCTCGTGTTAACATGGAAAGTGACAAAAGTGTTTCAAATACGGGCTCGAAAACCCCATGTGCTAGTGCTAGTGCTCCCGCTAATAGTGACAATAAAAAACGATCGCGTATTCGTCGTCAGTCGCGAGCTAGGTCTTATTCAGTTATTCGTCGAATAGTAACTCATCCTCTAGCAGCTCGAGTTCGTCGTCTTCGGACTCAGATCCACACCGCGTCACCGCAATAAAAAAAGGGGGGGGCAAACGCCGGCATCGACGGCACGATTCCGGAAATTCCGTAAATTAACACGTCAGGTAGATGACTTTCGAAATAAATTAATTTTTTGCAACAATAATTCTGTGCCCTGTGCCGCGGTACACTTTAATGAAAATCTAGTTGATGGAAACGTAAGTGGCGAACTTTACGAAGATCCGATTGTAAATTCTGTTGAGGTGCCGGCACCTGAGGCGCAGTCAGATTTTACCTTTGAAATAGAGACGAAATTGAAAGAACCTAGTATTCCAAAGACTCCTCGGGAGTTTCTTGAAACTTTAAAGGATTTGCAACATTTAGATAGTAGTGATTGGTGCGAGGTTCGTTATGCAGAAACACAAAAACTTTATAATTCTACCCCCGGTTTTATCGACTTGGAGATGAATGAAGAAATTAGGACGTATGATTCGTTACGCCATCTTGCTCACGCCGGCAAGACCTTCGCTGCCTTATCGTTCTGCATCCTTAAAGAGCGCGAAGCTTTACAAACTTCTATCAGAAGTTTTTTACAGTGGGCGCGTGGTTCCGATTTGTCTTACGAGGGTATTAACGAAAAAGTTAACTAGCTATTTTTGAAGGGCGATTTTTTCAAAGTTTCTTCCGATCTTTTGCAATTAACCTGCGGTCACCGTGCGGAGGTTATTCAGATGAGAAGGGATGGAATTACAAACCACGTGCGCGATCCCCTTGTCAAGGCCGCGTTACGTAAGATCCCTCCGTCGTGCCAGCACGTGTTTAATGCGGAGTCACTAGCCACAGCACTAGAGAAGGCAGGTGGTGTTCGAAAAGCCTTCTTGCCTTTACAAAAGCCGGGCAGTTCTGCTTCCGTTTCGCAAACGGGTCAAAGCAAGCCCGCACGCCACCCCTCGCAGGGGCAGGCTTTACGTAACGTACCCTCGCAGGGTACGCCTTTACAAAAGCCGGGCAGTTCTGCTTCCGTTTCGCAAACGGGTCAAAGCAAGCCCGCACGCCACCCCTCGCAGGGGCAGGCTTTACGTAACGTACCCTCGCAGGGTACGCCTTTACAAAAGCCGGGCAGTTCTGCTTCCGTTTCGCAAACGGGTCAAAGCAAGCCCGCACGCCACCCCTCGCAGGGGCAGGCTTTACGTAACGTACCCTCGCAGGGTACCGCTCATGGATGTTGTGCGCCTACGCATATTACCCATGCTTACAATCAACCCTCGCAGGGTTACTGTAATGCCCGACCCTCGCAGGGTCATGCATGGCTCTATTATCGACTATAATCGCCCGTCATTCTCGGGCGGTTCAAGAGGTTCCTTTCGAGGCAGTGGAGGTCGGCAAGGCTACAGGCAGCAGGACAGCAAGAATAGCCGCAAGCGAGCCGCATCGCCCTCTGACAATTACAACCGGAACAAAAGAAAAAAAAAAAAAAAAAAAACGTAAGTATTGACTATCGATCCCGAACATTCAGAGCGGGTCGTCTGGTTCATTACCACCATCGGTGGAAGGAACTGGGTGCCCCAAGTTATCTGTTAAAGATAATAGAAGTGTATCGCATACCCTTTTTACATCGACCGCCACTTGTACGAGTAGTACCACCGTTGAACGAAAGTCAGTTCAGCACGGTTCATTCGAATGCAATGACGTCAATAATCACCCAAATGCAACACCAGGGTGTATTAGATGTTGTCAAGGCTTCGCCAAGTTTTGTGTCCACAATGTTTCTTGTGCCAAAGGACGACGAGTCCCACCGACCCATCTTCAACCTAGCTGCCTTGAACAATTACGTAATCACCGACAGGTTCAGATTAATAAATGTTTATCGAGTCCCAGACTTCCTTCAACCAAAAGATTGGTTGTGCAAAATAGACCTGTCACAGGCCTATTTTCACCTTTACGTAGCTCCATCTCACAGACGGTTCCTGCGTCTAATCTACAGAGGAAAATTAATGGAAATGACGTGCCTCCCGTTCGGTCTGAGCACGGCTCCCAAGATATTTGCCTCCCTATCCAATTGGGTAGCTCAGTCACTCGGGAGTCGGGGATCAAGGGATTCGAATAATCGTCTATTTAGACGACTTTCTGGTTGTACATCAAAACCCACAGATTTTACAGACCCATATCCAAATCACGGTAGAGAGGTTGCAGTACCTCGGTTGGTTGATGAATTTCGACAAGTCCACACTCACACCTTGTCAATGTCTAGTCTACCTGGGTGTTCAGTGGAACACTCTGGTAAACTTTCTCTTCCAGAGAAAAAGTACCTGGATCTAAAGTCCAAGATATCGACAGCCCTAGAAGAGAGAGCTCTCGATTTGAAGGCTTTGCAGAGCCTAGTAGGTCTATTAAACTTTGCAAGTTTTGTTGTACCAAGGGGCAGGCTTCACTTTCGAGCACTCCTCTCTTTTCTGAATACAGTCGTCAAAATGCCAGTTGCCAAACGGTTCATAATTCCGGTACATGCCCTGAAAGAGTTAACTTGGTGGTTGCAGAACCACACTTGTCCTTCTCCGATCCACTTCGCGCCTCCAACGCATTTCCTAGCGACCGATGCCTCGGACCTAGCTTGGGGAGCACAACTAGACGACTGTTCGTTCACGGGGCCATGGAACGAACAAGAACAATCGATACACTGCATCCAGAAGGAACTTCTAGCATTACTGAAGATATTACAGGACCAGGGTCAGTATCTGTGTCGTTCCACGAATCCACGGTTCTATGGCAGTCCGACAACAGAACAGCCGTTGCTTTCATTCGCAAAGAAGGCGGCACGAAATCAATAGCTCTCATGGGCTTGACAATCGATATTTTCAAGGTTCTAGATCGGTTACCAAATTCACCTAGCCGCTCATCACATTCCCGGCAGATTCAACTCTCACGCAGATCATCTGTCTCGCTACCGATCTCCGCCCGAATGGCACCTTTTGCCGGCTTGTACAGACCTGATTTTCAACAGATTCGGGGTCCGGTAATAGATTTGTTTGCGTCGAAAAATGCGCATGTGGGGCCAATTATACGTCTCTGGACCAGAAAGACGAATGAGCCCTATTGCACGACGCTTTTTCCCAGACTTGGAATTACCACCTAGCGTGGATATTTCCTCCTCCATATTTGATCCCCAAGGTACTCACTCATCTCAACCGGGCCAAGGGCCTCTTTCTGTTAGTGGTGCCTCGGTGGGAACGGGTCTTTTGGAGAGCCGATCTCGAATCCCGAGCGCTAGCTGCTCCTTTCACAATCGGGCATCTGAACCGCCATCTAGTAGACATCTCGACGGGCTTTCCGCCTCCCAAAGTACAGGAAATTACACTAGAAGTATGTGGGGGTGGTCTCATAGCCTAAATGATTGGAACGGTTCCCAACTGGACCTACTTTCATCGTCCTGGCGTCCCTCTACACGTAATACATACAAAGCCGCATGGCATAGATGGTTAGGATGGTGTAAAAAAAAAAAAGAGAAATCGGATCCATACCGCCCAACCGGTTCAATTCTAGCAAATTTTTTTTGCCGATTTATATTTGAATGAAAACCTATCATACAATACTATACTTTTACACAAATCTGTGGCGTCTAAGCTCTGTAATACCGAAATATCGGGAGTCTTAAGTGCTCATGTACTGGTTAAGCATGTTATGAAATCTATTGCATTAAGAAAGCCTGTGCCCCATAAGATAACTATTTGGGATATCAATGTTCTCATTTCCTTTTTGTCTTTGTTATGTATGTATTGTAGATGTGTAGCGTACCGCGGCTGCGACCCGGTAGTTTTAACTAATAAAGATTAGTGTGTCATTGACTAGCGTGTTTGATGGTTGTCCGTCCTAACCCTACCTGCATATTTAACAGTGGCGACGAGGACGAATTTACGTGTGCAAAAATGTCTGCAATTGGCGTTTCTTTTGGAATCCTAACCAACTTTGACCATTTATCACAAGACTGGACAAGTTACAAGTCTCGACTACAACAATGGTTCATTGCAAATGATATTACGGACGAATCAGACAAGTTGAAGGTCAAACGGAGGGCAATACTCATAAGCGCCCTCACTGGACCTACTTACATGCTAGCGAGGGATCTGGCGCTGCCTAAAAAGCTAGAAGAAACCAATCTAGAAGAAATTCTGAATCTTCTAGACCGACATTTTGAGCCGAAGCGGTTTGGATTTGCAGAAAAATCGATTTTCTACGTGGCGGGGCAGCGAACAGACGAAAGTCACACTCAATGGGCGGCCAGAATTAGGGGATTGGCAGCACACTGCGGGTTTAAGAACTTGGAAGAAGCTCTTCTTGATAAGTTTATCATGGGCATGTTGCCAGGACCCGAGCGTGACAAGCTCTTTGCCCAGGACCAGACGGACTTGACGTTAGCCAAGGCGGTGGAATTAGCGGAGAGCGTGCGGTGTGCCCGGCGCGCCTCCCATGCGGCGCCAGGAGCACGTGGCGCGGGCGCAGTCACCGGCGACGTCAACGAGGGATCCGTGTTTGCGGTCAAGGAAAAGTGCAGTGTGTGCGGTTATTCCAATCACAAATCCAATCAGTGCCGATTTAAAAACTATAAGTGCAAAAAGTGCAATAACAAGGGCCATCTAAGGCGGATGTGCTCAAGTGACGCGAAAGTGAAACACGTGGAGGAAGGCAAAGTGGATGATGAGGGCGACGACGGTAAACTGTGCTTAAATATACGCTGTATTAATGGTCGACCCATGCTAGCACGTGTTAACGTCGGTGGACTAGGTTTGGAGTTTGAGATAGATAGTGGTTCCGCGGTTAGTATAATATCACATCAGATATACAGCGAGCATTTCAACAAAGTACCGTTGTCAGTTACAGATAAAAAACTTTTCAGTTACACGGGGGAACAATTAGAAACAGTTGGTGTTATTAACTTAGAAATAGAATATTCCAACATGAAGCGTAAGCTGCACGTGTTTGTAGTACGTAACGGTCACAACGGTGGTCCGCCATTATTGGGCCGAGATTTTATTAGCACGTTTGACTTAGAAATAGCTCCTACAGTCAAATCAATTAGTAAGTCGAATGACAAATCAATAGAGGACTATTTAATTTCAAAATTTCCCACTGTGTTTTCAGGAAAATTAGGTAAATTTAATAAATACGCCGTGGAGTTACATTTAAAACCACACTCAAAACCAATTTTTTTTAAAGCACGTTCAGTACCATATGCCTTAAAAGATAAAATAGATAGTGAATTGGATCGCCTTATAACATTAGGAGTATTAGAACCGGTTCAGTACTCAGATTACGCGTCACCGATTGTACCCGCTTTAAAAAAAGACGGTGGAGTGAGAATTTGTGCGGATTTTTCCGTGACGATTAATAAACAGCTGATCGTCGATAAATATCCGTTGCCAACTGTAAATGATTTGTTTGCAAAGTTGCATGGCGGCGTACAATTCAGCAAATTAGATCTGTCCATGGCATATAACCAATTTTGTCTAAAAGAACAATCACAGAATATGACCTGTATCAACACACACCGCGGATTATTTAAATATACCCGATTAGTATTTGGCTTGTCGAGCGCACCGGCAATTTTTCAACGAGCCATGGAGTGCATACTATCGGGTTTAGAAGGAGTAGTATTTTTTCTCGACGATATTTTAATAACAGGTGTCGATACAAAGCAACACATGAGCAGGCTAGTCGCGGTACTAGATAGGCTGGCGGACACCGGACTCACAATACAATCAAGCAAGTGTGAGTTTTTTAAAAATGAAGTAAACTATCTAGGCCATATTATAGATAAAAAGGGAATTAAAAAGTCACCCGATAAAGTGACAGCAGTTGCACAAGCACCTAGACCACAGAACGTGCAACAATTGCAGTCATTTTTAGGGTTAACAAATTATTACCGCAATTTTGTGCCAAAAGCATCAACTATACTGGCACCGTTATATAACTTGTTACACAAAACGACAAAATGGGAATGGTCACAAGAACACGAAAATGCATTTAAAAATATTAAACAACAGTTAGCATCGGATGAGGTGTTGGTACATTTTGACCCCGCGGCCAAGTTAATATTGACGGTAGATGCTTCCCCGTACGGGTTGGGCGCAGTTCTATCACAAGTAGGAAACGACGGATGCGAACGACCTATTAGTTACGCGTCTAGGACGTTAACAGCAGCCGAGAAAAACTACGCCCAAATACAAAAAGAGGCAACAGCTATAGTATTCGGAGTGAAGCGTTACCACCAGTATTTGTATGCTCGAGCGGTGCCTTTTACGTTGCGTACGGACCACAGGCCGTTGTTAAGCATCTTCGGACCACACCGCGGTATACCGGAGGTATCGGCTAACCGACTACAGCGGTATGCAATATTTTTATCTGCATACAATTACAATATCGAATATGTAAGCAGTAAAAATAACAGTGCCGATTATCTGTCCCGCGCGCCGATAGGGTATTATGAGTCACCGTTAGCAAGCAACGTAGGGCCGGGCGCCGGCAGCGGCGCGGGCGCAAGCGCGGGGGCGGGGCGAGAGCGAGACCAAGCGCGCACCATTGATGACCGCGCGACATATGTTTACTTCGTCGTTGACGGAGGCCTGCCTGTTACGCTTAGTGATTTGCAATGCGAAACCCAACAAGACGCAACTTTGCAAAAAGTAAAAGGTTATGTTGAGTTAGGTTGGCCGAGAAAAGTATACGATGAAAAATTAAAGCCATACTTTTATTGTCGTAACCAAGTATCGATAGAAAACGGTTGCTTGATGCGCGGCCATAAAGTTATCGTTCCAGAGAGGTTAAGAGTTAAAATATGTAACGAACTCCACAGTTCACACTTTGGAGTAGTAAAAATGAAGGCAGAGGCACGCAAGAGGTTGTGGTTCCCTGGCGTGGACGGAGCTCTGGAACGGCTGGCCAGCGCGTGCGCAGTATGCAGCGCTCTGCGGCCCGCGCCGCCCCGCGCCCCGCTCACGCCCTGGCCACATCCTCCCCACGCCTTCTATAGAATTCATTTAGATTTCCTAGGGCCATTTAATAACCAAATGTTTCTAATTGCTGTTGATGCTTATAGTAAATGGGTTGAAGTGTTTATAATGAGTTCATCGTATGGCTCCAAAGCAGTGATTGAGAAACTTATTGACTTAATGTCACGATTCGGTATTCCACATACTATCGTAACGGATAACGGTACTTCGTTTGTTTCGCAAGAATTCAAAGATTTTTGTTCAAAGAATGGTATTACTCACATGCTTGCCCCGGTATATCATCCGTCAAGCAACGGACAAGCTGAAAGCTCCGTGAAAATTGTTAAAAGGGGTCTCAAATGTATAATTTTTAACAATAATGGGAAACCAGTAAAGGAACGTATTTCAAAGTTTTTGTTTGATTATCGAAACTCCAGACATAGTACCACCGAGAAATCACCCGCTGAGCTTGTGTACGGGCGGTCGCTGCGCTCGCGGCTCGATTTATTGTCACCGACAGCGGCGTCGGCGTCGTCGGCCTCCTCTTCCACTTGCCTCACTCAAACCGTAGAACAAAACCAGTGCTTACAGCGTAAATACTATAAGGGAAAAACACGAAAACATTTCAAAGAAAATGACGTTGTATGGATAACGAAAAATATAAATAATAAAAAGTTTAAATGGGTCGAAGCGATCATTAAAAGAAAAATTGGCAACGCAATGTACGAGGTTTATGTACCAGAAATGGATCGGCTGGTAAAACGACACTTGGACCAGATACGAGCACACGGCCAAACACAAATGTCAGATCGTGACACAAACTGGGATACAGATGTTATCCAGGATGTACAGCGTGATGTGGTAAACGCAGACCAGACACCACATGACGATGACCAACATCAAGGCAACCGTCCCAGTAGCAACACCAGCTCTGATCTCGAGGATATGGGGACGCCATCACCCGATCACATCACGATATCTCCGTCAGTATCCAGTACACCGGTCAGAGGAGAGGGAGAAGGTGAATGTGGGTTTGAGCGAAATGTGATATTCGCTACGCCTGAGTCACATGGCTCACCCGATGCGCAGACGCCCATACCAGCGATCAATCCACGTCGTCTCGCATTGTCACCTGATAACTTTACTCCATAATGTACTTCTAGGCTAATAGTTACTAAGATGATAAATAGTTTGTAGTTAACGTAGTTCTAATTGTAGTTTCTAAGTAGTACTTATTCATTGTTTAATTGGGGTAGTTTCTAAATTAAAGGGAAGGGGATGTTATGTATGTATTGTAGATGTGTAGCGTACCGCGGCTGCGACCCGGTAGTTTTAACTAATAAAGATTAGTGTGTCATTGACTAGCGTGTTTGATGGTTGTCCGTCCTAACCCTACCTGCATATTTAACAGTCTTCATACGAATTTAGCGAGAATAACTGTTTTGCTACCGCAAGACACACAGCTATGTTGCTGCTTTTGGTTTCTGGTAGACGTATCCATGACCTGACCCTTCTGGCAGTCAATCAAGAGCATTACATTGACAATACTGATCACATCATTCTATGGCCCAGATTTGGCTCTAAAACTGACCGTTCTGATTTCGGGAAATCGGGCTGGAAATTACTAAGAAATGAAAATACTAAAAACCTCGATCCGGTGTTTTGGGTGAAGCAGTGTATCAAATTGTTTAATCAAAAACGTAATTCCCTAAATAATGATTCTTTATTTGTGAATTTGAGAGGTGATCATAAGGCAGCATCGCGTACTGTAATTGCGGGCTGGGTAAAATCTCTCCTATCAGAGGCTGGTATTATTGCAGCTCCCGGTAGCGTCCGCTCAGTGGTCGCTTCCAGAAGTTGGGCCGATAACGTCTCGGTTGACGAAATTTTGTCACAAGATACCTGGAGGTCGGGTGACATAATATTCCGTCGCTTCTATAGGCGTGAAGTCGTTCAGGCCCCTGTTAGCTCTGGGATCTCAAATTGTTTTCGCCCAATTTAATCGAATCTATGAAGAAGTTTACTACATTTTATTTATTTTGTTCATAAATATGACAATTTCTAAGTTCATAATATTTTGATGGTGATTGAATAAATTTACTTAGTCTCGCACACATACTGTAACATTCATTGTTACCTTTTGCGCCTTCAGCGTGTGGACGTGCATACCTTCACATTGGCGTCCTCCTCCACCAGGCGATAACAAACAGGTCTCATTATATTTAAGCTTCAAATAACGGTCAGGTGTTTAATGACAGCGTTTTACCCTGAAATAAAACGCTTATTAAATACCTACCTTATTTGAAGCTTAACTTTTATCCTCTGCCTGGTATAATTCGACACAATGACGAGAGCGAGCCGAGCGGCCGCGCTGGTGAAGGAGTGAATGAGTGAATGGAAGTGTGCGAGCGAGAGGGAGCTACTAGGGTAGACAGAGAGGTAAGACGAGCGGAAAACAGATAGGCCTATCTCATTATATTTAAGCTTCAAATAAGGTAGGTATTTAATAAGCGTTTTATTTCAGGGTAAAACGCTGTCATTTGCGTCGCGGGCGCCGCGCGTCGTAAGCCCCATACCTATTGACCGTACGTGCATCCATTACTGCCACACTATATTGAACTTTATCACATGAGGAATACAGGTCAATTCCGTAAACGTTGTGGTACCGTCCTTGATCCGGAAAATGATTATTTTGAATAATTTTGTCAGTTGTAATGTAAGCATTAATAACAGCAACTTTATTTTTCATGCATGATTTACTTCATTTGATATCTTAATCCTTCAAGCGCCGTGATCTAGACAAAATATATAAAATCATTGTTCCTAGCTACCGGGGTCCCATGCGACGCGCGAAGGCTTAATCATATTATTATAAAGTATTATTAAAATAATGTGTAATTAATAACATTGCGATTCTAAAGTAAATACTCCCTTACATAGACAATTAATAATTTACACAAGACAAAAATTGTTAGAAAGAAAGTTAATAATATTGTATTCGACTGTACTCAATGTAATGTATGTAGAAGTTTACAATCAAATTTAATGGTTTTCTAGGTCAAAAGTCAAGCAAAAATTGGACTGATATTGGGCACTATTTCAAGCACAATTTTTTGAGACGTAAATTGTACCTATAGCTCGTTCGATATTCGCGCACTGAGGTGAGTATGCTGGGCGTAGAACCTACGCCCAGCATACTCACTGAACGAAGCCTATAACTCCGAAGTTATTCGAGCACTGTTTTTTCTTTTTGGGCACCGTTTGGCACTATTTGGGAACTATTTTTTGAAGTATGAATTATGTTTGAAGCGTATACAGATTCTCCGGACGGAGGTGAGTATGCTGGGCGAAACCTTCGTCCAGCATACTCATCGAACTATGGCTATAACTTCGCAAGTACAAGAGCACTATTTTTTTCCTTTGGGCACTATTTAGCACTATTTCAGAACAGTTTTTTGACATTCATGAAATATCAGGATTCCATGGTGAGTATGCTGGACGAAGGGACACTAAATGGATGGATTGACCTGACCGCTGCACCAGAAGATGTTGCTCCAGAACGTGTTTCTCCGTGTTTCTTCAGAAGATTGTTCCAGAATGTGATTTTATGTTTCTTCAGAAGATTGTTCCAGAATGTGTTTCTTCGTGTTTCTTCAGAAGATTGTTCCAGAATGACTGTGTTTCTTCAGAAGATTGTTCCAGAAGGCGTTTCTCCGTGTTTCTTCAGAAGATTGTTCCAGAAGGCGTTGTTCCAAATGATTGTTCGGTTCGAAGGTCCAAATTATGTTAGGCTTTTCTGGTGGTTCAGGTCGTCGGTGTTTTGAATTATCAATTATACTCAGATAAGGCTTTTATATGTGTAATTTTCGTTTTACAATGGTTTAGGTAAATATAATAATATGTAGTCGTCGCGTCAAAAATCAAGTAAATGGTGCGCGTGCGGCTCGCTTATATTACTAGGTACCCTTCCCTCTTCGTCCCGTCCCGCCTCCCGCGTCAGTTGCTGCTGCCGTGTTGTGTAGATGGCGCGTTGGTCGTCAACACTCATTTAAATTAAACAAAGGGGTTTGAAGTTTTTTTATATGGAAGCTGGCATATAAACCCACCGCCATTTTGTTTTTATCAGAAATTACGGTCCACGATGAAATTGACATGATAAAGATCAACATATGAGTATAATCCAGTGGCAGATCTCTCAAACAAGCCGATAAGCCGGGCTTGAATTAAAATAATAAAAAAGCAGTAATACAATTGTTCGTTGCGGGTAAAGGAAACACATGCGTTCCGAGCTAACGTATAATATCGACTGCCGAGGTCGGGTCACGCGCAGCGTACCCACTTATATACTAACATCCCTCCACCCTTAGCCTAACAATTATGAAATAAACTACTTTTCAAAAATCAGCATATCGCGGCGATCGTTGCGTGCCCTCGGTGGAGGCGACGGTGTCATGAACGAGTCACCAGGGTTGTCTTGCTCTGAGGGGGAGCAACACCTCGAATCTCTACCCTCATATTCCGCCGAATCTGATGCGTCGACATATTCGGTCGAGACACCAGTCACTCCTGGCGCTGGTTGAGTGACATCTTCTATTTGCAGACTGCATGAAGGCGAGTATAATAAGATTGGGGGAAGCTCCGTTGGTAGATCTTCCGTACCGATGATTTGTCCACCGTGTGGAGTTCGTTCCGCCTGTGGTCTCTCACCCTCACCCTTAAATTTCAAGAGCTGGTTGACATGTCTCTTGATTACCGAACCGTTGTTTTGACCGAGCAATCGCACTTCATATAAAGAATTTCCTATTGTGTCCTTAATGATTCCTTTTGTCCAATACGTTTTTTTTTGTTTGTATACTTTAACTAGCACTATTTCATTTTTCGTGAATTTGTCTTTCCGTATACCACTGTACAGCTTACTCTGCAAGCACTGGTTATCTTTCACTACACTTTCGAGGTCCATATTGGCTGATATTGGCTTACGTACGTCTAATAGATCTAACCTATTTCTTAATTTACGGCCAAACAATATTTCAGCGGGTGATCTGCCTGTTGTACTGTGTTCAGAGTTTCTGTAGTTAAATAAAAATTCATTTAATTTTACATTGAAATCTTTTACACTGACTTTTGATATAATGAATGCTTTAAGTGCTTTTTTTATGATTTTCACACTGCTCTCAGCCTGTCCATTGCTACTTGGACTATAGGTAGGAGTAGTTAAATGTGTGATGCCGTTATTCTTACAAAAATTGGTAAACTCAGTGGACACAAACGATGTACCGTTATCCGTGCAGATATTTCTTATCAAGCCAAACCGGCTCATTACCTCACATAACTTACCTATAACTACGCTACTTCCATAGGCGGTGGATACATCAAAACATTCCAACCATTTGGAATATGCATCTACTATTACTAAATAAACTTTGTTATTAATTGGCCCTAGGAAATCTAGATGCACGCGGTACCAAGGCTCGGGAGGAAACGGCCACGGCGTTAGAGGGGCGCGGGGCGGAGTGGGACGGAGTGCGTTACATATTTCACAAGCTGCAACGTGCTTATCAATATCTGCCGATAACCCCGGCCACCAAAACCGGTTTCGCGCCTCTGCTTTCATTTTGTTTACACCGAGATGTGCTTTATGCAATTCACACAGTATTTTATACCTACAGCTCAACGGTATGACTAGTTTGTAACCACGAACAAGACACGACTTTTCTATAGCTAACTCATTACGACACATATAATAATACTTTAGGTTCCTACCAATATTGTGTTTCGGCCAACCCGCTTGTACATATTCACATACTGTTTTGAGTTCGGAATCTAACAATGTTGCCTCGGTAATGTCACTTAGAGATAAGAACCGATCTGAGTTGTTATTGTAAACAAAGTGTACATAAGTTGCCCTATCAATAGTTGCTATTTCTTGGTGATTGTTTGGTAAAACTTGTTTCGTATCACTAACCGAGCGGCTCAGGTAGTCCGCTGCGTTACTTGAGCTGTTTACATATTCTATGATAAAATTATAAGAAGACAAGTAAATTGCATAGCGCTGCAACCGGTTTGCTGATACTTCCGGTATGCTTTTATTCGGATTGAAAATGGACACAAGTGGTTTGTGGTCTGTTCTTAGTATGAATGGAGACGTTCGCCCATATAAGTACTGATGGTATTTTCTAACACCAAATATTATTGCGGTCGCTTCTTTTTGTATTTGGCTGTAGCCGAGTTCAGCTTTTGATAGTGAGCGCGAGGCATACGAGATCGGCCGCTCCACACCATCATTACCTACTTGTGACAATATCGCGCCGAGACCATTGGGAGACGCATCCACTGTCAAAATTAATTTTGCTTGTGG
Source organism: Diarsia mendica (assembly GCA_949316265.1). Taxonomy (NCBI): domain Eukaryota; kingdom Metazoa; phylum Arthropoda; class Insecta; order Lepidoptera; family Noctuidae; genus Diarsia; species Diarsia mendica. The sequence continues at coordinate 13,084,533 of OX438914.1, read as the reverse complement.
ATCGAAATGTGACAAGACCATGTCCGTCATAAGGTCATTTTTAATTTGTGTGATCGCTGCTTCATGCTCGTCATTCCATTGCCATGCAGTGTTTTTTTGTAACAGAGCATGAAGTGGTTTTAAAATGCTAGACGCATTTTTTACAAACTGTCTATAGTAATTAACCATGCCTAGGAATGATTTCAGTTCAGTGACATTCGATGGTGTTTTTGCTTTATGTATTGCTTCTACTTTTTCCTTGCATTTGTGTAAACCTGCACTATCTATTTTAAATCCCAAATAAGACACTGATTCTTGAAACAGTTGACACTTATTTTTTTGTAGTACTAATCCTGCCTCCTGTAGCCTATTTAAAACTTTGTGCAAATTATTCAAATGGTCACTGTCGTTTGCTCCCGTCAGTAAAATATCATCCTGAAATACTAGTACACTATCCAGGCCGGATAGTACATTTTCTAGTGTTTTTTGAAATATTGCCGCCGAACTTGCTAAGCCGAAAATTAATCTAGTGAATTTGAATAAACCACGGTGCGTATTGACACAAGTTAACATTTGTGAGTCATCTGTTAGCTTTAATTGGTTGTATGCCTGTGATAAGTCTAATTTTGTAAATTTTCTTCCACCGTGCAGTTTAGAAAACAGTTCTTCTATACGTGGCAATGGATATTTGTCTACTACCAGCTGTTTGTTCAACGTTACGGAGTAGTCGGCACAAATTCGTATATCTCCATTGTGTTTCAACACTGGGACAATGGGACTGGCATAATCAGAACTACTGACTGGTTCCAGTATGCCTACCTGGACTAGTCTATCTAACTCGCGGTCAATCTTGTTTTTTAATGCAAAAGGGACTTGTCGCGCTTTAAAATAAATTGGCTTTGAGCCCGGCTTGACCTGAAGACTGACTTTTGAACCATTATAACACCCCAGTTCGTTTGAAAATAATTTTGGATACTTAGTTACCATTTGTTCCACATAGTTTTTGCAATTATTTACGGTGGCAATTTTTAAATTAAACTTTGATAAAAAATCTCTGCCTAATAAACACGGACCATCACACTTAACTACATAGACTAGTATATCTATCGTTTTGGATTTGTAATTGATTGGTAGCAAAATAGTACCTGCAGTTTCAATGTTGCTGCCATTGTAACTTTGAAGTAACGTTTTACTTTTATTTAGTTGCAAGGTTTTGAAGTAATAATTGAATACTTTTTCGGGCATTATTGTCACTGCGGACCCAGTATCTATTTCAAAATTAAGTTTTATTTTATTTATCAGGACAGATTCCCGTAAAGGCTCACCGGACTCGGATGTAATGTTACAAATATAATGCTTACCATCGTCACCGATATCATCCAATTCGACCTCGATAAAGTGTTGCTGCACTTTACTTTGTCCACACACGCGCCGCAGATGACCACGTTGGCCACACTTCCCGCACTTGTAACGTTTAAACCTACACGTGTCTTCCTGATGGCCGGTGTAGCCACAAACAACGCATTTAACTGCGTCCGCCGACGTCGCCGGCGCCGCCGCCGCCGCGCCTCCAGGACCGCTCCCGCTCGTGCCGCTCTGCTGACCTCGTCGACCGCCGCTTGACCGCGCCGCTCGTTCGCCCGCGCTCTGCACCACTTTGTAGTAGACAGCTTGCTCTGGTAGCGGTGATGACGTCGCTGCTGAGCCGAGTCGAGCGCTGCGAATACCTTGCGCAGTTTCCAAAGCTTTACCGATTGTCAGCACGGCCATATCCATTGTGAACAGCTTGTCTCGCTCTGGCCCTGGTAACATGCCAAGGACGAAACGGTCACGCAGTAAGTCAGCGAGACACGAAGCAGGAAAAGCACAATCTACTGCTAGTCCGCGAACACGTGCTGCCCAACCTGCTAGCTGTTCCTCTGGTTGTTGAGTCGATGTATAGAAACGATTTCGCTCGGCGAAACCGCATTTAGCTGGTTCGAAGTGATCATCCAGTAGCTTCACTATAACGTTGTATTCGAGTGTTGTTATTTTATTTGGCAGTGCGAGATCTCTGACCAATTTGAAAGTGCTTTCTGATAGACTGCTGAGTAAAATCGCTCGTTGTTTAATTTTAGGTTTACCCTCCGCACTTTCTAGTTCATTGGCTAAAAACCACTGTTCCAGCCGTTCCTTGAACACTGACCAATCCTGGTTTTCATGATTGAAACTATTCAGGGATCCAACAGACACTTTCGACATGATTGATTAGTGCACGCGTTAATTCCGGTTCGCCTCGTCGCCACTGTTCGTTGCGGGTAAAGGAAACACATGCGTTCCGAGCTAACGTATAATATCGACTGCCGAGGTCGGGTCACGCGCAGCGTACCCACTTATATACTAACAACAATAAACACTAACAAAAAGTAATAATATTATCCAGTAGCTATATCAAATCTGCATGCGCAAAACGGAACGTAATTCATAATAAACCAGAAACTGTACATTCGCGCGCCAGACGCGCGGCTCTGTCAAAATTTCGCGCCGCGAGACTAAAAGAAGAGTTAACGGCCTACGGTCAGCGATCCAGTGGTCATGTGGGCAGGACTAGCCCTTTCTCTGTCACACTCACTAGATTTTAGTTCGAGTATCGTCCATTTCATTTAACAATCATTCTGTTTAGATAATAACATATGTACCATCGCACATCCCCAGCATGTCACTACACGCCCAGGCGCCGGAGGGGTAAACACCGCGGCGCGGGGGCGAGAGGAAGCAGACCGGGCAGCGCCGAGCATTCGGTCGACGTCTGCGCCAGTGCACTGCGAACCACACTCGAAGCCATTCGCTGCCACTCCGCGCGACCGCGTAAGGCGGTTCCACTGAGGCGGAGCGGAGACGAGCTGTCGCGATTCACCAATCTTGAAATCCACATAGCTGCTAAGAGATGTGGATTTCAAGCCATGTGATTGCAGCCTTAGACTCGCGTATTTTGCTTTATATACCGTCGCCCTTTCATAATATAATATTATACATAATATTATCTGGTTTGCCCTTAATATACGTTTTAAATCGACGAATTCGTTTAATTCCCGACATCACTCTCCAAATTGGTGACCCCGACGTAAGGGACTGCCTAAAAAAATATATGATTCTGTTTAGTCCGTCTCTTAGATAATCGAAAAATATTAGATACGTGTTTTTTAATTTATCAAATTAACAAAAATTAACAAAAACTTTTTAACAAAAAATAAAACCGACTTAAAAAAAACACAAAAAAGTGAAAAATAAACTTTAGAAGAAAAATCAATTTCTGAAGTCGGTGACTTTTGTTTGTTAGATTTCATTTTATTTTATTTTTCACTTTTTAGTGGTTCACATGTAAGTTCACATGTTCATGAGTCATAATTAGGGTTGCCACCTTTTTTTGTTGCAGTTAGAGTACATTGGTATGGTATAGGTAAGAAAAAAAAAGTACATAGTATCAAAATAAAATACAATTTATTTTTCTTTATGATTGAAAACATACTTTTTATTGTTTTTTTTGCAGTTTTGTCGTATTATTTTTTTTATTCTTTTTTTTTCGGTGCAACATGTGGTATTTCGCTATTCTAAACCACGTATTTTATTTATTTCACTGAGTGAGCTGTAGTGAACATGTAGGTACATAATACATACTTATACCTACTTATACTTCGCATCTATCATACGTTTTATTGGTTTTTGCATTACTATTCTGCGAATCGGTCTAAAACGATTCGTTTTCTTATAAAATATCTGAAATAAATAAATAATTTTCATTTTTCATTGTTATGACACTTTACGTCAGGCTGTCAAACTATCAATACTTTTTCTTTTTTTTTTTTTTCTTTTTTTTTTTTTTTCTTTTTCAGAAGTTTAAATTCGTGACTTCATATTGTCATAAAAATGCAACTTGCCAGTATTCAAAACAGCCAGTAATATTTAATCCAAAACCTTTACGTAGAATTCTGAGAGCGTGTTAATTAATTATTATAAAATACAATATTTATGCTAACATATTGATAAAAAGAATTTAAAATTATATAAATCAAAAGTAACCTTCATAGACTAAGCCAGTAAGAAACTATGACAGAAAAATTAAAAGAAAAAGTATTGACAGTTTGACAGCCTGACGTAAAGTGTCATAACAATGAAAAATGAAAATTATTTATTTATTTCAGATATTTTATAAGAAAACGAATCGTTTTAGACCGATTCGCAGAATAGTAATGCAAAAACCAATAAAACGTATGATAGATGCGAAGTATAAGTAGGTATAAGTATGTATTATGTACCTACATGTTCACTACAGCTCACTCAGTGAAATAAATAAAATACGTGGTTTAGAATAGCGAAATACCACAAACATCGTCATGATATGTTTCACTTTGAAGATGACGTTTCGTAGGTGTACGTTGAGTATTACTGTCCATTATTTACAATAGCTATAAATCTATGAAACTCTAAATCGGATTTAGTATTCTTCTTACACTCAAACCGCTTCATTCGCACGAAACGAATACGAAAATGGGGGACAATGAGAGTTTATAATAATAATAATAATAATTTCTTTATTGGGAACAACTTATGAACCACACACAGACACAGTGACAGTGACACTGTGTTATGACAGTGACACTGGCATTATTGACATTCGAGGTTAGGTTGCGTTCAGAAATGGTTAAAAACGAGTGCTTAAGTTATGTGGCGCTGGCGAGTGGTGGCATCGATTCACCAATCGATAAATTTCATTTAACGAAAAACTAAAAACGACTAAACTTTTTAAAATCCCAAAGAAATCTATATCTATAAAAGCGAAAGGTCACTCACTGACTCATCATGAAATCTCAAAAACCGCTGGACGTACAAAGATGATTTTGGCAGGGAGGTAGTTTATGGTTAGTAGACGTCCGCTAAGAACGGATTTTGCGACAGGGCCGGATTAGGGTGGTCTAAGGGCCCTCGCAAGTTTGTATGAAACTCCTTCATTTTTTGTGCTACAATCTAGATTTTTGGCAGAGACGTAGTTTATAGTCAGTAGACATCCGCTATAAATTAGTTTTGCGACAGGGCCGGATTAGGGTGGTCTATGAGCCCTCGCAAGTTTGTATGAACGTCCTTCATTTTTTGGGCTATAATCTTGATTTTTGGTAGGGACGTAGTTTATAGTTAGTAGACGTCTGCTATGAACTGATTTTGTGACAGGGCCGGATAAGGGAGGTCTAAAGGCTCTCACAAGTTTGTCTGAAAGTCTTTCATTTTTTGTGCAACAATCTTGATTTTTTCAGGGACGGAGATTATGGTGAGTGGAAGTTTGCTAAGAACAGATTTTGCATTAGGGTCGCATTACAGGTCTAAAGGCTCTCACGACTTTGTATATAAGTTTGATTTTTGTACTACCGGCCTGAAACTTAGCAAGTCTGTTAGCTAACGGACCTGGACTAAGGGCTCCCACAAGTATATAAAAGAAAACCTAGGCTTTTTGGAGCCGAAAATTGTTAGAGAGATAGAATTTCTATTCTAGACTATCAAATTCTTTTCTAGACTTGCCATTTAATGAGTTTAAAGCCAAAGTTAAATCTAATCTTTGTTTAAAAGCTTACTATTCTATTAACGACTACTTAGATGATAAGAATAGTTGGTCGCTGAGTTGAACACAAGACAATGTTTGTTATTTGTGTTCTTTCTCCAAAATTAGTTTACTGTTATGTTATGTATTTATTATTTTATTTTTACATTGTTTACACTTACTTTGTAATTTGTATATACTTTTGTTTATTACTGATTGTGTCTGTAGTAAATCTTAAATTTAACTGACACCTTGCTATTGTATCGAGTCTGGTTCTTCTAACCAACCAAACAGACAGATGTGTGCTGGGGAGTTTGTTCCGCCACTTCTTCTTTCCAGCTAAACACTAGGAAGTGCCGATGGGTGGGCGTTTTTGGGGGACTGTCTTATAAAAAATGTAAATACAGTGAAACCTGGTTAAATGTGTCTCAGATATTCAATTTGTTTCATGGGACCCCAGTATGAGTTCCAGTTATAGAGATTTCTCACTTATCCATGTCCCAGTTAGCCAAATTTCACTGTAGTAAAGTAAAGTAAAGTAAAGTAAATTTTGACCTTCGAAAAGTGCTGATTATCAGCCTAGTTTGAATAAATGAATTTTGATTTTGATTTTGATTTTGAATATAGTTAAGACATAATATGTAATGTGTGGGAACAGATTTTTACGACAGGGCCAGTTTAAGGGAATATAATCGCTTCGATTGGCATTTGTCATTCGCTTTGGCATAGATCATCCAGAGGCAGTCACACACATACATACACGTCAAAATTTCCTCGCGAACGAAGTCGCGGGCAACGGCTAGTCAAATCATATACTTAAAGTATTTTCGTGTACTTTATTGTTGTCATAAAGTATAAAGTACATTTACCTGAAATAACGTACAATAGTTTATTATAAAGTACGGGTGACAACCCTAGTCATAATGTGGACGGCTGGTGACGTCACTTTCTGGTAAAAAATATACCAAACTACGACGTCGCGCGACTTTTTGAAGCACTGTATCGTCTTCATTTATTGTTTAAGTACGTGAAAAAAGAAAAAATACGTGTCCAAAATGTTTGCACATGTCGATGAGTTTGTGCTTCAGGGAGACCGGAAGATACACTACCTACTTATCATTAAATGATGATGACTTACTATTTGTCTCCACGGCTCTGCTCCTCTCCTTAGGTGTTTCTTGTTCCTCGTCCTCTTCTATTTTATACTCCATCACAAGTACATCATCTTCTGAATCGGATTCAGAACCAAGTGGTAATATATCTTCCACATCTAGACGGCTATTGTCTTGATTTTCCATTTCTAGATCTATAAGTAAACAAAATATTTTGTTTATGTCACAGACCACATAAAGACATATTTTAAACTGACTTTTAACCGTACATCACATTCAAAGAAAATTTAAAAAAAATCAAATCATTTATTTTTGCTGAATACACTGTTACAATAGTGTTATAAAATTTACATGTTTCAAGCGATTGTACCGTAAGGCTTGCAAAATGTATTTATTTATTTAAACTTCATGCACAAGAGTGGTACATAGGCGGACTTAATGCCACAATGCATTCAAGCAAGCAAGCAAGGCATTTATATTCATGGTTAATCATCAATTTTTGACTGGCCTGTTGGTCTAGTGGTTAGTGACCCTAACTGCTATACCGGAAGTCGTGGGTTCGATTCCCACCCAGGACAAATGTTTGTGTGATGAGCACGATCATTTGTTCTGTGTCTGGGTGTAATTTATCTATAATATGTATGTATTTAGAAATATATAAGTATGTTTATCAGTTGTCTAGTACCCATAACACAAGCTCTGCTTAGCTTGGGACTAGATGGCGTTGTGTGATAGTTGTGGAATATTATTATTATTATTAATTAATGAACATTATAAAAAAACAAAAAAATAAACTAAATATTGTTTAGTCGTGAAAAGGTCACTAACTAATAAACAAATACACTGACTTTTGCATTTAAAAGTACATATGGATTTTTCATGAAAACAATAAACTAAAACCTATTCAGTTAAATCTAATATATAAAATTCTCGTGTCACAGTTTTCGATGCCAAACTCCTCCGAAACGGCTTGACCGATTTTGATGAAATTTTTTGTGCTTATCCGGTATCTATGAGAATCGACCAACATCTATTTTTCATCTTTTTTTTTTTTTCTGAAATTATTTATATGGCAAAACAACGTTTGCCGGGTCAGCTAGTAAATAATATATTTATTTTAAGAAAAGATGGATGGATTGTGTGAGGAATAATGAAAAGGAAAAAAAAATGGAATAAACGTGTTGCGCCGACCTCATATAGAATGGGTCAAGGGCAGGAGGACTGGAAGGGGCGACGCCGGTCGGGGCTGCGTGTTGTTCGCAAGAGATACCGCGGCCTCGACATAAAGGGCTAAGAAGGAACATGGGATGTTTTTAGTCAGTAGAAGTGTGACACTCCCTTTCGCTCTGCCCAAGAGCGGGAGGGGTTATTTATTGATTTCCAACTCGCCAAAAAAAAAAATGGCCAGGAGGACGATGCCGATAAATGAATGTATATATTTGTACTAAAACAGAAAATGTTGGTCAATGCCAAATCATTGATCAGACACTTCCTTATTACCCGACTGCGGCGAAGCCCAAAAGGAGGGTTATGTGTTTGACGTGTATCTATGTATGTATGTCTGTCTCTTTGTTCCCTCATAACTCCTAAACGGATGAAGGGATTTGAATAAAATATACGTCGTTAGATTCGTCTTGATGGCGCGAATGTCACTGGTTATATTAAAATTAAAAAACAAAGAAAAATTGTGGGTTTTGGGGCCCAAATCGCAGAGTTCAAAAAAAGAATTGTTCCGTTACCATCGAGTAGGGTATCAAAATGAAGGGTTTTAAAAGGAGATTACAAAAATATATAACACTTATATGTTTAAAAGAAATTCAAAGTGACAAATCCTACAAATAAACACAAACAGGGATCTGGCAACACTGCCGTGATGTAAACATGAATGGACCCCGCCTGCTTCCAAGTTTTGTTTAATTTTGAAATGTGCTTGTTTTTTGCTTTTCAGTTTTTTCATTCGGGTTTTTTAGTTTTTCTACTTTTTTTAAATATATTTAGCCCGTTAAACTGGGTGAGAGATTCAATCTTTGTGTCTAAGTTGTTTGGTTATAGGATCAATAGGATGTCTCTCAACTCAGTGTGCCTCTCGGCAAAGGCCTCCTCCAGTAGCTTCCATTGCTTCCTAACTTGAGCAACTCTCCTCCATTTGGGTCCCGCAGTAAGCTTCAGCTCATCCTCCCAACGCATTAGTTGTCAGACACTACCTACTTTTAATTAAATAAGTAATACTTACTATTTGTCTCCATGGCTCCGCATTTTTTCTTAGATGGTTCTTGTTCTGCTTCCTCGTCTATTTTGGACTCTATTAAAGGTACATCATCTTCTGAATCGGATTCAGACCCGTGTGGTAGTATATCTAGATGGTTATAGTCTTTATGTCCCAGTTCTAGATCTGTAAAATTATAAAAAGAGTTAAGATTTACTATTTTATTGATAGATGACAAATACACATATTTAAAAACTGAAAATTTTATAACCCTACTTTACATGGTCAAATATATACGCACAAGATTTGTATTTAAAATATTTATTTAATCAATACACGTCTGCTCAGTATGAGCTTTAAGAGGACAATGAACAAAAGAACGCTTAAATCTAGATTATATATGTGCTTATATACTACTTGAAAGGTTTACATGTGTGCGTCTGTGGCTGGACCTCACAGTTGACCAGTGACAGCAATCAGACGATCTTATTTCTTTCACAGTTTTGATAAACATTATTTTCATTGGAATTGACCATTAGGAACTTGAGTCTAGTGGTTACTTGGAACCGCTGGGTGGCATGACGTGATCTTTGTTTACGGATACAATACGAGTTAAGGGTTGGCTACGCATAACTACACGCTACACAGAATATTGTAAATAAATATTGAAAACTAGCAGTTACCTGCAACTTTGTCCATGTGCATATTAAGATGTGTAGGAAACAGAAACAAAAATAGCTAAAAAAGATGTTTTAATTTCTTCTCCAGGATATAAAACATCTCCTTACTGATCCAATCAGCCGTTTACATGGGAAAAAGTAACTTACTACCTCACAATTTATAATATTAACTAGCTGTTGTTGCCCGCGACTTCATTTGTGTGGAATTTTTTGACTTTTTTTTCCATAAAAAGTTTCCTATGTTACTACTAATACTTCTAAGAATATGTGTACACAGTTTCATGACAAACATAAATGTGAATGTAAGTTTACATTCACATTTATAATACAAGTAGTGATTATGATTTTAAATAAACTAAAACTTTTTCAGTACAATAAATTGTAGGTAGGTATATATCTTTATTTTAGGCTACAATTTAAATGCTCACCAAAAAAGATTTTTAGACCCTAGATTAAAGTACAGTAGAGTACTAAATAAAATATTTTAACTTCAAATAAAATAAACCCACTCCATACTGAGGTGCCTAAAGAACAACGTTTTAAGTTTCAAACTATTTAGACACTCATCAGAATAATTGTATGTGTTGTATTTATATTCTAAAAATATAAGTATGTTTATCAGTTGTCTAGTACCCATAACACAAGCTCTGCTTAGCTTGGGACTAGATGGCGTTGTGTGATAGTTGTGGAATATTATATTATTCTTTTTGCCTACCAAAATGGATAAATGCTCACCAAATCAATTAACCAAAATTATAATACGATCGTCTCGCGACAGTATACTTTATGGGCGGCATGGGCACCGGGCCGTAGGCCGACGAAAGAGGCCGGAGGCCGGCGGAGGCCCGGCACTTCGGGGACAGAAGATATTAGTGTTATTTAATATGCGAGCGAAGCGAGCGCGCGTCATGGAGATAAATTGAAAGTCGTGAAATACAATATTGGTGACATCTATTTAGTGATACTTAATATAAAATATTTGGTCTGCAGTTAACTTTAAAGGCGTTTATAAATCTTTATGGTATAGATTATAGAATAAAAAGGAAAATAGGTTCATTCCTACAATACTTTAGGAAACACAATTTGGTGAGCATTAATCCATTTTGGCCGGCATTTCGAATTTTTTTGGTAGTAAAATGATTCTTTTCTGGTAGGCGTTTAAACACAAGCCTTTATTTTATGGAAGATATTTCCAATCTTAGATTCTTGAAAACATACCGTCACTTTGATATTCCTCCTTGGGCTCAAGAATATCATCTTGTCTCTCACAAACAGCTGGCAATTCTTCCTTCACAACAACGCTTTCTGTTGGACCAACTTCAACTATATTTATGTTCTGCATTGAAGAGATAGTAAGCCCATGGGGAAACTGTAAGCCGTTTTGGTTTACTAAAGGTTTTGGCTGTAAAAAGATGATTACAGTATTATATAAAATATGTTGATGTTTACAAGGGCATGAACTTCATTTACATAAAACAAAGTTATGAGAATAAATTATCTATTGAAGTATCTCACCTCGTAACTCCCTTCCATTATCTGAGCAAACAGCTCTTCTGCTTCCAAACATCTCCTCAGCAATCTACAGCTTCGCTTTAGTTCAGCACAGCAGAAAGAACAAGCGAGGATCGGTCTACTGTCCTTGGTTACAAACTGCAATAAAATTTTGTGTTTCAGTCTTCTGGGTTTGTGAATAATATTCTGCAAACACTGCAGTCTACAGGTTTTTCTAAATAACACTTTAAACAGCTCACACATAGAAGGCATGTACATTAATCACCACTTATTTCAAGGCTGGTGGTAGACTTATAATGTTATTTTAAACATAGGTTCAACAACAACTTTGTTAATGTTCATAAGTTATAGAAGAGTGGAGTCTTCTAACACAAGCTTTATACTTACGCCTAAAAGGAAACTACAATCACTAGTACTTTGTAAGAAAAACTTACAAAGTATTTACTTATTAGTTTTCTTTCACAAATATTGTTAATTTCCCTTTTATCCAAACCTCTAACAAAGTGTTTGTATGATTTCTCAAGTAAAAGCAGTATACAAATACAAATATTCATGAAATATACATGTAAGTATATAAATAAAGCATTAACTTACTGGCATATGAGTCAGCCTCTCATAAAGTTCGTGCAAGTTCTTGGTCACCACCACATACATACGAACATCCTCCGCTAGACATATCCTACACATTGGCAGTTTTTCCATATCTGTTTATTTATCACTGAAGAACACTACTTCAACTTGGAAATTCTACTGCGTACAAATAACAAAAACACTGGTTTAAAATTATTGCGACTACTTTTAGTATATATTTAAGAAAGAGTCGTGTGTAAGCTTCGCTTTACAGCTGTAAATTGTTATTAAATAGGACCTCTGACCAATAAGGTATATTTTAAGACAACGGTAAGACGTTAGCGGCCCGAGAGCGTTAGACTTATTATATCACTCGTAAAATAGTCCATAAATAATAGAACTTGGTTTATTAGTCCCTAGAGATCAATATCGGTATTATAATTAAAACAAAGATACATTTATTTATAAAAATCTGTTCTAGCACAACAATCAGTCATCAAGAAAGGTAACCACTTTTGTTGAGGTTAACTTGACAGTTGACACTGACAGTCCAGACAGATAGGCTGCGGTTCAAATTGTACGATCCTTTACAAACGTGCCAACGCTACAAACTAGCTGTTTAAATTGAATGTTTACCATCGGTACACTTTCAATTTGAACCAGTCAATAGCCCTGTAATGTCACTTCTGTCAAAAATTATAACCTCGGAACTAAGCCGAAAGCACAGAACATAATATTAAACCCCTCTCGGAATTATTTATTTACGTACTGCGACATTTTTCATTGAATAATATCTGTAGAATGCACCTTGACTGTTCGGATCGATAACACACATGTCGGCTGTTGCCAACCAAGCACGCGGGACAATATTCCGTTTTTCAGAGTCAAAATGCGGTAGGCGAATATCCGTACTCGGAAAAGGTGTTTTCATTGTTTGCACAATAGTCATAAAGTTTTTGTTTAGCTACTCGAACTTATAACACCACATTTCCGTTTCTATGTCACTTTCAGACGCACGCGCATTGTCTTTACACTTTTCCGGTCTAGCACTGTCACTTACACTATGTAGGCGTTTGAGTTACATCCCACTTCTGATGTAGAATGCACCTGTATTATTCCATCAGATTCAGACATTATGTGGGCAGAGTTTGGGTCTCGTGCAAACGAAAATACAGTGGGTTACAGTTCACTGGTTTTTATTCACTGGTTTTTATTTTAAATTACAAATTAGTTTCAACACCTCACAATCAGAACACCTAAACTGGGTACAACGAATCGAGTACAGTTCCGGAATGTCTTCACACTGCGGCGGTCAGGCATAGAATGACCTCCTCGCCGTCCTTATGAAACATCACGACTCTGTAGAAGCGCGCGCAGATCACGTGATGTTAAAAATGGCGCGCTTGCGATTCGTTTCTTGTCCGTACTATTGACCGGATGCGACATATCTAAATAATGGTGCAACAACACACAACATCTAAAAGCAAAATAAAAACAAGTCAATTGCTTTCCTTGACACTTGTCAAATTCGAATTTGACGTCTCCGCACACACTGTACTACCAAATTTTTGTGTGCGCCGTTGGTAGCGATCGATGACGTCAATCATGACGTCACACTGCTAAGAAGAGCTCATGTTTGTACAAAATAAACCGATTTTATGCACGAACACAGTACCAATAGCGCACATCGTACAATTTAAACCGCAGCCATAGATTGACAATGGATTGACACATATTTCACAAACACTTGACATTTCAAGGTTTTCAAAGGAAGCACAGAGTTTAACGTACATAATTAACACTGAACGATGTACACTCCTCTTTAGATTGTCGTAGGCAACTTCGGCATTTGTTTTGGATTTTGTTTGACAAATCTGTTAGTCAGTCTGTTCAGTGGGGTGGGCATTACGGCCCGTTCACGACCTTGCCGCTTTCAGCGGCAGCTAAGCGCGGCGCGGCGAGCGGTAAGATCAATATGAGCTGTGTCTCGTGGCGTGCTTCAAACATTTTCATACATAGCGCCGCGCTTAGCTGCCGCTCACAGCGGCAAGGTCGTGAACGGGCCGTTAGTCGCAGTGGGCTAAATCCCAGAACAGAAAGAACAGGGATAAATAGAGAGGGAGAAGATTCATAACACGTTTACTGCGTTACGAAATCTATTCGTTACGAGTATTTTTAACCGACTTCTAAAAAAGAAGGAGGTTCTCAATTCGGATGTTTTTTTGACTTTTGTATGTTTGTTCGGGCATAACTCCGTCACTTGCTAACCGATTTGAAAAATTCTTTTTTTTTTGGGAAGGGCATACTTCCAAAATTAATGGTCCCATAATTTTTTTTATCGAAATCGGACAAGTGGTTTTTGAAAAATCAACAAAACTCAAAAAAAACTACATTGTCCACATTATGACCCATGAACATGTGAACCACTAAAAAGTGAAAAATAAAAACTAATTAACAAAAAATAAAACCGACTTCAAAAAAACAAAACAAACAAAAGTCACCAACTTCAGAAACTGATTTTTCTTATAAAGTTTATTTTTCACTTTTTTGTGTTTTTTTAAGTCGGTTTTATTTTTTGTTAAAAAGTTTTTTTCTGGGCGGAAGTGCAATTGGATGTCTATCCCGCACGGGCTAAAGAATACTCTTTAGTTTTTATTAAACGGTTTTTAAACGGTTTTTTTATTTAAACGGTTTTATTTAGCTCACCCCGTTTGTTTTATTCTTGGATCAAATTTAGTAATTAAAATTTCACCCTCTTCCTGTCAACCGATTAATCTGAAATTTTGTATACACTTTGGATTTTGGTGACAATACAATTATGTTTATTCATTATCATTATAAATTCAAGATGGCCGCCGCTACAAAATGGCGGATAATTTATGTTTTATTAATCCCATCAATATGGGTATCAAATGAAAGGGCTCAACAAGCAGAATACAATATACTAAGTATATAAAATTAAAATCCAAGATGGCGGCTAAAAACTAGAAAATAAAAATAGGTAAAAAAACTTTTTAAGTTAAACGGTTTTATGTTAAACATACATTGCAATGTTTAAGATAAATGTACTAAAAACCAAAAAATAATAAAATAGATACAGTCGTGGGAAAAAACCGTGGGGCACGTCAATTGTAATTTCCGCAGCACGACAGTTCCGAATTGACGTGCCCCACGGTTTTTTCCCACGACTGTATCTATTTTATTATTTTTTGGTTTTTAGTACATTTATCTTAAACATTGCAATGTATGTTTAACATAAAACCGTTTAACTTAAAAAGTTTTTTTACCTATTTTTTTTTATATAATTCTAGTAACCCGCGGCTACGCACGGCTGTAAAAAAAAGATATTAAAACCTTCCTCTTGAATCACTCTAGATCTGTAAAAAAAACCCGCATCAAAATCCGTTGCATAGTTTTAAAGATCTACATAAATAGGGACAGACAGTGGGAAGCGACTTAGTTTTGTACTATGTAGCCTATGTAGTGATAGTGATGAGATGCTTTTGCCAACCATTCTTAAATTATATTAAGTGCAGTTGGGAAACACAAAATAATCAGAATATAATAAAAGTAAATCACAGTTCTAATTTATCTATAAATTCATGGTTCTAACCGCCATGATATTAAAATGTATGATCTTGTAAATTAGATTTTTTTAATGTATAGTGATTAGCATAATTACTAATGTCGTGTTTATATACTCTGTACCTTCTTTGAGAACCTTGAAATGTCAAATATGACATGCATTGCGTGATGTCAGTGTCAAAAGTAGCTTGTGTTAGTTGTTGACTTGACTGGCTAACCTAAAATTATTTATCTTTGTTTTGGTTTTGATACCTATACTCGATATTCGTACAGTAGATGGTGTCTAGAATCTAGGGACTATAAAGTTATTTCTATTAATAAAAGGCCACCGTACGAGTAATATATAATAAGTCTGGCACTCTCCGGACGTTGCCGTCTTACCTCGGAACTAAACTGGACTGGACTCACGATACTTTTTTATTTGTCAGAGGATCGTTTTAAATAATAACAAAACAATTTACAAGTTGTAAAGTTAAACTCATTCGCGACACTTTCGTATATACTAAAAGTATTTGCAATAATTATATACTAGCGTTGCCTGTTATTTGTATGCAGCAGAATTTCTAAGTTTATCGTCAGTGATACATAAACAGATAAAAGATGGAAAAGCTACCAATGTGTAGGATATGTCTAGCGGAGGATGTTCGTATGTATGTGGTGGTGACCAAGGACTTGCATGAACTATATAAGAGGCTGACTCATAAGCCAGTAAGTTGTTACTTTATTTAAATAATACATGTATATTATTTCATGAATATTTGTCTTTGTTTACTGCTTTTACTTGAGAAATCATAAAAAACTTTGTTAGAGGTTTGGATAAAAGGGAAATCAACAATATTTGTGGAAGAAAACTAATAAATAGTATTTTTATTTATTGTTTTTGGCAAGTTTTTCTTACATACTAGTGATTGGAGTTTCCTTTTAGGCGTCTAAAGCTTGTAGTTGACGATTGGAATGGACTGTATGGGATTCTATGAGGTGAGGTGGAATAAAACTAAGGAATGGCAATAAAAATCTAATATGCTAGCAGAAATATTCACAAGAACGAGGTGAAGCTAAGACAACTGACAGATCACTCGTAACAAAAAAAGAACATCAAAAATAGACAACACAAAAATACCAAGAAGATTGTCAACACTTGTGTTAGAAGACTCCACTCTTCTATAACTTATCAACATTAACAAAGTTGTTGTTGAACCTGTGTTTAAAATAACATTATAAGTCTACCACCAGCCTTGAAATAAGTGGTGATTAATGTACATGCCTTCTATGTGTGAGCTGTTTAAAGTGTTATTTAGAAAAACCTGTAGACTGCAGTGTTTGCAGAATATTATTCACAAACCCAGAAGACTGAAACACAAAATTTTATTGCAGTTTGTAACCAAGGACAGTAGACCGATCCTCGCTTGTTCTTTCTGCTGTGCTGAACTAAAGCGAAGCTGTAGATTGCTGAGGAGATGTTTGGAAGCAGAAGAGCTGTTTGCTCAGATAATGGAAGGGAGTTACGAGGTGAGATACTTCAATAGATAATTTATTCTCATAACTTTGTTTTATGTAAATGAAGTTCATGCCCTTGTAAACATCAACATATTTTATATAATACTGTAATCATCTTTTTACAGCCAAAACCTTTAGTAAACCAAAACGGCTTACAGTTTCCCCATGGGCTTACTATCTCTTCAATGCAGAACATAAATATAGTTGAAGTTGGTCCAACAGAAAGCGTTGTTGTGAAGGAAGAATTGCCAGCTGTTTGTGAGAGACAAGATGATATTCTTGAGCCCAAGGAGGAATATCAAAGTGACGGTATGTTTTCAAGAATCTAAGATTGGAAATATCTTCCATAAAATAAAGTACAACGAGCGAGTGTAGTGTAGTACTATTCTACAGTTTATTGTACGGAAAAAGTTTTAGTTTATTTAAAATCATAATCCCTACTTGTATTATAAATGTAAGTTTGTTTGTCATGAAACTGTGTACACATATTCTTAGAAGTAATAGTAGTAACATAGGAAACTTTTCATGGAAAATAAAGACAAAAATTCCACACAAACGAAGTCGCGGGCAACAACAGCTAGTTAATAATATTATAAATTGTGAGGTAGTAAGTTACTTTTTCCCATGTTTACGGCTGATTGGACCGTAATAAAATTTAGTAAGGAGATGTTTTATATCCTGGAGAAGAAATTAAAACATCTTTTTTAGCTATTTTTGTTTCTGTTTCCTACACATCTTAATATGCACATGGACAAAGTTGCAGGTAACTGTTAGTTTTCAATATTTATTTACAATATTCTGTGTAGCGTGTAGTTATGCGTAGCCAACCCTTAACTCGTATTGTATCCGTAAACAAAGATCACGTCATGCCACCCAGCGGTTCCAAGTAACCACTAGACTCAAGTTCCTAATGGTCAATTCCAATGTAAATAATGTTTATCAAAACTGTGAAAGAAATAAGATCGACTGATTGCTGTCACTGGTCAACTGTGAGGTCCAGCCACAGACGCACACATGTAAAGCTTTCAAGTAGTATATAAGCACATATAATCTAGATTTAAGCGTTCTTTTGTTCATTGCCGTCTTAAAGCTCATGCTGAGCAGACATGTATTGATTAAATTTAATATTTTAAATACAAATCTTGTGCGTTCACATTTGACCATGTAAAGTAGGGTTATAAAATTTTTACTTTAAAATATGTCCTTTTGTCATCTATCAATAAAATAGTAAATTTTAACTGTTTTTATAATTTTACAGATCTAGAACTGGGACATAAAGACTATAGCCATCTAGATATACTACCACACGGGTCTGAATCCGATTCAGAAGATGATGTACCTTTAATAGAGTCCACAATAGACGAGGAAGCAGAACAAGAACCATCTAAGACGAAATGCGGAGCCATGGAGACAAATAGTAAGTATTACTTATTTAATTAAAAGTAGGTAGTGTCTGACAACTAATGCGTTGGGAGGATGAGCTGAAGCTTACTGCGGGACCCAAATGGAGGAGAGTTGCTCAAGTTAGGAAGCAATGGAAGCTACTGGAGGAGGCCTTTGCCGAGAGGCACACTGAGTTGAGAGACATCCTATTGATCCTATAACCAAACAACTTAGACACAAAGATTGAATCTCTCACCCAGTTTAACGGGCTAAATATATTTAAAAAAAAGTAGAAAAACTAAAAAACCTGAATGAAAAAACTGAAAAGCAAAAAACAAGCACATTTCAAAATTAAACAAAACTTGGAAGCAGGCGGGGTCCATTCATGTTTACATCACGGCAGTGTTGCCAGTTGCCAGATCCCTGTTTGTGTTTATTTGTAGGATTTGTCACTTTGAATTTCTTTTAAACATATAAGTGTTATATATTTTTGTAATCTCCTTTTAAAACCCTTCATTTTGATACCCTACTCGATGGTAACGGAACAATTCTTTTTTTGAACTCTGCGATTTGGGCCCCAAAACCCACAATTTTTCTTTGTTTTTTTAATTTTAATATAACAAGTGACATTCGCGCCATCAAGACGAATCTAACGACGTATATTTTATTCAAATCCCTTCATCCGTTTAGGAGTTATGAGGGAACAAAGAGACAGACATACATACATAGATACACGTCAAACACATAACCCTCCTTTTGGGCTTCGCCGCAGTCGGGTAATAAGGAAGTGTCTGATCAATGATTTGGCATTGACCAACATTTTCTGTTTTAGTACAAATATATACATTCATTTATCGGCATCGTCCTCCTGGCCATTTTTTTTTGGCGAGTTGGAAATCAATAAATAACCCCTCCCGCTCTTGGGCAGAGCGAAAGGGAGTGTCACACTTCTACTGACTAAAAACCTCCCATGTTCCTTCTTAGCCCTTTATGTCGAGGCCGCGGTATCTCTTGCGAACAACACGCAGCCCCGACCGGCGTCGCCCCTTCCAGTCCTCCTGCCCTTGACCCATTCTATATGAGGTCGGCGCAACACGTTTATTCCATTTTTTTTTCCTTTTTATTATTCCTCACACAATCCATCCATCTTTTCTTAAAATAAATATATTATTTATTTAAGGCGCTGACAAGAGCCAAATAGGCTTGTATTGAACAATTTTTTAGCCAAATCTATACAGTTTGACACGGCGGAAAAAATATATGTTAATCTTGAACATATTTCTGATAATTTCGTTGTTTTCAAAACACGTTTTTGAAAAGTTTTCTCGATACAAAAAAATGGTAAACTAACCTCTTAAAATGATCTTCCAACAAAAATATCTGTATTACTGATCAACGTACGTTGGTAAAATTTATAACAATAACGTACCATATTTAAATACAAAATTTGGTTGTTTTTAATTTTTGATTATTTAATAAATTATTTTGATGTAATTAATCTTTATATGGTTTGTAAGAAGTTCGAGCGTTGCGTCATCGCGCTCTCTTTCTTACCTAAGCAATCCGACAGTGAGCGCTTAGGCGCGGTGCTAGACGGACGTATGTCACTTTGCGCCCCACTGACAGCTATCCGTTCATCTATAAATTATTATTGATCGCGTCACAATGTTAGTCCAGGATCCACGGTACATTTTTTCACTTGATTACTATCAAGCTAATTTTCCGTGAGCAGCTGCATTTTGATGAGACGCCAACATTACCCTATACGAAAACTCTCGATTGTGGTAGGTAATAGGGGCAGCAGGGATAAAATATATATTGATTATATATTATTATAATTATTTATTTGATGATTTTCAAAAATCTATTACTAACTGTTTTATTTTTATCTGATGATCATTATCTAAATCCAACATGTATTGATAACGAGCTCATCAAAAATTACTACAAACCAGCTGTTTTTTAGGGGTCCGTAGCCGAATGGCAAAAAACGGAACCCTTATAGATTCGTCATGTCTGTTTGTCCGTCTGTCCACCCGTATGTCACAGCCACTTCATTCGGAAACTATTGAGACTACACAGTTGAAACTCTACAAGTATTCTGTGAACCGCTTTACGATTTTTATACAAAAGTAAAAAAAAGGATTTAGGGGGTCGCCCCATATGGAACTGAAACTATATTTTTTTTTTCATCAAACCTATACCTACGTGTGGGGTGTCTATAGACATTAGACAGGTCTTTAAAAATGACATTGAGGTTCCACAAACAATTTTTTCTCAAAGCCAATCGTTTGGAAGACAGACACTTCCAAATTTGTAAAATGGCGACCGGCCTCGCGGTCGCTTGCCTTCGGTATTGCCAACAATGACCAGCTTTTCAAGGCTGCTATCTCCTCTTTGCATTATGTGGCCGAAATAAGACAAAATACGCTGTAGGCAAACTGTTGACAATCGAGTCTTGATATCGAGTTGGTAAAGGATAGACACATTTGTGCGTTTGGCCGTCCATGGAATTCGGAGAATCCGCCTAAAACACCACATTTCGAATGCGTCTATCCTCTGTCTTACTCTTGTTTGGATTGTCCATGTCTTAACTTGTGGGGAAAAATGCTCCTTCCGAGAAGCCTGTGCCTGAAAAGGAACCGATCCAGGCTGATGATGGTTTCGTGACGGTGTTGAGGAGGAAGCGCCGTCAGCGAACCATCAAGAACCGCTGCGGCACGGCTCCATCGGAGCCCAATGTGCATATTCGTGCCGCAAAGCCGAACACTCCTTTGTACCTCTCCCGTCTACATTACACCACTACGACGGAGGACATCGTGGAGTACGTGCGCCAGAAGATCAAGTACGTGGCGAGAGTGCAGCTGCTCGAGTCGCGCCGCAACGTCAACTTTAAGGCGTTTGTGGTGCGAGTACCGACATGCTACCTGCACCTCGTCTTGGAAGAGGACTTTTGGCCGCAGGGGGTGGTGTTTCGACGCTTCCGCGGGCAAGTGCCACATGATCGCACAGTGACGTAGTGCAAGTGTAGTGATACTAATATAGTTTTAAGGTTTTGTTTACTAACACAAGCTGTCAATTATATCGTATGTATGTTAGTCTGTAAGGTATTTATCTATGGGCCAAAGTAGCCTGAAAATAAATAAATATTATTATTATTAACTCTATGGAGGAAAATCAGGAAAACTAGTGCTCTGACCAAACGGGCCTTCGTTTTAAAACTTATACCACGTTTTTCCCAGATGTTCCGGGGGCGTAATATAGCATCTTTAGCCATGGCTATCCGCCGTTTTATTTCTGTGACGCAGCCACCTTCATTACTTATATTGGAGCCCAGTTAATCGAAGCTGTCCACAGTAGTGCCTTAGATGTTATAGGCGCCCGATAGCTTTCCCGCACGATCTACCACCATAAGCTTGGTTTTCTGCCTATTTATTGCAAACCCTACTTTGCCACTTTCCACTTCCAATCTGTGCCGTATCTCTTTCATGTTGCCAAATGTTGTAGCAAAGAGAACGGTGTCATCAGTGTACCTCAGATTGGAAATCCACTTTCCACCAACAGTAAACCCCTTGTCCCAGCCCTAAAGAGTCTTGAATGATATTACTCTTCATACATATTGAAGAGCAGAGGTGAGAGGATGCATCCCTGCCTAACACATTTGAACAGTCGGTGTCTATTTTGACGAAAGAGCGGTTGTTGATGTGTAGGTAGAGGCATCGGACTATGTCAATAAGATGTTGAGGCGTTCCCATGTCTTTAAGAACCCCCCACAGCTTGCCCCACTCCACGCAATCAAATACTTTGGTATAATCTATGAAACATATCAATACAGGGCTGTTAAATTCCCGACTTTTCTCTATAATTTGGCGAACGTTCAGGATTTGTTCCCGCGTGTCTTTGCCTTTAACAAAACCTGCTTGCTCTTCTGGAATTTGTGGCTCCAGAAAGTGTATTAGCCTGTTGTTTATGATGTACAGGAGTATTGATGGTGCGTGGAGTAAGTGCCAAACACTTAATATAATTTTTAGAATCTTGTAGGCAACTTGTAAAGAGTGGGTTTAATAGAAAATATCCAATCCCCAAAACCCAGTTAGTAATTAATCATTTTTAATGACTTCGTTATCGATACATATTGGAAGGAAGGAAGGGGACTCTTTGATCAAACCATACATTTTGTAGGACAAATATTTTTTCAAATAATTTAGATAATTATCATCAGATTTAACAAAAAAAAACCCAGCTGATGATTCTCAAAAGTGTTTGTACTTAACACTTTTGAGAATCATCAAACCAACATATTTTATCCCTGCTACCCCTATTACTTACCACAATCGAGAATTCGAGAGTTTCGTGCAGGAAATTGTTGGGCGTCTCGCCGTCTCATCAAAATTAGCTTGATAGTAATCAAGTGCAAAAATGGACCGCAGATCCTGGACTATTTGTTTCTTACTTGGTAGTATGGCGCTAGGGTATCGAAAAAATTGTGGGCGTGTCCAAAAATACTGAAACATCAGAAGTCAATAGCTATTGTCATCGCCTTAACTGAATAGGTTTTAGTTTATTGTTTTCATGAAAAATCCATATGTACTTTTAAATGCAAAAGTCAGTGCATTTGTTTATTAGTTAGTGACCTTTTCACGACTAAACAATATTTAGTTTATTTTTTTGTTTTTTTATAATGTTCATTAATTAATAATAATAATAATATTCCACAACTATCACACAACGCCATCTAGTCCCAAGCTAAGCAGAGCTTGTGTTATGGGTACTAGACAACTGATAAACATACTTATATATTTCTAAATACATACATATTATAGATAAATTACACCCAGACACAGAACAAATGATCGTGCTCATCACACAAACATTTGTCCTGGGTGGGAATCGAACCCACGACCTCCGGTATAGCAGTTAGGGTCACTAACCACTAGACCAACAGGCCAGTCAAAAATTGATGATTAACCATGAATATAAATATAAATGCCTTGCCTTGCTTGCTTGAATGCATTGTGGCATTAAGTCCGCCTATGTACCACTCTTGTGCATG
This sequence comes from Diarsia mendica, assembly GCA_949316265.1. Classification (NCBI taxonomy): domain Eukaryota; kingdom Metazoa; phylum Arthropoda; class Insecta; order Lepidoptera; family Noctuidae; genus Diarsia; species Diarsia mendica. Next base: position 13,061,387 of record OX438914.1, on the reverse strand, counting down.
AAGTTTAAATAAATAAATAAATTTTGCAAGCCTTACGGTACAATCGCTTGAAACATGTAAATTTTATAACACTATTGTAACAGTGTATTCAGCAAAAATAAATGATTTGATTTTTTTTTAATTTTCTTTGAATGTGATGTACGGTTAAAAGTCAGTTTAAAATATGTCTTTATGTGGTCTGTGACATAAACAAAATATTTTGTTTACTTATAGATCTAGAAATGGAAAATCAAGACAATAGCCGTCTAGATGTGGAATATATATTACCACTTGGTTCTGAATCCGATTCAGAAGATGATGTACTTGTGATGGAGTATAAAATAGAAGAGGACGAGGAACAAGAAACACCTAAGGAGAGGAGCAGAGCCGTGGAGACAAATAGTAAGTCATCATCATTTAATGATAAGTAGGTAGTGTATCTTCCAGTCTCTCTGAAGCACAAACTCATCGAAATGTGCAAAAATTTTGGACACGTATTTTTTCTGGGTGCGCCAAAGTTCACCTAAATTATCAACTCCGATAATTGGAAATCCGAAAATGTTCGTCCTAACATTTTTCATCCTAACAATCACAATTCCTAACTACTCTGTCTCTAATGTTTTAATTCCGAAGCATTCAACTTCATAATGTCAGTAGCAATAAACATCTACTAAACTTTTATTTGTTTTCCTATATTTTCTCAACATAACCATCTTTTACACTATTATTCAAAGTCATATATTTTGAAGTGACAACGTCTTATAATTCGATAGAGCCGGCTGCACGCACGAAAAAATTGGTTGTCTGTAAAGTCGGTTTACTGACGATAGTTGAACGTGACAACGTCTTAAGAAAATACTGATTTACATAAAATTCTTCATTCAGAAAATCATTTTAAATTTAAAAAATAAAAGTACAACAAAATACTTGAATAAAATTTATTGTTTAAATTTCTACTCAATTGTTAAAATTAAAAATGTGATTTTATTATTTTAATAATATAATTAAGTTTTTTCAATTAGTTACTTAATTAATTTAGCAAATTTAGTTGTAATTGGTTATAAAAAAGTAATAATTTTAAATAATTCATTTTAGAATAAACAATGATTAAATTATCTATATAAATAAAACTAGTATTTGCGTAGCTGCGCGAGCTGCACGCAGCTCGCGGGTCGTGAAGTGGGGGAAAGGGGGAGCTTTCAAAAATGATTTCGACTAACGCATTGCCCCTTTCAATGAAGCTTAAAAAAATGTTCCAAGTCTCTTAACTTCCGAGATCCGCCTAAAGGGGGGGACCAACCTGCACCTACCTACACCTACCTACACCTACCTACACCTACCTACTACCTACCTACACCTACCTACACCTACCTACACCTACCTACACCTACCTACACCTACCTACTACCTACCTACACCTACCTACTACCTACCTACACCTACCTACTACCTACCTACACCTACCTACTACCTACCTACTACCTACCTACACCTACCTACTACCTACCTATCACCTACCTACTACCTCCTACTAATAATAATAATAATAATAATAAAGCTTTATTTAATTCCGTACAAATAAAATACACGTAAAATATTTATGTCGTTTGTACGGACCCCCTTCGGGTAAAAGCCTCCTCCAAGGCGTGCCAGTAATCTTTGTTGCTGGCTGAGTTTAGCCAGCTTTGGCCTGCCATCTCCAATATCTCGTCCGCCCATCTAGCGGTAGGCCTGCCTCTGCTTCTAGTGCCTCGTGGACCAGACCATTTTAGCACTCTCGTCGTCCATCTGTCGTCTTTGAGCCTGGCCACGTGGCCTGCCCACTTCCATTTTCTTTGAAGTGAGAAGGTTAAGGCATCTGTTACTTTGGTTTTATTTCGAATTTCAACATTCCTCACTCTGTCTTTTAATTTAATGCCTAGGCAACTTCTCTCCATTCTTCTTTGCGTGGTCTGGATTTTGTTTCTTATTTTTCGATCGAATGTCCAAGTCTGGCAGCCGTAGGTGAGGCATGGCAGTATTTCGGAATCCATGACTATTTTTTTGGTCGGTAGTGGAAGCCGCGATTTAAAAACTTCCTTGTGGCACCAGTACTTTTTCCAGGTAATCGCAATTCTTCTGTCCACTTCGTCTAAATTTCTCTCTTTGCTGAAAGAGATTTGCTTGCCTAAATAGACATATTTTTGGACAAACTCGAGAGGTATGTTGTTAACCAAGATGGGTGTGGTTAGGTGGTTAGTGGTGACTTTTGTTTTATCGAGATTCATTTCTAAACCAACTTTTATACTGGCTCGGTGTAAATCGTTTAACATATTATTCAGCTGTTGTGGATTTTCCGAGAACAGGATAATGTCATCCGCGAACCTCAGGTGACTTAGAAACTTTCCGTTTATATTTATGCCTTGCTTTGCCCATGGTAGACCTTCCATTACATGTTGTAAGACCGCAATAAACAATTTTGGTGAGAGTGGGTCGCCTTGTCTCACGCCTCTCTTGATGTTGATTTTTGTTCCTGTTCTGTCTAGCTTGACTCTACTCGAGCTGTTGGCATAGATATTTTTTAGAATATTTATATATTTCTCGTTTATGTTTTGGTTTTGTAATGCTTCCCAGATACTGTCGTGTGATATAGAGTCGAAAGCTTTTTTGTAGTCGATGAAAGCTACATATAGTGGTCTGTTATATTCTAAGTATTTCTCTATAACTTGGTCAACTACCTGGATATGGTCAACTGTGCTGAATCCGCTTCTGAATCCAGCTTGTTCGATCGGTTGGTGAAGGTCAATGTCAGAGGATATTCTTTCAAGCAGGCAGGAGGCGAATAATTTATAGAGACAGGACATCAGGCTTATGGGGCGGTAATTTCCTATGTCTGCTGGGTCGCCTTTTTTGTAGAGCAGAATTATTTCGGATACCGTCCACGGATGCGGTACTATTTCTTCGTTTAGGATCTTGTTCCATAGTAAGGTGATAGGTGTCAGTAGTACAGTCCTTGCCAATTTGATGCATTCGTTTGTTAGCCCGTCGGGTCCCGGGCTTTTCTCTGATTTCAGCTTCATTATTTGTTTTAGGATTTCCGGACCCGTGAATTCTTCAACCGGCAAGACGTCCCTGCATTCGGAAGTGGTTATTTCTTGTTTTAACGAGTCCGGGTAGCTGTACAGTTTAGTATAAAAGTTAGTGGCAATATTTATGATCTCCGCACGTGACTTACATTTTGTAGAACCTGGTTGGAGTGAAGGAATCCATTTCTTTGATCTATTCAGTTCTTTGTATGCTTTTTTGGCAGATCTAGATTTTTCGAGGTGTTTTTGTATAGTGTTAATTCTATATGTGTCATAGCATCTTTTTATTTCTTTATTTGTTAGTTTATAGAGATTTTTCAGGTTTTCTTTATCGAACTTGTCCAGTTTAGGCTTATTTTGTAGAGTGTTTCTTTCCTTCATGAGTTTTAGTGCTTCGTCTGACAAGATTGTGCGTTTTCTTATTGATTTCGAGTTTTTTATACTTGCTACTATTGAGTCCGTGATTCTTTGACTGTATTCGTCGACATTGTGATATGCAGCTGACGATACGAGGTCTGGTAAATAGTTGTTTAATTTTTCAAGGTATGCTTCTTGATCTTTTATTGTTTTCAACGTTGTTGACGCGTTAGAAAAGTTTCGTCTACTTTTTGTTGTTGATTTCAGGTTAACGGTGGTTCTCAGTAGTCTGTGATCTGATCCGAAGTTGAATGAGGAGAGTACTTCGTACTTAGAAAATAGGTTGGGTTTTGTGGACATAATGAAATCGATCTCGTTTCTAGTATTTCTGTCGGGAGAGATCCATGTCCATCTGTTGGTATTTTTTAATTTGAACATTGTGTTGATTATTTTCAGGTTGTATTCGTATGCGTATTGGATAAGACGTTCGCCACGACTGCTTCTTTTCCCAAAGCCATGTGCACCGGTTACTGAATGCTCATGTTTTTTGGGGACCCCAATTTGCGCGTTGAAGTCTCCCATGGAGATTATGTACTTTGTGGATATAGAGTCGTGAGCTTTTGCCAGGTCTTCGTAAAATTTGTCTATATCTTCCTGAGATGCGCTCTCTGTAGGTGCGTATGCCTGTATTACTGCAAAAAGAAAGCCTTCGAGTTCTATTTCCAATATGCAGACTCTCTCCGATATTCCCTTAAATGCTTTTATATTTTCTTTGTGTTTTTTCTTGACTAGGAAGCCTACACCGTATAGGCCTTTAGTTTTTCCTATGTGGTACATTATGTAATCATCATCTTCGATAATGTTTTCTCCTAGTCGGCGGACTTCGCTTAATCCTACTAAGTCGTGGTTAATATTTTGTAGCGCTGTTTTGAGCTCGATAAGTTTTTCTGTTGATGATAGTGTTTTAGCATTGAGGGTACAGATAAAATAATTGCTTTGATTTGCTGTAGGTGAGCGTCCAGTTGTGTTGTGCTTGTTCGTTTGTAGATTATTTTCATGATGTCTTGGAGGGTTGTAGTCTAGTTCTCCCGCGGTGACTAGCCGTACTGGGAGAACGCGAGGGGGGCGCGTTAGTGGTTGCTATTCGGTATCTACTTGTATACTATTTGATTTTTCTTGAGGGTTGTTTTCTCGGTTGTATAATAGTTTTGGTTTTTGTATTAGAAAATTCTTGATATCGGCTGTTTTATTTTTCTTTGATGGTTGTTGTTTTTTATTGCATTCTGTATTCTGCCTGCTATTTGCTGTTGACTCGGGGGATTCTGACAAGTTTCTTTTGTTTGTTTGATTAGTAGATGTCCTGTTTTCTTTATTTTCCAAAACAATAAGTCTATCATATTTAATGAATGCCTTTTTTCCCAAGTCTTTTTCTTTTTTTAATTCGATTTGTAATTCCTTGCGTTTGTTAAGTATTTCCAAAGGGTAGTCCTGTTTGACGTAATATGGTGTTTTTTCAAGGCATTTACTGTTTTTCTGTATATTAAGTTTTAATCCTAATGTAGTGAACGTAATGATTACTGGTCTGACTTTGAATAAATCTAGGGCTCTGGTAGGCGAGAAATAAATAGATTTTGTGGCACTAGTACTTCTTAAAGTTTATTTGAAAACGAATTCACAATATTAATTACATGCTTAGGACAGGAAGAAAATTTGACAACTTCTTTTTGAAACAAAAGAGAAAAGTAAAAAAATAACATGAAGGCTTACAAAAAAGTTTCTACATAAGTAGGTCGCTACATATTTGAACATACCGCCCACCAAGGACATAATGCAGAATGTCCTTCAAACCACCCACCATGCCACAGTGGACAGTAAGTCTTGTACTTAATACTAAACATAAAATCTTATTTTGCTAAGGGCAAAATCGATAATTTTGAGGTAGGTCTTTTAATTACAGAATTTTTGGTACGTATGGTAACTACCCGCGTAATATTATCCGGACCAGGGTGTTTGTGCTCCACCTTGCCCAACAACCACTTTCCAGGAGGCAAATCGTCCTCCTTAACTAAAACTACATCGCCTAGTGATGGTTCTGGGTTCTGGTATTCCCATAACTTCAGCTACTCCCACAATGAGCTTAGCCAACAGAACAGCCCCACAAAGTTCGAGCCTGGGAATCGACACTTGCTTTATAGGCGCGACCTTCGTTTTAGATGTCAATAAAGAGACGTGGATTTTTCCTTGGTCATCCACTACTTTGAGGTATACGACAGCAGCATATGCCACCTTTGAGGCATCCGAAAACGCGTATAATTCGCGTTTATTCTTATTACACGTGTGTAACCAACGTGGGATTTTTATCTCAACCAAAGCAGCTAAGTTTCGACGGTAAGTAAGCCATTCACTTAATAATTTTTTTGGAACTTCTTGATCCCACCCAATTCCAGCTAGCCACAGCTTTTGTATTAATATTTTAGCTAAAATAATACTGGGCGCTAGCCATCCGAGTGGGTCGAATAAACGTGAAATGTCCGAAATAATTTTTCTTTTTGTTGCAGGCTCAACTATCGGCGTGAGATCGACGGAGTACTGAAAGAAGTCACCACTTGGATTCCAGGTAAGTCCCAAAATCTTTGTTATGTCATAAATTTTAATACATAAACCCTCATCCTTGTCACCTTTTTCATTCCATATCTTATCTAACAATTCTCTGCAATTGCTTCTCCATTTCTGCAATTGAAACCCTCCTTTGGCTAGCACCGTACTTAACTCTGAGTAAATATTAAAGGCACCTTCCATATCTTCAGCTCCTGTCATCACATCATCCATATAAAAATCGTCCAAGATGATTTTTGCGATACCTGGCTTATCCAAGCACTCATCATAGGCTAGCTGTTGCAACGACCTTACCGCCAAATATGGTGCTGATGCAGTACTGAAAGTAACGGTAATCAGCTCATACTCCTGGAGCTCCATTTCAGGACTATCTCTCCAAAGTATTCTTTGGAATGGAGTATCTTCCCTATTTACCAACACTTGCCTATACATTTTGATGATATCCGCTACCAGACCTATCTTATGTAATCTCCAGCGCATAATGGTATGGCGGAGTTCAGATTGCAACGCTGGGCCAACCATCAATTCATCGTTAAGTGACCTGCCATTGGTTCCCTTACAGGAAGCATCAAATACGACACGGACCTTCGTCGTTTCCCTGTCCTCTCGGACAACTGCATGATGAGGTAAATAAATTGCTGCTTTATTATCCTTTTCTTTATAAGTAACTTTGACCATGTGATTCAATTCTAAATATTCTTGCATGACCTTTGTGTAATCTGCCTTTAATTTTGGGTTTTTCCCCAATCTTATCTCTAAACCTTTTAATCTTTTTTCAGCAATAGTCCTGGACTCACCAAGCTTGCTGACCGGGTCAGCATCACGTATCGGTAATTTCACAATATACCTGCCCTCCTTATTTCTCATCGTGGACTCTGTAAATAGTTTTTCGCATTTAATTTCATCGTCTGTGAGCATTTGTTTTGTTTCAGCCTCCAGTTCCCAGAACTTTTTCAGCATGTTATCCGCATCAAAACTTGAATGCATCACATGAATGTGAGAATGTATATTGGATGAATTATCTACCTCACAGACCCCGGATATTATCCACCCAAACGCAGTCTCCTGCGCCAAGAGAGAACCACCCATTCTTTGAATGCCTTCTTGAGTGATTTGACTGTATACCTCAGCACCTAATAAGATATCGATCTTATTTGGTCTGTGATATTCAGGATCAGCGAAATCCTCAACTGTCAGATTTACCCATTCCACCCTGGTTACTTTGGTAACTGGAAGAAGGGACGTAACTGATTTCAAGATATAAGCATCAACCTTAACCTGAAACTGGGGATCTACTCTGGACCTTATATTAATTTTGACCGTGTACTTCGAAGTCACACTTTTGTCACCACCTACACCTACTATAGTGTGTTTAGCCGCAATCTTTTTTAATCCTAAGTACTGAGCCATAGCTTCAGTAATAAAAGATCCTTGCGACCCTTGGTCTAATAATGCCCTAACCGGCAGATAAGTCCCGTCTTTCGACTCAGCTTGCACCACAGCTGTAGTTAATAAAACCGTTTTATAACAGTTCCCTGTCGAAAGACATGACACAAGTGGCTTACTAGACCCCTCCGCTTGCGCGGATATGTTATTGCTGTCTGATGCAGCATTTTCTTCAATCGACTTTTTATTCGTCGACGAAGCTCCCTCGTGAACCGTCTCAATCTCTGCACTAACAAAACCAGAATCACCACTAGGGTGCAATAATGAATGGTGGCAGCGTTTACACACCCGGCACCGGACCATGTTTCTACAAAATTTGGCAGAGTGGTTGCTGTTCAAACACACAAAACATAAATTTTTCTCCATTGCAATATTACGTCGTTTGTCGTTAGATTCTTTGGCGAATTTTTTGCAAGCAGTTATTTTATGATCTGCAGCACAATACGTACACGACGTAATTTTACTCCCTTTTACAATGTGAAAAGATTTTGTATTTTTGTTCTCTTCTCTGTTAGACTTAGAATCTAAATTTTCTAATCCTCTAAATCGCGCAATCAAAAAATTGGAAAATTGCCCAAACGTGGGAAATTCATCTGTTGTATCCGATGACACTTTTAATTCCCATGCTTTTCGGGTATCTTTGTCTAATTTAGCGCTCATTAGATGGATAATCAAAATATCCCAAGATGAAATATTTACACCCAGATTTCTTATAGACTCTAAACAATCTGATGTTGTACTAAATAACTTCTTAATTTTAGAGGCAGATTCAGAGCTCAAACTTTTTTGATTTAACAGCCGATTCAAAATGCCACTAGCCAAATACCGCTTATTGTTGTACATACTATCCAACTTTTGCCAAGCATCTTGATAGCTATCAGATGTCACTTTAATGTTTCGCAATAACTGTTCTGCTTCACCAGTTAAATGTCCCTTGAGATAGTAGAACCTTTGAGCATCATCCAGAGACCTGTTTTCATGCACAAGCCCTAAAAATAGATCTCTGAACGTCTGCCACTCAGTATATTTCCCGGAAAACGTTGGTATTTTAATTTCTGGCAACTTGAAACGTCTAGCTAAACCTTCACATTGATTATTTGAACTTGAATTTGCACTGAAGAACTCTGTCTCTGGTGTTTTTAAATTATATAACATTTCTTTTAAATCAGTTTTAAATTGTACATACAATTCTTCTACATCATCATAGACACTATTTTTATGATAATCCGAACTATGCAAATCATTTCGCTTAACTTGACTAATAATCTTAGTATGAGTGCTTGTAAATAAACTCCACTGTTGCTCTAGGTTATCTAGTCTGGTTTCAATATATGGAACAGTTAAACGTTCTTTAGGAGACTTTTTGAAATTAGTTTTAATTTTCAGCATTTTTGCTCTAATATCCTCCTGTAAATCGTTAAACGTTTCCATTTTAAATTGTTTATCTAAAACTTATATGACTTAAAAAAACACCCCCAACAAAATCACCTCTCAATAAAATATAAACAAAGCTAAACAGAAAAAAATGAACAGAAGTCTTTACATTAAGTCACTTGAGTCTAAAATGCACTTCTTCTGAAATTTGCTGAATAAGATAAAAAAATGTACTCACAATTTTTATTTTACTTATTCACTCACTGTGATACTCGCTTTCCGCTGTACTGCACCACACCATACGGAGTGCTGTACTGCACCACCAAGCGTTGCGCTGTACTGCACCACCATGTTGCGCTGTACTGCACGGCGGCACCACTCCGAACAGAGTGCTGTACTGCACCATCAAGCGATGCACTGTACTGCACCACCAAGTGACACCGACATCGTCTGCAATAGCGCGCTGCACCACGCGCTGCTATTTCTGCTTCTACCAACGCCGTTTGCGTCGCTCCTCCGGATGTTGCTACCAGGTGTGGCTGCACGTCGCTCCACCTGGCACCATCCGGTTCCACCTTCAGCTCCTGAGCACTCTTCACTTAGTGCTCGCTGAAGGGGATGCTCTGGACAGCGATCGATCCACTGCCCAGTAACGACGCGAAGAGTGGTAATACCACGGCAATTACCACAAACACTTCCGACTGTTCCGACTCCGAAGGACCATGAATAAATCTAGGGCTCTGGTAGGCGAGAAATAAATAGATTTTGTGGCACTAGTACTTCTTAAAGTTTATTTGAAAACGAATTCACAATATTAATTACATGCTTAGGACAGGAAGAAAATTTGACAACTTCTTTTTGAAACAAAAGAGAAAAGTAAAAAAATAACATGAAGGCTTACAAAAAAGTTTCTACATAAGTAGGTCGCTACATATTTGAACAGACTTTTTCGCCCTTTTTCCCAAGTCTTCTAACAGATTCTATGCAGGTGTTTTCGTATTGGAGGTTGAAGTGGGTATTAATTATGTTAATTATATTTTTTTCAAGTTCGTGATACGATTTTTCTCCTTCTTGGACTCCAAACATGATTACCTACTACTACCTCCTACTACCACTAAAAAAACATTACCCTAAGGTTTTCTTGTCGTCGCCCCTGAGTAACGCTTCACCCACCTACCTACCACCGGAAAGCTATCGTGACATTGTCCCTACGCTACATTGTCGCTTCGCTTTATCGCTGTACCACCACCGGACAGGTTTCGACGCCTACTATAATATTTGTTCAAACGCCTAATAAAAATAAAATAAAATAAAAACTTTTTATTTCAGACAAAAAGAGTCCATAGAATGTTAGTAGGTACAGTAAAACTTATGAAACTAGTGTTAGTAGTAAAAACAAAACAAAAATGGTTAATTCATAATGTGGGTGTTAACCCAGTGCTTGACGTACCGCGTGTCCAGCCTATCCGCAATAACAGCCAGGATGCTGTTGGAGCTGGCGCGCAACCTGCTAAGTGCTGCGGCGCATCGTTTGCGGAGTACGGCGTGAAACCCGTCTACGTGTGCGTCCGCAAACATACCTGACGCACTGCACCAGCGCGGCAGCCCCAACAACGCCCTGAATGCATTGTTATATTGGACGCGCAGGGCGCTGAAAGATCTTTGCGTATAATGAGCCCACAGGCTGCACGTGTAAAGTGATGTGCAATGCGCTCTGAAAAGTGTTAATTTCACTTGCGCATTACAACGTTTAAACCTGTGGGCTATCATATTCGCTCTGATTGACAGCGCCCTACGCTCCCTGTCCATGTCCTCATCGTCGCGTAGGTGATCCGTGACTATGTGCCCAAGATATTTAAAACAGGTGACTAGTTTCATGGGTGTCCCATTCAAAGCCACGGGAGGAACCTGATCCGGTGTCTTGGTACCTGCTTTAAATATCATGAGCTCACTTTTTGTTACATTGTATATGAGGCCATGCTTTGCCGCGTACGTCTCACACACATGTACTAGCTTTCTAAGCCCACCAATCGTTGGGCTCAGCAGCACCATGTCGTCTGCATAACTCAGATTATTTACACAGATATTATCAATGTGGCAGCCGACATGCATGCTGCTGAGCTCAACGATTAGCGCATTAACATACAGATTAAACAAAACTGGGGATGACAACCCACCCTGTCTCACCCCACATTGTAGCGAGTATGGATCGGATAGAATGCCAGCCCACTTTACATAATTGACCTGACTCTGATACCAAAACTTTAGGATATTTATTGTCTCCCTAATGGCTATCTCTAACCGTTATGAAGTTACAGCCCTTTTAATTTTAGGGGAGGTTGGGGAGGGGGGGGGAGGGGAGGGTATACAAATTTCAACGCCCCTCAATAGTTTTATGTAAGAAAAAAAAAATAATAGGTGAAAAAGGGGGGGGGGGGGGTTGAAGGGGGGTGAGGGGGGGAGTCTCGAAAAATGATTTCGATTAACGCAAAGGCCCCTCTAAATGAATCTGAAAAAAAAATCGTTCCATGTCTCTTAACTTTCGAGATTCGCCTAAAGGGGGGGAGAAGGGGGAAAAGGGGGGCCACTTTGAAAAATGATTTTTACTTTACCGAGCCTCCTCTATACGAATCCGTAAAAAAAAAAAAAAACGGGTCTTTTAGTTTCCGAGATACGATAGGGAGGGGGGGGAGGGGGGGCAAAAAGGGGGGGTTTGGGACTTTTCCCATACTCACCAGAGTTACTTGTTTACGAATCTGTTAAAATATACCCACCTCCCCATCCACCATCTGGGAGAACAATTATGTCAATGAGTGAGTCAGTCAGTCAGTGGTAATTTAGCTTTATATAGTATAGAGAAGTCCTGACTGACTGACTGATTGACTGACTCATCAACGCCCAGCCCAAACCCTTGGACCTAGAAAGCTGAAATTTTGCACAGATGTTCCCTTTATAACGTAGACAAGGAATAAGGAAGGATTTTTCGAAATTCAAGGCGTTACCTCTGAGGCGTTACCTCTGAGGCGTTACCTCGCTCTGAGGCGTTCCATGTAAGGCTTGAAGTGGAAGCGAGAGCGCGGAACGAGCGACGAAGAAGCACAATCGGCCTTTGCGTTCGGCAGCGTTCGACGTCTGTCTCTCTCCTACTTGAGTGAGCGATGCGTCTGCGTGGACAGCTGCTATACTATAGTACATTTACATGTTTTGATCGAGTATCAAGTGCAGTGAAAAGTGAATGTGGTGTCAATTGTTTATAGCAACGATAATTACAGCGATAAAGGTAATGATTCTTTCGATATTAATTATATATTCAGTGAGACGTTGCGTTGGAAGGCCTCCCACTAGGTGGACCGATGACCTGGTGAAGGTTGCGGGGATCCGCTGGATGCGAGACGCACGGGACCGGTCAATGTGGCGACACTTAGGGGAGGCCTATGTCCAGCAGTGGACGTCTTTCGGCTGAAATGATGATGATGATTCAGTGATATATTGTCGAATATTCGTGCTTTCATCATTGAAATGAATAGCATCGGTCCGCTAGTGCTGCGATTGTAGGTTATGCCATAATTGACAAAATTAAAACAATAAGTTAACAGAACTATTTCACGATGAGTAAAAAATCGATGGCTTTACTATTCAATCGAAATAATTATCGAGCGTAGCTATGATTTAAAAAAATTAAAACATATATATTAAATCTTCCACATATCACAACAACGTGTTTGAAATGACAGGTTGGACCAGCCATCCGTCAAAGGGAACATTTTCTCCTATATCAAACACATTTTCGTAAATCTAGTTTTTAAAAAGCCCGCCGCTTTTTAAAAACTAGATTTACGAAAATTTTAATGTTTCCAAATTTTAAATGTAAGATTTATAAACAATAGTTTAATCATTGTTTATTCTAAAATGAATTATTTAAAATTATTACTTTTTTATAACTAAAAAGAGAAGCCCTGACTGACTGACTGATTGACTGACTCATCAACGCCCAGCCCAAACCCTTGGACCTAGAAAGCTGAAATTTTGCACAGAGGTTCTCTTTATAACGTAGACAAGGAATAAGGAAGGATTTTTCGAAATTCAAGGCGTTACCTCTGAGGCGTTACCTCTGCGTTACCTTTGAGGCGTTACCTCGCTCTGAGGCGTTCCATGTAAGGCTTGAAGTGCAAGCGAGAGCGCGGAACGAGCGACAAAGAAGCACAATCGGCCTTTGCGTTCGGCAGCGTTCGACGTCCGTCTCTCTCCTACTTGAGTGAGCGATCCGTCTGCGTGGACAGCTGCTATACTATAGTACATTTACATGTTTTGATCGAGTATCAAGTGCAGTGAAAAGTGAATGTTGTGTCAATTGTTTATAGCAACGATAATTACAGCGATAAAGGTTATGATTCTTTCGATATTAATTATATATTCAGTGATATATTGTCGAATATTCGTGCTTTCATCATTGAAATGAATAGCATCGGTCCGCTAGTGCTGCGATTGTAGGTTATGCCATAATTGACAAAATTAAAACAATAAGTTAACAGAACTATTTCACGATGAGTAAAAAATCGATGGCTTTACTATTCAATCGAAATAATTATCGAGCGTAGCTATGATTTAAAAAAATTAAAACATAAATATTAAAGGTGCGTTCGAGTAGACACTATTAAGAGCGTATGCTACCTCAGATTAGCAACCCTATTTGTGGTGGTTCAAACTTCGCTCGAAATACTGTTAGAATAAAGTTCTAATCAGCTTGAACTACAAAGCGGTTGTTACGTCTTTCGCTGCGGCCGAATAGTGCGAAATTAGTGGTATTTTGCGATTTACAAAAAAACTATTGATTGGACTAAAAAAGTAAAACACTATGACTTTAGTATGTTGCTTGTAGAATTATTTGGCATAATAATCAGAACGATGACATGTATTTTAGTATGGTTTTTACTCGTTAAAAGAAATTTTTAGAGGTATCTTCGCGATTTTTTTCTATCGAGCAAAGTTAGTTGTATTATGTTTTCACAACACTATGGCACTAGCTTAAATCCTGAAGAATATCATATATTTTTCTGATGTTGATTACTGCAGTGAATCTTATACTTTTACGCATTATAAAACTCGCGTTTGAGGTACCATACGCTCTTAACGCTATCAACGCTAACGCTGTCAACTCCCGTTCGAGAAGCCTTAGCAGCGTTAGTGAAAAGAAGCTCCCCGAACGACTTTTACAGTGAACTGCAGTGACACTTGACAGCAACTCTATTGTTGTTTTGTTTGTTTTCGTCTTGCTTTCGACTAATTTTATTTTATTTTATATGATGCAAACTGAAAGACTTAATATAATAGCAGTTGTGACAAGTGTCCTGCAGGAAATATTATATACCTCGTCTTCAGAAAGTGGCGATGAATTTAGCGCTGTCAACTTGACAGTGTCAAGGCTAACGCTGTCGGCACATCACCTCGAGAGAAATAGTGTTGGTAGCGTGAAGTAATGACGTAATGTGTGACGTCACGGCAGTGTTGATAGCGCGCAACAGTAGCTTCTCGAACGGGCGACAGCGCTAAATAGCGCTAAAAGTGAGCTACTCGAACGCACCATAAATCTTCCACATATCACAACAACGTGTCTGAAATGACAGGTTGGACCAGCCATCCGTCAAAGGGAACATTTTCTCCTATATCAAACACATATTTGCTAAAATAATTAAGTAACTAATTGTAAAAATTTAATTATATTATTAAAATAATAAAATCAAAATTTTAATTTTAACAATTGAGTAGAAATTTAAGCAATAAATTTTATTCAAGTATTTTGTTGTACTTTTATTTTTTAAATTTAAAATGATTTTCTGAATGAAGAATTTTATTTAAATCAGTATTTTCTTAAGACGTTGTCACGTTCAACTATCGTCAGTAAACCGACTTTACAGACAACCAATTTTGTTAGTGTTTGTAATGACGTCATGCCAAATCGGCATGACATTCAAAATTTCAATGAATAAGTTGTTATCCGAAATAGCGATGAGCGCTGGTTGCGGACTGCGGTGCTATGTGTCTCGAGTTCAAACCCCACTGGCTGGTATGTCTTTTTGTAAGTTTTAAACGTAAAACTCCATCATTAAGGAATAGTTATAACGACGACCGCGGGTTTGAAGGAGACATAGCAGCGCAAACAGTAATCAAGGACAGACGTGTGTCGCTTGGTGAGCGACCGTTGTCCATATACCGCCATCTGAAATTATAAATTGGTTGAGACCAAGAAATATTGTTTATGTGAAATATTCAACAATAAAGGGGTGAGTTATCAATTATCATTGAGTTCTGCTATTAATAACTGTTCTCTAATCCATCCTGGGTTAGTTTATACTTTTATTTAAACGGTGATTAATTACTTTTACAACCTACCGTCACGCCCTTTAGTTGTTGAGGATTTATGGAATTACTAGATGCACTGTGTGCCAAACCGTAACTTTACCTTTATTGTTTGGAACATTGCCACCACATACTGGTAAGAACCTACGCCAGCCGGCCGTACTTCTTTGGACTGGAAGGGTCCATGAGCATAACGCCTGCCAAAACCTTCCTGGCGCCCTCTTAGTTATAGTTAGGTTTAAGTAGTTAAGGTCTTAGGATATTTATAATAATTAGTTAAGTCATTTTTATATTCTGGAACGTTCTAATTTAAAATAAAATATTGTTTAGTAATACATAAGGAGCTTTATTTGTCCAACTAACCACCGCCAAAAGGGATCATAACATGTTTATTGTATTACTGATTTTTTATTATTTTAAGGCAAGCCCGGCTTATCGGCTTGTTTTAGAGATCTGCCACTGGATTATACTCATATGTTGATCTTTATCATGTCAATTTCATCGTGGACCGTAATTTCAAACAAAATGGAGGTGGATTTATATGCCAGCTTCCATACAAAAAAGTTCAAACCCCTTTGTTTAATTTAAATGAGGTTTACGTTGTAGGCCTAGCCCAACTCTCTTTGGAATGCTTTACTTCCTCGAATCAATATCACAGGACCTCACAGACGTCGACCGTGTGTCCCCTGAGCACTAAGTAACACAAATGATTTTCAAAATTGCGTACTTACCACTCCCAATATCCTAATGTCATAATCACAGAAACCAGTACCAATATTTGATATCTGTGCACGCCTCCTGTCCTCAATCTACTTGGAAAATTGTACTTACCGTATTTATTATCGCAGGGTCGACTGTTGCGAAGAAACCAAAACTGCACTTACGAAGATCAAAATCAGAAGACTCAATACCAGCCGATCAAAAGACGAACCAAGTATCGGACTCGACAGTTATCCGAAGCACTCGAAATCGTACTTCCAAAGCTGAATACAAAAAGCCGCACGAATGTGATAAATGCCTCCGTAATTTTAGTGTAAAGAGTAATTTAACACATCATCGGATACACGCTGGTGATAAAACTTATGAGTGCGATATATGTCAGATTTGTTGTGTTAAACCTTACAAGTGTGACATATTTCAGAAGAGTTTCAGTCCAAAGGCTCATTTAAACGTACATATGCGTACACACACTGGTAAAACACCTTACAAGTGTGATACATGTCAGCGTTGTTTCAGTTGTAAGCGGAATTTAATCCATCATGTTCGTACACACACTGGTGAAAAACCTTACAAGTGTGACGTGTGTCAGAAGAGTTTCAGTCAAAAGGCTCATTTAAACGTACATATGCTTACACACACTGGTGAAATACCTTACAAGTGTGATACATGTCAGCGTTGTTTCAGTTGTAAGCGGAATTTAATCCATCATGTTCGTACACACACTGGTGAAAAACCTTACAAGTGTGATACATGTCAGCGTTGTTTCAGTAGTAAGCCGAATTTAATCAATCATGTTCGTACACACACTGGTGAAAAACCTTACAAGTGTGACGTATGTCAGAAGAGTTTCAGTCAGAAGAATAGTTTAAACGTACATATGCGTACACACACTGGTGAAAAACCTTACAAGTGTGATACATGTCAGCGTTGTTTCAGATTTAAGCCGTATTTAATCGATCATATTCGTACACACACTGGTGAAAAACCTTATGAGTGCGATATATGTAAGATTGGTTTTGTTAGCAAATATTGTTTAAAGAAACATATTCGAACGCACACTGGTGAAAAACCTTACAAGTGTGACATATGTCAGAAGAGTTTCAGTCAGAAGAATAATTTAAACGTACATATGCGTACACACACTGGTGAAAAACCTTACAAGTGTGATACATGTCAGCGTTGTTTCAGTTGTAAGCGGAGTTTAATCCATCATGTTCGTACACACACACTGGTGAAAAACCTTACAAGTGTGACGTATGTCAGAAGAGTTTCAGTCAAAAGGCTCATTTAAACGTACGTTTATGCGTACACACATTGGTGAAAAACCTTACAAGTGTGATACATGTCAGCGTTGTTTCAGTTGTAAGCCGAATTTAATCAATCATGTTCGTACACACACTGGTGAAAAACCTTACAAGTGTGACGTATGTCAGAAGAGTTTCAGTCAAAAGGCTCATTTAAACGTACATTTATGCGTACACACATTGGTGAAACACCTTTCAAATGTGATACTTGTCAGCGTTGTTTCAGATGTAAGCTGGATTTAATCAATCATATTTGTACACACACTGGTGAAAAACCTTATGAGTGCGATATATGTAAGATTTGTTTTGTTAGCAAAGATAGTTTAAAGAGTACAGTGATTTAAAAAAATCTTTAAATTACGCAAATAAAAACTTTGTTCTCTGTGTGGAATCTTGTGCCACCTCTATAAATAATTATTTGTCGAATAATGCACATAAAAAAGCATTAATGCATTGTGATGTAGTATGTATTTGACGTATGTATGCTTGTGTGCGTGCTTATAATAATATCTATTCTACCAAATATACTCAGTATTCAATCAGCATTACAGATGTTTCATTGTGTCTAAGTCCCGTCCTTATATGGCGAGCTACCGGCTATATAAAAAAAAATGCCATCAAACTTGGAAGAGAGACCAATTAACGCGTCATGTCCTGAGGCGTTCTGATCGAACCAGGCATTATCGGAGTCCAGGGGTATCAGTTATATGCGAAGATTGTAATTGCAGAGCTACCAATTCCTGCAAAGGAACTCAAGTAAAGTAACAAGTGGAAACGGGAACCAGATGACTACGGCTAGAAGATTTTGTGTGATTGCGTAATAAAAATGTGTCAAAGTGCTTTAAAGTGAATCGGTGTTTATGTAGAAATCTATGTGAATAATCATATCTATATCTGTTTTATAATGGACCGTAATGTATGAACACTTAATTAATTTAAGTACTAAGCTTAAAAAGTACTGAGCAAAACTTAATAAAGTAAAAACATATTTGGTGAAAATCGGGCCAGGTAGGCGTAAAGGTGAAATTGTGTTGAAAAAATTAAAAGAAGATGTTAATTTAGTTAGTCAGTTTAATAAAATTGTAGTTTGGAAGAGTTAAAAGCGTTGAGACCCAAAATAAAGGAGGATGAATCTTTAAAATTTAATGAGCAAATTTCACAGTTTTATACTTTATACGACAGCATATTAGACATATGCAGTAAATTCATCGGTAGAGAAATACACTAGTAAGGCAGAAAATATGGCCAAATTCGATCTGAAGGTTGCATTGAATTTATTACCAATTTTGAAAGATGATGAGGCTAGTACAAAGCAGCTCATTGACAGTGTAGAATATTATCAATCCGAACTCGACCAGGAATGCCAAAATAAATTAGTTAACTTTGTTTTGAAAAGTCGTTTGTCACAGGCGGCTAAACTAAAACTAGACAATAAATATGAATCAGTTGACGGTTTAATTAAGGCTATGAAAACTCATTTGTTGCCCAAAAAGTCGGCAACGGCGCTTCAACATAAATTATTTAATATGCGACAAAACGATCTTTCTATAGACGAGTATGGTAAACAAATTTCAGATTTATTTGTAGATTTAACCATTACTCAATCCGAAGGTAATGAGACCAGTTTTAGTGTGTTGAAGCCAATAAATGAAAAACAAGCTATAAAAAGTTTCGCATATGGTTTGAGAAACCGGCGGTTGAGCACCATAATCGCAGCTAGGAATTATTCGTCTTTGAGTGATGCTATTCAAGCTGCAATAGATGAACAAATGACATCCCCATCGACATCAGGTGATATTTTGGCTATGCGTTATAATAACAGAAATAACTTTTATCAAAACAGGAATTTTGGGGGTCGGTTCAGGAATAGAGGTCAGCATACACCAGGTCGCGGACAGGTGCCAGACCAGGGTATTCGATTTCAGGCAGACGACAGCAGCTGGACAGGTGGTCAATTCAGAGGACGAGCTGCACCAAGGTCATCTCGAGGCAATAGAGGTAAGATATTTTACAGTCGCTCTAGAAATGCTGAGGGAGATGAACAAGAAATGCATATTTTGACAGACTCATGTTCACAAGAAAAGAAAGAGTCTAAAGAGTCAGAACACGATAAGTTTGTCGTGAATAAAAATGTAATATTGTCCTGTAATAATGTATGTCATATTAATTTGAACATTAATCCTTGTGGGCACTTACATAGTTGGCTTATTGATACCGGGGCTTCTATTTCAGCCATAAAATATGAACACGTGATCGAGAATAATATTCCTATCCAAAAAGAGACACTTGTTGTTGATGGTATCGGAGGCAAAGTACAAGCAATCGGATATGTTTATATTAATCTATATTCGGGAGATCACATTGTAAGCAATAAATTCTTCGTATTTAAATCGTTACCATGTAAGGCTAGTGGCATACTAGGCCAAGATTTTCTAAGCAAATATAAATCGGTTTTAAACTTGGGTAACAATTCTATACAACTATGGAATGAGACCATAAAAATAGATTTACCTATCACTACGGTGAATAATTTATTAACTATACCCGCTAGATCTGAATCAGTTCATTTTATCAAAACTGAAATTCGGCAGGAATGCGTAGTTTGCGCTACTGAAGTAAAGGAAGGATTATACTTAGCAAGTACTTTATCAAAACCGATTAATGGGCGAATACCAGTACGATTTTTAAATACTACGGGAAAAGATGTTGATTTAAAAGATTTTAAACCCACGATACTCTTAGCTAATGATTATAATGTTTGTGAATTTGCCGAACCCACGACAAAATATGCGGAAAGGGTAAAACATCTTTTCCCATTACTCAATTTAAACCACTTGAAAACGGAAGAACGCGATAGCATTAAAAACATATGTGCAAAATATAACGATCTTTTCTATCTTAAAGGGGATAAATTAACTGCCACAAAAATATACAAATACTCGATAAATTTAAAGCCACAAACCACGCCATTGTATTCTAAGCCATACAGACTCCCACATTCACAAAAAGGGGAAATAAGGAAACAAATAGATAATATGCTCGAACAAGGTATCATAGAACCATGTAACAGTGAGTGGTCGAGCCCCGTTCTTTTGGTGCCTAAGAAAGCAGATATAAATGGATTGAAAAAATGGCGTTTAGTTATAGACTATCGCAAATTAAATAACTGTATACAGGATGATAAATTTCCATTGCCTAATATCAGTGAAATATTAGATTCTTTATCCGGATGTATTTATTTTTCGCATTTAGACCTCAATCAGGGATTTTATAACGTCGAACTTGAGCCGGATAGCAGGAAGTATACAGCTTTTTGTTCGGGACAGTTTCAAATGACCAGAATGCCGATGGGGCTTAAGACAAGCCTCAGTTCCTTTTCGCGCATGATGACTATGGCTATGTCTGGTCTTTGTTACGAAAAATGCTTGTGTTATCAAGATGATCTGATAGTTTTTGGCCGAAGCCTGGCAGAGCATAATAGAAATTTAATTGATATATTTGAACGATTACGTGAAGTCAATTTGAAATTAAACCCGGCGAAATGTAATTTTCTACAAAAGGAATTGCTCTACTTAGGCCATATTGTATCAGAAGAAGGGGTTTTACCCGACCCTGACAAAATAAAAACAGTGCACGACTACCCTGTGCCTAAAAGCGCGGATGAAGTTAAGCGATTCGTGGCATTTACTAACTATTATAGAAAATTTATACCGAAATTTGCTGAAATTGTTTATCACTTAAATTTGTTATGTAGAAAAAATGCTAAGTTTAAATGGGATGATAATTGCCAAAAGGCATTTGAAAGTCTAAAAAAATGTATAACATCGCCTCCCGTTCTACAATACCCCGATTTATCAAGTAAAAACACATTTATTATACAGACTGATGCATCGGGTTACGCAGTGGGAGCTATTTTAGCAAACTCTGACGGCCGCCCAGTCGCGTACCCTAGTAGAAGCCTAAACAAGGCCGAGCTGAACTACCCAACGATTGAAAAAGAGCTCCTAGCTATCGTATGGGCTGTGAAGCATTTCAGGCCGTATTTATATGGTCGAACCTTCAAAATTGTTACCGACCATAAACCACTAGTATATTTGTTTAGTTTAAAAGACCCCTCAAGCAGATTGCTTAAGTTTAGGTTATGCTTAGAGGAATACGATTACGTTATTGAATATGTAAAGGGCAAAGAGAATGTAGCCGCAGATGCGCTTTCTCGCATTACAGTTTCATCCAAGGAACTAAAAGAATTAAATAAGTGTATATCATGCGTCATGACACGAGCCCAAAAGAAAAGATTAGAAACAAATAATTCTGTTAATCAAAATGTTACGAGCAGAGAGAGTCTGCAGAACGAGCCAAGGCTAGTAGAAACTAATATTGCTCCGAAAAATGCAGTTGAACTTAGGTTTGCCGATATGAAGTATATAAATAAATTACGAATCACGAATAAAATTACACATGAAAATAATATTTTTATGTTCGATAGCTATCAACTTACGATATTTATTAAACCGTCAGCACAATCCCAGCTGACGCCAGCAGAATTCATGAAGGAGTTGTGTGAATTTTGTGCCACAATTAATACAGATAAAATTTTTATAATGAAAAATAAGAACAATAGGATCTTTATACAAAAGTTCACAAGTGAGGTAAAAAAGTGTTCTAACTGGAAAAGGCTCTCTATAATTATTATAAAGGAAGGAGAAAGAATCGAAAATAAAGACGATAGGAAAGTAATTTTAAATGACTTCCATCTATTACCTACAAGCGGTCATGCAGGCATTAGACGTATGTTCAATAGCATTAAAAAATATTACTTCTGGCCGGGACTCGAAAAAGATATTGTTAACTTTGTCAAAAAATGTCCAAAATGTCAGCAACAAAAATATACGGCATTTGCTAAAGAACCAATGACTATTACCTCTACGTCTCATACTACCTTTGAAAAAATATATTTGGATTTAGTGGGACCGCTTGATAGGGATTGTTATAACCATTCATATATTCTAACACTACAATGTGAGTTGTCAAAATATGTATGCGCATTTCCTTTGGTTTCTAAAACATCAGAAGAAGTCGCACGAGTGTTCGTGAACAACTTTATTCTCCAACACGGCATTCCAAGAGAGGTTGCTACTGATCGAGGTGCGGAATTTATGTCTGACACCTTTAAAGAGGTATGTAAAATTCTTAATATCACTAAATTAAATTCAACAGCATATCACCATGAAAGTATCGGGGCTTTAGAGAACTCACACAAAAGTTTAGGGGCGTTTTTAAGAATACAGACAGAAAATAAACCAGACTCATGGAGCACTTGGCTCCCATTTTGGTGCTTTGCATACAACACGACGGTACACACTTCAACAAAATTTACGCCATTTGAACTCGTCTATGGAAAGATATGTAATTTGCCAAGTAATCTTACCAAATCTGTAGAGCCACTATATAACTATGACAGCTACCCCCTCGAGCTCAAATATCGATTACAGATATCACAAACAGAGGCGAGAGATAATTTAATCAAAAGTAAATTACAAAGGAAAGATAAATATGATCACCACATAAGTTCTTCTAAATATAAACAGGGAGACCGTTTATTAATTAAAAGCGAAACTGGTAATAAGTTGACGAACCTTTATACGGGACCCTACGAGGTTGTCCGAGATCTGTCACCCAATGTGGAGGTGAATATTAATGGTAAATTAGATTTAGTTCATAAAAATCGTACGAAATTGTACTATGACTAATTATGTTTGACTTAGGTAATCATCGTTAGCAAAAGATCATATGAAACATTAAGCGTATGTTTTTAAATCTCATTCAATTGCAACATACAAATTGCACCACATACTGGTTTGTTTAATTATGTATAAGTAGAATAGTAAGACCATTTATGTTTAGATAACAATAATGTTAATGACTTGATGATGTAGATCAAGTTACTCGCACGGTAAATGTTTATAAAACAAGCAATCATTGTTTAAAATTAAATAAGAAATAGATGATTTTAATGCATATAGTTTTAAGTTTTAAATGTTATCCTAAGGTAAAAAATAAAATATATTTTATATTTCACCTTATTTTACCGAGGGGAGGTGTGATGTAGTATGTATTTGACGTATGTATGCTTGTGTGCGTGCTTATAATAATATCTATTCTACCAAATATACTCAGTATTCAATCAGCATTACAGATGTTTCATTGTGTCTAAGTCCCGTCCTTATAGCATAATGTTTCAAACATTTTAAAAGAGTCCATCAATTTTAACTTTTTAGACAATTGCTTGGACCACAAAGGGGACAATAAAAAATAGATCTTTGTCCCAAGAATCCGCCTACAATAGCACTTAAGAAAAAAAAAAAATTGAAACATGTGTTATCTTTTATTGTATTTATAAAATTAAATGTAAGACTATACTAAATATATAAACTAAACTAACCTAAAAACAAACTATAAAAGGGCATCGAAAAACTCCTCAACGCTGTCAGCGGGTAAAGTACCCAAGAGACTGGCAGCGTTGCCGCGTTGTATGGCAACACTTATCCTCTGGCCAAAAAAAAAGCCAGCCCTTGGGTCGGAGGAAGCGTCAACAAGGCGTTTTGAAATATCCTTAAAAAGGTTGTGTGCACTAGGACCCCACGGCCCTAAAGTTTCAACCCCAAACGGCTCGAAAAAATAGTTTCCACAAAGGTTACTATTATATATTTACGCCGCTTGAGGTTCTCCGCAGCCGCAGCGGCAGCGCCAGCACAACACGAAGAGCTTGGAAGATGCGATGGCGCAAGAGTATCGACGCAAGTTGCGTCCCATACTAAAGGCCTACCCATCTTCCAAGGAAACAAAGACATGCCGTCCGGTCTTTTGCCATCGTCGCGTGCCAAGCCATTTGGCTGTAAGACAGCAGGGATGCCGACGGTAACAAGAGCTCGTCGGATGATGTCGTTTATGTTTGCGTGTCGCGCAAAACGACCCGCACTTCGACTGCAGGACAGGCCATGGTGTCCGAGGCTGCTGACAGCTTCACTACATTGACAGCGATGAGAAGAGCAGCATACGGCACCAAGACGTAAAGCAGCAGCGAGGCGAAAAGTTGTGTCGTCAAATAGAGTGCCAATGCTTGACGACGGCAGTGCGTGAAGCCAAAGACCCGACTCCCACTCACCCACAGCCAGCAGGCGCGCATGCTCAGCAGTAGTAGCAGACGTGTTCATTAGATTATTTTGAACTACCCTGCAGAGCAGCTCGTCCCACCGTCTCTGGGAAAAAGGGTGGTCGGGTTCTTCTGTATTCGGGCAAGCGATTTTCCAAGCGACTATAGCCTCGGAGAAACACGGCACATCAAAACCAACCAGTGTGGAAGCCAGGATATTCCTGATTAATTTCTCCGTGCCGTGAACCGAGGATATAAAAGCCGGTAAACTAATACTAGAAATTTTGCGGACGCCGAGTCCTCCTATACGAATGGGAAGAGTTGCTTGTTCCCAAGCTCGGTCGTCCAAAGCCACTTTTAAAATGGATGACAAAGTATGTCTGATGATTTGGTCCATTTTGTCCAAAAGATGTTTGTGCTTCCATAAAGGGGAAGCACGAAGGAAATATGTTAATTTAGGGCCGAAACAGCAGTAGCGAATAATAAAAAAAAATCTTTTTATTTCAGACATTTTGGTCCATAATATTTGTTAGTAACGACTTAAAAACTATGTTAGGTACATTTAAAAAAAATAGGAGATTACAATTACTTACATTAAAATAAATACATTCAAAAATTAAAACTTTACATTATTAAATTGCATAAAAATTCTTTTACTTTTAATTAAATAGGTACTTTTAAAAATGAAACTTTACATTTAAAAATTAAGACTTAACATTATAATAATTACGTCACATTAAAACATTTTGAAATGACATTATAAATTACATTAAAGATACATATATTATAAAATTCATTTAAAAGTTTAAATAAATAAAATTAAAATAAGATTAAAAAAATCCAAAATTACATTTAAATTAATTCAAGTATTTGCCCTGCGCCGGGGCCCCGGGCACACGCACTTGTGCTTGAACCCAGTGTCCCAGAAGGGGGCTGTCCAGCTTGTGACTGAGCACGTTAAGGATGGTGTTGGGGCTCCCACGCGTACGGAACATCAGCGAAGCGATGCGACGCCGCAGCACAGTGTGAAAGCCGTATGTATGCGCGTGTGCAAACATCGCAGACGCACTACAGCAGCGTGGGAGCCCCACCAGCACCCTGAACGCGTTGTTATATTGGACTCGGAGAGCGTTGATGGCCCGCTGCGTGTAGTTGACCTACAGATTGCAGGTGTAGAGAGTTTGGCAGAATGCTTTAAACAAAATTATCTTTACCTCTAAACTACACTTTGCAAATCTGCGTGCCAACATGTTACAGCGGACCGCCATCGCCCTCCTCTCCCTTTCAATGTCCCCGCTATCTTTTAAATCCTCGTTGACCACATGGCCGAGGTATTTAAACTCAGTCACTCTTCGAAGAGCGACAGCGTTAAGCAGCACGGGTGCCACATCTCCCAGCCTACGACCCCTAGCTTTAAATACCAGGAGCTCACTTTTCCCAACATTATATAGGAGACCGTGTACCCTCGCATACTCCTCACACACGCTTAACAGCCTTCCGAGCGCGGCTAATGATGGGCTGAGCAACACCATATCGTCTGCATAACTAATACTGTTGATACAGTGACCATCAATTGAGCATCCTACTCCGGTGTCCCTCAGCCCAAGAATAAGCCCGTTCACGTACAAGTTGAAGAGTGAAGGGGATGTTAACCCCCCCTGCCTCACTCCACACTCCAACCTGTACTCGTCAGAAAGCTCGCCAAGCCATTTGACCTGGTTAGTTTGGTGGCCGGCCATACCAATATTTAAAAATATTAATTGTTTCACCCGGCACACCTGTATCCTTCAATTTACGCCAGAGAATATCATACCTAACCAGGTCAAAAGCCTTGGAGAGATCAAGGAAGGCAGCGTACACGGGTGTGCTCCTGTCTGTATAATACCTGACAGTCTGCTTGAGAGACATTACCGCACATTCTGTCGAAAGTCCTGGCCTAAAGCGGAACTGTGCGTCGTTTAAATAAGCTGTCTCTCAAGCAGGCCATCAAGCACCTTAGCTGTGGTCGTAGCCAATGATATCGGGCGGTAGTTGCACTTGTAGGAGGTATCTCCGGTCTTGTTTTTAATTATAGGCACTACCACCGTCTTCATCAGCTCACTTGGCAGGTACGAATGCCTAATAATAAAATAAATAAAAATAAAAAAGCCTTTTATTTCATGCATTGGAAAAATAAAAATAGTTAAGTATACATTATTTATATAATAATAATGTATAGTAATACATTATTTTCAGGAGTGTTTATTCATAAATTTAAATTACATATTTGAATTACAAAGAGTTGTAACATACAGGAATTCCATTATTGTTTTCTTTTCATATAAGGTTGGTATTTTTATTACATTTTACTTTCAGTGGCATTAAAAAAACATGCAAATTTCAATGAAAATCAAATAAAAATAAAGTTCATTACATTATATGAACTATGAACGATAACCTGAATTTGTGACGGAGAAACTTTGGGTAGTTTCAAAGATATTGATCATTTAAATTTTCCCATACAAACACTGTAGTAGGGTTACCAATATTGTAGGTTTTATGTAGGACAAAGTATATTTGAAGGTGTTTTCTTTAATTAACGAAAATCCGCGTATTGGTGATACTAATACGAACAACTGTAGATATTTAAATCAATAGAAGACAAAAGTGTAGAAGGGGGGGGGGGGGTTTAATGTTATTGATTATTTACGTGCAGATACCTATCTACTCTTTTTAGTAGATAAGTATTGGTGTTTTTTATGATAAGTACGTATGTAGATATTGTGTCAGGATAACCGACTAATGCTCTAAGGTATTTAAATGAAAAAATAATGTAATTCACGTTACTTACCAAGGACCTCGTTAAATGACAACGCGCTTAGCAAATATTGCACGTATTCCTCACAAATCGACGGAAGGCTCTAAATACCATTAAGTATACTTTACTCTAAACGATTAAACGAAAACGGTTTACGCTGTCACAGCACTCACAGCCTCTGTGTACAAAACAAACTCAGTATCAGTGCATTAGTGTTGCCAACAAGACCGATATAGAATCTGCTAAAATTATGCCAATTGCTTTATAGAAATGCAAAAAAAATCTGCTAACATTTTTCAGTGTCAAATGAAACGTAACATAGTTTTAACTTTTTTTTATTATTTAACAACATATATACTGTTTTAATCGACTATGGTGGAGCCTTCTAATACAGGCATTGTTTGCCTAAATGGGGGCTCCAAACACGTAATCATGTAATGTTATACTTATTTCGCACAATAAACTATTTTGTATTTTGTATGTTCTCAAATACTCTTTCCATTATCATCAGCATTAGCATCAGGAGCGCCAACAATATACTTAGTAAAGGGATTTTCTTTCTAAATGGAAATAATTGCTTACGCATTTGTATATAATTTTATATGCAAAAAAATATGCTATATGCTAAACAACTAATAAGTTTGCTAAACAACATGAAAAAATGCTATTCTTATTATTCTTATTCTTTATTGCACACATAAAATAACAAATATAAACACAAATTACAATAATAAAGCTTATGCTAAATTGGCATCACTGAGTGCAATGCACTTTGTTTTTTTTGTTAGTGTTTTTAATTATTATTTAGAATTAACACATACTTCCCCTTTTTCTGCAGGAAAACCTTTTATTCCCACGGAGAAATCAAATACAAAGCTGGCGTGGCTTGGCTGCTACCGGCCGATTACTCGATTAAAAAGAAATCCTATAATTATGTAAAAAATATGGTCACCTCACAATATTAATGGATGTTTGTATGGGAAAATTTAAATGATCAATATCTTTGAAACTACGCAAAGTTTCTCCGTCACAAATTCAGGTTATCATTATCGTCCCCGTCAGAACATTTTGATAACATTTTGAAGGTCGTAGATCATCAGGCAGCGGAGATACACGTGTCCAGCCTGCCTGAGTTCAAGATGGCTGGACACAAGTATACATTAAGTTTTCATTGATATCTCGTAAACCCTTACATGTGACGCCATAAATCAAACGTTATTACTGTCACACATTGCGTCACCAAATATTAGTAAAGGAACCATATTCGAAAACGCTCCCGTTATGTGGGATTTGGAAGTGCCAGCCAAAAGCTTTTTACGTAAATTCAAGATGGCTGGACACAGTTTTTTGCATTTTTCTACTAAACCACTGTACGTATCACAAAACTTTTAGCTTGATGCCTGTCACATATTTATGTGACGCCCGTTGATATGCAAAAAGTCGTCAAAATCACTTCCGTTACCGAGATTGAGAGACCAGCGAAAAGTGGTTTTTCAAGCTGGCTGGACACGCTTTCGATCGATTATCTAAGATTCTGTAGCGTCACCTATTCTGAAATAAGGGTGTTTAGCCGTCACATAAAGTGCCCTATTGTAAATGCGAGCCGTTTTGAAGTTTGTCCAGCCAACCAGAGCCACATCTGGCTTTTTAAAATTTCCTTTATGCTCCAAAACTTTCTCCATGTCGTTGCTATTCTTCTATCTACTTCCGCATCGTTGTTCAGTTTTTGGAAAGAGATTTGTTTGCCTAGATAGATATAGTTCTCAACGTAGTCGACTGGTGTGTTGTCAAGACATACTGAGTTTTGAGCGGCATTTGTCATGAGTTTTGTTTTGCTCGAGTTAATTTCGAGTCCTATCTCTCTGCTTGCCTGTTGTAATGCTTGTAACATTGACTCTAGCTCTGTGCTGTTTTCTGATAGGAGGACAATGTCGTCCGCGTACCGTAGGTGGCTAATATGTTTCCCCTCTATGCATATACCTGTTTTATCCCAATTTAGTTTTTCGAAAACCGTTTCCAGTACCGCTATGAAGATTCGAGGTGATAGGGGGTCGCCTTGCCGCACTCCTCTTTTGATGGGGATAGGTGGTCCTGCGGTCTCTAGTTTCACTCTACTAGTGTTGTTCTCGTAGAGGTATTTTAGGACTTGCACATATTTTTTCTCCACTTTTTGTAATTGTAAAGCTTTCCATATTGAGGGATGTAGAATTGTATCAAAAGCTTTCTGGTAGTCCACGAACCCAATGTTGGACGTTGATACTCGTGAAATTTTTTAACAAGCAATTCCAAAGAATGGATGTGGTCTATTGTTGAGAAGCTCTTTCGAAACCCAGCTTGTTCGATCGGTTGACTTTTTTCGAGCGTAGTACTGATTCTCTTTTCTATAATTGATGAGAAAAGTTTATACATTGATGGAAGAAGGCTAATGGGTCGATAGTTTCCTATGTTCTTCGGATCGCCTTTTTTAAAAAGCAAAATAATATTCGACTCGGACCACTGTCTAGGTGTTACGGACGAAGTCAAAATCATATTAAATAAATGCGTCAGAGGACGTGTTAGGTAACCACCAGCTATTTTTAAGGCCTCGTTTGT
The DNA here is from genome assembly GCA_949316265.1 of Diarsia mendica. Lineage (NCBI taxonomy): Eukaryota > Metazoa > Arthropoda > Insecta > Lepidoptera > Noctuidae > Diarsia > Diarsia mendica. The sequence goes on along the minus strand of OX438914.1, from coordinate 13,031,627 downwards.
TATTTTGTCGGGTCCTGGGCTCTTATTTATTTATTTAAACTTTATGCACAAACGTGGTACATAGGCGGACTTAATGCCACAAGGCATTCTCTACCAGTCAACCTTAGGGTCAAATAGGACATAATTGTGGTAGAGTACAAAAATAAATAAATCAGGAGAACACTATTTTGTTAACATAAATTCTTATCTTCTTTCAGCCTTTTGATTCCCATTATAATTTCTACTTCGTCCACTGGGTTTATTTCTATATCATTGTCATCACCTTCTGATTCTTTTTGATCTGTGTCTTGGCATACTGGGGCACTGTACAAGTTTTTATAAAAGTTGGTTGCTATGTGTAAGATATCTTTTCGATCATGTGTTGTTATTTGGGTGTTGTGCAGTGCTTCTATTCATGTTTTATGAGCTCTCAGTTCTTTATATGGTTTTTTGATACTCCCTGTGAAGTTAAGGTGCTTTTCGAGGGTATGTTTTCGATGGTTTGAGTAGTCTTTTCGAACATATTTGCTTACTAGTTTATAAAGTGCTTTTAATTCATTTTTCATTGCTCGCGTCTTTGGTTTGATTTTTTGTAAGTAAAACACTCCTGCGTTGTATCAGGTCTGTTGTGTGAGCTGATATTACGCTGTTTCTTTCTTTATCATTGTTTTGCGTAGCCGCTTTCTTCAAACTAGCTTCTAAGATACCTACTATTGTGTCGTAGCATTCTTGAACCGAGTTGATATCATGGCATCTCATAAGGTCTTCGCTGAATTAATATTAATAAAATTCTTAATGAAATTCTCAGTAAAATAATAACCTGGATGAACGAACACAACCTTGAAATCAACTTTACAAAGACTAAACTCATAACATTCCATCCCCACCAAAAAAATACCCCCAAAATGTATTATTTTCTTTTAATAATCATCTCATAGAAACTGTAGGTAAATGAATTCACATTATTAGGAATAACCATAGACAAAAATATAAATTGGAAGTCACACGTACAAAAAATTAAATCAAAACTTTCCAAATTTTTATATGCATTTCGTGAAGTTAAAAAAACCACAAATTTACAGACTGCCCTGCTTTTGCATGGCTTAGCTACGGCATTATAATGTGGGGATGCAGTACAGATGCCCTTTCATTGTTCACCGTTCAAAAGAAAGAACAGTGGCTATATTATAGCTGATGGAATTAATAAGCGTCTACTTAAGTCACCGTGATAGATACCGACGAAATAATTTACTTAGTTTTATCAAATCAAGCTTAAGGCCTATCAATCGCTGGAAAAAAAAATCATCATAATTATGAGCTCAATTGACTAGATTACAGGTGATAATAAATAATCATAGCTTAATTTATTTTTTCTATCTGACTTGACTTTACAACTTTTGACTTAGATACGCTTTTAATATTGGCATGTATGTACCTACTAAACCTTTGTAAGATATAAGACATTTCAATTGTCAACTGTACTGAACTGACAGCTTGTCATAGTCTGCACGAGCATCTCATTATTATTTTCCATCGATTCTCCGTGATTTTCTAATTCATCGACTAGTTCTGCTTATGAACTCTGATATTTACTGTTCCCTGTGTGACTGGCCTAAGGATGACTCTGGATTCCGATTCTGCCTCTTTACTTTGGACTTTATTGTGTGTACATCGAATTGAATATCACGATGGGTAGCCGTGTAAGGCCTACAAGCATTATACAACGTGTTTGCCATGCGTGTTGGTTACGCACAAGAAGAGAAGTCCTACGTATGAATAGTCAAGATGAAAGTTGTCCTCAGCTAGACACAACTGGCGATGTGCAACCACAAGAAAATGTAATCCAGCCTGATGCTGATGCATCAACCCAACCTGAGCCAACACAAGTTGTGGAGTTAGCCAATTAGAGACGAATAGCAAAGATGTTTAGTTTTCTATTACCTACACATTTTATTTCTATAACTTTACGATGATATAGCTTTATTGTACTTAGGAGAGTTATGCAATTGATACCTTAACATCCCTAGCCTGGATGTTGTCATGAATGATTGTGAAATGTGCATACTATTGGTGTACCTATTCTAAATAAATAAATTGTGTTAGACGTGTTTTTCTGTATCTACTAAAATGGTAAGGGTAGGTAAACCTTTTTTTTGAATCTTTATTTTTTATGAATTGTATAATTACGAGAAAAGGATAATCGATTTCCAAAGTAAATATTAGATAATCGGAGATAAGTAGCGTGTGTGATGACCCCTGTCGGCGAAGAGTCCTGTCGGCAAAGTGTCCTATCGGCGAAGAGTCCCGTCCAAGTAAAGTCTAGTCGGCGTTCAGTCTGTTGGCGTAATGTCCGTCGGCGCAAAGTCGTACACTCTTTTTTTTGGGGTGGTTGGGAAATCAACAAATAACCCCTCCCGCTCTTGGACAGGAGAAGGACGAAAAGGAGTGTCAGACTTCTACTGACTAAAAACAACCCATGTTCCTTCTTAGCCCTTTATGTCGAGGCCGCGGTATCTTGCATCGGTTGGACTTAGTATTCTGAATACGGTAGTCCGTAGTTTATAATGTGTACATGCATTTCTATCTATATTTAAAGGGTAAGTAGGGTGATTAGTCCGTAGTTTGTACGACATAACCTCTAAAACTTTAAACAGGAATATCTTTAATTCTGGCGTAGCAGAGCAAGCTCATTTTTACTCGTTTCCGCTCGACTCTTTGTTGGTGTTTCGTTGGTGTTTGTGGAAACACACACGTAGCAGTTTTCTATTGCGAGGTAGGTAAAAGAAGTCATTAATGGGTCCGCTCAGCTTGCGACCGACACCGGGCTTTAACATTCTGAAAACGTCCGTAGTTTATTTTGTATTTCTATAGTTCTTTTTCGATTAGTCCATTGTTAATACAACATAACCTCTAAAACTTTAAACAGGAATATCTTTAATTCTGGCGTACCTACCTATAAAAATATAACTGAAGACAAAACTGTTCAGGAATTCAAACTCTATACAAATATATTTTTTCCATAGGCTGACGCAAAAAAAAAAATGTCAACAAAAATTAGTTCGAGCGTTTGCCACTATTCTTTCTTCTGCAGTATTTCCACCTAAAAAAGTAATAAGTGTTCGTGTGTGTGTGTAAGTGGAAAAAATCACGTCGGGGTCACCAATATGGGCCAGTATATAGGGACTGCTCAGTAAAACAATGATTATGTGAATGGTGCATGGTTTATTGTCACTACGATATTTATACAAAATAACTTAACATACTTAAATCCTATTGGTTAAGAACGAACACAAAGTTACAGAGAGCCAATCAGGAATCCGACTTGGCTCGATATAAATACCGCTGGTCCGCGAGCAGCTTTAGTAAATAGATGACACTCGGCGCGGGCGCACGTCCAATTCTGCCAGCTCCGCCGAGGACACCGTTGTTGCTGCAAACACATAAATACGACCGCGTCGGCTAGCGGCACTCAGTTGCGATCCGACCGCGGCGCGCGACGGACGGTCACTAGCACTTGATGTTGTATGCATGACTCCCACAAGAACATTCTAATTATGGTACAGGTGCTTACTTCATCATTCTCTCTACACAAATCGCTCTGAAAACCCTTTTGGCTATAGGTGTAGGATTGTAGATGGAATCTTTAGGTAGGTACATATTATTGCATTTTGACCAGAAGAGCAGGGGGTTCAAGAATCATTAAAATGAAAAGAAAATTGGACTGTTCAAATCACTAACTAACCTGGTGAAATTATCTTGATGTGAGTACAATCCAATGCAGCTATAACCCTCGGAAATCGGGCAATATTAAAAAATCCTTCCTGTACTAATAATATTTCTTCTCTGCTAGCTGGCAATGTAACAAAGTCCTGGCGAAGAGAGGCAATTGCTGCAGTCACTTTTTTTTATAATTTTGCACGCAGTTGAATTGTGTATTCCAGCAAAATCACCAATCGTAATGTAGAAACTACCACATGCATAGAACCGCAAAGTCAACAGTATTTGCTGTAAAGCTGGAACAGATTTGTTTCTGAAAAATAAAAGAGTTTTAAGTATCTTTCAATGTAAATAGATCGGAGAGTCAATAAACAAAAATACTCGTTTTAATTATTTATACTTAAGTATAGAAAAGAATTCTTACCTGTTTGTTACATTGGCGATTTTACTTTCAATGCGTGTTAATAAATATTGCACAGTACTTTTTTCGAGACGAAATCTCCTGTGAAATTTCTTTTCGTCCCTTAAAGACATATTGTCAGGTCTCTCTCTAATAACTCTTTCTCTTCTCTCTGGATTTAGATAATTTAGCACTATATAATCTTCTTCGATTGTTTGTCGTCGATAGAATCAAAAATATCCATAATTTTATAATACCTTTAAGAGGCAAAAACACAATTATATAACCTACAAAAACTGACGCGCGTAATGACAGATACGACTGTATAACTGACCGTTAGCGTGCTAACGGGTGTGTAAAGGGGCAGTTAAATTTGAGTGAGTTCAGAGTCACTAACCCAGTTGGTGGTAAGGTTCGTATTGTCATAAAAGGCTTTAGCCAAAGAGTTACATTGTTCAGCCGTAGTAGTCTAGGCAACAAACGCCTTTTTGATGAAGTTTTTTCAGCAGTCTCCGAAAATTATGATTGAGGTGTCATTCGATTCGGAATGGCATCCAGATGATTTTCGAAGAAAAATGAAGTTCCGCTTGCAAAAATTGCAAAAGTTATTAACAATTAACTAAAAAATTTAAAATGGGTTTAGTGTTTTGCAAATATCTCAAAACCTAATTATTTTTTTTTTAATTTGAAATAAGATTCAAAAAGGGGAGGAAATTTCCTAAAGAATGTTCTAACTGTCGGAATTGTAGGACCAATATTAATAACTTTCCGATCGGGTTGAAAATACGCCCGAAAACTGGTACTCCGTCTTGCGCAAGCTACGCTCCATTCGGACCTTTAATGAATAAATGTTATTTAAACTTATTAAATATAAAAATTAAAAATTGAAAAAATTCAGGCGCCTGCAGGATAGATCAATACACAATAATCTGTGATCTGAAAATTTTTATCGCGAATTTTCAATAAGTTATCCATTAATTAATTAACAATTTTTTGTAGCACGAACACTGACATTGCAAGTGCGATAATTATTACTCTATTCATTTGAGATTTTTTTTCCTTTCGTGGAGCTATTTATCAAAGGTCTTAGAATAGGCTCTCGTTGGAAAAATTAAAAAAAATGTTAATTTTCGTTTTTTTATTAACAATTTACTGAAATGAAAAATTTCAAACCTTCATTAGACATTAAAAAAATCTTTTTTTATATAATATTATTATTGAACCGTTTTTGTATGATCAGAAGCTACTTAAAAATGATTTTTTATATTTTTTATATCCTGTTTTTTAAAATATTTTTATAAACAAATGCGTTGTTTGTGAGATAATTTAATGTTTTTTTTTAATATCGTAATCTTTAATAATAATCATGATTTAAAAAAAAAAAACCGTTTCTTAAAAAAAATGTTTTATTGCTTAAAAACGCATTTGTTGATTAACAATTATTTTCTCCCACTTCTAATTAATATTAAGGTATCACTTTTTTTAAATTACCATTATTTGTTTTTTCTTTTCGATATATAATAAAAAATATTGTTTAATTAAAACTTTCATTGTTTATGTAATAAACAATTTGTTAAAAACAAATAAATTTTTACTTTATATTTTTTTTCTCGTTTTACTTATTGTCACAAAAACAGAATGATTCTTTTTTTTTCATTTAATTTTTTTACAACTTTTTTTTTAATTTGAAAAAAAAACAAAATCATATCTGTTTTTGTGACAATATTAACTTATTGTCACAAAAACAGATATAATAATAATAATAATAATAAAAAGTTTATTTCAGATCATACAATCCATAAATCAATAGTTACAAAACAGAATAGAATAGCCCGCCCACACATACAAAATTTTACAAAAACAATAAATTCAATTAAAAACAAACAACATTCACAAAATTATAAACCACACAATAGAAATTAAAATAGAAAATAATTACATAAAGAAAATTAAATAACAAAAGTCAAAATTAATATACTAAGATACAGAAGAGAGAGAGAGAGATTCGTTCATTAAGTTTTTTTTTCAACTTTTTTTTTAATTTGAAAAAACAAAATCATATCTGTTTTTGTGACAATAAGTAAAACAAGAAAAAAAATGTAAAGTAAAAATTTATTTGTTTTTAACAAATTGTTTATTACATAAACAATGAAAGTTTTAATAAAACAATATTTTTTTATTATATATCGAAAAGAAAAAACAAATAATGGTGATTTAAAAAAAATGATACCTTAATATTAATTAGAAGTGGGAGAAAATAATTGTTAATCAACAAATGTGTTTTTAAGCAATAAAACATTTTTTTTTTAAATGTTTTTTTTTAAAAAAATCATGATTATTATCAAAGATTACGATATTTAAAAAAAACATTAAATTATCTCATAAACAACGCTTTTGTTTATAAGATTTTTTTAATGTCTAATGAAGGTTTGAAATTTTTCATTTCAGTAAATTGTTAATTAAAAAACGAAAATTAACATTTTTTTAATTTTTCCAACGAGAGCCTATTTTAAGACCTTTGATAAATAGCTCCACGAAAGGAAAAAAATCTCAAATGAATAGTGTAATAATTATCGCACTTGCAATGTCAGTGTTCGTGCTACAAAAAATTGTTAATTAATTAATGGATAACTTATTGAAAATTCGCGATAAAAATTTTTAGATCACAGATTATTTTGTATTGATCTATCCTGCAGGCGCCTGAATTTTTTCAATTTTTAATTTTCATATTTAATAAGTTTAAATAACATTTATTCATTAAAGGTCCGAATGGAGCGTAGCTTGCGCAAGACGGAGTACCAGTTTTCGGGCGTATTTTCAACCCGATCGGAAAGTTATTAATATTGGTCCTACAATTCCGAAAGTTAGAACATTCTTTAGGAAATTTCCTCCCCTTTTTGAATCTTATTTCAAATTAAAAAAAAAAAAAATTAGGTTTTGAGATATTTGCAAAACACTAAACCCATTTTAAATTTTTTAGTTAATTGTTAATAACTTTTGCAATTTTTGCAAGCGGAACTTCATTTTTCTTCGAAAATCATCTGGATGCCATTCCGAATCGAATGACACCTCAATCATAATTTTCGGAGACTGCTGAAAAAACTTCATCAAAAAGGCGTTTGTTGCCTAGACTATAGTAGTCGTCAGAGAACCATCCGATAGTTTAAGAGGAGGTATGATCGTAGATCTAGGTTTTAGAGATTTAATCACACGCCAGATATCTTGACTCGGGTTATCAACTTTAACCAGTTTAGCGTTCCATACGCTATCAAGATGGTTACGGATATTTGTGTTTATATGAGCTTGGAGAGTGTTTATATTACTACGGTTGATTCTTCTAGGTTGGCCGCTGGGCAGTCTCTGTTCAATACGACGCAAGTAGTTTTTGTAGCGAATCATTTTCTTAATATGGTAGGGTATAGCTTGGTAGAGGTAAATAGCTTAGCACATCAGTAGTGGACGGTATGGAGGAGTCTCTAGCATCAATGATAGTTTGTTGCAAATGACCTATAGCAGTATCAATCTCATCATTAGTATTAAACGTTTTAGAACTAAGTGTTATGTTTTTATTGATATGAGAACGATATTTACTCCAATTGGCACAGTTAAATTTAAAGAACCGGGTTTTAGCCTTGCGACTCGGAAAGCCTCCAATGGTAAAAAACATGGGGTAGGTAATGGTTCGATGACAGTGCAATGATCGTTTCAACATCACTAATGCAGCCTACATTTAAAGACAGCACCAGATCCGGGCGCGTTGGTTTGCGATTGAGGCAATAGTTAACTTGATAGGTAGACTGGTAAATAACCATTAGTGTGGTTCGATATCTGCAATAAGTAGGAAATAAAAGTGATTGTAAAGACTTGAACTGCATTAATGGTACAGGTATTACTTGGACCTTCAGAAGAGTGAAACTTAACGCTTGGACCCGAAGAGAGGAAGTATTAAGGTTGAAGTTACAAGTTAAAGCTGCTTCTCATAAACGCCATGTTTAAAAGACAATTATTTATCATTACTTGAGAGAAATTTATAGGTTTTTATCACAATTTGTAGTAAAATATAACTAATTATAGAACCAGCAACTTACTAAATACAAATGTAGTCAAGTATGTAATTACAATATAGTGTAGGTATGTGATATAATATTATTTATATAATAATATTTTACATATTTTGCGATATTCTGAAGTAATTATTGAGGCGCGTTAAATATACTCCAATAATAGGTATCAACTACATATACACGATAAACTGATCTGCGTTTTTAGCCACTTGCATATAATACAAAATATAGCTCAATAACACTTTTTTTTTTTTTTGGTGGGTGGAAAATCATCGAATGACCCCCCCCCGCTCTTGGGCAGAGCGAAGGGGAGTGTCAGACTTCTACTGACTAAAATCCGAACCCATGTTCCTTCTTTGCCCTTGCGCCGAGGCCACGTAATCTAGTACAAAATACCGCGGCCCCGACGGGCGATACCGCGGCCCCGACGGGCGATACCGCGGCCCCGACGGGCAGCTCAATAACACTTAGCTTCACTTCACTTTTATTTATTTGTATTTAGTAATGTCTGACTCAGGCACAATAGATGTATTTAATAATTGAGAGACAAGGTGAATGATCAGTGATCCTTATTCGTTCAGTTAAACATGTCATTCATTCATTCCAAAACCATTTGGAGATTTTGAGGTCTTATGTCTTATTTTTCTACTCTTAGCTCTCTATATCACAAGATTGTGTTTATTTTCACAATAATTCTTGTAACGATTTGACTTTCATTTGACCTCTAAATGACGTCATAAAGTTTCCTGAATAGACTACTTCCTTCGTGCTTTTCAAGATAAATTAAAAAAAAACTGTTGTTGTCAGACTTGTCAGTCCGTCATTGTCAGTGTCATTATTAGATGCTAGCTAAGACGGATCACGCGCTGCCTTTTTTTTTTTTTTTTTGGTGGGTGGAAAATCATCGAATGACCCCCCCCGCTCTTGGGCAGAGCGAAGGGGAGTGTCAGACTTCTACTGACTAAAAACCGAACCCATGTTCCTTCTTTGCCCTTGCGCCGAGGCCACGTAATCTAGTACAAATACCGCGGCCCCGACGGGCGTCGGCCCTTGCGGGCCCCTCCTTGCTGACATCTCTTTGAGGCGCGCGTGGAACACGAACGCGCCGCCGACACGGTCTGTTGCCGTCATGACGACGGCCGGACGGCGAGCTAGCCCATTACTCACCGTCCACAGACCCGCGTCTACGGTGGCCGGAAGCCATCACGTGGCCCCCGACGCCCGGAGCGCCTTCCGCGCCTTCCGCGGCGGCTGGGACGTTGAGAGGATCGCTCCCTCTCTCGTTCCGCCACCTCCTTCGCTAGCATCACTGCTTCGCAGAAGGAGGCGACGGCGTCCCATTCCTCCTCGCCCCGGACCATGGCTTGCACCAGGGCCGGACGCGAGAGGTCACCGCCGCCGATCGCCGCTACGAGAACACGGCGGGGCTCCGCCCAGGCAGGGCACACCTCCACAGTGTGCTCCACCGTGTCCTCCGGTCGATCCTCGCAGTGGAAGCATCCGGGCGTTTCCTCCCGCCTGATTCGGTGCAGGTACCTCCCGAAACATCCGTGTCCGGTGAGGACCTGCGTCAGACGGAAGGTGAGGGCGCCGTGGCTCCTCTCCAGCCACTCCTCAAAGAGGGGACTTACCGCCACTATCGTGGCGTGCCCTGCACGGGGTTGCGACAGTCGCTGTCTCCATGCCGCCATGAGATCGCACCGGAGGTCTGTCCGCTGCGCAGCAATGTGCCGCGGCAGCAGAGTGACCCCCCGGTGTAGCGCCTCCGCGCGCCACTCGTGTAGGCGCGCGAGGACTATCGCCTCCAGATCCCACGGCGGCAATCCGGCAAGGAGATTCGCCGCCTCGCGGGAGATCGTGCGGTACCCGCGGACTAGTCTTACGGCCATGACCTTTTGGGGTGCGTTCAGGTAGTGGACGGCCCGCTTCTTCACGGCACGCGCCCACACCGGGGCCCCGTAAAGGGCCATGGACCGCACGATCCCCGCATACAGCCTACGGCAGGAGGCGTTTGGCCCCCCCAGATTGGGCAGGAGCCACCTAAAGGCAGCCGCGGCCCGCTCCAGTCTGGGAGCCAAACGTCGGAAGTGCTCCACGAAGTTCCACCGGCTGTCGAGGACGAGTCCGAGGTACTTTAAAGTACACTCGACACCGATGGAAACCCCTCCCACCGATAGCTGGGATCCCGACGGTGGCACATTCCCACGCCCATAGAAGCACATGGCCTCGGACTTGTGAAGTGCCACCTCGAGACCCAGCTGCCGGATCCTCTCCACGACTGTTTCAACCCCGCGTGTCATATTCGCGGCCGCCGCCTCGTGCGATTCCCCCCGTGCCAGCACCAGCGTATCGTCCGCGTAGCAGACGACGCTGACGCCGTCAGGGAGGTCGGCACGCAGCACCCAGTCGTAACCGATATTCCACAGGGGCGGCCCCAGAACCGAACCCTGTGGAACACCGCACGACATCTCTCGCCGGTTCCATTCTCCGTTTTGACCAGGGTAGATAACCGTCCTGTCGGACAGGTAGTCCCCGACTACACGACGAAGGTAGGCCGGCACCCGGTGATACCGGAGTGCCTCCCTGATGCAGCTCCAGGGCATGGTGTTGAAGGCGTTGGCGATGTCGAGAGACACCGCCAAGACCACACCGCCCCGAGAGACCGCATCCCCCGTCGTGAGGGCTCTCACGCGCATGATGGCGTCCACCGTCGAGCGCCTCTTGCGGAAGCCGAACTGCTGATCCGCAAGATCCGGACCCATTCCCTCAAGGTGCTCGGCGAGGCGGTTTGCAATTACTCTTTCAAAGAGCTTGCCCACCTCGTCGAGCAGCACAATGGGCCGGTATGCAGACGGCGAGTCTGCAGGGCGCCCCGGCTTCTGGATGAGGACCAGCTTCCCCGTCTTCCAACGACGCGGGAACTGGCCTCTTTCCATGCACGCGCTTAAGAGCCTCTCCAGTCGGGGCCCAAGAGCCTCTGGGTCTAAGGCCAGGGCCCAGGCTTTGCCAGGCAAGCCATCGGGCCCCGGGGCGGTATTTTTGGCTTTAAGCCTCCTCACCGCCACTCTCAGGTCTACCCCAGTCACCTCCGGAATGTCGTCATCGGTTCCTGAACCGTCCGCTTCCGGCACCGCTGGTGGCGGAGCCATTGGCGGGGGACGATGCTCCCCTCGCGAAGGGAACAGAGCGCTCACTACGTCCTCCACGAGCTCGGGCCGGAGACTCTGCGTCAGCGGGGGGCCCCGGGTGCGGAGTTGATTCCGCACCATCTTATAAGGGCGCCCCCACGGATCTCTGTTGAGAGTCTCCAGCATCTCCTCGCGGGCCTGATCCTTGGCCCGCAGACGAGCCTCGGAGAGGACTTTCTTCGCCGCTCTGTACCCTTCATAAAGCTCCGCCTCGATGGCTTCCGCATTCGGAGGACGAATGCGGCGCCTGCGATGCCTGGCGTACCGGCGCCGCGCCGCCACACACTGCTGCCGCAGGTGCGACAGCTCTTGCGACCACCAGTACACGTGACGCCGGGCGCTTCCTGGCCGGACTCGGGGCATTGCCGTGTCGCAAACCTCGGTCATGGCCTCCTGGAACCAACCTGCCTCGGTGTTAACGTCGGCGGGCCTGACCGGTGATGACACCCAGGCCTGCACGATCGCAGCTTCCAGGAGGAGCTCCCGGTCCAGCTTCTTCAGCGCCCAGCGCGGACCACTTGGGGTCTGTGGGACCAGCGCGCTCGAGGACTGGGGAGAGACCTCAAACCGGATATACCGGTGGTCGGAGTAGGTCTCCTCCCCCTCCATAACGCGCCAGTCGACGACGCGTTGTGACAGAGCGGGGCTGGCGAACGAAATGTCCACCACCGACTCGCCCCGCATCCGCACACACGTGGCCACAGAACCCCGGTTCAGGATGTCCAGGCCTGTTTCCAGAGCCCAGCACTCGACCATCCCACCCCGCACATCCGTGTAACGGGAACCCCAAGCCAAGCTCTTGGCGTTGAAGTCCCCGAGTACAAGTACGGGAAGGGAATAGCCTCCGATGACGACACTTAACTCCCCTAGGGAGTTTTGGAACTCGGCGAGAGTTCGGCTCGGAGAGAAGTAGACTCCCACTACTACGATCTCCCCGAACCGTGCTGCTACGCACCCCTGACCCTTCCTGACCATCTCAAGAGCCGGGGTGCCGGCGGCGGCCGACGCAATGATGGCCACTGTGCCACTTAGGTCCTCCACCCAGTCTGGCCTGGGCGGGACAAAATATGGCTCAGAGACCACGGCGATGTTGATCGACCACTGCGCCATGCTCTGGAGCAACAGATCCTGAGCGCAGGCGCAGTGGTTGATGTTCGCCTGGAGGAGGCTTAGTGGGGCCATTAATGACACTCCATTTCAGCCCCCTCCGGGACCTCCTGTGTCCTCACCGCAGTGGGAGTTGCGGTGGTGGCGGATTCAGCAGCGGCATCGGCGGCTGCTTCGTTGACGACGGTGGAGTTGGTGGCAGAGGGCCTTCCCTTCCCCTTGGCCTTGGCGGGTGGAGCGCAGGCCTTGCTCCCTGCCCGGTGCTCAGCCGGCTTCCCAGCCGCCGCACATGCACTGCAGTGAGGCGTGGCCAGGCAAGCCGCGGCCTTGTGACCGGGCTGACCGCAGCGGAAACATAAGTCGCTGCGGTCCACCTCCGAGGTGCATCGGCAGCCTACGTGGTGCCCCACATGACACCGGAAGCACCTCAAAGGTTTGGGCTCCAGAAGCTTCACCTGCGCCCTGGACCAGCCCACCTTGAGGGTGCGGCCCTCCGCAATTTTCGTCGCCACCGTCACAGGGCAGCTAACCGTTACGGTCTGCATGCCCTCGCGATCCGGGCGTAGGGTGCCCGCCTTGATCTGCTCGGCAGAGCACCCCCCGGCCGCAGTGACGGCGGCTACCACCTCCTCCTCGGAGACCGAGTCGTCCAGACCCAGGATGCGCAGGCTTGCGCACTTCACTGGCCTGGACACTCGAACCTCGTCCGCGTTTAGGGACGCTCTGAGCTTTTCAGCTAGAGCGTCTGCGGTCGAGGCGCTCGATTCCCCGGGAACCTCTATCTTCCGAGCACCTGTAGCGGTGGGTCGGATTACGAGGCCCCCGAGGATCCCAAACTCTTCGAGCGCCAACGTCAACTTGGCTTGGCGGAGCGTCTCGCTGTACGTCGCGCCCCTCTTTACCGCGTCCGGCTGTAGCGTGATGACTACAACCGCGGTCTTCGGGGCACGAAGCCTCGCCGCGGCGCTCCGCTTCTTCTGCCGGCGCTTCCGCTCAGCCCGCCTGGCCTTTTGGGACGCCTTTCGCTCCCTCTGTCTCTCACCTGCCACCTCCCAACCTGACTCGCCCTCGGGAGGCTCAGGGGGCGGAGGAGGTGTGGGTGCCTTGCCCTTCTTCTGGGCAGGCGCCTTGCCATTTTTCTGGGCAGGGGCCTTGCTCTTTGGAGGGGCAGGCTCCTTGCCCTTCGGGGGGGCGGGTGGCTTGCCCTTCTCCTGGGCGGCCTTACCCTTCGCCTGGGGAGGCACCTTACCCTTCGGAGGGGGGGGTCCCGCCTTGCCCTTCTGAGGGGCACTCGCCTTAGGCGGTGGCGCTGGGGCCGGCTTCCCACCTGGCTGAGCCCCGCCTTCAGGCTGGCTGGATGGCCCTGCCTTAGGGTTGCCGGCTGCCGCACCCGCAAATGTCTTTGCCCCCAGGGAGGGGCGCAGAACAATGCCCTCCAAGAGCGAGTGCCTCTTTTCAAGGTCAGCCAGCTTCTGCAGGACCAGGTTCAGGTCCCGGTCCCCGGCGACCAGAGGCTGACTTTGCCCGCGCCCCTCCTGAGGCACCTCGCTAGGGCCGGCTCCTTGGAGCTCGGCCAGGTTTGCCCGGAGCCTCGCATTCTCCCTCTCCAGACGCTCCAGACGCTCCGTGGCGGCCGCCAAGCGGGTGACCTCCGCCCGCAATTCGGACACCTCGTCAGACGAAGGTCCACCACACAGCGCCTCCGCTGCCGCCAAAATGGAGGTCAAGGCCGCGGCGATCGCGGCCTTCTTTGACGGTTGCGTCCTCTTCTTAGAGACGTCGCGTATTGCGGTCCCCACGATCTCCGCAAACCCGGCCAGGCGCTCACCAACGGAGCCGCCGCCGGTGACCTGGTCTCCACCAGTGTTCGCCTCAACACCGGTCTCTGGCTCACCAGGCTCACCGCGCTCTCCACCGATCTCCATCTCGCCGCCAGAAGACGACGACGAGATGACCCTTCTGCCGAGATGGAGCCCTTCCCCGGCGTCCCCCTTGGCTCGCCGGGCAGCCTCCAGGGAAGCGGCACGCCTTCCCCGAGGGATTTTTCGGGCTGAGGCCAGTCGGTCCGTTCCGCCGGACGACGACTCCTCGGCTCTGGCTCTGGCTCTGGGCCGCTTAAGGAAACGCTCTGCGTTTTCCTTAGCAGCCCCCGAAACCTCGCGTCCGGAGCCCGCCAAGCTAGCGCCCGACCCGGAGTCAGAATCCGACCCCGAATCTCGTCGCCGCTCAAGCGAGCTCCCCCGCCAGAGTTTGCCGGGAGCCTTCTCCCGGCACTCGCCCGACACCTTGTCAGGCACACCAACATCTTCAAATTTGCTACCGGTCTCAGGACTTCCAGACCGGGAGCCTCCTCGGCTCTTGTTGCCACTGGCAATCGGATTAGAACATTTGATGCCCCCCCCAGAATACGTGGGGCATGACGTCTCTTGTGGAGACGTGGCGGATTCTCCAGCTGCTAAGCAGCTGGTACCGCCCTGGGGTAAAATCTTATCATTTGTCCCTTTCATATTGTTGTTCCTTTTAGAGGGTATGGTCCCTTTCTCCCTCCCTCGTCTCTCCCTCCGCCCACTCACTGCTCTCACAGTCACGTCTGATAAGCAGACGCGAACCAGAGAGCAGCGAGTAGGGTTTCCTCCTGCGACAGGCGCGCCGCCCGAGGACCCGAACACTGTTCACGTCTCCCGGCGGCGCGCCCCTCGCGTGTCCCTCTTTGTCTGGTCTCTCGCCTTGGACCTTTCCGGCATGAGTATATCTACCGGCAGAGCCCCAAGGGTCATTGAGACACGCAAGCCCCACCACGACGGCAACGTGGGAACACTCCGGTGGGGATCACGCGCTGCCTTAATTTCTCTTTCTCTACGTTTATTCTTTGTACACGACAGACCTTGCTTTCCCGTTGGACTTTGATACTTACTGCACCATTGATCGACCATTGCACGCTTTACGGAACTGCCTGCCTATTGTTTGGATTAGTTAAATATGAATCAATTTGTATGCAGCGACTCCACTAACTTGCCGAAATTGGATAATGTTATGATCCTGGAGTTCATGAAAAATGATGAGAAATATAACATCGCTGAAATCCGAGGAACTAAAGCTCTAATGTAAGTAAATGTAACTACTGCTGTACCCCTATATTTATAAATACCTTGCACCCATTTACATTAGTAATTTTACTACTTAACTAATATATTTTTGGTAATCCAGGTCGTCTCGCGCTTCCTATGTGGACTCTGCTGTTGGCTATGTTGAAGTCAAAAGAGACCAATTCAAGTGCATCGTGAGGGCCAAAGTAGTTCCAGAACACCGAGTGTCAAATAAGCAGTACATGGTAAATGTAACTCTCAACGAAAAGGATGAAGTCATATTGCAAGCAACTTGTGATGGCTGTGCTGTTTCTGCTGGTGGATGCAAACATACACTGGTGTTTTTATTTTGGTTGAAAAAAAGGAGCAGTGAACCATCATCAATACAATAGGGACCTGATTGATAAAGCGTTGATATTTTGGAAAATGTTTATATACAAATGATTATTATTACTGCCAAGACATAAAACTTATTGTTATCTATACTAATATTATAAAGCTGAAGAGTTTGTTTGTTTGTTTGTTTGAACGCGATAAACTCTGGAACTACTGGTTGGATTTGAAAAATTCTTTTTGTGTTGGATAGTTCATTTATCGAGGAAGGTTATAGGCTATATAACATCACGCTACTACCAATAGGAGCGGAGCATAAATGAGAAATGTTGCAAAAACGGGAAAAGAAAATTCCTTTCTGAGAGTTTCCGTTGCGTGCGCTGCGAAAACGGTTTAAGTTACGAGAATATCATGTATGAAGTAATTATTCGTCTTTAAAAGTTCTAAAAAAAAGTCCGCGACAGCATCTGTCTATCTTTTAAGATTGACTCACTGTAATCATTTTTTACTATTAAAATGTTAGGTTAAAAAGAATTATTTTTTGCGAAGCTTATTTAAACCATATGGTATTAATCTATATCTAAATAAATGTGTTCGTTAGAACGGGAATTTAATGTAGAATATTTGTGCTCTTTACTCTATACAGTTTAAACAAATATCTTAGAAGATATCGCAATGTAAAAATACTCGCGCGGAAAAATAATTACGCGGGTTGCGTCGCAATGTAGGTACGGGGGATTCTGGCTGGCCTCCGGGAAATTCAAATTCAAAATATTTACTGCATCATAATGTTTACAAGTACAGAGTGTTTTATTATATTTAACAGTAAGAGATAGATTTTATAGTAATTCACACTTTAATATAATCTAAGCTAATCTAAACCATCTAAACTATTGTAATAAAGAGGAAAGATAAGATTTTTTGTTTGTTACGATTTAGCTTAATTAATGTCGGATAGTCGATATATCGAGAAAGGTTATAGCTATATTTATGTGACGCAGACGAAGTTGCGCGGGTCAGCTAGTATAATATATTATGAAGGACGGGACGGTTGACGTGTGTTGGGTATGCCACCGTCTGGGTGAATCCATCAGACATAATATTATTTCTGGTTGTTCTCATCTGGGTAAAGGCGAGTACTTGCACAGGCACAATCAAGTGGCCAGGATTATTCACCAGCAACTTGCCTTGAAATATAAACTTGTAGAATCTGAGGTAGGTACCGTGCTTACTACAAGTATGTGCCCGACCCAGTTCTCTAAAAAGACCATGTCACGTTGTACTGGGATCAGTCTATCATCACTGACAGGACTATTCATGACAGAACGAGAACCTCGTGAAAGCTGAGAAAGAGAAGCAAATAAAATGTCAGGACTTAGCACACGAGGTTGTCGATAAGTGGTATGTGAACTCGGCTAGCTTTGTGCCGATAGTCGTAACGGCCAATGAGAAAAGAAATGTTTAAAAATGTAATCTATTATGTAAGTGAAACAAATAAAGAGAATATATTATAAGGTGTAAAATAAGGTATTGTAATTTGTACAGGTCTATTAACTGCTCGTTTCTTGTAAATTCAACAGTATTTACTGTTTAGTGCTTATTATAAATAAAACGATAATGTTATTTAATCAGTCTTTATTATTTCACTTTGTAAATTTATTAAACCACATGCAATTAACACTACAGCATCTAGGTATCCAACATGTTTGTGGCTGACTACTGAATGAGTAGGTACAGGTCTTCCTTTCATTAATTTGTAATATTGGTAGTTTTCTAGATCTTCTTCCATCCAACTGCAAAAAGATTGAATGTTAAACATGGCTTGAAGTAAATTGAAAGCTGAAATTGTTCTAATAAAAAGTAGTTCACGAGATTTAATTTTCATTTCGAGAGCCCTGACCACCCGACATGTTCTCTGAATTTTTTGTAGGATTCTATCTCAGGATTCTATTACCTACTTATCGCCTTCGTTTTTACATAAGTACTTTTTTTGTAATATTTACGTTCAAATGATCTTCGCAACAAAAAAGACGACGCCCAGGCTTGTATTCCATATTTACCTCCTCGCACCACTTCTTTTTTTAGCGTTTCTTTCACATTTACAAACAATTTGTGTCGGCTATTTGTTGTAGTGTTTCTATATGACGGTACGAAGCATTTAGCAGTAGTTATCGATGACCGATTCATTGCACGGATACGCAGCAGGGCTAATGGATGGAAATTAAAGCTAAAAATCGTAGGAAATCACAGCCACGATCACAGCATTAAGGCGCGTCCCCCAGCAAAACGTAGCTCTAGCCGTTTTTTATGCAGTTTTCTGGAGCTTATAACTCTTAAAAAAAAAGATATATCAACCAACAAAAAATACATTAAATTTCTACATACTCTTACCTTCAAAATGGTACGTTTTGTTTTTTTCTTTTTTAAGTAAAATATTTAATTAATCCCCTCACAACGAAACCACAGAAATGAGAAATAATTATTGAAAACATGCTACTTCTCCAAAACTAACAATTGTTTTTTTTTTGTTTTTACACTAATGGATAAGCAATTTCATAATGAACATTATGGTACGATTTTTTTTTTCAAAAACCCAAAATTTGATTTTATAAAGATTTTTATGCATAATTCTGAGCGTATTCGCAACCGTATCTATTGACATTCAGTATGCCGCCAGGCCTCGAAGGGGGAACCCGTGTCGCTCGTCACCGCGCCGCGTCGGCTCATGCGCTCGCTCGCTTACGTCACATTATCAACAGATCTAAGAAGTAATTTCAAGTAATAGATATGGCATTCAATGAAATATTTTTTTATGAAATATTTATTGGTGCGTCCAAATACTTTTGGTCATTACGAATTCAGATAATATACTCACGTCGATAAATAGGTAGGTACTTTCAACTTTTACTGTGATACAAAATAATATTGGCACGATTACGAAAATGAGCTCAAAATTAAAATCCAAGATGGCGGCTAGGAAAATTTTAGGTTTTTCCGTCATGGGTGTCGTTTTCATGGTTTTTGGGGTCGCTGATTACGAAAATGAGGTCAAAATTAAAATCCAAGATGGCGCCGACGAAAAATTTTGGTTTTTCCGTCATGGGTGTCGTTTTCATGGTTTTTATGGTCGCTGATTACGAAAATGAGGTCAAAATGAAAATCCAAGATGGCGCCGACGAAGATTTTTGGTTTTTCCGTCATGGGTGTCGTTTTCATGGTTTTTGGGGACGCTGATTACGAAAATGAGGTCAAAATGAAAATGCAAGATGGCGGCTAGGAAAATTTTAGGTTTTTCCGTCATGGGTGTCGTTTTCATGGTTTTTGGGGTCGCTGATTACGAAAATATGGTCAAAATGAAAATCCAAGATGGCGGTAAAGATTTTTTAGGTTTTTCCGTCATGGGTGTCGTTTTCATGGTTTTTGGGGTCGCTGATTACGAAAATGAGGTCAAAATTAAAATCCAAGATGGCGCCGACGAAAAATTTTGGTTTTTCCGTCATGGGTGTCGTTTTCATGGTTTTTATGGTCGCTGATTACGAAAATGAGGTCAAAATGAAAATCCAAGATGGCGCCGACGAAGATTTTTGGTTTTTCCGTCATGGGTGTCGTTTTCATGGTTTTTGGGGATGCTGATTACGAAAATGAGGTCAAAATGAAAATCCAAGATGGCGGCTAGGAAAATTTTAGGTTTTTCCGTCATGGGTGTCGTTTTCATTGTTTTTGGGGTCGCTGATTACGAAAAGAGGTCAAAATGAAAACCCTAGGTGGCGGTCAGGAAAATGTTTGGTTTTTCTTTCACGGGTGTCGTTTTCATGGTTTTTGAGGTCAAAATGAAAATCCAAGATGGCGGCCAGGTAAATTTTTGATTTTTCCGTTATGGCTGTCGTTTTATATATATATATATATAGTCGAAAAACCAAAATTTTCGTCGGCGCCATCTTGGATTTTGATTTTGAGCTTATTTTCGTAATCAGCGACCCCAAAAACTATGAAAACGACACAAAATTTTCGTCGGCGCCATCTTTGATTTTTATTTTGACCTCATTTTCGTAATCAGCGACCCCAAAAACCATGGAAACGACACCCATGACGGAAAAACCAAAATTTTCGTCGGCGCCATCTTGGATTTTCATTTTGACCTCATTTTCGTAATCACCGACCCCAAAAACCATGGAAACGACACCCATGACGGAAAACCTAAAATTTTCGTCGGCGCCATCTTGGATTTTCATTTTGATCTCATTTTCGTAATCAGCGACCCCAAAAACCATGAAAACGACACCCATGACGGAAAAACCAAAAATTTTCCTGGCCACCATCTTGGATTTTCATTTTGACCTCATTTTCGTATTCAGCGACCCCTAAAACCATGAAAACGACACCCATGACGGAAAAACCAAAGATCTTCGTCAGCGCCATCTTGGATTTTCATTTTGACCTCATTTTCGTAATCAGCGACCAAGAAAACCATGAAAACGACACCCATGACGAAAAAAACAAAAATTTTCGTCGGCGCCATCTTGGATTTTAATTTTGAGCTCATTTTCGTAATCGTAATATTTGTATCACTGTAAAAGTTGAAAGTACCTACCTATTTATCGACGTGAGTATAGTAACTGAATTCATAATAACATTTCATAAAAAAATATTTCTTTGAATGCCATATCTATTACTTCTTAGATCTGTGAATTTTACTTGTATTCGTAAGAAGTTCGCCAGGTGGCGCAAGTAATAGTTTACGAAGTATTGTAGAGGTGGGGTGCGGCAAAGAGGGAGCAAATGCTCAAGGTTATTTGCTCAGGGTACCACCTTAACATTTCACAACAAAATAAAAAATCGTAGGTAAGGTTTATAGGTAAGGTAAGGTCTGTCAAGTGTTAACTGTTGGCAATGTCAAGTTTGAAGTTATATGTGTTTTTTGTATGTACTGAAAACGTGGCAAAGAAGCTATTCAGGATACGAAATGACGTCATCACGAATATTACTTTAAAAAATCATAAAAAAATAACTGTTAATGGGAAAACAAAATGCTTAAAATTAGTTGCTTAAAATTAAATGTTTTACGAAATAAAAATAAAAAAAAAATACCTAAAAAATACTTTACATACCGAATTCCGATATTGAGTGATCCAATATCGGAATTGTAATATCGGAACTTTCGCTCCGAGATTCCGATATTACGAGATTCCGAGATTCCGATATTCATGCCCTATTATAAATGCGAAAGTAACTCTGTCTGTCTGTCTGTCTGTCTGTTACTCTTTCACGCCTAAACGGCTTAACGGATTTTGATGAAATTTGGTACAGACATAGTTTGGAACTTGAGAAAGGACATAGGATAGTTTTTTTTTTTTTTTTTCGCGAGATAAACCAAAAATCTGCCGGAAGTCACTATTCCACGCGAACGTTGTCGCGGGCAAAAGCTAGTAAGAAATAAAAGAATAAAAGGAATATATTTCTTAATTGAAAGCTATCACAACTTTTAGTTTACATATAAAATAAACATTTGGAATACACTCTAGGAAAGTAAATAATCAAACAACTTTTTAATTTCAAATCTACCAGACCATTACGAAAACCTCATTATGCCCCAGGGTAGGGGCAATATGGGGTACCCAGTTCTCTACTTATTTTTACCAATTATTTTGGGTTACAAAATGAGCAGATGTGGATTTCCTCTTCGTTCTCGTCAACCACACCAGCACAGGCTGTATGAGTTCAACGATCATTTGGGTTCGATCACTTCTTGGTTCATTTATGTTGTTCTCGTTCTTCTAACTAGTTTTTTTAGGGGTTGAAGTAAGAACCACACCAACTGCGCCTCGAAGTTTTCTTTTTGTACGTTCTGTTATAAATAAATTCTGAAGTCCAAATAGCAAATTAGCTGATTTGGTAATTTGTGTATTATATAAAACTGTTTGCCATGCAAGCAGCGGCAGTCAACCTACAAAATTCATTCTTACCACATATTTTTTCCGACTAATGTAATTTTGGTGTGTAATTTAAAATAAATTCAGTGTAGTAGTAAATACGTGTTTCAATTAAAGGACCCACGGAGCGCCATCCTAACAAATTGGTGTCAGAAGTGGGATCCCAGGAAAAATCGTTGAGTACTGGGATCTATAGGTGTAGGCGTCGCGAATTCGCGATTCGTTGCCAACCGTCTGCACCATATTATTTGTTGGCTCCGTGGCTTAGCAGTCCTTTCGGTGAGTAGTCGACGATAAGCCTTGGGTTCCCCAAAAGCCTAAGCCCGCGCTACTGCATTCCACGTGATCGACGATCAGCCTCCGCTTTTAGCGTGAGCCCGCGTCACTCCGGAAACCTGCATTCCACGTGATCGACGATTAGCCTCCGCTATTCAGCGTGAGCCTGCGTCACCCTGAAACACCTCCTGCTACCCGTGATCGACGATAAGCCTCCGCTATTAAGCGAGAGCCCGCATCACCCCGGAATATCTCCTACTGCCTTGTGGTCGACGGTCAGTCTCCACTTCCGAGTGCAAGCCCGCATCACAAGAGGACCCTCCGACGAGGTCTCGCTGAGGACCTCCAATTGCACACCATCCGTCATCACTTCATCAGCAACGTGGTCGCACCGCGTGCCTGCGGAGCGCAACGTGTCGTGTCGTCGACCTGCAATACGATTTGCTGAATCGCCAGGTCGCCACGTCGTGTCACGCCACACTACGTGTATGTGTCATCATCTGTCTAGAATATTCACGTGCACTGCTGCCATATCCCTATTTCAGTGAGTTTTCCTATCTATTTATCAAGTGAAAGTGATCTCAAGTCTATTTTAGTGAAGTGATTTTTCCAAATCTGTCTGATGTTCTGTAGTGCTTTAATGCGATTTATATTATCATCATCATTTTAATCTCTCTAAAAAGAAGTTTTCTAAAGAAATCGCATCTTGTTCTAATTTACATTGTTGTTGCGCTAAAATTAAAAGTAAATATGGCTGACAAAATCACGCTCTCTGTCCTCACCAAATTTATCAAACCTTATAATGGGGACCGTGAGTCATTGCCCGCGTTTTTAACAAATTGCGAAAATGCAATTTCTCTAGCAACTACAGAACAGCAGAACGTTTTATGTAAATATATCATCTCGCAGTTAGAAGGCAAAGCTCAATTAGCTTGTTGTTTAAAACACTTCAATAGTTGGTCAGAAATTAAACAGTTCCTTAGAACTACTTTTGGAGAGAAAAAACATTCCACTCATTTATTACTCGATTTACAACAATGCAAACAGTTGCCTTCCGAAGACGTGATGCAATTTTCTATCCGCATTGAATCATGTTTAACACGACTACAAGCTGACATCCATTATAGCTGCCAAAATGATCAAGAACTTATAGGTCGTATAGCCGCAATGGAAGATTTGGCTCTTAATACGTTTTTGTTAGGGTTAAACTCTAATTTTTCCCATATTGTGCGATGTAGAAATCCAAAGACCTTGTCAGAATCGATAACTACAGCTATTGAAGAAGAAAAATTATATAATTTATCAAAACTGTCTACTCGTCCTAATAAACAATGCACAACATGTAATAAGAGCGGCCATATCGCTTCAGAGTGTTATAAAAATAAGCACTCTTCTCCTAATTTATATCACGTAAATACGGCCAATAATAACGAACAAAATAATTTTAACACTTATCAATATCATAATTCTAATTTTGATCCACATAAAATTTGTGCTTATTGTAAGAATCGTGGTTATTTAATAGGCGAATGTCGTAAACTCAAAGCAAAAAATAATAACAACAATTTGCCTACCGATCCATGTAACTCTACACTATCAAGTGCAACTGCACCGAGTTTGAATAACGTGTCGAGCAATAATCGCTCTTATGTACATCTTGTTGACACTTCTAATGAAAATACTAGTTTAAACTAAACAGGGTTTCGGTTCCGTGTCTGCCGAAACCTAATGTTCACAATTTGAATGACACGAAAAACATTTCTAATCAATCCTGTGTTCCTACATTATTTCCAACACAGGTTAGTGTTACTAAAGGTACTGTAAATCCTTCAAACTGTGTTCCTAACTTTTCCCAAACACAGGTTAGTTCAACTAAAGGTACTACAAGTCCTTCAAACTGTGTTCCTAACTTTTCCCAAACACAGGTTAGTGCCACTAAAGGTATTACAAGTCCTTCAAACTGTGTTCCTAACTTTTCCCAAACACAGGTTAGTTCTACTAAAGGTATTACAAGTCCTTCAAACTGTGTTCCTAACTTTTCCCAAACACAGGTTAGTGCCACTAAAGGTATTACAAGTCCTTCAAACTGTGTTCCTAACTTTTCCCAAACACAGGTTAGTTCTACTAAAGGTATTACAAGTCCTTCAAACTGTGTTCCTAACTTTTCCCAAACACAGGATAATGCCACTAAAGGTATTACAAGTACTTCAAACTGTGTTCCTAACTTTTCCCAAACACAGGTTAGTGTTACTAAAGGTATTACAAGTCCTTCAAACTGTGTTCCTATTTTTTCCCAAACACAGGTTAGTGCCACTAAAGGTATTACAAGTCCTTCAAACTGCGTTCCTAAATTTTCTCAAACACAGTTTAGTGCACATACAGTAACTTCTAAGTCTCTTAATACAGATTTTAAAAACAGTTTCTCATCTCTCGAAAAATCTAATATTTTGTGTGAGAAAATATTTACTATTAACCACATTAATGACAGAGTTTCTTTACCCCACGTTTGTTTAAAAACTAACTTTTATGATAAATTCTTGTGCTTTTTGATGGATACTGGTTCTACAATTCCTAGTGTCAAACATTCTAGTTTGCATAATAAACCACTTCTTGGTCCTGAAATTATAAAACTTAAAGGCCTAAGCGATTACGATTCCTATTGCGAATCTTTGGGGTCTGCTAAAGCCCATTTTGATTATCCGGCCCTATCTCTACGGATAAAAGTTTAAATCGTAGCAGATTATCGACCTTTGACATGGTTATTTAATACGAAAGATTAACGACGTTTACGAGTAAATTCAAATACAGATATTTTATTTCGCTATCCAGTAAGTTCAATTGTTTATTCTAAATTAAATACGACTTCTTATAAATTTTAATAATAGATAAAACCAATTTACTAAAACACAATCAAACTTTACATTTTATCAAAACAAATAAAAAAAATTGCGGGTCCTGTTTCACTTGACTTCCACAACAGTATGCCACACTTCAAACAGCTGTTGTCAATGATACCAAATTCCGCTGAGTTGCAATCAGCTGAGCGCGAACTTGAAACCGTACAGTCACAGTATAAATTAATGATAATATTACCGTGGTACAGTAGGTCGATGCAAAAAGTAAATGCGTTAAAATACCATATTGTTGCATTATTTTTTATAATCTATGTCTTACATCTTTATTTATACTTATTTGAATGTATTTTTGTTCTGAAATGTAATTATTTTGTAATGTTTAAATTTACTGTTACCTTTATTTGTCTTTATTTATTCAATATTTCAATGTGTTTTTGCATTGTTCTTTTGTAATTTAATTATTTTTAAAACTGTTAAATTTAATAACCTTTGTTTATACATATTTAAATGTGTTTTTCCCTTGTACTTGTGTAATTTAAATATTTTGTTATGTCTAAATTTTCTCTTAACTTTAATTAAGTAGTACTCTTGTTACCTTTTTGAATTTGTTTTCATTTATACTAAAATGTGTATAATTTTAACTATTTTTTCCATTAATTTTGTAATGTTTTAATTTACTCTAGTTACTGTTGTACTTTTATTTTTGTGAAAATATTTACTCTACCATTCCCTTTCCGTTTGGAACAATTTTATTCTTGTATTCAAATTTTATCCTTCGCTTATTTTTTTATTATAAAGCTCCGTCTTAAGGGGGGAGATGTTATAAATAAATTCTGAAGTCCAAATAGCAAATTAGCTGATTTGGTAATTTGTGTATTATATAAAACTGTTTGCCATGCAAGCAGCGGCAGTCAACCTACAAAATTCATTCTTACCACATATTTTTTCCGACTAATGTAATTTTGGTGTGTAATTTAAAATAAATTCAGTGTAGTAGTAAATACGTGTTTCAATCAAAGGACCTACGGAGCGCCATCCTAACAGTTCGTACTATATTTTATACCTAAAACAAAGTAATTCATAAATTATCAAACAAATAAATTATTTCTTTAGTCTTCGTCAGCTGATATAGGGCTAAATAAGGTACCCCGTTATGCCCCTTAGTCACGACCCCGTTTTGCCCCAATGCCAAACATTACTTTAAATAATAATAAATTAAACGGCAGGACAGTTAAAATGATTTTAGTTAAAATATATAAATAAGTAATATCGCTGGAAACTCACAATAAAAAAACGAAATTAGTACCTTAATAACTTACCTTGTTTTGAGCGTTTCTGTAATCACTTAAAATTAGATGAAGTCACGTTGAAAAACTATTTTTGTCTTAAAAAAAACACACGCGCAGTCTCGTAGCCGGTCACAAGCGTACTGACGACCGAAGCAAAATGGCCACCATCCACCATTTGGCTTTAGCAACACGCGTCTAGCATGTGTGGTTACTTGTATGTGTGGGTGGCCCCGTTTTACCTCGTAACCCCATATTGCCCCCCCGTCCCCTAATACGTCACGCCTGCCAGGAGCATCTTTTCCACGGGCAGTTGGGCACACTCTGGGCACATGCGGAGGGTAAGGCCAAAGTACCAAGTTGCTAGAGGTTGTCGAAAAGGCAGAACCACAGGGGATTAAAGTTCTCGAGCTCGCTTTGCTCGCTTTTGCATCTAATTCTAAGCATAAATTAATAGGAACATCTAAAGAATTTATGGCTTTCATGCCATCATGAGAAAGAGGGCGGCCTCACTGTTACACCGTATACGGGCAAGCTCCAACAGCATCTTGAAAGTAATAGCAGACAGGCTCGATGGCCCGTTTGTAAGGCACTGGATCGCACTCCACACATCGGTGTGATTGCAATTCGTAATGTATAATATTGCGTATCATTGTATTTTGTCATATTTTATTTGTGTGTTTCACTAACATAGTTTTTAAGTGATTACTAACATTTAATATGGATCTATGTCTATTATCTGTGTGATGATTATGGTCTGAAATAAATTTATTATTATACTAGCTTTTGCCAGCGGCTTCGCCCGCGTGAAAATGACGATTTTCCATACAAAGTTTCATCCCCTATTTAACTCCCTTAGGGGTTGAATTTCAAAAAATCCTTCCTTATTCCTTGTCTACATTATAAAGGGAACCTCTGTGCAAAATTTCAGCTTTCTAGGTCCAAGGGTTTGGGCTGGGCGTTGATGAGTCAGTCAGTCAGTCAGGACTTCTCTCTTTATTTATTAGAAGATTATTAAAGGAGGTTTTTCTGAGGCCAACAACTTTAAATTGAAACAAAACACATTAAAACGTATTATGTCCTTCTAATTGGCTTTATTTGACTTATGACTGTATGAATGTTTTAACTGCCATGGAGTTAATGAAAGGAATCCTTCAGTTGGTACTGAAGAGAATAATCATGGAGCCAAAATGGCAAGAATGCACATATTCTTACCATTTTGGCCTATTAATTCATAGGCTAGACTTGGCTCTTTGAATCCACTGACATGTCTGCAACATTGATGCCTTAAAATAGATTTATAGGTAGTTGATTGACTAAAAAAATATGATTGTGTTTAGTCCTCGTCAGTTAGATTATCGAAAAATATTGGATACGTGTTTTTTTGTTTTATCAAAGTAATAGAACTAGACGAAAATAAAACGTGCCAAAGATCGTGAGTGGGGGCTGGTGTTCAGTAGTTTTTGCGTGAAAGAGTAACAAACATCCATTCAATACATACATACATACAAACTTTCGCGTTTATAATATTACTAGGATTTATTTACCATCTAAAGTTCTGTTATAAGGTATCTTGTTACTAAGATACACGTTGATCCCCAGTTTTTTAACTGATTCCTCACCCAACGTCTTCTCTTCACCTAGTAGTTCTACAGGATAACCTCCCTCTCCAAATCCTGGGATAATCCTCGCCTCGTCTTCTAATATTTGCAGCTCGTACTCCTGCTCGAGGGGATCTGAGTACTCCGCCTTCGTATTCTCCTTGCCGCCTTGCCAATGCTCGAATAAATCCATTATAAACATCTCCACTACAATCAGAAACGCCAACTTGGCCGCTTGGCAGCACTTTCGCACCGGGCAATGCACCATTGTCCCTAGTGTAGTTGACAAAAAAAATCTAATTAGTCCGTCAGATAGATTTCCAAAATAATTATGTTGGACACATTTTTCTCTTTTTTCACTTAAACAATAAATGAAGACGATACATTGCTTCGAAAAGTCGCGCGACGTCACAATTTGGTATATTTGTGGCGTCACCAGCCCCCACTCATCACGAATTTGACACGTTTTATTTTTGTCAATTTTCATTAATTTGATGAAACAAAAAACACGTATCCAATATTTTTCGATAATCTAACAGACGGACTACAACAGAATTAGATTTTTTATAATCCGTCAACTACCCTATTTATGAATGAAAGTGGCACCGCATCGTGCTGTGGTCTGCGACCGACTGATTTTGACGTTTCACTTCATAATTTCAATATCACTTTCATCTGTTCCTTAATAGTCTACCTTAACGGTAATTAGTCATGCTTGTTTTAGTATCGTTTTTACTTTACGATTTAATTGCATATTGAAAATTTAAAGTACCTATACGTATGTACATAATTGGTTCAGAGTTGAATTTTATTAACAAAATATCATCATCAACCTCTCTTAGAGAGCGAATGTCTTCGAATTTTTACATGCCGGTTTCCTCACGACGTTTTCCTTCACCGTTTTGAGAGCAGCGGAACAAAATATAGTAGGTAGTGTGTAAATAAAACAACAGTGAATATTACGAAATACTTATAATATAAACTAGAAGTATAGTCACGTGACACTATGATGTCTATTCTATTGAGAAGGGCGCCGCGCGATGCGTCAGTAGGTAGTAGCTGCCTCGCGCTCTGCAACACAATATAACAAGGTCTATTATAATAATATACTGGGGATATTATAGGGATATTCTATATTGAAACCTTCCTCAAGAACCACTTTATCAATTGGCGAAAACAGCATGAAAATCGACAGACGCTTTGTTTTAAAATATGCAGTGATGTTAGTTTAACGAGGGACTTTTAGTTATAATCCATGTTTTAAAACTAGCAGACAATGGCGAAAAAGAAACGTCTTATAGAGTGAGATCTGGAGAGCGTGCCATGGCACAATGACGTCACAAATTAATCATGTAATAAACTTGGCAGTAAGTTAAAAAGTTGCTTTACTTTATAATACTTCGTGAACTAGCTTGATGATCGATTGCTTTGAAAAAAAACGAGTTTAAACAAACATTCTAGAAAGATTTGTTCATCATCATAATCAGCCTATAATGTTCCCACTGCTGGGACACAGGCCTCCTCTCTAGGAGAGGGATGGGCTATAATCTACCACGCGGGCCCAGTGCGCATTGGTAGATGTCACATGTCTACGATTTTTTTGGTTCTAAGACATGCCGGTTTCCTCACGATGTTTTCCATCACCGTTTTGAGAGCAGTCGTGATGAAATAAATTACACAAAGTAATGCGCCTGACGGGGTTCGAGACCACGACTCACTGTTCGTAAGTCGGGGCCGCCACCACTGGGCCACCACTACACTCTTACTAGATTTGTTAAATCCCTTTCAATTCTGTACATGTTGACCACAGATCACCGCATCTACACCAAAATGACCGTACAGTCCTCTCCCTGGATTATCTACAAGTGTGCCAACCTTAAGCGTGTGTACACATACCTGCAACTTGTTCAACCACTGCCAATAGTGAGGCGGTCCCCTTTGGGGGAGAGCCCAAACAGTCTCTTGACGAAGGCGGTGAGTTTGGACTCGTTTCCGAGCTCTAGAGAGTACGTGATCGGAGGGAGCGCAGGAGGCACGATGCCAACATAATTATTCTGTTCTTTAGTGGAATGGTTTAGCTCTCCATTACCACTACGCACCAGCGTGTTGATGTCTCTAACCACACTGATGATGGGGACGACGCTCTTGCGGTTCTTCACCAAGAAGTTCAGAGCTTTGAATATAAAGTTGTCTTCGTTCTCCGATCGGCTGAATAGTTGCAGGAATCGTTTCTGACGCTTCTTCGCGTGTCTGTCTGTGTGTTTTACTTGTGACGTAGTTTTCTTTCCTTGATTTTGTTTGGTCTTCTCGTTGTTTGCATGTATCCAAGTAATTGGTAGTCTTATCATCTTTGTTTGGCCTTCGATTTGGTGTCCGTTGTGTTCGCTTGGGTCGTGAGTACGTGTTCCATTATCTGTGAGATGTGTAGCTGTTTGGTCGTTATTGATAACAGGATTATTTTGCTCTTTTGTATCTGTATCATTAGTAGATGTGTGAGTGTTGATATATTGTTCTTCCTTGGCACGGTCGTTGATGTCATTAATAGTTGTTGTAACATTACGTTTGGCGCGACTCTTACGTACATTATTGTTAGGTGCAAAAAACCTGACATCGCGTGTGTTGTGGTTATCAACATCAGTACGTATTTGTGACTTCTTTTCAAAATATTTGCCTGGTCGAATATGTTCTCCCGCGCGTTTTCTAAAGATTTCTTTTGTTTCTGTTGTCAAGTCCAGTTTTGTCCTCATTGATCCGGTTTGAAGCGGTTTGATCTGGTGCAAAACAGCTTTTTTGTTGCTATCGTGTTGATGCTTTGTGTTTGATGTGAGGTAGTAAGTGTAGATGCCTCTAGTCTGCTCCGTGCCGTCACCTGTAAGCGTGGAGTGTATCATACAATAATGTGCTTTAAGTTAGTCATAATACAGTGCAATATTGTGCGAGATAGTGCTGCTATATTTACATGTGTACAAAAGTGGAAAGCTCGTGGGCTGCTAATACTACGAATCTTTATATCTTTGAACCCCATTTACGTTTATAAGCCTGCTCTCTACGCGTCAGCCCCTAGTACCGTGGTAATACTGGTACTCCTTACTTATGGTCGAGTTGCGCGCCCATATGTACGACGGGCGCGTGCGCGCAGCGGCCGCGCGAGTACTCGTGCCAGGAGGGGCACGCCGTGGCCAGGAAGCCACGCGGCCGCAGCACAGACTCCGCGTAGAACATGTACGAGCGCCAGTGGCTGCAGAAGACTACAGGGAAAGGGACGGGGCAGGAGGGGTATATTAGTAAAGGTAGCTCGGGGTAGCGAACTAGATAAGAACAGATCATATCGTGATACAAATAAACTGGGTAGTGGAACTCAGACAGGCAGTCACTCCATGTAAAATATTGGTATTCCTAAATATTGCAGCATCGCTGCTGTAGGAGGCGCCTCAAAAGAACCTCCTTTATTGTTAGTAATAAGTTAAATTTTAGTTCCCACTGGCGAAACATTCACATTCATCATCAGCCTATAATGTTCCCACTGCAGGGACTCAGTCCTCCTCTCTAGGAGAGGGATGGGCTATAATCCACCACGCGGGCCCAGTGCAAATTGGCAGATGTCACATGTCTTCGAATTTTTTGGTTCTAAGACATGCCGGTTTCCTCACGATGTTTTCCTTCACCGTTTTGAGAGCAGCGGTGATGAAATAAATCACACAAAGTAATACGCCTGCCTGGGTTCGAACCCACGACCTACTGTTCGTAAGTCGGGGCCGACACCACTGGGCCACCGCTGCTCCCGGTATTTTTTACATTCACATTACTATGGTAATATTATCTGTATTATTAACATTAACTCACGCCCTTTTGCAATGGGGGTAGGCAAAAACCACCAACGCCAGCTGCTAGGATCCTTACATACTCCTTTTGCCTCGCCTGCATTCAAATCTGGTCATATACACGCACGCCGGTTACCAGTAATACGCACCTCTCTTTTCTGAAGAACATCAACATTATAATCAGTGTATATTTTTCCCCCGGCGTTGCCAACCTCTGCTTTATAAATACCCTTCGTTAATCGACTTTCATTCATCATGACTTAACCATCTAAGCGTATTCTTTTCAATTTACTTTTTCTATGACTAACGCCCGAATACTCGAACGTCACTCAATTTTAAGTTGCACTTAAATCTCGTGCTGTCTTTGTTACTTTAACGCAGAGTGACAGAGAAAGCACGAGTTTTGAGGGCTACTTATAATTGAGTGACGTTCGAGTATTCGGGCGTTAATCAAGTAATTTATTCAAGTTAGGGTGATAATCACCCACCCCCACCGGAGTGTTCCCACGTTGCCGTCGTGGTGGGGCTTGCGTGTCTCAATGACCCTTGGGGCTCTGCCGGTAGATATACTCATGCCGGAAAGGTCCAAGGCGAGAGACCAGACAAGACAGGGACACGCGGGGGGCGCACCGCCCGGAGACGTGAACAGTGTTCGGGTCCTCGGGCGGTGTGCCTGTCGCAGGAGGAAACCCTACTTGCTGCTCTCTGGTTCGCGTCTGCTCATCAGACGTGACTGTGAGGGCAGTGAGTAGGCGGAGGGAGATCGGCGGCGGCGACCTCTCGCGTCCGGCCCTGGTGCAAGCCATGGTCCCTCAACTCAACCTCCCAGCCGCCGCGGAAGGCGCGGAAGGCGCTCCGGGTGTCGGGGGCCACGTGATGGCTTCCGGCCACCGTAGACGCGGGCCTTTGGATGGTGAGTGATGGGCTAGCTCGCCGTCCAGCCGTTGTCATGACGGCAACAGACCGTGTCGGCGTCGCGTTCGTGTTCCACGCGCGCCTCAAAGAGATGTCAGCAAGGAGGGGCCCGCGGATTTTTGTACTAGATAACGTGGCCTCGGTGCAAGGGCAAAGAAGGAACATGGGTTCGGTTTTTAGTCAGTAGAAGTCTGACACTCCCCTTCGCTCTGCCCAAGAGCGGGGGGGGGGTCATTTGATGGTTTACCACCCACCAAAAAAAAAGGGTGATAATCAGGACTTTTTTAACGTCAAACATCAATTATAAAGTCAGTCCCTCAAATGTCCATACTTCGCCACATCCTTAGCACAGTGTTAGCTGGGAAGAAGAAGTAGGTAGCGAAAACGACTTTACGTAGATCTGAAATAGTGTCGGGGAAAGGATCTCTCATTGGGGAACACCATAGGCATGAGATACTCATCACTTAGGCGAGTATCAATTTTAATACATTGAATACTTAGGATAATTAGGTAATCTTTAAATATTTCTAGTGGCATTCCACGCTCACCGATATTTTCCAGCATCAAGGTGAGAGAACTGAGAGACTGTGTTAAAAGCCTTCGAAAGGTCCAGGAATATACGTAAACATTTCGATTCTTTGTCTAGATTTGAAGCAACTTGTAGGCCGATTAGTTTATGCTGTGCTATGAGAGGCACAGCGTGTAAA
Source organism: Diarsia mendica (assembly GCA_949316265.1). NCBI lineage: Eukaryota > Metazoa > Arthropoda > Insecta > Lepidoptera > Noctuidae > Diarsia > Diarsia mendica. Next base: position 12,998,362 of record OX438914.1, on the reverse strand, counting down.
GTGTACTCACACTTGTTGAGCAGCAGCTGTTGCGGGATGACGACCTCCAGCTCGCAGCCAGGCTGCGGACTCTTGCCGCCGTTCGGGAAGAAGTCGGCGTGCCCGATGGGCTCCTTGTAACCTGGAAACAGGGTTGACAGGCATTCAAAAATAAGTCATTATTGAATCTCCCATGTTCTTGGTGACAGAACCATTTTTTTTCCCAAACCTGTGTTTCCAAATTTCAAATCATGCCTATTTGCAAAAATTTCTTCTCGTATTTATTTCAATACAAACCTAGTATATTTTTTAAAATCCCTACAACTTCTTTTTAAAATATAAAAATTGTAGCCCAACGGCATCGGAAACAGGGTCCATGCTAGCCGTAGAATCTCTGGAGCCCTGATCCGCCGGGTCAGGGCTCCAGAGAAAGGAAACTCGTAACAATACGAGCCGTGTCCAGGAGTACCGCTTTCTGCATCAAGCCCTTGAGCCAGCTGTCTAACGAGGGCCTCCTCATGTGTTGGTCGAGGCTCTTGGCAATTAAGTCATTGGCTGAAACGACTATCGGCACAATGATCGCTGAGTTCTCTTTATTATTGTTAAAGTTGCAGACAGTCTCCAAAGATCGTTGGTCTGTAGCTACAACGGTTAAGTAGCTACGTTGTAAGTGACTGCATACAAACGGTGGCTTACCGAAGATGCCTGCGTCAGTGTGAATGACGTCGACGAAGTGCGCGTCAGTGCTGTCCAGGCGCTGCTCGAGCGGCAGACCGCTGAACAGCGGCAGTGCGGGGTCCAACCCCGTGATACGCGCCACGCGACCTGCAGGGAACGAAACATGGATATATACGAGCCATGGATGTTTTCACTGTGGCGAAGCGGCTTGCTTACAATTTGATTGAGGAGTATTCGTTCAATACTACTTGGTTACATGCTTGATTGAGGGAAGCATATTTAAGAATGGCTGTTGGCTGCGGTGAACTGCATAGCTAGAGTAAAAACTGAATCGAATATGTCGTATGTCATATTTTTGGCATTACGAGAGCGGTAGCATACGACATAATCAATTCGCTTGTTTGTGAATAGTATGACAATGTTTAGGGCGATGTGTGGTGTTAAGCGAATTGGTAAAATAAGAAATTAGTACATAAAAAGGAAGTCTGAAGTAATGTGATATTTAGTTGTCGTGGTACATGTGATACAGAGGAATGAAGAAAATATCGTGAGGAAGGTTTTGAGTAAGAATGTTGAAGGGTATGAGAGTAGAGGAAAACTCAAACTCAAATATTTTATTTCAATTAAGCCATTACAGGCACTTTTGAATGTCAGAAGGACGGAAGAAGAACGAAACTACGAGTGCAATACGTCATTCCGAAAGTCACCACGCCGAACCACACGCCACCGAATGCCCGCAACAACGAACACTGCGAGCACAAAAGCACGCAGCGACGCAAACCGCAACAACGAATGCTCGAGACCCCGAATCACGGAACAACGAATGCACGCCGCAACGTGCAACCGCCGCCCCGCGACCCGGAGCCCCGCACACCCGCCGCCACGGCACACGCCGCCGCGCGCCCCCGCACCCGAAAACCAAAGAAACGATGAATGCTGTGTAAAGGATGATAATTATGATTAGAAAAAAAGTGTCTCATGAGATGACGAGTATATAGAAAAGTATGGAAGAAGAAGCCATGATGCGCCGACTCCAAATGAATTGGGATAAGGGCGAGAGAATAATGATGATAGTGGTACCTACCTGATGTGAGCGCGCTGCCCGCGACTCCAGCCGCCTGCGCGCCCAGACTGTGTCCCACCAGGTGCGTGCTGTTCAGCTGCAGGCCCCTGTACACACACACAATGTTAACGACCACACAGTTGCAGGGTAGCGCATAATTCGGTCCCGTGACAATTCAACGCCAGCACACATCGCCCTCCCCGACCCTCGCTCGAGCCAGCCCGCGTGGTTGAGTCTGCAGTTCTCTAAGGACATGCCTTTAACGATCTCCATTAAGACAGTCGTCGGTCCAATAGCATGTTACGTTTAGCAGGCTTCAGCATTCATATTCTAGTAAGTAAGTAATTTAAGTTAGCAATACGATTCGTGTGTTAGTTAGACATTACATTACATAGTATATATATAAAACAAAGTCGCTATTTTTGTCTGTTTGTTTGTTTGTATGCTTAAATCTTCAAAACTACGCAACGGATTTTGATGCGGTTTTTTTTTAATAGATAGAGTGATTCAAGAGGAAGGTTTTAGTATATAATTTGAACGACATCCACGCGAGTGAAGCCGCGGGCATCAGCTAGTTAATAATAAAAGAAACTCGTACCCTTCAGGGAGATAGACCTAGATAACTCAAGTATCACGATCTGTATGAAAACCAAGCGTGGCGTTGTTGACTACCTATTATGACGTCACAAGCACTATAAATCTGAAAATCCAATCGATTCAAAGACGCTGCCGCGTACGTACTTCTTCGCCCTAACCCCTGCCTTTTGCACCAGCGCCGACGTCCGACTAGCGCTATACACCGATGCAAATTGAGCGCGAAAGTGGCCACTTACGATTTTTGTACGTAAGCTAGGCACGAAAAGTGGCACGCGAAGTAGTTGCTCTTGCATTATCTAGGTCTATCTATATCTGTGCCATGGACACTGTTTTAAGAATTATATACTACGACAAAGCAAGCAATCACGCTGCGACCAACTTGCTTGAATGTCGAATTGAGCAATTTAATCGAGTTTAAGTCTAGAGGCACGAAACTTGCGACGGCCGAGCGATGGCGACGCGACGCGACGGCGATGCATACAAAAGTATTGCATACAATACAATAGTGACGGGCACGAAACGGGCGAAGGTGGAGCGATGCACGAGCGGCGGTGGAGCGACGCGACGGCAACGCGAAAGCGACAAGAAAAAAATTGTTTGGATTTGTCGCTTGCGCGGGTACAACATTCTTTTCTTTTACGGTTTGTTCGTGGCCGCGTGAGATATCGCTGCCTCATCGCCCCGCATCGCGTCGCCCCGCTACCGCCATCGCTCAGACGTCGCAAGTTTCGTGCCCGCAGACATAATAGACTAGTGATGTGTTGTAGTGTAGCGGTGGGACTGGTGGGGCTTCACCTGGAGACGAGGTAGTCGATGAAGGAGGCGGCGTGGCGGCCGATGTACCAGGTGTTCTGCGCCGCAGTGAAGTACCACGGACCTGCCTCCAGCCGCCGCGCGTCCACCATTATGACATTTGTGTCACCGCGCTGCATGTACGCTGCAAACACGATAGTATTATCATACAACCTGAGTACGTCATTTCATCACTCATCATCACTTCACTTCACTTCATCATCACTCATAGTATAAAACAAAGTCGCTTCCCGCTGTCTGTCCCTACGTATGCTTAGATCTTTAAAACTACGCAACGGATTTTGATGCGGGTTTTTTTAATAGATACAGTGATTCAAGAGGAAGGTTTTAGTTTTTTTTTTTGGCGGGTCACTAGTACTACTAGTAGGATATAAATGCGACAGCCAAGTCATTTTAACAAATAGGGTAGTTGACTAAAAAAATGTAATTAGTCCGTCAGATAGATTTCCAAAAAAAATGGACTGTATATTTTTTTCATTTTTCACATAGATGAAAGATGAAGGCGATACAGTGCTTCGATAAGTCGTGTCAACAATTTTAATTAATTTGATAAAACAAGAAAAACGTATCCAATATTTCTCGATAATCTAACAGACGGACTAATTTGGTTTTTTTGGTGAAATATCTGGGCTGCAGACCGCCTACTGCAAGCGACACCACTTGTTTAGCTGCGGGTTGGTCACAAACACACCGCAGCCTCGACATAAAAGGCTAAGAAGGAACATGGGTGGTTTTTAGTCAGTTGAAGTCTGACACTCCCTTTCGCACTGCCCAAGAGCGGGAGGGGTTATTTGTTGATATTACAGCACAGCCTCCAGAAAAAAAAGGATCGTAGAAGCAGGTGACGTTCTGTGGTTTCTGCCTACCCGCATGGGATAAGGGCGAGTTTATATATGGTATGTATGTTAAGCTCACCGATCACAATCATAAGAAACTCTATACCTACTGCGCCCCAAAACACGGTCACACGGCTGCCAAGCTTAAGGGTAAACAAGCCAACGGCACGAACTAGTCGGTGGGCGGGGCTAAAATGCATGCTATTTCACCCGACATCACGAGCGAAATGCATAGAGCGAAAGAGACACAACTAAAACGGGCGCGCGATTGTTTCTATGCAGATATTTGGTATATTTGGTTTCATGAAAAATCTATTGAATGTATCTGTTCAAAATCAAATTATTTAAATTTTTTAATAACTAATCTATGTCCGTATGGTTTCGCTTTTTTCTTTTTCATACTATATAGGTACGTTACTTATGTACGCCCAAAGATGAGTTAAAATTAGTGGTAAAATATGAAAGTTTTGACGTTCATAACTTCCAAATCAATATGTGAGCCGTTTTTTCCAATTTTGCTTCCATACAGACCTAGATAATGATAACACCAGTTGATACAATTTTTAATTTTAACCTACACCGTCAAACAGAGGAGTAATCACCTTCGTAAGTTTGTATGGAAGAATGACTGGCTTGTTCAACCTTAAATGGAACTGGGCTGGCCAAATTTTAATGTGCCGCATGCCGGAGGAGCTGTGGGCCAAAGCAACCACGCAATGGGTCCCAAACAGCAGCAAACGACAACGCGGCAGGCACAGAAGGAGATGGCGGGACGAACTGGATTCGTTTTGCAGGGATTGGCAAACCGGAGCACTGGATAGGGACAAGTGGAAAGAGGGAACGGAGGCCTTTGCCCTGCAGTGGGACACAAATGGCTAATAATAAATAATGTACTTAGTACCTTCTCTTAGCATGATACCGCTACCGTCGTCAGGCTGCTCCATGAATGCGTGGAAGTAGACCACGGTAGGCGCGCCCAGGTCCAGGTTGGAGGCGAACAACCGCTCGTCATCGTTCAACGCCAGCTCCTGGTACACGGTGGGGTTGTGTCTGCAACGTCACACGGTTGCCATGGTTACCACTCAGGTCTCAACACACATGCATATACAGGGTGGTGCCGATGATACGACAATAAATGAAGCCACTGGTAGTAGTTCTAGCTCAGAACATTTTTAAACTATCAAATAATTCCTAACACCGAAATAAAAAAAATAAACTAAAAATAATGTATATTAAACTCATATAGGCATTATTCTTTTCCTTTTCTCATTCTCATACACATTCTACATTTCTTCTTCATTTCTCCTTTAGCCGGTCTGCTGGCAGAAATAAGCAGTACCTTTGTACTCAAGTATTAATTATGTTTGTAGAATGCACCAATATTATTCCATCAGATTCAGACATTATGTGGGCAGAGTTTGGGTCTCGTGCAAACGAAAATACACTGGGTTACAGTTCACTGGTTTTTATTTTAAATTACAAATTAGTTTCAACACCTCACAATCCCAACACTTATACTGGGTACAACGAATCGAGTACAGTTCCGGCATGTCTTCACACTGCGGCGGTCAGGCCTAGAATGAATGACCTCCTCGCCGTCCATATGAAACATCACGACTCTGTAGAAGCGCGCGCAGATCACGTGATGTTAAAATGGCGCGCTTGCGATTCGTTTCTTGTCCGTACTATTGACCGGATGCGACATGTTAATGTTAATTTCCTGTGCCGTCTACTGTGTGTAGGTACATAAATTGTAAAATAAATAAATAAAATAAAAAACTAACTAAAATAAAAAACTAAATAACATAAAACTGTAATACAATTTACAAACAAATATTGGTTTACACTAACCTTACGAATAATTTGCACCAATTAGAGTGTGGAAAAAAAGGAAAAAAAGAATTTGGCAACGAAAAGGTAGGTTGCTGCGGACGATACGACAACGATTTCAGTGTTAGGATTTATTTGATAGTTTAAAAATATTCCTATGAACTAGAACTACTAGAGGTTTCATTTATTGTCGTATCATCGGCACCACCCTGTATATAGCTCTGGTACTGAAACTATTAGTCAGCGTTATCCAACTGCTGGTGTAAGGCCTTTTCCCGTAACTTACTGTAAAACACTAAGTTGCTCTCATTGTCATAATTCCGGTTTTTTTTTTGTTGCTTGCCATGCCTGGGAAGATATTATTACAAGTCAAAGTTACAATGTCATTTTTTTTTTTTTACCTCTATCCATGCATTGTACTTGAGGGGTATTACAATGCATCCATCGATCAGCACGACGCGACGCTTTGAATGCAAAACGGAAGTAATTTTCCAGTAATTGTTTTACGAAGAGTTATACTTAGTTTAATGTACCTACACGTCACAGTCAAAACTGTTAATCAGTCAAAACTACTTTTGACTAGGCAAAACTGCTTTTGAATAGGCAAAACTACTTTTGACCGGTCAAAACTATTATTAGGTGGTTTCTGTTTTATGTCGTCGTTAGGAAACTTATTAGGTTCGTTAGGTTTTTTTTTGACCCTTTGGATAACCTTGTAATTCTTAGCGCGGTTGCTCAGAATACTGGTGTTCAGCTGCATTGGAAACCACAACAAAGCTAGGCCAAGACAAGCTGATGACGGAGGCAGTGCAGATTACCTGGTGAAGAGTTGGAAGCCGACGTCGCTGGCTTCCTTCACGAAGGGGCACTTGGACTTGTCCACCGGAGCCACCTGGAGCAGTGCGTTCTCGTACTGCACTCCCGGTGGACCTGGGGGGGGGGGGGGGGGGGTAAATTAGGCCGTGGCTGATACTGAGAAATTCTTGCACATGAAGGGTTCCGTAACATGTCTTCTTATAGGTTTTCCTGTAATCTATACGTGTTGAACTAATTTCTGTATTTTTTTCAGAATTTTAGGCTCGGTAGTTTCGTAGATAAGAAGGGATAGACAGACAGACACACGAGTGATCTATAAGAGTTAAGTTTTTTCCTTTTGAGGTACGGAACCCTAAAAACCGAATAACACTTTGCACGACCTGGGATTTGAACCCTGGATTAGACAAATAAGGTGTTCTCCAATATTCTGTTTTAGAATCTTCTTTTTAGCGTTCGTCTATCCAAGGACCACCATGCAATCACACTATACTCGTAATATTATAAAGGCAAAAGTTTATGAGTGTGTATGTTTGTTACAACTTCACGTCTAAACGGCTGGAGCGATTTTAATAACATTTGGTATGAAGTTAGCTGACACCCTGTATTAACACATAGTATAGTTTTTTCCCGACTTTATGTTCCCGTGGGATAATTTTCGAGTTGTAGCGCGCGAAACCGCTGTCAACACCTAGTGAGGTAATAAAAAAGTATAGTTTTAAGGTTCTATTTACTCCCTTCGGGGCTACAGATTATCGAAAGAGATACCGCCGCCTCGGCACAAGGGCGAAGAAGGAACATGGGTGGTTGTAAGTCAGTAGAAGTCTGACACTCCCTTCCGCTCTGCCCAAGAGCGGGGGGGATTATTTGATGATTTTCCACCGACCATACAAAAAAAGGATCTATTTACTAACACAAGCTGTATTATATCATATGTATGTTAGTCTGTGTAAGGGCCAAAATTGCCTGAAAATAAATAAAACAGTTTCGTTACTTCTACACCGCTTAGTATCATTGCTAGTCCATTCATAGCACTCAAATACAACTATCACAGGAAATCATTCCATTGTAAAATCAGCAGTGGAAACACCACTATATCTCAAGGTGTTAAGCTTCATAATGTAACAACACTAGCTTACTAGAACGTGTCAGTTGATCAGTATCACTTGTAAAATGAACTGTATATCTCTGGGTTAAGGTTCAAAAAGTGACAGCTCTAGAAACCTGAAACGTGTAGGGTATCTTACGTTTGATGTTGATTACCGCAAGATGTTATAAGATGTGTGGTGAACACTCGCTATAACTATTTTAGAGGTAGATAAATATGATGTTATAAACTGCTGATGTTTTTACCTTGTGACCCGGTGGTCCTGGGTTCGATTCCCACGGGAAGCATAGGTACTTTGTGGAGTTGTTTCCAGTTTGACTAGGACATTGCAGGCTTGAATCGCCTGATTGTCTGATAAAAAGATGGTTCCGTGCTGCAGAACGCACGTATATAAGCTGGTGGTCCCGGCCGCCAAATGGCGGTCGTCAAACCATGTCAGAGGCCCTTGCGGCGGTTTAGAAACTCTGCCATGACACTAGGGTGTGTGAGGTCGTTAGACCTTACTGCCCACACGATAAGAAGGTCTAACTTAGGCAACTTTTATTTTAGAAACATTTAATTTCTAAAATAATATTTAAAAAAAAAACATTTAATAAAAAAATATTTTTTTAATTTTTACCCGACTGCGGCGAAGCCCAAAAGGAGGGTTATGTGTTTGACGTGTATGTATGTATGCATGTATGTATGTATGTCTGTTTCTTTGTTCCCTCATAACTCCTAAACGGATGAAGGGATCTGAATGAAATAAACATCGTTAGATTCGTCTTGATGGCGCAAGTGTTAAATGCTACATTAAAATTAAAAAACAAGGAAAAATTGCGGATTTTGGGGGCCAAAACGCGGAGATCAAACCATCGAGTAGGGTATCAAAATAAAGGGTTTTAAAGGGAGATTACAAAAATATATAAGTACTTAACACTTATTATGTTTAGAAGAAATTCAAAGTGACAAATCCTATCAAGCACATTTTAAATTAAACAAAACTTGTTTATTACCAACTTTTTAGTTCTATTGTGTACTATCGAAACATAGCATAGCATCAGTGGAAACAGTCACATAGTTTCACAGCATAGCTGCATAGCACGTCATCTCTGGTGGAAAAGCATCCTTAATGTTGAATGGTTCCTTAGATTACATAACGAATGCTCTCGCGGTGACCGCAGGATTACATACCCCATAGGTACAGAGTTACAAGTCTACGCATAAATGAAAAGTTATTGCAGCTTACGATGTAATATAATCTTTTACGAGAACGTCGCGAATTGCGGCTTGAGGCTTAGGTCATGTCGAGCAAAACTTAGAAATTCACAGCCAAAACAAAAACACATCGAGTGTTAATTTGAGTTTTTCAAAAACTTATGAAATCAAGAGATTTTTTAGATTAGTCTACACAGTGCGAGTTCCATTGCTTTCCATGTTTTAAATGTTAGCAGTTTTTATAAATCTTCGTGCTCGATAGATGGCGTTGTTCTTTGATGCCTTTTTCTGAGTCGCAGTGTTAATATTCCCGGTGAAAGAATGACCTGTCGTAGATTATCAGATACGGGAAAGTTGTGGCAAAAAAAGTCAACTTTGCTGAGGATTTTATAGGACGTGAACTAAAAAACCCAAGATTGTCACAATAGAGACTTTTTTTTCTGAAGCTTGAAATCATCAAATGACTCCTCCCGTTCTGGACAGAGCGGTAGGGAGTGGCGGACTTCTACTGAATAAAAACCACCCATGTTCCTTCTTAGCTCTTTGAGTCCGGGACCGCGGTATCTCTTTCGAACAAGTCGCAGCCCTGTCATATAAAGAAATAGTGGAACGCTCTATCAATACGGCTTGTCCACTCTTAGGTAGGCCCTGTATCCACCAAAGCGGAGAAGAGCGGAGACAAGAGCCCAAGTAACACAGTCATGCTGAATAAATTTTGAGTAATAGCGATCCGCAAAACTATAAGCTGAAACTATTGTCTGGATAATGTCTGACTAAACGTCTATTCAGCTGTTAATCAAGCAATTTGGGCACAGTTTTAAATGCTTTAGTCTGAATAACAGCGATTTAAAGTCTGGGTAATAGCTTAGTAATGACCCACATAGCTTAATAACATCTGAGAAAAAGCTGACATCTCTTTTAAAGAGCTGTTATTTCATATTTATTCAGACAAATGCATATGGATATTGATATTCAGAAATTATTCAGGATTAAGTTCATTTGCGTAATACTTCTCAAACAAAATTAATTGTTATGCTGTAAAGTAGAAAAAAAATGGTGCTTAATCTTGCAAGTTGCAGTGCGTCTTTGTTCTGACACTTCGTATTTCGTTGCATTGAATAAAATCAATAACGACGAGAATTGGAGTAAATGTTATTATGTTTTATAACCATGATAAACGTTAAATATTACTGCGCAAGTAGTTTTATCGTGAATAACATATGAATTATCTCAATATTTTTCACGCGCCGCTTAGGTAATCAAGTTTAGTGATAGTAAATAATAAGAAATTTAAAGACTTTTGTGTTGACAAAAATACTTAGGGTATCACAGCTAATGCTTTATCTTTCAAAAGTCATTAAATAAATTATAAATTGTATTTTTAGCTGTAATTAATTTCTAAAATGAGGCATTTGATATAAATAAAGTTTCAATAGTTTACTTAAAAATAAGTTTTAATGGCGATTCATTATAAGCTGAATAAAAGCTCTCCACGTACTGCAGATGTTACATAACGCTGAATAAAAAAACACGTCAATTACTACCCAGAAAAACCCTGTATAACATGTTTAAAAATGGTACTTTTACAAGTAATTGCGGAATAAGAATACATCATTCAACTTCCATCTGTGTTAGTTAGCTATAAACCATGACTTTATTTCTAATATACCGAAATAAGCTCTATAGAGAACCCAGAAAACATTTTTATACAGTAGCTGAATAATCGATAAAATATGGAACCTTATGTGACTTGAAGAGAAAATAAAAGCGGTTATTCAAAATCAAGCTTTTTAACAGAAATTAAACAACATTATTCAGAAGACTCACTATTTTACAGCATATAGTGGTTTCATAAGCAATAAGCTGAGTAAAGTTGGTATATTAGTATTAGATAACTACGTTTATTCAGCTACTTATACTATTATACAGATAAATGCTGTCCCAGGAACTCTTTTTCAAATTAAAGTCATCTGTAATGCTTTAGGCTTAACAACATCTGTGTTATATGCGGTATAGAAGTTATTACTAAGCTTTAAGAAAAATAGTCAACTTAATACAAATTTTACTAAGCTAAAAGAGTTATATAGGCCAAAAGAGAATATTATTCAGAATTTGGCTCTTTCAATATCCACTTACTCACACGTTTTATAACTTATAGCTGCAAACTTTAACGAATTGCTATTACTCAAACTTTGTTCAGCATGTCTGTGTTACTTGGGAGGAGATGACTGTGTGGAAATCGGATCACATCAGTTAAGAGTTTAAATGCTACCTCAAACGCGAGTTTTATAATGGGTAAAAGTATATGATTCACTGCAGTAAACAAAGTCAGAAAAATATATGTTATTCTTCAGGATATATGCTAGTGACATACCTAGTGTTGTGAAAACATAATACAACTAACTTTTTAACGAGTAAAAACCATATTAAAATACATGTCATCGTTCTGATTTTTTTGCCAAATAATTCTACAAGCAACATACTAAAATCATAGTGTTTTACTTTTTTAGTCCAATCAATAGTATTTTTTTTTGTAAATCGCAAAATACCACTAATTTCGCACTAAGTTATTCGGCCGCAGCGAAAGACGTAACAACCGCTTTGCAGTGCAAGCTGATTAGAACTTTATTCTAACAGTATTTCAAACGAAGTTTGAACCACCACAAAACGAGTTGCTAATTTGAGGTAGCATAAGCTCTTATTTAAGTACATCTAGTCGTTCGCCCTTCCTGTGATTGGTCGAATTTGGCACATCTCCCCTTAGCTCTGCTCGTCTCCGCTTTGGTGGATACCGGGCCTTACAGCCGACGGGGAAAATCAAGAGGAAATACGCGACTAGATAAGTTATAATCCGGGCAGAAACACTGCAACATGACTTTTGAAAGCTAACGGAACAATGTCAAATAAGTATTTATGATGTAAGCTCACTAAAACTATTCTGAAGAAACAAAAATAAAATTACTTTTGCTGTTACCTCCTCATATTGCAGCATGAAGCATTGGCCTAAAGAAAAACAAGTTGTTGATGACACCAGGCGAGGATTTATAGAGAACTAGTGACCCGCCCCGGCTTCGCACAGGCGCAAAAAAGATACTCTACTAAAACCTTCCTCTTGAATCACTATATCTATTAAAAAAACCCGCATCAAAATCCGTTGCGTAGTTTTAAAGATCTCACATAGGGACAGACAGCGGGAACTGCGGGAAGCGACTTTGTTTTATACTAGGATAGTGAGTGATTTATTGATAGTGAAGTGATAGTGATAGTGATGATAGTGACATAGTGGTCACCCAGCCAAAGACGGCTTACCCGAGCGTCTCCTCCACGTAGGTACTCGTGAGATGATTGCATCCGCGGTTAAAAGCTAGTTTATTTACCTATAAAGTTTAAAAAGCGGACGTGAAAGTGGTATTAACTTCAGATAATTTATTCGCGTATAACATGACATACATTTGAAGGTGTTTTGCATATCCCGTCGGGGCTGCGGTTTAGTCACAAAGATACCGCGGCCTCGACAAAAAGGGCTAAGACGGAACACGGTTAGGTTATTTTAGTCAGTACAAGTCTGACACTCCATTCCATTTCTCCCAGAGCGGAAGGAGTCATTTGATTTTTATTTTTATTTTATTTATTTGGCTCACCAACAATTGAGTACACAACACAAGGAAGAGATACATGAATAAGAGTCACAGACAGTGTATCAACCTCTAACAGGTAAGCACATCATGCACAACTTGTTTGTCGTAGAGTGCCTATGATGAGTTTGATGATCTCCCATCAGCAAAGAAAAAGTAATTAAAGGCAGTTCAGCTATTGCTGAATGTATTCCTAACTACGTGTTGCCAGCGGCATCGCCCGCTACAACTCGAAAATTATCCCACGGGAAGATAAAATCTGGATAAAACCTATCCTATGTGTTAATCTAGGTTATAAACTGCTGACGGCACGGTTGGCGCAGTGGCTGAGCGATTGGACTGCTGCGCTGTGTGTCGCGGGTTCGATCCCCGCACGGAACAAATATTTGTAAGGCCTACAGATAGTTGTTTCGGGTCTGGGTGTGTTTGTGTATGTGAGTTTAAATGTTTGTAAACGCACCCACCATACAGGAGTAATCCTAGTGTGGGGCAACGTTTAAAAAAAAAAAACTATCGGTGTACCAAATATCCAAATCCGTTCAGTGCTTTTTGCGTGAAAGAGTAACAAACATCCATCCATACATACATACTTACAAACTTTCACGTTTATAATATTACTAGGATAGTCCAGCCCCTGATCACTTGGAGCACTAACAGACAGATGTGTTGCTGGGGACTTTGTTCCGCCACTTCTTCTTTCAAACAAAAACGGTCGAAGGGTGGGCGTTTTGGGGGACTGTCTCTTGTAAATAAAATGTTGACGTTCGAAAAGTGCTGATTATCAGCCTAGTTTGAATAAATGAGTTTTGATTTGATTTGATTCTGCTCGGCAGTATCGCTTACGATTACGGGCCACTCGATTACGCCGGGGGCCAGTTTTTCCACATTTCCATAACAGCTAGTCCGGCTGGTTGGTTGCACAACGATACATATTTGAGCTCATTGAGGTTGACGGGATTTTCCTTGTATCAGTTATTAGACGGCGCTTTACTGACGGTGACGAGTGACAACACTCCGGCACCCCTAAGCTAGCTACAGGACCTACTTTCACAAGTTGTTACCTTGTGACCGTGACTGTACTTTGTCCTCTTGTTTCTGACAATCAAAAGTTCTGCTGATATGGAGGGAACTGGAAAATATGTTTTTCCTACTCCTTCGCTATTCTTTTCTGATTAATTTCGTTGCAGGATCCAAGACAGTTAAATCGTTTCTCTGGGACTTCGTCGAGCTTCATTGTCTCGGCGCTTTTCTTGTGGTCGCCACTGTTGATTCTGGTTAACAGGAGTTACAGTGGTTTGGGAATAGTGTGGCGGGCTTGCCCCAATAATCAATCAAAAGTGCCTGTAACTATACACCAACTTCAGAACAGTGGCTGGGGTGCTCTAGATAGTGGCATTGAGGTATTTACTGACCCCGTTGGGGCTAGAGATACCGGGGCTTCGGCACAAAGGTCTAAGAAAGAAACATGGGTGGTTTTTAGTCAGTAGAAGTCTGACACTGCCTACCGCTCTGCCCAGCGTGGGAGGAGTCATTTGATGACTTCAAACCCTCCAAAAAAAAATTAAGGCATTTACTGAGGGAGGACAGACATGAGATCGAAAGTGCCCGTTTTGGTGTAATTGAAATCAATGCTAAAAATGAAAATGAATGCAAATGAATTATAGAGCAGCGGTGGCCCAGTGGTGGCGGCCACGTCTTACGTTTACGTTCGTGGGTTCGATCGAACTCAAGCAGGCACATTACTTTGTGTAATTTATTTCATCACCACTGCTCTCAAAACTGTGAAGGAAAACATCGTGAGGAAACCGACATGTCTTAGAACCAAAAACTTCGAAGACATGTGGCATCCGCACTGGTCCCACGTGGTAGATTATAGCCCATTCCTCTCAAAGAGGGGACGCCTTTGTCCCAGCCGTGGTCGGGAACATTAATAGGCTGTTGATGATGATGATGATGAAATCAATGGTTTGAGTTTGCATTACGTTAAATCTTGCGCAATGTCACTCAGTTTGATGTATATACAGAAAGCTTGGTTGAAGGCTTCGTAAAGAGTCCGTTAACACGTTGTATCCTTTGAGGGACCTTTCTGCATGTGTGTTGGTAAGCCCGCCACACTATTCCCAAACCACTGTAACTCCTGTTAGCCAGAATGAACAGTGGCGACCACAAGAAAAGTGCCGAGACAATGAAGCTCGACGAAGTCCCAGAGAAACGATTTAACTGTCTTGGATCCCGCAACGAAATTAATCAAAAAAGAATAGCGGAGGAGTAGGACAAAACATAATTTCCACTTCCCTCCATATCAGCAGGAGACAGAACAGAACAAGGCCAATAGGCACACAGGGACGTATACAACTGGGATAAGCCCAGTTGCCTAGCACCACGGATATTATTGTCATTCACATGCACACACAGTCACACACCCACTCACATGCACACACACCACTCACATACATACACAGAATACACACACACACAAAATTGTGTTTTGTTAGATTAGTTTTTTTTTTCTCTTTCTGTTATTTGCTTATTTGTATCAACATTTTGTAAGGGAAGAGCGGAGCCTTCAACTACAGGCATTTTTTATGCCTAAATGAAGACTCCTCGATAAGCAATTTGAGCTAAAATGATACACGCGTAATAAACATATTTTATATTTTTTATATTTTATATTAATATTACTGGGTCCTAAGTTGTGAGCTGTTATGTTTGATTCCAATAATAGGTATGACAGAAATGCTTGAACGCACGGTATTGCTTGTGCATGTCATGTGTGTTAGTAAGTCAGTTCCCACTGGCATCTAGCGTGACATAATTATGATACATCGCTCGGATTATCGCTACAGTTTTAAGTAATCGATGTAGTCACGCGTGGCGGCTTTCCGGTACACCGGAGAGGTTTCCTGCGTTAGCACAAATTACATCGCAAAAACAATGTATTGGTAAGCTGTAACAGCCCGTTGGGGCTGTGTGTTGTTCGAAAGAGATACCGCGGCTTCGGCACAAAGGTCTAAGAAAGAAACATGTGGTTTTTAGTCAGTAGAAGTCTGACACTCCCTACCGCTCTGGCCAGAGCGGGACGAGTAATTTGATGATTTCCCAATCTCCGGTTCCTGTGTGCCTATTGGCCTTGTTCTATTCTATCTCCTGCTGATATGGAGGGAACTGGAAATTCTGTTTTTCCTACTCCTCCTTTATTCTTTTCTGATTAATTTCGTTGCGGGATCCAAGACAGTTAAATCGTTTTTCTGGGACTTCGTCGGGCGTCATTGTCTCGGCGCTTTTCTTGTGGTCGCCACTGTTGATTCTGGCTAACAGGAGTTACAGTGGTTTGGGCATAGTGTGGCGAGCTTGCCCAACCAACCAATCGTAGCACGTTTGTAGTGATTCTTTTTAAATTGTTAGTTATTCCTTGCAACAGCGTCTCATTGGAGCGTGACAACGAGATCACATGTATCAACATTATTACCTCATTATTATAGTAATTAGCTATCAATTAGCGCATAACGAAACACTGCGCTAAATACTTCATCTGTTGCATTAACTATTCCAATGTACACTTCATAATTCTTACTAATATTATAAACGCGAAAGTTTGTAAGTGGATGTATGGATGTTTGTTACTCTTTCACTCAAAAACTAATGAACGGATTTGGATAAAAAATTGTACACAGATAGTTTATAACCTGGATTCATCAACCATCATCAACAGTATATTAATGTTCCCACTGCAGGGACTCAGGCCTCCTCTCTAGGAGAGGGATGGGCTATAATCCACCACGCGGGCCCAGTGCGGATTGATAGATGTCACATGTCTTCGAATGTTTGGTTCTAAGACATCCCGGTTTCCTCACGATTATTCCTTCACCGTTTTGAGAGCATCATCTGCCTAGCCTTTTCCCAACTATGTTGTGGTCGGCTTCCAGTATAACCGGATGCAGCTGAATACCAGTATTTTACCTGGAGCGGCTGCCTATCTGACCTCCACAACCCAGTTTTTACTTTGGTAAGACTGGTTGTCAGACTTTCAGGTCACTGACTACCTGTAACGACTGCCAAAGATGTATATATATGGCAGCCGGGACCAACAGCTTAACGTGCGCACCGAGGCACGGAGGAAACTCGGTATGTCGGGCGGTCACCCATCCACAGACCAACCTAGGTAAGCGCGGCTTAACTTAAAGGTCGATCTGAGTGGCAGTTATTGTTAGACCATGTGCTCCTCTCACTGTTTCGAGAGCATATTGATGAAATAAATTACACAAAGTAATGCGCCGGTTTGGGTTCGAACCCACGATTTATGCCTCGTAAGTCGGGGCAGCCATCACTGAGCCACCGCTGCTCTAATGTACACTGATTTGTGAGTCTTCCTCTTATCGTGTGGGCAGAAGGTCTAACGACCCCACACACCCTAGTGTCAGAGTTTCTAAACTGCCTCAAGGACATGGTTTGACGATCGCCATTTGGCAGCCGGGACCACCGGCTTATACGTGCCTTCCGAAGCATGAAATCATCTTTGTATCAGACAATCAGGTGATTCAAGGCTTCAAGCCTGCAATGTCCTAGCCAAACTGGAAACAACTTTACAAAGTATGCTGTCCGTGAGAATCGAACACACGACCAACGGGTCACAAGGCAAACGCCTAAACCACTCGACCACGGAGGCAGTTAACAGTGTGAGTTAATATTCAGTATGTAATACAACAGTCAGTGAAGCGTGGCTGACGCAATCGTTACGATCTAGCTATCATAAGCAGCGCTGATGGCCCAGTGGTGTCGGCCCCGATTTACGAACAGTAGGTCGCGGGCTCGAACCCAGGCAGGCGCATTACTTTGTGTAATTTATTTCATCACCGCTGCTCTCAAAACGGTGAAGGAAAACATCGTGAGGAAACGGACATGTCTTAGGTCCGTATTACAGAACGAAACTCAAGCACTGATCTCTGTTTAAAACTAGTTTTATGTCGAGTTTTGATTTTAGAACGTTCCTCAAGCATAGATTCATTGATTGTAGTTCAGCCGAGTATAGCTTTATTCTAGATCATTACTCAGTTGTAGATTATGGTTTAAGTAGAGATTGATCTATGATCACGCAAGTGTGGTCGACACCCCGCTTGAGCAGAGATTTCCTTGTCAGTGTCAAATTGTCGAATTGAAGTTTATTACAAACAAAATCTGAATGTAGTTTGATTGCTGTTCTGGAATAAGACTGATCCTCAAGTACACACGGCTACACATCAAGCTATACAAAACCAGTATAATCTGATCGTTCATTGTGCGAAAAGATCTAGTAAAGTGAGGCCAAGATTAACTGGTTTTGTATAGCTTGATGTGTAGCCGTGTGTACAGATTCTATGTTTAAACTATGATTGGGCGATTTAAGATCAAACTGGACTTGAGTTTCGTTCTGTAATACGGACCTTAGAACCAAATAATTCGAAGACATGTGACATCTACCAACCCGCACTGGGTAGAGGTGTATCTATACCACACCCAAGTTATATTTAAGTCCATCATATATGGGACGAGAGGAATTAGGGGGCGAGCCTATTAATTACCTTTAACCGAGCACAAATCCAGACTCCGTGGCTGCTACTGAGTAATTCCAGATAGAATAACATTTTGCCTGAAAAAGTAATCGAACCCAGGACGGGACTAAAACCGTAGATAGATTATTTCGATGCATGTTTGAACCGAATAGGACTTACTCCGCAATGAACCCGCATCAATAAAAAAAGAAGAAAAAAATCACATATTTTTAAAAAACCTCAGACAATTTTTGATAAGTAAAAGTTACTAGGTACTCGGTGAACGAATACTTAGGTGATAGACTTATAAAGTCATAACTTAAATAAGTACTCGAGACTTAATTTTTTTTTATTTTTTATTATTCTTCTTCTTAGCGTGTCGATGACAATTCAAATTGAGTCGGCCCAAAATTTGGCGACGAGTTCGGCACTTTCAGTAGCCTCCATCAGTTCCTGTGATGTGCAAGTAACAGGACAGGCTGGACACGATATCAAGTGCCCCATAGTTTGTGGGGCAAGACCACATTTACACTCCAGGGCAGAGTCATCTATGAATCTCCACCTGAACAGGTGGAGATTTTAATAATATATAATTATAATAATATATTTTAATTTATTATTTATTTATCTGAGTTTTTATTATTGACTACTACTCATCTCTCAATAAATACCTGTTTTATGTATTATATTTTATACTATTAGTTTATCTTAGTTTGTCTCAGAAAGTGCCTACCTATATTTTACATAGAATCAACAAATGCTTCCTCTCTCCTAACTCACTTGTGTTTGCTGTGCCCGACAGGGTCCATGTGATCTAATTTTAATTTTTACCACCTAAGTTTTTACATGTGGAATGCAATAAAGTATTGAGTATTGAACTCAGGAATTGGAGGCGACCTCCCAGCCACGTAACGGAATCGATGCTTAGATCCCGGAGTGACCGTCCGACTGACTCACCACTGTACCAGACCGCTGTACAAGTGATGCGAACGTGACAATCATCATCATATTATAATGTTATCTCTCTCGAACAACCCGCAGCGCCGACGGGACTAACATTTCACGCAACGTAGTGTCTGCTAAGATGATGATTTATAGAACAGCATTGAAAAACAATATAATATAAATAATATAATATTATTTTTATATAATATACTAGTGACCCGCCCCGGCTTCGCACGGGTACAAAAAAGGTATTAAAACCTTCCTCTTGAATCACTCTATCTATTAAAAAAAACCGCATCAAAATCCGTTGCGTAGTTTTAACATTGCAATGTTTAAGATAAATGTACTAAAAACCAAAAAATAATAAAATAGATACAGTCGTGGGAAAAAACCGTGGGGCACGTCAATTGTAATTTCCGCAGCACGACAGTTCCGAATTGACGTGCCCAGTACCGTCTTTACCATAAGGGCACAAGGGGCACTTGCCCAGGGCCCCCATCCTCAGAGGGCCCCGAAGGGCCGACAATTTCTCTCACATTTAATCTCAAAAAACTCATTAGGTACACTTTTCTCAATGCCCGAATATCGATTATTTTCAGATTTATTCGAATCAATATATTTATATGAATTTGAGTGACATCAAGCCTACAGGGTCTCGGTTGTGTGCGGTATATAGACACTGTAGCTTCTTGCTTAATTTAAACTTAGTGCGCTTTTTGGCTGTACTAAAGGGCTGTTTTTGGTCTGATATAACTTACCAGACATTTACTTGAGTTTATAAATTTTATAATCTAGAGTCTATAATGTCTATTTTCAAGTTACATATCATTTGATTTTTTATTCAGTTATTCAGTAATTTAAAAGTATTTCTGAACGCATCCTACCTAATTTACTAAGAACTTCATCATCTAGCGATCATCCATGCAAACCGCTCCAATGCCAAATTCAAGCGACCATAAAAAATGTCGACTTTGTCTATGGTTGGGGCTTGGGGGAATCCCCGGATAAATTATGAAAAACTTTCAGTCGGAACTTTTTACCTAAAGTTATTACTTATTATATCATTTATTTTCACAGAAGTGTCGTGATTTAATTTTGTTTAATGTAATTTGGGTAAATTCCAAAAGGGCCCCAAATTCTTGTGTGCCAAAGGGCCCCAAATTCTTGTGTGCCCAAGGGCCCCAGCACAGTCTAAGACGGCTCTGGACGTGCCCCACGGTTTTTTCCCACGACTGTATCTATTTTATTATTTTTTGGTTTTTAGTACATTTATCTTAAACATTGCAATGTATGTTTAACATAAAACCGTTTAACTTAAAAAGTTTTTTTACCTATTTTTATTTTCTAGTTTTTAGCCGCCATCTTGGATTTTAATTTTTTAAAGTATATTGTATTCTGCTTGTTGAGCCCTTTCATTTGATACCCATATTGATAGGATTAATAAAACATAAATTATCCGCCATTTTGTAGCGGCGGCCATCTTGAATTTATAATGATAATGAATAAACATAATTGTATTGTCACCAAAATCCAAAGTGTAGGTATACAAAATTTCAGATTAATCGGTTGACAGGAAGAGGGTGAAATTTGAATTACTAAAGATCCAAGAATAAAACAAACGGGGTGAGCTAAATAAAACCGTTTAAAAAGTAGCCTATGTCCTTTCTCGGGTATCAAAATATCTCCATACATGCAAATTGGTTCAGTAGTTAGGCGTGATTGAGTAACAGACAGAGTTACTTTCGGATTTATAATAATATTAAGTATGGAATTATGGATTATTGCATTAGATTGACTAAAATAATTAAAAATTAAAAAAATATCAATAATTCTACATGTTAAATCCTAAACATATAGAACCTCTTTGAGCTGCTATGAACCTCATAGAACGTTTTTTTCAGCTCCTTATTTAACCCCTTGGCACTTTGCAGCCTTTGATTCTATACGCCTCATATGCTGCGTCGGTAGTAGAATGTTTCAGAAATGGCCGACCTGGTAATCGAACACCTCATAAGACTAGCAGGTACTCACGAATGATAGAGAGGAAGCAGGCTAGCGGCACCATGGTCTGCATCGTGACACTTTTGAACACAACAGTTAACTATAAACTAAACTAAATATTATCAAACTAAATTATTGTATATCTCAACTAAGCTAAGTGCAAATGTATGTATCGAAGGATAGTTCAACTAGCACTCTGAGCCTCGCGGCGGATACTAAACGCGGGCCTCCGACGTATAGAGGGGATCAAACCACTGGTTGAATAACATTGCAAATGCCTCCGTGGTCGAGTGGTTTAGGCGTTTGCCTTGTGACCCGGTGGTCGTTCGATTCCCTTAGGAAGTATACTTTGTAAAGTTGTTTCCAGTTTGGCTAGGTCACAGGGATGGCGAACCAATGGCACGCGTGCCATTGATGGCACGTTGCAGAATATTTTAGGCACGCCACCGAATTTTTAACCATATTTTCAACTGTGTCTACATGTCATCATTTTCAAAGGAGTTATAACATCAGTCCAAGATGCAATCTTACTTTAATTTGAATTACACGTAGAATTGAAACATTCATTACGACATTTATTTGTCAAGTTTTTTCTTTTTACCCGACTACGGCGAAGCCAAAAGGAAGGGTAATGATTTTGGCAGTCTATGTATGTATGTATGTAGGTATGTATGTATGTATGTATGTATGTTCCACCGTAGCGCCTAAAATACTGAACGGATTTTAATAAATGAGGTGTCAATAGATTCGTAAGAATAGCCTGGGTGACATAGGCTATATAAATTTTATAAATTCTTTTTATTTCGGGATTTAAATGTCAAAAACTTACCTCAAACATATTAAATTGAGATAATCATAACATGTTTGGTATCAAATGAAAGGTCTTGGAGAGCAAAAACCAATATTTTATTCGTAGTCGGGTTTTAGATTTTTAAACTTGTTGGTAACAAAAAAAGAGCTTTTAGCTCAAAATATTTAGTTTAATTATTTGCCACTAAGCAATAATTATTATTTGACGGCACGTGTAAGGTCTCAATAAACATTTTATAGAAAAAATGGCACGATGATCCATAAAGGTTCGCCATCCCTGGGCTAGGAAATTGCGGGCTTGCATTGCGGGCTTGAGAGCAGCGGTGGCCCAGTGGTGTCGGCCCCGACTTACGAACAGTAGGTCGTGGGTTCGAACCCAGGCAGGCGCATTACTTTGTGTAATTTATTTCATCACCACTGCTCTCAAAACGGTGAAGGAAAACATCGTGAGGAAACCGGCATGTCTTAGAGCCAAAAAATTCGAAGACATGTGACATCTGCCAATCCGCACTGGGCCCGCGTGGTGGATTATATAGCCCATCCCTAAAATTCAAATTCATTTATTCATCAATTATTTTATCCCTCTCCTAGAGAGGAGCCTGAGTCCCTGCAGTGGGATGGGAACATTATAGGCTGATGATGATGATGATGATTGCGGGCTTGAATCACTTGATTGTCTGATAAAAAGATGATTCTGTGCTTCGGTATCGGTAGAGGCTCGTATGAGCCGGTGGTCCCGGTCGTCAAACCATGTCAGGGGCACTTGAGGCGGTTCAGAAACTCTGACACTAGGGTGTGTGGGGTCGTTAGACCTTACTGCACACACTATAAAAAGAAGACAACAGCTCATACAACGCGTAAGCTGAGCCACCAACCAAGGATTCAGGTTACATCCGGAGTTATTTACTATACGGACCTTGTAGAAATTAGAACTTTCCGTGCGTTCAAGCATTTTTGTCATATCTATTATTGGAATCAAATATAACACCTCACAACTTAGGACCCAGTAATATTATTGACAACTAGCTGACCCGCGCAACTTCGTCTGCGTCACATAAATATAGCTATAACCTTTCTCGATATATCGACTATCCGACATTAATTAAGCTAAATCGTAACAAACAAAAAATCTTATCTTTCCTCTTTATTACAATAAGTTTAGATGGTTTAGATTAGCTTAGATTATATTAAAGTGTGAATTACTATAAAATCTATCTCTTACTGTTAAATATACTATAACACTCTGTACTTGTAAACATTATGATGCAGTAAATATTTTGAATTTGAATTTCCCGGAGGCCAGCCAGAATCCCCCGTACCTACATTGCGACGACGCAACCCGCGTAATTATTTTTCCGCGCGGGTATTTTTACATTGCGATATCTTCTAAGATATTTGTTTAAACTGTATAGAGTAAAGAGCACAAATATTCTATATTAAATTTCCGTTCTAACGAACACATTTATTTAGATATAGATTAATACCATATGGGTTAAATAAGCTTTGCAAAAAATAATTATTTTTAGCCTAACATTTTAATAGCAAAAAATGGTTACAGTGAGTCAATCTTATAAGATAGACAGATGCTGTCGCGGACTTTTTTTTAGAACTTTTAAAGACGAATAATTACTTCATACATGATATTCTCGTAACTTAAACCGTTTTCGCAGCGCACGCAACGGAAGCTCTCAGAAAGGAATGTTCTTTTCCCGTTTTTGCAACATTTCTCATTTATACTCCGCTCCTATTGGTAGTAGCGTGATGTTATATAGCCTATAACCTTCCTCGATAAATGAACTATCCAACACAAAAAGAATTTTTCAAATCCAACCAGTAGTTTCAGAGTTTATCGCGTTCAAACAAACAAACAAACAAACAAACAAACTCTTCAGCTTTATAATATTAGTATAGATAATACCGGTGTGCTTGGCAACTGGGCTTATCCCAGTTGTATACGTCCCTGTGTGCCTATTGGCCTTGTTCTGTTCTGTCTCCTGCTGTTATGGAGGGAAGTGGAAATTATGTTTTTCCTACTCCTCCGCTATTCTTTTCTGATTAATTTCGTTGCGGGATCCAAGACAGTTAAATCGTTTCTCTGGGACATCGTAGAGCTTCATTGTCTGGCGCTTTTCTAGTGGTCGCCACTCGCCACTGTTGATTCTGATGGCTTACAAAAGTTACAGTGGTTTTAGTGTGGCGGGGCTTGTCCCAATTATAGCTAAGGATTCTGTACATCGAACTAGGTAACCTGACGCTAAAATGAAGCTAGGAAACATATTTTTTTGCTTGTAAAAATGTTTGCGTTAGCTGTACCTACATTCTGCTCCTATTGCATCCATCACCGCTTTCGTTCGCGCTCCCTCTTATAGAGAAGAGGCCTGCGTCTCAGCGGTGCAATGGCAACATTATAGGCTGATTTCTGTCTCCCCACGAGTCCCTATAGTAGTATAGAAGACAGTACAGAAGAAGTAGGTACAGACATAGTTTGGAACTTGAGAAAGGACATAGGATAGTTTTTTTTTTTTTGGAACTATGTGGGTAAAACCAAAAATCTGCCGGAAGACTCTATTCCACGCGAACGAAGTCGCGGGCAAATGCTTTATAAATTTTTGTCTTTGTATAAGAATCGTAAAGTGGTTCACAAATAACGAAGGTCTGGCCGACGTGGGCTCTAAGGCTAAATAGATCACTACACCATCCATGTGACCAGTGAGTGCAAGTACTTAATTAAAATAACTGGTTGAAACAGGAGGTGTCGCAAGTCGTAGGTAGCTGGTACATACTAGGAGGCCGAGCTAATGATCGTTACGCGTTAAGCTGGTTCTAACTAAGTGGGTGACTGTGCTATGTACTCAGAGACGTCTCTAGCCCATGTAGCGCCCGTGTGCAAACATTATCCTAGCGCCCCCTCTGTTTTCATCATTAGCCAAGAAAAGTAGCAAAAAGACATTATACATTTTTATTTTTGACAATATCATGTAAAACTTTGTGTTTATTTTTCAAAGTCAAATCTTTTTTTTTTTAAATTCAATTTCATTGGTTCTAAGTAGCTTCTATGTACACACGGCTACACATCAAGCTATACAAAACCAGTTAATCTTGGCCTCACTTTACTAGATCTTTTCGCAGAATGAACGATCAGATTATACTGGTTTTGTTAAAAAAATAATAATACAATTTTATTCCCGCCTCGGAAAGGTTATTTTTAACATTCAATAAAATTATATTTAACTTACTTTTACTACTAACGCATTGAAGAATGGGGCAACAATAAAAACCCGGCGGCAAGAGCGAGCGAAGCGAGCTAAAAAATTTGAGCATTCCAATTACGAGATGGGTTAGATTTTCTTTTTACCGTGAATACAGATTTAAATAAAATAATAATTTAAAAAACAATCTTTTCAATCAATGTAGTGTCTCCAGAACCAAAGTTATGAACTGTGAGCAACCTTTCAGCTCAATCGGATGAAGGGAACTGGTTTGAAGTTCAGCAAGATTGGTTGGTTGGTGGGAGTGCAAGATTTAACCAATACAAACAAACTGACAAGGGAACTAGTGGGTGGCGGGTTAGAAGAAATATAGTATTATGTATAGATTTTCTAGATTTGCGGGGTGGCAGACCGGAATTTTAATTAAATTGTCTGTTGACATAACCATGACCTGACGCTGCCGCTTGACTCCGCTCTGTGCCGCCCCCTGAAACGCGCCGCCGGGGGCCATGGAATAAATAAAATAACAGGCCAGAGGGGGTTGGTTAAGTAGATGTCACATGTCTTCGATTTTTCTTCTTGGGCGCGAGCGCTGATCGGCGCCCACTTGGACTCTGCGCCCGGGTACATACGCACACCCTGCACTATAACTATGTAAAGACGCCTTTGCCAGTTTTAGTTGTAATAACATATTATCTTACACACAAATATTTTTTATGCATTTATTTTACATTGATCCATGTGTTTTGCCCCACATTTGATTTTTCAAAAACCGATCGACCGAATTCGATAATATTTTAATGGAATCGCCCCTGTATCTCTGGCGCCCTGCAGTGCGATTCTCTAAGTGAGACTTTGTAGCTGCGATCTACGCTGTGACCATGGCTGTTACAGCCGTGACATCGTTCGCTGCGCTCACGGGCGGTTTGTTCGGTATTCTGTAGGCTGTATTTGCTCGCCGTTGATCTCTCGGCTGCGGGGACTCACGGCTGTTCGCAAGGCTGTGCTAGAGCGGTGACAAAATGACATCCTCACAATCGATAAATTCTCGACTAGTAGATTTTGACTATTTCTTTGTAATAAAAATTATGTACCCGACGCATTTACTATTATTAAAGATGTATTCATTGTTTGAATGTGCAAAATCAATTAAAATTTGTACCACCTGAAATTGACTATTAAAGATGCTAAAACTTGCAACCCAAGAATTAATCTGGCAATCTCGTGATTAATTTTTCTGATGATGCGTTTCGTTACTGCATTTGATAAACTTATGAAAACCTAAAAATATATTGTTTAAATTTTTTTAATGTTACGTATTTTATCCAACACACTTTTTTTGTTAAACATTATGGGAACAAGAACATAAAAAATCATTTATTTCACCATTCAGATTATTTTTTGCGTTTGGTTATTAAGTAGCTAAAAGACAGTGCTCCAGGACCGATATTTTAATCATTTTTATTTTGACGTATAAATCTACAAATGTCAAAGCCAAAACAACAACAAAAATCATGAAATTATTTATTTCAAAAACAATCTTAAAGTATAGATAAATACAGAAACTTGGTTAAGCCTTTCTAAATGGTAACAACAGACGGTCACGTACTTGATATTTTTGGCCCCTATGCCGCAACTGTGTCAGAATCTGTTCTAATGTTACAATTATATCTCTATGTTTGTAAACCTGAATCCCTACAACCTGGAGAGACACAGTTGAGCAAATAAGTCGCGACTTGTAACAATTTGTAGTTGGGTAGTGGAGGTACAACCTCCACTACTTGGAGA
Organism: Diarsia mendica; assembly: GCA_949316265.1. Lineage (NCBI taxonomy): Eukaryota > Metazoa > Arthropoda > Insecta > Lepidoptera > Noctuidae > Diarsia > Diarsia mendica. The sequence goes on along the minus strand of OX438914.1, from coordinate 12,971,532 downwards.
GATTATAAACTAATAAGAAATGATTTCAGCAACAATGTCGCTACCCATCTAATAACTGATTTTCGAATAGCAGGGGCCATGATAAATGCTTTCCATGTACCCATTATTACAGATATACCAGATGCCTCTTGAGCTTGCCTTGCAAAAATTAAATGAACCTAACACATTAGCTGATTTTATTATTGAAAATAATATTAATGGAAGAAGCATTATCTTTTATTAGCATTCATGCTGTTATTCTTCTTAATGAGTTCCCAGTGATGACAGAATCTGATTTAATTTTATTTGCATTGGGAACTACAGATAAAGCAAGCACACTCATAATACGGAGAACATAATATAAGGCAAAATGGAATTTTTGAAATTGAAGTTTGCCGTGATGTCGAGCCTCTTCATTCATATACCAGATTTTGAGGGTGAAATGTTTTTATTTAGGGCTAGAATAGAGTGAAGACACCTTGTGGAAAAGTATTTTACACATATTATATTTTATTAAATATCCAGGAAAACAGTTGGAGCACAGAATCCACGGTTATTACTGTAACTGTATAATTGCAAAACGTACCATGGCTTGCTGTGCTCACATCATGACTATTGTTTGGTATATGGGGTGGGCTCGACATCAACAAGATATTTCAGCACCTGCCTCCTTCCTAGATCTCTTAGTAAGAGAAAATGATGAAAATGAGGAAATGGAATAAAAGAAAATAAGAATGTTATTGGTTTTATTTCAAATATCCCTAGTAGTTAACTAAATTCCCATTGGCATACACAGGATCGAATTATCAATTCTTTATACATTACGTTACTGCCTGTAAGCCTTCACAATGAAAAATAATAATTGAATCGATAATAAGGGTTCATCATCTTCCTGCCCTTATCCCATTACTTGGGGTCGGCGCAACACGTTTTCTTCTTCCACTCTCCCCTATATCGAAAGGGTTCATCATTATAATTATATTACTTTCTTTGGGGTTCAATGAATAACGATTTAGTCACTTGAACGTCCCCGTCTCTTTTGACACTCTTCTTCTTCTATACGGGGTCTCAGGTTTCCGCACTTAGTCCTTAAAGGTGGACCATTGTGCGTGAGCCGTGGCGGCCGATTATTCCAACCAGCCCACCTCCCTCCAGAAGCAGATCAGTCTTCCAGGTCTCCTCAGGGCATCCGCAAGGGATCGTGGTGTTCCCAGGGTCTCCTCACGAATCTTGGTAACGCCTGTGCACTCAAGGAGCACATGCGCCAGTTTCCTCCGCCTCCATGCATGCTCATGCGATTCTCTAAGTGAGACTTTGTAGCTGCGATCTTCGCTGTGATCATGGCTGTTACAGCCGTGACATCGTTCGCTGTGCTCACGGGCGGTTTGATCGGTATTCTTTAAGCTGTATTTGCTCGCCGTTGATGTCTCGGCTGCGGGGACTCACGGCTGTTCGCAAGGCTGTGCTAGAGCGGTGACAAAATGACATCCACACAATCGATAAATTCTCGACTAGTAGATTTTGACTATTTCTTTGTAATAAAAATTACGTACCCGACGCATTTACTATTAGTAAAGATGTATTCATTGTTTAAATGTGTAAAATCAATTAAAAAGTATCAAATTATTTATTGTGAAATTTTTTGTTCGTTCCTTACGGAACAGGCAAAGGGATCTAGCCCATACAGCCTATTCTTCAGTGGTTTTTTTTTTCATTGTTTTACATTATAATGCGGATGTAACACATTGTAATGGCATACACAGCGTTTTCAAGTGATTAGTTATGTCCCTTTTCGTTTTACCGCCCGAGCGTTCCATAGTGACTATTGTCCCTTTTTAGTTTTTCGTCAGCAGTCGACATAATATATCTATTTCATTCTATCACATGAAGTTTCGATCCTTTTTCTCTTTTCTACTCGATACTTTATAAAATTCTTCATGCTAAAATTACGACAACACTTTTCCAATATGGTTAATTCCATATAAGGTTGATGTTCCAGGGTAGCCCGCGAAATTCAAATTTTCTTAAGTTTTTTGCAATTTGCAGACCAATGATAGGTTGTATGTTGATGAACATTTGATTCGCGGCTGTAAGACATATGTAGTTACAGAATTATAATCATCAGGTTTTCCTTGATAATAATAGCATGACTGCAGCAAGTCCTGAGAGGGAGAGTCCATCAGGTAACATTAAATTAGTTAATTCAGTACTACTTACTTTGTGATTCAGTGTGAAACAGCAACAAAAAATTTTCAATGGAAGGTAATATTCTTTTTTTTTTTTTTTTTTTTTTATTATAAATGGGCTTGCTCTTGACTTCAATCTTGCCCTAAGGGCATAGATGATGTCGACGATGGAACGAGCTTACCCAGTAGAAGCCTGTTTACTCGCGACTTAAACAGATTAGGGTTATATGAACTCGGAAAAACCGACGCAGGCAGGGAATTCCACTCCTTGGCTGTGCGCATAATAAAGGACCCAGCAAAGCGTTTCGTTCGAATGTGTGGAATGTCGACTAGGTATCGGTGGTACCCTGCAGTACGTCTAGTCTCCCGATGGAAGAAGGGAGATGGTGGGATCAGCTCGTGGAGCTCTTGCGCACACTCCCCGAAGTACAGCCTGTAGAAGACCGACAGACATGCTACCTTGCGACGGTGGGCCAGGCTATGTAGCTTGTTAACCAGCTTTTCGTCACCAATTAGCCTCCTGGCTCTGCGCTCTACAGAGTCAAGTGTGGCAAGCTGGTATTTGGCTGAGCCATCCCAAAGGTGACAGCAATACTCCATGCCAGACCGGACTTGAGCTTTATATAATACTGAAAGCTGTCCAGGCTTGAAGTACCGCTTAACCTTGTTTAGGATGCCCAGCTTTTTCGCCGCAGTTTGAGCTTTCGACTCGATGTAGGCGCGGTGTATTCTATGATAATATAATGTTTTTTTTTTTCAGTACTTTCAAATGTTGTAACTAAGTGTAATTAAATTTGTAGCTCGTGCGGACGGAGCAAGAGGCGAAGGAAGGGCGCCGCGAAGTATATTGGTGGAGACACCGCGCCATCAGGCGGGAATACGTCGCTCAATGCCGTCACAGAGAGGAAGTGGAGGGTCCCCGTCTCGATGCCGCGTGCTGCGAGGCGCGCGTACCCGGGCCGGAACTTCTGTGGCGCGTCGAAGTCTGCTGCGACGGTCTCCTCCATCGCAACGTCGCTCAGAAATGGCTAGCTTAACGGAAAGGTTTATCGCCATTGAAGAGCGACGTGTCGATGCGGAGCTTGCCATTGCTCGGTCACAGGAGATGTTTGTGCAGGCCTACCGTATGACAGCGGAGGCAGTAAACAGATTGACGAGCACTATAAACAATGTCGTACCACAGATTGTTGAAGCCATTCAACAATCTCGGGTGCAACATTGAATTTTGGTGAGAGTGGGTGTGAGTGTCTGATTTAATTGAATGTGTTTGCGTATTGAATTGTAAAAATATAATTTTAGAAGAAAAAAAAAATATAAACAATTCAATTGAATGTTCTTTATTATTATTTTTTAACAATACAAAAATAAGTTATTTATGGCAGGACTAGCACTTTGCTCACGGCTTCGCCCGCGTGGATGTCGGTTCAACTACAAAAGTGACGATTTTCCATACAAACTTAAACCCCCTACACCCCCCCTTACACCCCCTTAAAGGTTAAATTTCCAAAAACCCCTTCTTAGTGCTCCCCTACATTATAATAGGAAGCCGTGTGCAAAATTTCACATTCCTAAACACAAGTAATAAGATTTTTCATACAAACTTTCATCCCCCTTTTCACCCCCTTAAAGGTTAAATTTCCAAAAACCCCTTCTTAGTGCTCCCCTACATTATAATAGGAAGCCGTGTGCAAAATTTCACATTCCTAGCCCCAGTAGTTTCGGCTGTACGTTGATCAGTCACCCAGTCAGTTATCCTTTTATATATATAGAAGATAGTTAAATGACTTTATTACCTGTCGTGCTCACGCACAATGGCCCAATCAAGAGGCTAAGTGCGGATAAAAGCCCCGTTAAACTAAACTACTGTCGTGCTCGCCATAATGTATTAATTAGTTGTCGGCGACAATTCCTACCATGTTCTATTGCACTATGAGCTGCAGCAGCTGGCTCCATTTGATGACGGCCTTGTTGCAACATTTGATGCACTCTATTTTCTTCTTGTTGCAAATAATTGGGTAATTCTAAGACTGGTAATCCAGCATGATTACATATATTATGCAACACACAGCAAGCTATGACAATTTTAGACACCATATCTGGATCATAGTGCAAAACTCGGTGAACTAGAAGACATCTAAACCGGCCCTTCAAAATTCCAATAGTCCTTTCAACGGTGTTTCTTGCTGTGGTCTGCAGAGAATTATAGTAATCCTCTGGAGAACCAGGCTCAGGATTATTGCAGGGGGTCATCATGTAGGATCTCTGTCCATAGGCTGAATCACCTAAAACAAATTCATAATATTATTAACTTAACAACCACCACCACTTTCAAAGATATTTATTGTTAAAATCTTTACAAACCTAACAAATGTGCTGTCTCTCCTGTGCTATTTAAATGTTCCAGGTGATGTCTGATAGGGGTGTTATTAAAAACAAAACTGTCATGCGTGGCCCCACCAAATGTAGCATCCACATGTAATATATTAAGGTCGCAATCATTAAACTGAAATTGAATTTACTTTAATTTCAACACATACAAACATCAGTTGACAACATAATATAACAAGTAAGTTACTGTTCACCAATTAAAGCCAACAACATATAATTTTCATAATCTATCTATAGGTAGGTATAGTTAAAAAAATTAATGTTACTTACAATAAGAACATTTCTGGCATGGTAACCTTTCCTGCAGTAGTACCTTTCCTCTTGCTCTTTTGGACGAATCATAGCCACCAGAGTGCCATCTGCGCAGCCTAGGACACCGGGAATCTTAAACTTATTAAAAAACCTGCAACAACAAGGTCATAATATGACAAAGCTGTCAAAGGGAACTAATCAAGTAGGCACATATTAATTCCCATTTCATTAGGTATATATATACTAACCTTTGTTTCAGGGTTTGTCTTTCAATTGTATTTTGTGGAAATCGGATATACTTTTTAATAATATCTGGATGGTTAAGCGCATTAACCACTGTACGAATGGCTCGACTGGCGGATGGCTGAGATACATAATTAAAAAGAGATTTTCCTACTATATTTTGGTAACTCCCAGTGGCTAAAAACGATAGGCAACATAGTATCTGCAAAAAGGAAAGATTATAGTTTTTAATACAATCATGCACATTGTAAAGTCATGGATTAAAATACTAAGTACCTCTTACCTTTTAACAATTTTTTTTTTTTTTGCATTATGATATTCAAAATATAGAATTACCTTGGTGTCATTACTAAGCCCACCGGCACGAGATCTTTTTTTAACATGGCTATTAGATCCTTGTTGAGTCTGAAAGCCCGTATGTAATCCCCGTCTGTTGTCAAGAGACGTAGTTGACGTATCTTACGAGCATCACGTCTTTTACATAAATCGTCTCGTCTTTTAGCTTCTTCCAATAAGAACTTCACACATAAACTTCTTGCGGCCCTGTTGAATGATAATTACTTAATATTATTCGATTTTTTTCAAGAGAACTTAAAGCATCAAAACACCAATTATTATTTTAATAATAAAACCTGTCTGTTTAGAGCCCACAACTATAATTTCACACAGTTTTAAGTTTACAAGATAAATAAAATGAGATGTACTTACATATTTTTGATATAAGTACGTAATCCAATATACTCCACTAAAATAAATTCTAAATCCTTGCCAACCACGTTGCCAACAGCCACAAAATAGAAGCTTTTGCATTTGACATTAAAAATCGTAGGCGTACGTCGAGGCTGTTGTCAAAGTCGAGGATTTTTTGCATTAGAATACCGATTTCCATTACGAAATGTCAAATAAGTAATTCCATCTCACGCCGTCTACAGCCGTGCAGCGCTAGTGTCGACAGCCTTGAAAAAGTTATGAAGGAGAATACGAATCGTGTGTTCACCGCTGTAACAGCCGCTGCGATCAAGGCTGTTATGATGTTTGCGCTTAGCGAATCGCATAAAAATTTATGTAAGTAAGTACTTAGGTACCTACATATATTTTTGATATACTTATTCCAATAAACTCCACTAAAATAAATTATAAATCCTTGCCAACAGCCACAAAATAGAAGCTTTTGCATTTGACATTAAAAATCGTAGGCGTACGTCGAGGCTGTTGTCAAAGTCGAGGATGTTTTGCTTACAGAATACCGATTTCCACTAAGAAATGTCAAATAAGTAATTCCATCTCACGCCGTCTACAGCCGTGCAGCGCTAGTGTCGACAGCCTTGAAAAAGTTACGAAGGAGAATACGAATCGTGTGTTCACCGCTGTAACAGCCGCTGCGATCAAGGCTGTTACTGGCTGTTACGATGTTTGCGCTTAGAGAATCGCATAGCTGGGCTGTCGCCCAACCGCGCCCTACCCTAACGCTGCCCGCTACTGGCTACCGCGCGCCAGGCGTCGGCCATAAGCCCATAAACACAGGCGCAGGGTCTTTGAGAGCGCCGGCGCCGCGAGCGACGCATCTTTGGAGGTGTCGTCGCACTAGAGGGCGCTCGGCGCCCCCTTAGACCCGGCGCCCGTGTGCACCGCACACCCTGCACCATAGGTAAAGACGCCTCTGTATGTACTGTATCCTTGTCTATTAATCTATGACCGTATCCTACCGCACCACTTTCCTTTACATATTTTACTAGCTTTTGCCCACGGCTTCGTCCGCGTGGATGTCGGAAAATATCAAAAATTACGATTTTTGATAGGAAATTAATATTTAAATATTTTTCTCCTCTCTTTGATAGGAAATGGGCTATAATTATCGCTATAAATAAAGTCTGCCGCACGAGCAAATCATATAGATTTTTCGTTCGCCAGCTCCCTAGCTATACGGGTTGCCATCGTGCACTCATGCCGTGTTACTACCAGACACCATTAATCAGTTATAACGTTAACCCTTTGCTTTTTCGCCTTCGTTTCTGGGAAACACTACAAACAGGGGTTTCTGTATGATCTAATTTAATCGGTATTTTATATCCATCTGCCCCCATTCCGACCGTTCGTTTACGTAAGAGCACGGCTGGTGTGATGTCTTTTAGGCGATGACCTGTAAGCGCCCGTACTGCAACACGCGGCCGTGTGTGTGGTTGCTATGATAATTTGTGTAGGCGCTGTCGCCATAGAGCACGGCTGGTGTGATGTCTTGTAGGCGATGACCTGTAAGCGCCCGTACTGCAACACGCGGCCGTGTGTGTGGTTGCTATGATAATTTGTGTAGGCGCTGTCGCCATAGAGCACGGCTGGTGTGATGTCTTGTAGGCGATGACCTGTAAGCGCCCGTACTGCAACACGCGGCCGTGTGTGTGGTTGCTATGATAATTTGTGTAGGCGCTGTCGCCATAGAGCACGGCTGGTGTGATGTCTTTTAGGCGATGACCTGTAAGCGCCCGTACTGCAACACGCGGCCGTGTGTGTGGTTGCTATGATAATTTGTGTAGGCGCTGTCGCCATAGAGCACGGCTGGTGTGATGTCTTTTAGGCGATGACCTGTAAGCGCCCGTACTGCAACACGCGGCCGTGTGTGTGGTTGCTATGATAATTTGTGTAGGCGCTGTCGCCATAGAGCACGGCTGGTGTGATGTCTTTTAGGCGATGACCTGTAAGCGCCCGTACTGCAACACGCGGCCGTGTGTGTGGTTGCTATGATAATTTGTGTAGGCGCTGTCGCCATAGAGCACGGCTGGTGTGATGTCTTTTAGGCGATGACCTGTAAGCGCCCGTACTGCAACACGCGGCCGTGTGTGTGGTTGCTATGATAATTTGTGTAGGCGCTGTCGCCATAGAGCACGGCTGGTGTGATGTCTTATAAGCGATGACCTGTAAGCGCCCGTACTGCAACACGCGGCCGTGTGTGTGGTTGCTATGATAATTTGTGTAGGCGCTGTCGCCATGCGCCGCTTTCAGAACCTTACATCATTTTCCCAAAATAAAAGTAGTCCAAGTTACACCTTATTAGATCAGTTATCTGCTATTAAAAGGGCACAGCCAGTCCTATCAAAATCGGTGAACCCGTTTCGGTGATAAGCCGGAACAAACAAACTCTTCAATTTTATTTATTTTATAGATTACATTATCACGAACATAGATATAAAAAAAATGCTGCATGCTGACCCGAATCCTCAAGATTACGAAATTGGTGACATACTCACTTTATCAGACCAGAGTGAAAATATCTTTGTTCACCTACATTTACTAATCTCTGCTTCCTGCCAGCGATAATATCTCTGTTGAGCGATAGTTCTACTACTTATATTTGTCTTATCTTGACGATTTTGAAGCCGCGCTTTATCGTTTAGAATTGGTATTTACAAGGCAGATAATTATTAAATGTGAGTGGCAACTGGCAACGCCGCGCGCCGGCAGAAACAAATACCTACAACACAGACATAATCACTTGTGGAATAAATCATTATCTTAACTTTTAACTGCCTCCGTGGTCGAGTGGTTTAGGCGTTTGCCTTGTGACCCGGTGGTCGTGGGTTCGATTCCCACGGGAAGCATACTTTGTAAAGACGTTTCCAGTTTGGCTAGGACATTGCAGGCTTGAATCCCGAAAAAGATGGTTCCGTGCTTCGGTAGGCACGTAACCAACCATGTCAGAGGCCCTTTTTTTTTGGTGGGTGTCATCATCGAATAACCCCCCCCCCCCCCCAGAGCGAAGGGGAGTGTCAGACTTCTACTGACTAAAAACCAAACCCATGTTCCTTCTTCGCCCTTGTGGGCCCGCGTCTACGGTGGCCGGAGGTCATCGCGTGACCCCCGACGCCCGGAGCGCCTCCCGCGGCGGCTGGGACGGTGAGAGGTTCTCTCCCTCTCTCGTTCCGCCACCTCCTTCGCTAGCATCACTGCTTCGCAGAAGGAGGCGACGGCGTCCCATTCCTCTTCGCCCCGGACCATGGCTTGCACCAGCCGGACGCGAGAGGTCGCCGATGTCAGAGGCCCTTGAGGCGGTTTAGAAACTCTGACACTAGGGTGTGTAGGGTCGTTAGACCTTACTGCCCACACGATAAGAAGAAGAAGAATCATTATCTTGCCCTTATCCCAACTGGTTTTGAATCGGTGGTCGGTGGCACAACATGTCTTCTTCTATCTATCTGGAGAAGACCCTACTATGGGTCGTTAAACCGTTGTTCTGGCTTTTTTGTAGATCTTTGGCAGTCATTATAGGTAGTCAGTGGTTTGAAAGTCTGAGAACTTATGGGGTATCGGTATCCAGTACTAACTGGGTTGTGGAGGTCAGATAGGCAGTCGCTTCATATAATAAAATAAATAAAAAGAGAAGTCCTGACTGACTGACTGACTCATCAACGCCCAGCCCAAACCCTTGGACCTAGAAAGCTGAAATTTTGCACAGACGTTCCCTTTATAATGTAGACAAAGAATAAGGAAGGATTTTTCGAAATTCAACCCCTAAGGGATTTAAATAGGGGATAAAAGTTTGTATGGAAAATCGTCATTTTCACGCGGGCGAAGCCGCTGGCAAAAGATACTTCTCTAATTCTCGTCATCTCATCAAACACCTCCTTTCTTACCATAATATCTTGCTTTACACTGTCTGTTGAGAACAGGATAGAATTAAACCACAAAATTTAGGCCTTTTTTATTGTCACAGCTTCATAAGCACATATTTTTTCTGATCCTGACATTAACTAGAAACAAAACCAAAAATGTCAAGTAAAAAAGAAATATAAATTAAAAAGTTTGGTAGCTGGTCGCCAACATGGCCCCCGACGGTGTGAAGCACCAATTTACTGGCCGGCGACCAGCAATACCACCTTTCGAGTAGGTCGTCGCAGCACGCCCCCCTTCGTAGTGACATCCACAACTCTGACGATGCCGTCTTTCCCTGGGTGCACTGCCGTGATTCGCCCTCGAGGCCATTGGTTCCTGGGTAGCGTGCCATCTGCGATGAAGACTAGATCGCCTACCCTTAATGGACGGGCGTCCTGCAACCGCCTCCTAGGTGTGAGCGTGGGCAGGTACTCGAGCACGAAGCGCTGCCAGAAGTGGTCTGCCAGCCTCTGCGCTTTCCTCCAGTCAGCGCGTCGAAGCAAGTCGGCGTCGTCAAAAACTTTAATATCAGGCTCGCTGCTTGGGCTTCCGATCAAAAAAGTGAATGGAGTTAGGGCGTTCTCTGCGTCCGCATCCACCGAGACGTGCGTCAGTGGTCTTGAGTTAATGGTACACTCGGCCTCTAAGAGCAGGGTGTTTAACACATCTTCCTTGGGAGTCCGCTGCTTCAGTGTGACGGCGATAGAATTTTTCACCGAGCGGACTAACCGCTCCCAACAGCCCCCCATAAAGGGTGCGGATGGGGGGATGAATCGCCATTCGATTCTTCTATTGGCGCAGAAGTTGAACAGCTCTGGCAGCATTTTTGCTGCGCCAACGAATGACGTTCCGTTGTCGGAGTATATCATTGTCGGGCATCCTCTTCTCGAAATGAACCGCCTGATTGCCATCAGGGCGGAGTCCGACGATAGTGTCTCCACAATCTCTAAGTGGACGGCTCGCACCGTTAAGCATGTAAAAAGGGCAATCCATCTCTTGGCGGTACGTCTGCCAATAGCGACGTTCAGAGGGCCAAAATAGTCCAGCCCTACGTACGTGAAGGGGCGCTGATGATGAGCCAATCTGGCTTTTGGCAAATCTCCCTCTGGTGGTGATTCCGGCTTAGCCTTCCGGTTGCGGCAAAACTGGCATCTCTGCGAAGTTCCTCTGACAGCTGGTCTCAGGCTTAGAATGTAGAACCTCTGGCGCAGTTCATTAACCACTAGCTCGTTATGTCCGTGGGCGTATCTGGCGTGATAGGAGTGAATCATTAGCTTGACGATAGGATGTCGGCCGTCAAGGACAATCGGGCGTGACTCTACATACTCTGCGGCGGCAGTGCGACCAGAAAGACGAAGGAGCCCGTCTTCACCGAACAAAAGCGATAGGTTTCGAAGCCTACTATCACTCGAAACGGGACGTGCTGTTAGAACGTGCATCAAATCTTCGGGAAAGGAATCTATTTGGACTTTACGAAATAAATGAACCTCCGCAACGTTGAGGTCTTCGACGGAAAGAGTAAAAAGGTTACGAGCATCTCGAAGTGCGTTTTGAGAGAATCTGGAATTTGGGCGCAAAATTGATCGAAACTTGTCAATATACTGATGGGTTCGCGCTGTGGCGCGAAGAAACCGGGTCCAACTGCTAAAACGTTGGTGATCCGCTACTACCGGTGAAGGTAGTTGTCGCGGTGAAGCAACTATCAGTCCCACCGATTCCGAAGCTCGTTTAAGTTCTTCGGTTACCGGAGGGATGGCACACGTCGGTTCACATGGCCAGTCGGAGGGTGGAGACAAAAGAAATGTGGGTCCTGTGAACCAACGTGATGAAGTCGAAAAATTGTGAGTGTCTCGCGTAGCGTCGTCCGCGACATTTAAAGCCGTGGGGACGTATCTCCAGCTGTGGATGTTCGTCGTTTCAGTTATCTCTCCCAACCGGAACGAAACAAAGGCCTTAAATGTGCAAACGTCGCTACGAAGCCACTTTAGAACGGTTAGAGAATCCGTCCAAAAATAAACTTGATTTGGTGTTCGTCTGTGAGCTTCAGTGATGTACACACTGAAACGTGAAGCAATCAGGGCAGCCTGGAGCTCCAATCTTGGGATTGAAACGGGTTTCAGGGGCGCCAGCCTACCCTTTCCCCCTACCAGGGATAAGCTTACGGTGTCAGCGTCGTCTGTGAAGCGCCAGTAAGCCACACAGGCGTACGCGCGTTCACTAGCGTCGGCAAAAACATGAAGTTGGGCATTCTTAATCCGCCCGGTGTCACGAAAGTAGCATCGGGGAACGGAACTGTTGCTTAATTTTTGAATTTCAAGCAGCCAACTTTTCCAGTCTTCAATCAGATCAACCGGCAGTGTATGATCCCAGTCGATGCCCAACTTCCAAGTTTTCTGGAATAGTGCGCGGCCTTTCATGATAACGGGAGTTAAAAAACCTAAGGGATCGTAGATAGACATCAGTAGGGACAAGGCTGAACGTTTTGTGTACTTAGTAGGGGCCTTTGGAAGATTCTTGACGAAACAAAGACTGTCCTCACTGGTGTTCCACGTAAGACCTAATACCCGAATTTGTGAAGGAGACGTTGGACCTAAGCTCACCTCAGTAGTAGCATCTGTTGCATGTAAGTCTGCAGGGATTAACGCTAGGGCTTCCTTGTAGTTCGAAACCCAAGAACGCATCTCGAAGCAAGCCGCTTTATGTATGGACCATATTTCAAATGCTCGCTGAGCCGCCTCGCTGATGCTGTCAAAACTCCCTAAGAAGTCGTCCATGTAATGGTCCTCGACGATAGACCGTACGGCGTCCGGGTATCGTGACTGAAATTGACTAGCATTTTTATTTTTCACCCAAAGCGCGGTACACGGGCTAGATGCTGCGCCAAATATCATCGAGGACATACGGAATTCCTGAAGCGGCAAACCGGGGTTATCTCTCCATAAAAAACGTTGGGAGTCCCTGTCCTCCGGTCTAATTTTAATTTGTGGGAACATCTCCCTGATATCTCCCGTCAAGGCAACCGGGCCTTCCCTAAACCTCATCACGATGCTAAGAAGCGGCTGCAATAGATCCGGTCCAGTCAGCAGGAGCGAATTGAGGCTGACACCTGCACACTTCGCTGCTGCATCGTGGACAACGCGCAGCTTCTTCTTATGTGGATGGGTAACTCCAAAATGTGGAAGATACCAAGGGACCTGGCCGGACGGTGGACCCGAACATAATTCAGCGTAACCTTTGCTAATCATTTCTTGAATATTTTGCTTGTAGGCATCGGCATAAGCACTAGCTATCCTTAGCCATTTTACGCTCGAGGCTAACAAATCTAGATAAGGCTAGATCGCGGCTTTTAGGGACGGTAGAGATATTATCGCGCCATAATAGGCCCGCTTCGTACCTGCCAGAATTTAAGCGCTTGGTAGTCTCCTCTAGAATGTTTAAAGCACGTTGTTCGCTGGCGCTACGATGGTCTACCTTTGTTATCCCTATAGAATCCAGTCGAAAGTATTCCTTGATGAGGTTGTCCAGTGAATCATTGTCGACGGTGACTGAAATATGATTAACGGAAGTGGCGGCGTAAGATCTACTAGAAATATAACCGTAGAGGACCCAACCAAGCGCGGTCCGAGCGGCTGCAGGTTGTTCACGAGTGCCGTGACGAACCTCTGAAGGGAGCGACATGTGCCAATTGTCCGCACCTATCAGCAACATGGGCTTCGCATCATCATAACAGACGACGTCCACTAGATCAGATAAGTAGTCGTACCTGGCTACATCGTCTAAACGTGCTGCCTGCCTTTTGATGCCCAAGTCGGGAATTGTGCGTGCTCTGATGTCAAAACTGTCCGTACCATATCGACCCTTTACTAAGATATTAACATACCTCACGTCAGCTTGCGTACTCAATCCACTAATGCAGTCAATATTTAGCCTACACATAGGGCCCTCAGCTCCCACTGAGTCCGCCACAGATTGATCCAATAAAGTCACGGAACTCCCGTCGTCAAGAAGGGCATACGTATTAACGCTTCCCAGGGGTCCAGAAATAGTGACTGCTACAACCTTTAGGAGTGGCTTAAGGCAGGAAGAGTTCAGTGGAGAAGAGTTGTGAGCCACGGTGACTGATCGCTGCTCTTCCTTCGACGTGCTTGGTTTCATGGGCTCGAGGATTTCCGCGGCCGAGTGTATCTCGACATGGGCTGTCGTCACAGGTTGGGGTCTATGCAAGAGGGTGTGGTGCCGACTTCCGACCGGGCAGCCTTCGAACTCACACTTCTTCTTGCAGTGGCGATATTGGTGTGAACCTTTTTTTAGACATCTTCGGCAGACCTTGTTCTCCATCACCCATTGCCACCGATCGTCCAGAGGCAGAGACTTAAAACCTTCGCAATCGCTAACCTCGTGCTTACCGTCATGACAGTATTGGCATGAATAAAAACTTTTCGGCTTTGACGTAACGTTTGACACTGTCGAAATTGCGTAAGTTTTGTCTCTGGTGGTTTTGATGGGATGACATTGACTTTTGACAGAATTCGGCTCTGACACTATGACATCAAATTTAATTTGTAATTTTGCCTCGATTTCGAGAAAATCGGCCAAAATTTCCAATTTAAACTTACCGGAGCCAACTCTCGATGATGCAAAATCTCTCCATTTAGATCTAAGGAGTGGGGTCAACTTGCCTAAGATGATGTTGAGAAGGTCCGGTGAAGCAAGGTGCTCGGGCAGATCCAGCAAGCGGATGATTTCGACACAATTACGGATGCGACAGGCAAAGATGTTCAGCTCTCGCGCAGACTCGTACATACTTATTTTAGGGAGGGTTTTTACCGCAGAGATCTGGTGTAGTACGATGACTTCCGGCTGAGCGAACCTGGTTTCGAGCGCTTGAACAATCTGCTCCGGGTCGTCAGCTGCTATTAATCTGATGGAGACTGCCTCTTTAGCAGCACCGTGCAGCGCCGCGCCAAGTCGTGTGATGTTGTCGCTAGGAGAAAAGTGCGTCTTGGATTGTTCATAGGACTTCTTGAAGTGAAACCAATCCGAGACGTGACCATCAAACTTAGTTATATCACAAACCTTTGTTGTCTTCTTCCCTGTGTCTCTAATTGCGTCGGCCAGCTGATTAAATGATGTACGTAGATCTGGGCAATGATTTTTATTTTTGTAGCAACAATTTTCATCATTAGTAAGTGTGCCTAAACCTAGTGCATGTTGTGTATGTTCAGCTGGCACAACAGATGAGTACGCGCCCACAGGGAGCGTACAGACACAGGGAGACGGGTGCGTCAGCGTGCCGGCTGGGGCCGGATGCATTTGCGGGTGAGCAGGAGCCTGGCGCGGTGGCGCGCAGGTAAGGACAGGGCGTGCCCCGCGGGTACGGTCCAGTACATCAAGGGGAGGATGTGTCACTGTCACTGGACCATCTCCGTAGGCTGTGGCGGGCGACGAACGCGGCCGGTCCTGCGGTACAACGTTAGAAAATCTCGGCTTGTTTGCCCCCCTGTCAACAAATGAATGCGCTTTGTTATCTCGCTTAGGAAACATAGTACATGATTCAGCTAACCAGTCTTCGACTCTGTGCTGTGGTCTGGTGCAGTGGGAGTTATCGGAATGGCGAGATCCTGCACTTATAGAGTTAGCCTGGATAACGGCCAGCTTCGCCTGCAATTCCAACTCTGCAACGGCGGTTTCACGTTCCGCTTGGATGCGATCACGCTCGGCTTGGACGTTCGCAAGCCGACGAGCGTGTTCCGCTTTTGCTGTCAGGATTTGTGCTTTTAATGTGCTGTTAGAATGGCCTGATCGTGCACTTTGAGGCACGATGCTTGAAGAGGTCCTGCTGGCGGGTGGTAAGGTCTCGTTAGGGTTGGCACAGGGCGGCGCCGGCGCGATGGCACCGAATGTGGAGGCACCGCCCTCCTGAGGAGTACCTGTTGGAACGATACCTGATGTACCAGTCTCCGCCATAGCTGCCTTTGTCTGCGATCTTGTGGTGGGCATTTAACCGTTCACTTCTGACACCAATGTTGAGAACAGGATAGAATTAAACCACAAAATTTAGGCCTTTTTTATTGTCACAGCTTCATAAGCACATATTTTTTCTGATCCTGACATTAACTAGAAACAAAACCAAAAATGTCAAGTAAAAAAGAAATATAAATTAAAAAGTTTGGTAGCTGGTCGCCAACACTGTCCATTCATAATTTTTTGTTCTTCCCCTACTATTATAACTATGCACGTTCATATTCAAAACTTTCCTCACGACATTTTCCTAATTTTTCAGCATCACATGCCTATTCCACGACAACTGATTACCACACAACTTGTCAGTCACCGGCGTCACTTTCGGACTTCTTGTGTACTCATTTCTTAATTTACCCTTAGGATTCTCATCTCAGCCACATCATCAACAGCCTATTAATGTTCCCACAGCTGAGACACAGGCCTCCTCTCTTTGAGAGGGAATGGGCTATAATCTACCACGCGGGCCCAGTGCGGATTGGTAGATGTCACATGTCTTCGAATTTTTGGTTCTAAGCTTCGATCAATAATAGTTTCTAAGACATGCCGGTTTCCTCACGATGTTTTCCTTCACCGCTTTGAGAGCAGCGGTGATAAAATAAATTACACAAAGTAATGTGCCTGCCCACGACCAGAAAACTAACTTACTTTGCTCGTAAGTCGGGGCCGCCACCACTGGGCCACCGCTGCACTAAGACATATTGGACCATAAAAGAGAACTCTGAGTTTGTTTCGGATGTTTCTTCTCGGAGTAATCATAAACTTATTTGCAAAATAAACATCATTTATGGGGTCTTTCGTCGTTTCGAACCACGAGCGGTTTGGACCGCGGTGTAAAACGCAGAAGAGCTCTTAAGAATGGGCTGTTTCGCACCGCGGCGGTCCATGAAGCGCCGAGCGGTGTGAATCGACCAATAGCTCTTAGGAATGGGGCGATTTGAACCACTATATTTAGGTACAGGTTGTAATAAATAAAACAAGTAGTTGGCACAGTTCAATATATTTATTGATACAATAAACGTCTAGCTCCGCCACTAACTAACTATAACCTCAAGCCGCGCGCTCGCGGGGACGGCAGACTTCTTAATGGCTATCACTTTGTCTTTTACATAATAGGATGGTAATAGGGTAGATAGATAGATAGATAGATAGAATACTCTTTAATATGTACACCAAATTACAAAAAAAAACAATAGTAAAATATTTTACAAGGGGTGACACAATGGGCGGTCTTATCGCTTAAAGCTAGTTAGTTAGTTGACTGACTAAAAAAGATATGATTATGTTTAGTGCATAAATGCAGACTATACATACAGTGCTTCAAAAAGTCGCGCGACGTCACAGTTTGGTACATTTTTAAGACAGTGACGTCACCAGCCCCCCTCACGATCTTTGACACGTTTTATTTTCGTAAATTTTTATTAATTTGATAAAACAAAAAACACGTATTCAATATTTTTCGATAATCTAACAGACGGACTAAACAATATAATTTTTTAGTCATTCAACTACCCTATTGTGTCCAAAATTGAGCTGCCTACTCCATCACACTTGAGAGAATGCAGGCATATAAATATGATTTTGATAAAGTCCAGGGGGTCTCAAATGGCCGCTTTAGCAGAACATAATAATATATTATGAATAGCGTTAAAAAGCGTAAAATAGACCTTTCATAACAGTAACTGCGTCCGTGACCATTTAGGAAAATCATCACTACATAGTATAAAACAAAGTCGCTTTTTCTGTCCCTATGTCCCTTTGTATGCTTAAATCTTTAAAACTACGCAACGGATAATGATGCGGTTTTTTTTAATATATAGAGTGATTCATGAGGAAGGTTTATATGTATTGAATATCAGCATTGCACCCGTGCGAAGCCGGGGCGGGTCACTAAGTTACCTTATAAAACAATGTCCTCCGCCGCGTCTGTCTTTCTGTTCGCGATAAACTCAAAAACTATTGCATCAATTTTCGTGCTGTTTTCACCAATGGATAGAACGGTTCTCGAGGAAGGTATAGAACATCAGCTAGTAGATCATAAAAGAAAAATAATGTGAATTGCGTCAAAATTCGTAAAATCAGACACAGGTCCATACGCTTTTTAACGCTGTTCTAATATTATGATCTGCAATAGTGGCCATTTTAGACCCCTAGTTCTTGCTTATTTAACCTTTTGAGCGCCACAGTCACGCATTTATACGACAAGCCGAACAAGCAAAAAAGTGCCTTAAGTCTGTCGACTTAAGTTAGGTACTTTTTTGCTTGTCGTTTTACTTGACTGTGGCGGTCAAAAACACACAACTTATTACTTTCCGTCATGTCATCTACCAGCATTTACCCAACTTAGTTCGTTTCCACTTCTAGTACATCAATACCCATAGGTAACCTGTGACGTCACAGTTGTCACCAGCAACGCTGCCTCTCTGTACGAGCTCATCGGGAACATCATCTACCTAGCTCCTAGTCCATCCATGTTGGGGTCAGCTTTCGGTCTTACTTATTTTAAATGAAGCGACTGCCTATCTGACCTCCATAACCCAGTTAGTACTGGATACCGATACCAGACTTTTTTTACTGAGACTTTCAAGGCACTGACTACCTATAACGACGGTGAAAGATCTACGACTTCCTTCTCCGAGTCGCTGGCACGACAGTGTGCCCAAAACGTTGTCAGTTTCACGTTGATCATCGGCTGCAATTGAGGAGGGTGCTACTGACAGCGACATTTGTTGAGAGCTCCCTGAATGAGGTGCGCCAGCTCGGTGTACAGGAGACAGGAGCGGCTGGCTGGCTTGCAGATCTCGCGGTGGTCTACTGACACCCCGTGTAGGACCCCTACACCCGCGTCTGTAATGATAGCATACGTTGGTGTACTGGATTCGAGTGCGACTGCTGAGCATGATGTAAGAGGTTCGATTCTTCGAAAATATAATTTGGCAGACGTGCATCTAATAGCTGGTAGAGTCACTTGTACAGTGCCTAGTAATAGGGGGCGTACCTTTTGCAATCAATAGGACAAAAATCCAGACTAGCTGATGGAAAACCTCCATAAAACTATGCCAAATATGGGAATTGAATGCAGGACTTCATGCTCAGCAGACGCACTTGCGTCCACTTAACCGAACAGTATTTATGAAATAAAATTAAAGAATAAGACGGCGGAGTTAGTTCTGAGTGTGTTAGCACTAACCGGCGGAGTCTTCACTAACGATACGCAGCCACAACACAGACATGAGCGTGCGCGCTGTCTCCACCAGCGAGCGCACGCGCGGCCCCCCGCCCCCCGCCCCGCGCGCGCCCCCCTCCCCGCGCGCCTCCACCGCACGCAACCAGCGAGATTGCAGCTCTAGCACCAGCGGACAGTCTGCGGAATAACGGTGGTCATAACATACTACCCTGTGGTACTCCAACGTAATGAGGTCGTAGTTGAATCGAAATGATTGTACATACTATAAAATTTTGTGACCGTCGTGTTTTTACTTCAATTCAATCAATATTATTTAAAGCAGTTTTATGCTGAACCTTACACCCATTGTAATCAATGAAAATTGAATGATGAACAATATCGAAAGCTTTGCATATGTCTTAAAACAGAGCTGAAGTTGTAATTGACGGCGGTACCTTTAGCGATCTCCTGCAGCTCCACGCTGCGGGACGTGAGCGGAGTCTTGATGTCGGCGAGGGGGGACCCGCGGTGCGGCACGGAGTAGAACATGAACCCGGAGCTGTTGGACCACAGCGACGCGCGCGCTGACAGCACGGCTCTGTCTTCTGGAGAGGAACGGGACACTTGTAGGACTCTTGGTTACTGTGGCATGCAGCGGCAGAGAAATCCACTGCTAGGTGGATATATTACATGGCAAGGTATGTCGCGTTAGTATCGCGGTCATTTGTTAGGTGACCACGCATTTACGAATTAGGTAAATAGCGAAGGAGCATTTTCTTATAACATTCGTGGGTTTTTTGCGTCCACGAGCTAAAGGTGCCATCGTCGTCGTAGGCTACACGATTGACTAGCTCAATACCGTTTTGTGATGTTGACTGACAGAAGGATATCGAAGCTACATGACACTAGTCATGGATGACACAATTTGTTCAGCAGCCCTTTACCGCATAAGTTATTATTATTTATTTATTTTATTTTCCCCCGCATAAGTTTACAAATCCCACCGAAAAACAAGTCGAACTTTGACTGAAACTGGCCCGGCTTGAAAAACTAAAAGAACACTAAACTATTTAAATAAACAAGACTCACCTTCATTATTTGAAGACAGGACTTCACTGTTCTCTCTTGTAACACCATGGTCTTCTATATTCCTATATTGTTCATCATTTCTTACACTTATATCTATAAACTCTGAATCTTCATTAGACCTAGTCTGTCTATTGTCTAAAACATCACTGTTTTGCGTACAGCCATACATTTCATTATCATTATGTTTAATATCGTAGTTTATGTCTAAATCTATGTTATTTTCATCGTCTTCGTTAAAGCTACTGTTACCGGAATTGTTATTGTTTCTGATCTCGTTCATTTCATCTATATTTCTCAGTTTAGTTCCACCGTGTGTGGTGCAGGTGGCGCTGTTGTGTTCTTTAATGAAAGTGTTCAGTAGATGGTTACAGTTCCCGTCTCTTTGCTCCTTGTTCGTATGAACTACGTCGTTGTCGCTATATCTGCTATATTTATTGTCTACACTACTACAAATATTATTATTTATGTTATATTCTCTATCACTTTGGTCCTCGGAATTATTGTTTATTTTACTTTGTTGTTGAGCATCACTTTTGTTTATTTTCAAATGAGCTTCGTAAGCTGGAACAAAGATATTATGTCAGTAAAATGTGTGATTTGCATTAAAACTAACCTCACATATTGATTTAAAAACAACAAGTTTTCTTTTTAAATCAATATGTGAGGTCTACAATGAAGGGCTGCGGGTTGTTCACAAGAGATACCGCGGACTCGACATAAAGGGCTAAGAAGGAACATGGGTGGTTATAAGTCAGTAGAAGTCTGACACTCCCTTTCGCTCTGCCCAAGAGCGGGAGGGGTTATTTGATAATTTAAAAAAAAGAAACTACAATGAACAGAAAATAATTGTAAAAAAGCTAGGAATTTTGTCAAAAATCGAATAGAGATAAGGAGCTGGTAATAATCGATATTCGTTTTTACTTTGTTGTCTTAGAACTGGCGACATTTGTTGTCTTAGAAGAAGGAACATAGGTGGTTTTAGTCAGTAGAAGTCTGACACTCCCTTCCGCTCTGCCCATGAGCAGGGGGGGTTATTTGATGATTTTCCACCCACCAAAAAAAAAGGAGTGTTACCTTGGCAATAGATCTGCTTGATGAAGAGGCCGCCCTTGGAGTGTCCCACCCACACGACGGGTCTCTTGCCCACGCCCAGCGCCAGCAGCTGTGACATCATCTGTTCGGCGCGCTCGTGCAGGCGGAGTCTGGTCAAGAGCGATATATATATTATTACGACGGTCATCTAGAATCTTCGGGAAACCTCGCTAATAACTGTGAAGTCGCGTAAATTCTAGTAGGTAGAGTAGTAAGTACCTACTTACATTCTGTAGGTAATAGTCCACGCGCGGCGTCAGCGGCATTTGACATTGTAATTTCGACCGAGGGCATAAAGTAACTTCTTCCTTGTTGGTTCTTTTATCTTTAAGTTTATTTTTTGTTGTTAATGTTTTTTTGTGAATGCTTGCTTCAGAATAGGGAATTTTCTCGAATATCTTTTGATTGTTTGGGGTATAAAAGGACCGACAGAGGACGAAGTGAGACAGTTCACTTTTAAGCGAGACAACGAAAGGTTCGAAGAGATATCTAGTGCGACAAAGTGTTCAGAAGTGTTGAAGTGATTGTGTATTAGTGTTTTGTGAGTTATAAAGTTAATTCATGTGTTTAATTGGTAGTGTTTTTATTTATCCCTTATCCAGGCTACTAACAATATGTTACCGTCAGAGACCGAATCAGGCCAAACTAGTTTGTCCTAGACTCTAGACCAAACTAGGACTCATCACGAAATAGCGATCTCCATAACTAGAAGGTTACCAGGTATCGATAATGCTACTTTTTCACCAGACTATGTGCTATACAGCTATGCTGCGAGGATGTAATAGCTAGCTAAGCTGTGAAACTATGTGACCGTTTCCACTGATGCTAAGCTATGTACGTAGCTGTGTGAGGAAGTGGTGATATATGAAGACGCGCCTCCGTAAATTGCGCGAGGAAAATATATAGGGGAATAATATGTAGTAGGGAAGCATAGCAGGCATCCATAGCACGCATCTATACCACGCATCCATAGCACACAACCATAGCAGCATCCATCCATATAAAAACTGTAGCTTGGTTTTATTTTGTTTTTCTGGCATTCAAATATGCCTGTAGTGGTCTAATTGAAATAAATGCTTTCAGTTTGAGTTTATGAAGACAATAGAGCATACGGGTGAAATGAAACGCATCTCACCTCTTGGTGCCCCTAACCCAGAGCGGACGCCACAGATATGGGTCGCTAGTGTAGTTGACGGAGATGACCCTGGCTCCGGGGAAGTCTTCCTTGATCCAGTCGCGTGGCCAGCAGTGGGAATAGCAGGCGTCGCAGACACAGCCACACCCCGCCTCGCAGCCTCCCTGCAACCTGCACCTACACACCTGCACTCTACACTGACACTCCTCACTACACCCATCTAAACTACATTTAAAGCCGTTGTATGTAAACGTATCACAGTTGGTATCACAATCGTTCTTGAACAGTTCTGTCACGAACTTTGCTTGGGTCTCATAGTTGTTGACATGGAGAAGAGTGTTGTTATAGAACTGCTCCGTGATCAAGGAGTTCTCGTGAGGGAGGATCTTCTTGAAGCAGCCGTTAAGTTGCTTGAACGTGACGTTGTCGTTTTGACTCGTGTCGTATTCGTATGCGTGCGGCGCGGTATTGTTGGCGTGTGTTTCCGGAGTGCACTGGCATTTGTCTGTGGAATGGTCTCTCAGAGGTACTTTGGTGGGGTCTAACTTGTATTTGGTCCTCCATTCTCCTTGACGCCACGTGTTGCCCAGGGAGCCTAGAAAGAAATAATAATAGTCAGTCATATTTTGTACATCTTTGACAGTTGGTGTGAGTGGTCAGAAACCTTGAAGTAGAGTATTCTTGCCTCTTTACATGTACCTAACTAAGTCGGTAGTTAAGTCGTTGGTCCCAGAGGATATTTGTACATCTTGGGTAGTCGGTACAGGTTGCCAGTGGTCCGAAAGTTAGACAACCAGTCTTGTCCAGTAACTGAGCTGCGAAGGATGGCAGTACCTCTTAAGTTTTGAGCTGGATCCGATAACACTAGAAGACCACCTGAACATAATTGCAGGCAGAACAGGCAGGTGAAGAAAACTTTAACCGGGAGGACGGGTTTCAACTGTCGAGAGCCTGGAATCCAGTAGTTCAACTGTGCAAAAACCGAAAAAGTGTCGAAAAAAGTTCGCGAGTGGACACAGTGAGTTTTGTGTGTCGGGAACAGAATCGTGTAGTGAGTGACAATGGTAGTGGTGCCAAACGCAAAAAACGAACTAGAAAGAGGGTAGACCGTTTTGTCTGCTCATAAACATCCACCCGCAATGACTTCAGTTTATCCGTGATCATGGTGCTTGTAACAGCGCCGAAATATCGGGAACTCAAAACAACAATCAAACATGGTAAATATCCCGTTTATGATATTAATAGTAGGTGAAGATGAACAGCACTTCAGGACTTCCGAGCTATGAAGTCCTCGTTCACGCAGACTTCTCTATGATAGGGAATGGGCTGTAATCTACCACGCGGGCGCAGTGCAGGTTGGTAGATGTCACATGTCGTCGAATATTTAGTTCAAGGACATGCAGGTTTCCTCACGATGATTTCCTTCACCTTTTTAAGAGCAGTGGTGATGAAATAAATTATGACTCAAAGTAAAGTGGATCCCACGAACTACACGTCCACCAGTGGACCCTAGCAACAAGGGTATAGGAAGTAAGACAATGATAATACATTCAATCCCGAAATGTAACGACCTACTTAATTTGTGAATAAAATTACCTCTAACTAGGTGGCGGAGGTTAGTCGTAGACATTGAATTAATGATACATACCTATATTTGAAAGAATATAGGTAGCTTAACATAAGTTCTAAATATATTTTAAGGGTGTCACTAAATAGGGCACGCCACGATAGTGGCGGTAAGTCCCCTCTTTGAGGAGTGGCTGGAGAGGCGCCACGACGCCCTCACCTACCGTCTGACGCAGGTCCTCACCGGACACGGGTGTTTCGGGAGGTACCTGTACCGAATCAGGCGGGAGGAAACGCCCGGATGCTTCCACTGCGAGGATCGACCGGAGGACACGGTGGAGCACACTGTGGGCACACTGCTTGGGCAGAGCCCCGCCGTGTTCTCGTAGCGGCGGTCGGCGGCGGCGACCTCTCGCGTCCGGCCCTGGTGCAAGCCATGGGCCGGGGCGAAGAGGAATGGGACGCCGTCGCCTCCTTCTGCGAAGCAGTGATGCTAGCGAAGGAGGTGGCGGAACGAGAGAGGGAGAGAACCTCTCAACGTCCCAGCCGCCGCGGAAGGCGCTCCGGGCGTCGGGGGCCACGTGATGGCTTCCGGCCACCGTAGACGCGGGCCTGTGGACGGTGAGTAACGGGCTAGCTCGCCGTCCGGCCGTCGTCATGACGGCAACAGACCGTGTCGGCGACGCGTACGTGTTCCACGCGCGCCTCAAAGAGATGTCAGCAAGGAGGGGCCCGCAAGGGCCGACGCCCGACGGGGCCGCGGTATTTTGTACTAGATTATGTGGCCTCGGCGCAAGGGCAAAGAAGGAACATGGGTTCGGTTTTTTAGTCAGTAGAAGTCTGACACTCCCCTTCGCTCTGCCCAAGAGCGGGGGGGGGGGTCATTCGATGATTTTCCAATTTTTTCCAAAATTATAGAAAAGGTGATATATAATAGCCTTTCATCATTTTTTAAAAAGCATGATCTCATAGCCAGAGAACAATTTGGATTTAGGAAAGGTAAATCAATTAATATGGCGATTTATGATGCGATCCGGACAATCGTATCTAATGTTGATGCTAGAACTCCAGTGGCGGCTCTGTTTATGGATATGTCTAAAGCCTTCGACCATGTAGATCATAGTATACTGATAAACAAATTAGAGCGTTATGGTATCAGAGGGACGGCTTTAAACTTACTTCAATCTTATCTTTCCAATCGCACTCAAATCACAGCGATAAATAGGCTATGTGCAAAGTCGAAAGTCGAAAGAACATATATGTCGCGTCCTAGGAGAACTACTTACGGTGTGCCCCAGGGTAGCATTCTTGGCCCTCCATTATTTAACATTTATATTAATGATATGCCGAAGGTCAGTAAGCACCAGATGGTCTTATTTGCTGATGACAGCACTATTTTATTCTTTAATAATGACATAAATATTCTTGAAAATGACATAAATAACGATCTTAAAAATATAATAAACTGGTTAGTTAGTAATAATCTTAAAATAAATCTTGACAAAACTAAAATAATGACATTTAATCAACGATCAAATAAACCGAAACTTAATATACAATATGAAAACGTGGCAATCTCTGAAACTGACGTCACAAAATTTCTGGGCCTGTATATAGACAATCATTTGACTTGGAAACACCATATCGACACTTTATCTAAGAAGCTAAGTCAATTTGCGTTTGCTTTGTACAAACTTTCGAAAACGGTAAACCGCCTTACAGTACGAATAGCTTATAATGCTTATGTTGCTTCTAGCATTAGGTATGGAATCATATTCTGGGGCAACTCCACTGACAGAGACATTGCTTTTAAAGCTCAGAAGAAATGCTTGCGATCGTTTACCAAGCTACAATCAATTGATAGCTGCAAACCATTGTTTGAGGAACTTGGTCTGCTGACTCTACCGTCTATGTACATATTTGAAATGGGAGTGTTTGTTCGCTGTAACCTACATTTATATGAAAAACTACGTTCTCAACGTTATCAGAATACCATTCATGTTAATTCTCATAAAACCGCATTTTTCGGGAAAAGTGTGCTAGGAATGGCCCCAAAAATATACAACAATATACCAGCAGCTATTAGAAATAAAGAGAGTCTAGGTTCCTTTAAGAGGTCTTTATTTAAATTTCTATTAGATAGATGTTACTACTCCATCACTGAGTTTACTTCGGATAAACGGAGGTATGACGATTCCGACTTGCTGGTTAGTCATTTATGATTTTATTGACTGAGTAACGACTGTGTTAATTTTGTATTTATTTCAAATTGTGATGACCTATTTACTGACATATTTTTTATTTTATTTTTATTTCTTATTGTACCTACTTGACATATATTATTTTGAATTATTTTTATTGTGATCTGTTGACATGCCACTTTAAATTATACGTAATTAATATGTTAATGTAATTTTGTACGCCATCTAATGGCAAAACATAGTGCTCATTTTAACAAAGACTATCTGTAATACTTACCTATGTTTTACAAAATAAATAAATGAAATGAAATGAAATGAAATTTTCCACCCACCAAAAAAAAAAGGGTGTCACTAAATGCCTGTCGGGGCTGAGTTGCCTGTCGGGGCTGCGGATGCATGTCGCGGCCTCGGCACAAGGGCGAAGAAGGAACATGGGTGGGATTTAGTCAGTACAAGTCTGACACTTGATGATGCTGTGCTGTGTGTTTCCCGTAGCACAGCCCCGTGCTGAGTGCTAAACTGCTTGTCGCAGTCACGACGGACGTGCAAGATGTTCAAATTTTTAGGGTTCCGTACCTCAAAAGGAATAAACGAAACCCTTATACTTAGGATCACTCGTGTGATCGTGTGTCTGTCTGTCTGTCCGACCATTCCCCCCCGCCCCTTATCTCCGAAACTACATACAGAAATTAGTTCAACACGTATAGATTACAGAAAAACCTTTAGGTCACGGTACGGAACCCTTCCTGTGCAAGTCCGACTTGCACTTGGCCAGTTTTATTTGTTACTAGCTTTTGCCAGCGGCTTCGCCCGCGTGAATTTGACGATTTTCCATACAAACTTTCATCCCCTATTTAACTCCCTTAGGGGTTGAATTTCAAAAAATCCTTCCTTGTCTACATTATAAAGGGAACCTCTGTGCAAAATTTCAGCTTTCTAGGTACAAGGGTTTGGGCTGGGCGTTGATGAGTCAGTCAGTCAGTCAGTCAGTATGTCAGGACTTCTCTCTTTATTTATATAGATTCCGATTTCTTAATATTTTATTTTCTTACGAGATCAAATCAAAATCTTAAAAAGAACCTTCCCTTCTTTCTAGTGCGCTTCCTTGCAGCTCGGATGATCATCATCATCATCATCAAAAGCCTATTAATGTTCCCACTGCTCGAACCCAGGCCTCCTCTCTTTGAGAGGAAATGGGCTATAATCTACCACGCGGGCCCAGTGCGGGTTGGTAGATGTCACATGTCACATGTCTTCGAATTTTTGGTTCTAAGACATGCCGGATTTCATCACGATGTTTTCTTTCACCGTTTTGAGAGCAGCGGTGATGAAATAAATTACACAAAGTAATGTGCCTGCCTGGGTTCGAACCCACGATCTACTGTTCGTAAGTCGGGGCCGCCACCACTGGGGCACCGCTGCTGATGGGATAGGACGAAGTATTTCTTACCGTAAAGTCCGTGCACGAAGATGACGTCGAGCGCGTGCGCGTGCCCGGGCGCGTGCAGCACCTCGCACTCCACGCGCGGCTCGGGGTGCAGGTGCGCCGAGCTCGCAGCCCGGGCCTTCGCCACGAGCGGCGGCGCCTTGCCAGCTGCACAGGGAGATACATTATGTAGCGCCATCTATGACGCCGCTTATGAACTAAACTGACAAATCTTTTATCATGCTGTTAAAACGTTACACTATAATAGGGTTATGGTAGTTGACTAAAAAATAATAATTAGTCCGTCAGATAGATTTCCAAAAAATATTGGAAGCATACTTTTTTACGTACACAAAAAAATGTAGACGATACAGAGCTTTGAAAAGTCGTGTGACGAGGCCTGGCGAGCACACGGCGCAGCAGCACGCCACACGTACGCCACAGGCACGACACGCACCTAAAACTGCGGAGACACAACGCGACGCTACACAACGCTACGCTACGCTACATGAAGCACGCACTTACCGGTGATCTGCGCGCGGCGGGGGAGGGGCGCGGCGAGCACACGACGCAGCAGCACGCCACACGTACGCCACAGGCACGACACGCACCTAAAACTGCGGAGACACAACGCGACGCTACACAACGCTACGCTACGCTACATGAAGCACGCACTTACCGGTGATCTGCGCGCGGCGGGGGAGGGGCGCGGCGAGCACACGACGCAGCAGCACGCCACACGTACGCCACAGGCACGACACGCACCTAGCACTGCGGTGGGACAACGGAACAAGTTAGATATGGACCCATCGGTATAAACACTTATACAGGGCGTAAAGAAAATATCAAACATCTTCTACATAGGTATACATCTATACAAATAAAATTGAAGTCTATGTAGTGTGCCTATTCGTATTATCAAAATTACAACATTTTACTGAATGCGTAAGAAGTCATGTGCTAATAGTCACATGGCTTTTACGCTATGTGTCAATAAATAGGCACATGACTTCTTACGCATTACGTAGATGTCGCCAGCCCAGTTCCATTTGAGTTTGGCAGCCGTGTGACTCCTCCCGCTCTAGGCAGAGCGGTAGGGAGTGTCAGACTTCTACTGACTAAGACCCACCCATGGGTGAATGTGCTCCGGAAAACAAAGGGCTAAGAAGGAACATGTTCCTTCTTAGCCCTTTGTTTTCCGGAGCCGCGGTATCTCTTTCGACATCCCGCAGCCCCGGCAGGCGTTGGCCCTTCCATTTGGTTTCAGACCTCATTCACCTTCGGTTCAGACTCACACATCATGACCATTCTCTAAATCATATCATAATGCACTTTGGGTCAGCAATAAGTTTCACTCCATCCTCTAAGGGCTCGTTTACGGAGACTCGGGGCGTCGCGCGGCGCGTGCAGAAGGCTCGTCTCGTGCTTTTTTATTAATTTACTGAGAGACGGGTCCACCGCAACAAACGCTGCATTTTAAACTAACGTGCGAAAATAGCTTCTCCTAAAATCGAAGATTGAAATCGTTAACGTTTTCATACATAACCATGTGTTTGAATTAAAAAGGCAGCACGCGCCGCGCGACGCCCCGCCTGTACGTAAACATGCACTTAGCCCTTCCATTTTGTTTCAGACCTCATTCACCTTCGGTTGAGACTCACACATCATGACCATTCTCTAAATCATATCATAATGCACTTTGGGTCAGCAATAAGTTTCACTCCATCCTCTAAGGGCTCGTTTACGGAGACTCGGGGCGTCGCGCGGCGCGTGCAGAAGGCTCGTCTCGTGCTTTTTTATTATTTTACTGAGAGACGGGTCCACCGCAACAAACGCTGCATTTTAAACTAACGTGCGAAAATAGCTTCTCCTAAAATCGACGACTGAAATCGTTAACGTTTTCATACATCGCCATGTGTTTGAATTAAAAAGGCAGCACGCGCCGCGCGACGCTCCGCCTGTACGTAAACATGCACTAACGAGTACCTACGGCTATTTACTAGGTACTTCAAGATATGATTTACTATGATTACAGGCCCCCGATAATTCATGCGAAGTCGCGAGAGGGTCCGCGAGGCGTATCGTTGACTCATTATGTCTATTCTTAGCAGAAACTCTACGATATCTGCGAGTCTATGTGTCTATGAGCAGGGCTTCAAAAGTGGCCACTTTAGCAAATAATTCAGTATTCGATTCTCGTCTCAAATAATATGAACAGCGTTAAAATTCGTACAAATGGTTACAGATGCAGTGCCTATTATAAAAGGTTCGTTTTACGCTTTTTAACGCAATTCATATTGTGATCTGCTAAAGTGAACATTTAAGTGCATGTTTACGTACGCGCGGCGCGGCGCGCGGCGCGGCCGGCGACGCGATCCGCACTAAATTCAAACGTATGGCGGTGTATGAGTGCGTTCACGGAGAAGCGAATTTATACGCGATTGCTTGAATTTGAGGCGGCGGCCGCGGCGGCGAACGCGGCGGCGGCCGCGGCGACGGACGCGGCGATGCACGCGGCGGTTTATTCTCGATGAAGCGATGCCCGCGACGGAACTTGGCCTTGAAAATTCGCGGCGGCCGCCGCCGCGGCCGCCGCGCCGCGTCTCTATGTACACCGTCGTACATTGCCATACGTTTGTGTTTGCGCGAACGATGATATCTGCCGCTGCACGCATCGCCTGTTCGTGAACACAAAATTCGCTCGACGCGTCGCCGGCCGCGCCGCACGCCGCGCCGCGCGTACGTAAACATGCACTTAGAGCCCCAGGTCCAAGATGGAGGTCCATTTAACAGTTGATCTCGATGGTTTTATAAGTTCAGTAAAACAATTGTTATTTATTTAACTTCTTACATCCTACTATCCTACTTCCTACTAATATTATAAAGGCGAAAGTTTTTGAGGATGGATGGATGGATGGATGGATGGATGTTTGTTACTCTTTCACGTAAAAACTACTGAACGGATTTGGATAAAATTTAGCACATAGATAGTTTATAACCTAGATTAACACATGAAATTTTTATCCCAGTAGTATGATACCGTGGGACAATTATCGAAAACTATGCGGGCGAAGACCCGGGCATGAGTTAGTATTCCATAATGTAACATAGGTACATAGTTCACAGTTCACACACATCAAAAAGTGTTTTTGCCCGGTTCGCTAATGGCTTGCGAAGTTGCGACTTATGAAAGTACTTACTTGAAATTGTTTGCAAAATTCGTAATGTTTTTTTATAATAATTGACGTGAACGGGTCGTGGCCAACAGCTAGATAATAGATCATTTTTCAAACTCAAACTCAAACTCAAATATTTTATTTCAATTAAGCCATTACAGGCACTTTTGAATGTCAGAAGGACGGAAGAAGAACGAAACTACGAGTGCAATGCGTCATCCCGAAAGCCACCACGCCGAACCACACGCCACCGAATGCCTGCAACAACGAACACTGCGAGCACGAAAGCACGCAGCGACGCAAACCGCAACAACGAATGCTCGAGACCCCGAATCACGGAACAACGAATGCACGCCGCAACGTGCAACCGCCGCCGCCCCGCGACCCGGAGCCCCGCACACCCGCCGCCACGGCCCACGCCACCGCGCGCCCCCGCTCCCACACCACTCGCCGCCGCCGGTAACATCCGGCGCCGCGCAGCCCGACGCAGCAACTCCCGAAACGACGCATTGCACTCCTACGCTACAGTCACAATCACAAGGCATAATAACTTGTGAAAGTACTGTAGTTGCCAGTTCCCTAACGTAGATCTCATGAAGAAGAACGGGCAAGAAACTCCATGGACACTCTTTTAAATTAGAATTTGTTACAAAATCTTGGTACATTATATCATTCATGTTGAGATGGTATATTATGTGAGAACTATGTAGCAAGACGTGCAAAATAAGAGCGTCCAGAGTAAAAAGATATAATAAACAAATCAAAAAGAAAAATATATTTACACCATGGCAACTAAGGAATGACCAGTCTCCACTGACAGCGCCCGTTCACGAACATGACGCATGGATCAGCACCATCTAACTCAACCATTTTGAAGGGAACTAAATGATCCGACACACCCGCCACCATCAGCGAGACATTTGAGTGAGCATGACATTCTCTCAGCCACCAGGGCAACGTCACTAAAATATAACTAAATGTAAAATGTAAAAAGGGGCTTTATAGTACTCACACATGTGCCATGCAATTATACAATATTAAGACATTGAATCTATACAATGCAAAGATATTTTTACAATCTTCTGCAGCCTCTACAATAACTTCACATGATATGATAATCGATTTAATTGCCCCTATGGTTGTGGAGCAGGACCAGCATGGAGCCAAGCATTTTTATCATCAATGTAATCCCCCAACTTATAGTAAGCTTGCCTACATAGTGTGCGTTTAATACAAGATTTAAATTTTGTCTCATTTAGTTGAAGAATGTGAGGGGGTATTTTATTGTAACATTTTAAACAGTACCCCATGAAAGATGAGTCTACTTTAGCTAGCCTGAAACCTGGCTGAACTAGTTGGTCCCTATTTCTCGTATTATAGTGGTGTCTATCACCTCTTTTGCTAAATAAATGCAGATTTTTCCTGACGTACATGATGTTTTCATAGATGTATTGACAAGGTACTGTCATGATGTTAATTTCCTTAAACAGCTCTCTCAGAGATATATGGCTCTAATGGCTCTTTTCTGCAGAATAAATATAGACTCGATGTCTGCAGCCCGTCCCCATAGTAAAATACCGTATGACATAACACTATGAAAATAGCTAAAATAGACTAGTCTCGCGGTATCTACGTCAGTAAATTGACGGATTTTCTTAACAGCATAAGCTGCTGAACTCAGCCGTCCTGCAAGAGATGTTAAATGCGGACCCCACTGCAGCCTTGAGTCAATCGTTATCCCCAAGAAAACAGTTTCATTGACAAATTCTAGTTTCTCTTGATTCAATACTATGTCACAATCAGTACTTTTGACATTTGGTAGAGCAAATCTTATGCACTTCGTTTTTTCCCCATTTAATACTAAATTATTAACGGTGAACCAATTATGAACCTGCAGTAAGGCGTTATTTACGGCATCAAGATTCGTGGCACGTCTGTTTACCTTAAAAATTAAAGAAGTATCGTCGGCAAACAATACCATTTCAGGTTGGTTTTTAAATAAATGGGGTAGATCATTAATATAGACTAAAAAGAGAAAGGGACCTAATATCGAACCTTGTGGCACACCCATGCTTACTTTTAAGCCCATTGAATTGACACCATTTATTTGTACTTGCTGATGTCTATCGCTTAAATACGATTTCATTAAACTGAGCGCAAGATTCCCTAAACCGTCATGTTTGACATTTAGTTAAGTACCTCATTAGACAAAAGATGCCATTCCATATGTTTACCCACGATGTAACGGAGAAGGTATATGCGTTTAGCCCATTCCCTCTCAAAGAGTGGAGGCCTGCTGTGTCCCAGCAGTGGGAACATTAATAGGCTGTTGATGATGATGATGAGGAATTTGATTTTCACGCCAGTTAAGCAGTTGACTTCTTTGTCTCAACACGAGGGGTCAGATAATGCTGGATGCTGGCCGTTACTTCACGCTATTCATAGAACGTTACACGGCCAAGGTTGGAAGCCATACAAGTCATACAACACCATGTACATTAGTGTACTTCTACGTCATACACTTGCCAGCACCTGCCGCCTGCCTAGGGTTGCCGACCCACCGTTAATATACAGAAAAGCATCTGAAAGTCTGGTTCTTCTAACCTAAACTAACATAGTAGATGTGTTGCTGCGGAGTTTGTCCCGCCACTTCTTCTTTCCAGCTAAACGTGTCGAAGGGTGGGCGTTTTGGGGGACTGTCTCTTGTAAATAAGTAAAGTAAATTTTGACATTCGAAAAGTGCTGATTATCAGCCTAGTTTGAATAAGTGACTTTTGATTTTGATTTTTTTGATTATGATGGAGTCGGCTTCCAGTCTAATCGGGTTCCGCGGAATACCAGTATTTTAAATAGAGTGATGGCCTATCTGACCTTCAGAACCCTGTGAATACTGGGTCAGACTTCTTCTGACTAAAAACCACCCTCGTGTTGTTTCTTAGCCCTTTGTGTCTGGGACCGCAGTATGTCTTGCGCCTCAGCAACGTTGCTGACATCTCATTGAGCTGCGCGTGGAACACGAATGCACCGTCGACACGGCCTATCGCCATAAGACGGGCGGACGGCTCGCTAGCCCATTACTAACCATTACCCATTAGCCCATTACTCACCGTCCAGAGGCGCGAGGCGGGCCTGTGGACGGTGAGTACCTACGGTGGCCGGGAGCCGTCATGTGGCCCACGACGCCCGGAGCGTCTCCCGCGTCGGCTGGGACGAGAGGTTTTCTCCCTCTCACGTTCTGCCACCTCCTTCGCTAGCATCACTGCTTCGCAGAAGGAGGCGCCAGCGTCCCATTCCCCCTCGCCCCGGACCATGGCTTGCACCAGGGCCGGACGCGAGAGGTCGCCGCCGCCAATCGCCGCTACGAGAACACGGCGGGGCACCGCCCAAGCAGAGCAGACCTCCACAGTGTGCTCCACCGTGTCCTCCGACCCTTTACTGGTAAGTAAAGGGTCGGAGGACACCTCAGAGGGGAATAGTTTATTAATTCCGTACGTGAAGTGGAAACTATGTTTTTCCTACTCCTTCGCTATTCTTTTCTGATTAATTTCGTTGCGGGATCCAAGACAGTTAAAATCGTTTCTCTGGGACCTCGTCGGGCTTCATTGTCTCGGCGCTTTTCTTGTGGTCGCCACCTTTGGTCGCCACTGTTGATTCTGGCTAACAGGAGTTACAGTGGTTTGGGAATAGTGTGGCGGGCTTGTCTAGTTCTATACGTGAGCAGCCCTACATTGCCTACACGCTGAACTCAGGCAAGCGGTCTGATAGTTACGTACAAAAACACTTAGCAGATTCTCTAAACGGATTACCTTGCACGACATAATAGCACGACACAAGCCGGTGACGAGGTGAGCAGAGTGTGCTACGTAACTGTAGGCTACGTCAACGTTGCAAGGGCATTGTTCACAAAATCTAAATTATCGTTTTTAGGGTTCCGTACCTCAAAAGCAAAAACGGAACCCTTATAGGATCACTCGTGTGTCTGTCTGTCCGCCATCCCCCCCCCCCCCCCTAATTTCCGAAACTACTGGGCCTAAAATTCTGAAAAAAATACAGAAATTAGTTCAACACGTATAGATTGCAAGAAAACCTATAAGAAGTCATGATACGGAACCCTTCATGTGCAAGTAGGTGCCTCTACTTATGCTAAATTTTATCGTTATCCGTTCAGCCGCAAAAATCGACGGTTTAAAAACGTGCTCAAATCGCGGAGAGACTTGGTACACAATGTCGTCACCCATCTATGACCTGACCCCGGCAAGTGTTGCTTTACCTTGCAGATAGATAGGCGCTTGCAGCTGTTTTACCGACAACCCTAATAATAATGCGCAGTTTTAGTTATTTTCCTATTACAATAATAATTATCTCGAGAGGTTTGCAATAAATTATGATCAAAACAAGAGCTATCTCAAGAGGATTGCAATTATAGATAAAAGATATTAACGGCATCTTATCGAAATACAATGGATACTTAGATTCACAATAATAATATCTATATAAGTAAAAAAAGAAGTCCTGACTGACTGACTCATCAACGCCCAGCCCAAACCATTGGACTTAGAAAGCTGAAATTTTGCACAGAGGTTCCCTTTATAATGTAGACAAGGGATAAGGAAGGATTTTTCAAAATTCAACCCCTAAGGGAGTTAAATGGATGGCTTATGGATGTCAAACATGGAGTCTAACACAACAGGATATACGCACATTAGAGACCTGCCAACATGGGATGGAAAGAAGTATGCTCAATATTAAGTTAAGAAATAAAATAAATCTTGAAACGATCAGGAAGCAAACTAGGGTTACTGATGTGACATATTGTGTCAAGAACCTAAAGTGGAGATGGGCAGGCCTTATGATGAGGAGCAAAAGAGACAAGTGGGCCAAGGATGTGACCGAATGGTGTCCAAGAGAACACAAACGAAGGAGAGGAAGACAGCGTCGGAGATGGGAAGACGATTTAAAACGAATAGCGGGTGCCACATGGAGAAGGAAGACACACGACCGCATTCTATGGCAGGCTTTAGGGGAGGCCTATGCTGAGTAGCAAGACAATCTTCGTGAAGCCAGTGTCTATGTTAAATATTTTATTTTACTTTAGTATATAAGAACGTGTTTTGTAAGATTGTTTAATAAAGGCTTTATTATAAAAGGGAGTTAAATAGGGGATGAAACTTAATTTGGAAAATCGTCATTTTCACGCGGGCTAAGCCGCTGGCAAAACCCAGTTTATGTATAAGAGCAGCGGTGGCCCAGTGGTGGCGGCCCTGACTTACGAACAGTAAGTCGTGGGTTCGAACCCAGGTTGTTCAAAATAGATACCGCGCGGCTTCGGCACAAAGGGCTAAGAAGGAACATGGGTGGTTTTTAAGTCAGTAGAAGTCTGACACTCCCTACGGCTCTGCCCAGAGCGGGAGTCATTTGATGATTTCACACCCTCCAAAAAAAAAAGGCAGGCGCATTACTTTGTGTAATTAATTTCATCACCACTGCTCTCAAAACGGTGAAGAAAAACATCGTGAGGAAACCGGCATGTCTTATAACCAAAAAATTCGAAGACATGTGACATCTACCAACCCGCACTGGGCCCACGTGGTAGATTATAGCCCATCGCTCTCCTAGAGAGGAGGCCTGAGTCCCTGCAGTGGGAACATTATAGGCTGATGATGATAATGTATTTTATACTAAATGTGGGTCAAGAGAAGAGAAGCTAAGCTATAACATAACATCACGCCAGTTATTGTGTCTAAGCAGAGAGGTACCTAATAGTGCACCTAAATTTCGTCAGTTACCTATTTTAAGTCACGTAGGGGCAAGCCTGGTGAAGGTTGCGGGGATCCGCTGGATGCGAGACGCACGGGACCGGTCAATGTGGCGTCACTTAGGGGAGGACTATGTCCAGCAGTGGACGTCTTTCGGCTGAAATGATGATGATGATGATGATGAAGGGGCAAGCCTATTGCCATCAACCGGACACAAATCCCGACTCGTAGGCTGCTACTGAGAAATTACAAGTGGAATAACCCAATTCCATTTTATTCGACCTGGGTTTCGCACACGGGTTGAGGCCACTAGAGTTCACTAGACCGACGAGGCGACATATTCTAAATAATTATAATATTTTAAACGCGGCAGTAACCCTGTTTACTCATTACCTTTTCACGCCTACACGGCTGAACAGATTTTGATGAAATCTGGCAGTCTGGCACATAGAACTAGGTACCTACACGTTTTTTTTAAATGGGACTGTCGCGTTTTCTTAGGTTAGTCTGTGGATGGGTGACCGCCCAATACGAAGTTTCCTCCGTGCCTCGGAAAACACGATAAGCCGTTGCCATTTGGTCCCGGGCTCCCGGCTAGTCAAATAAAAATGTAGTTAAATAATTAAAAAACCCGACTGAAAAAACTGAAAATCTAAAAACAAGCACGTTTTAAATTAAACAAAACTTGGAAGCAGGCGGGGTTCATTTGAATATTAAATTATGAAATGAAAATGGAATGGACCCCTGCCTGCTTCCAAGTTTTGTTTAAACAGACAGATAATAATATGGCGAAACTATAAGGGTTCCTAGATGACTACGGAACCCTTAAAATCCGCATCAAAATCCGTTGCGTAGTTTTAAAGATCTAAGCTCTTATGGACAGACAGCGGGAAGCGACTTTGTTTTATACTATGTATGTAGTGATAGTGATGATACTGAAGTCGTGAAAACTAATTCATACTTTTCTATAAAATACGGAAATCCCGACTATTCCTCTTAGCGTGTCGATGACAATTTAAATAGAGTCGGCCCAAAATTTGGCGACGAGTTTGGCACTTTCAGTAGCCTCCATCAACTCCTGTGATGTGCAAGTAGCAGGACAGGCTGGACACGATATCAAGTGCTCCATAGTCTGTGGGGCAAGACCACATTTACACTCCAGGGCAGAGTCGTCTGTGAGTCTCCACCTGAACAGGTTTTCCTTGCTTCGGCCTACCTGTGTCCGGAGTCTGTTTAGAGACCTCCAGGTTAGCCATGGCAACTCGTGTCCAGGTGGAAGATTTTCGGCAAGTGGCACAAATGGGTTGGGTAAGGCAACAATAACCGAAGAAGACCCGACTATATAACTGACAACAACGAACAAGCATATTAGATCAAAGACCATAAACATACTCTTGATACTCCAATGATCTACGACTTTGCACTGTAAACTCAACACAATAAAACGTTTAATTAAATAGCGTTGAAACTATCTTAGTGAAATGAGGAACACTATGTCAATCAGCTGTTTGTTTGGACGGCGGCCATCTTGCGCGCCATTGTCACAGGTCAACGACCTGCGGACACGTGTCTAGCTAAATAATTTACAATATTATGTGCTAAGTACTAGCATGTTATAATATAATATTTATGATAATGATCACATCTTCGGTAGGTACCTTTGCTAAATACATACATATTTTATATTAAACTCACGTGTCACGTAGGTACCTATTATCCTACTAATATTATAAACGCGAAAGTTTGTAAGAAAGTATCTAAGGATGTTTGTTACTCTTTCACGCAAAAACTACTGAACGGATTTGGATAAAATTTGGTACACAGATAGTTTATAACCTGGATTAACACATAGGATAGTTTTTATCCCGATTTTATCTTCCCGTGGCAAAATTTTCGAGTTGTAGTGGGTGAAGCCGCTGGCAACAGCTAGTTTTAAATAAATAAAAATCACGCGTGGGCGCTAATTTCCGAGACCACACAAACGATTTCAATGTTATTTTGCGAATATGTCATCATCATTCTCTTTTCATTTGGGGTCGGCTCAGCGAGTCCCTATAATGCCCGTCACAGTAAAGGCGCGGGCCCACCGCGGCGCATGCTGTGCACGGGCACGCGGCGCATTTTAGCTGCGTGTATTAATTTGTTTGGCAACGTGGGTCAACGTTTCCACTGGAATACACGTATATGACCAACGACTATGTATAGCGTGGCACAGCGCACGGAGAGGCTACGATATAACACAATAAGCGATTGTACATCGATAAGCGAGCTGTGCAAAGTCGTGGGTCATATTCGTGTACTTCAGTGGAAACGTAGACCCACGTCGACAGCGTTGAGCTATGTAACCACCTATTCAAGCAAGCCACGCATGTATCAATGACGTCAATTCATGCGTAGCCTCTCCGTGGGTTGCAGTGGACACAACCACATACATTTTCTTACAAAGCGAAGCATACTACACGTGCGTAGCCTCTCCGTGCACCGCGGTGGGGCCGCGCCTTAATGCACGTACCAGCAATGCACGACACTGGAATGTACAACACAGGAGTGTACGACACAGTAATCGGCGACATCGAAATTTTGGGACTTGGATACTAGGTAATTGAGCTAGGTAGTGCTGCCGAATTAAATTGTACTCCATGACGCTCGCTCGCTACGCTCGTGTTAGAAAGTGTATGTAAATCTATATGTATATGTATACATATCCACCAATTATTAAACTTGTCAGGATGATTACTAGTTATTTACTGTGTTCGAAAGTACCTCTAAAGAAATGTGTGTTGGGAACAGGGGTTTTATGAAGTAAAAGCACAAAAGACAAGACTATTCATTTTATTTCTTTTGGTCTTGTCAACTACATCAAACTCGATTCCATTCGCTAGGTTCCTAGTCTTCGTGGAGAAGAATGGACAAGAAACTCCACGGGAACATATTTTAAAGTAATAAGCAAAGACAACCTGACATTGTCTTGGACTGTCTCAAATTACAGTAATTTATCAGTTTACATAAACAACAATCAATATGAACCATATTATAGTACATATTTCTAACACATAATCATCAGTAATATTCATAGCATAATATCAATTAACTTACATGAACATTGTAGATCCTTTAGAGTAATACAAATAGGTTTCAGCTTTTACACATTTGGTATCTTCACAACTAGGCCACAATATGTAAACTTAATCCTTTCTATACACAATTTATATACACTTTGGGTCTGTCTTTACCCTTCAACAGTTGCAGCGTAACTCAACCTGAATTAGCGGTACTTCTACTTTTATAACCGTCAAATATTTAAAAGTACATCAACGACTACCACCATAATAAACCAATGGCAAATGGTTATTCATTATAGCTAAATATAGCATAAATAATAATTAACAAATCCTATGTAGTGAAACTAAAAATGTCTTAAGTTAATTTAGCAATATAATATGTTTTTATTTGTAATCTTTATGACTATCAGATAAAATATGAATATCAACCGATAGTTCAGAGAATTGATTGAAACTATTTAATTTATTATAATTGCAAGATAAAATGTAGGAAACATTATAAGTATCTTTTAATAATAACTATATAATTTATTGGAAACTTATAATAAATAAACATTTAACTTGACTTAACTATTCCAAATACCACAATAGTATTTGTGGTTCGGAAACCAAGTCTTTTAAGCTACAATAAAAGCTACTTCTATAAAATACGTCGGGATATAATATATCATTTGAATAATGTAAATTAGGTTTATTTGAAATTAGAACCTTTGTTTTTAAGATATTTTCGGTGATTATTAAATCAACAATATACTTGACTCAACGTCGCCCTACGTCATTGTCACTTGACATCTGACAGCCGACGTT
The DNA here is from genome assembly GCA_949316265.1 of Diarsia mendica. NCBI lineage: Eukaryota > Metazoa > Arthropoda > Insecta > Lepidoptera > Noctuidae > Diarsia > Diarsia mendica. The sequence goes on along the minus strand of OX438914.1, from coordinate 12,931,343 downwards.
GCTACGTTATTTTGGTCTGAATCAAGGAAATCTCAATTTTATATACTTGAACAATTAAAAACAGTGCTAAAATTACAAAAATAATTAAAAAGATATAACACGGCCATTCTGATATGTACTTCGTTCTCGAAGTACATTTTTTGATAAAACAATTCATCAATCATAAAACATAAAAAAATAAAGAGTTATTTATCTTTATACATTTTTCAATAAGATATAACATGGTCATTTTGCTATGTACCTGGTCCTTGAAGTACATTTCTGGCAATCAAATTCTTTGGTTTTAAAATGGTATATTATTGGCACAGCGACAGGCACAGCCACCTTTTTTTTATAAGGCACAGGCACAGCCACCTTTTTTTATAAGGCACAGCCACAGGCACAGTCACCTTTTTTTATAAGCCACAGGCACAGCCACCTTTTTTATTTTTTATAAGGCACAGCCACATTTTTTTATAAGGCACACCCACAGGCACAGCCACCCCTTTTTTTTTTGTAAGTCATGAGTCATAAGTCGTAAGTTATAAGTCATTTAATCATTTGATTAACCAGGTGCAATAGTTGTTATAAAAAATTTAGAGACTTAAATAGCGTCTTCAACAATAGCATTCTCATAGACCATTTCACCTGGCCTAAATCGTAGCTTGTCCTTAGAATTTACAATAATTATTGTTTCATTTTAAATAACACATCAAAATTTCTGTCCACATATATAAGACTTTATCGTGTACTGTTTCTTTGACTTTCATTTTTTTTAAATGTACCCAGATCGTAATCAATAGTATACTCTAACCATTGAATCATACAATCTCATTTACATCACCAAACCGTCACCGCTCGGTCAATCTGACAATATCATTGCGAATCTAGTTTACCATTTTGTACTATTCCATAATAAATACAGATTATTATTATTTTAACATATTATCTTAAATTTTTAGATTAATATCACGCCTTGTAATCCCCGAAGGGTTTAACCTACCTAATCAAGTTTAAACAAATAGGTAATCATTTAAATGAATAATTATCACATTGGTAATATTAAATAATAAAAATACTCAATTAGTAATACAACTTAATTAGTATTTTGCCATGTATTGCCACATCTAGTAAAAAAAATGGAACCCACTTTTGATTTGTGTCAGTGTTTGCTTGGCTGGTTATCAGCTACTACACATTTGTGTTGTTATTGTAATCGTTTATTCTCAAATTAGTTGTACGTTAATTTCTGCGTTTTCATAAACACGTTTTTTTTTTTATTGTTTTTTTTTTGCAAGTGAATTATTGTTTATTCTTGATGAGGATACCCCTGAGCATTGAAGAATAATAAAGTTCTTAATACATTAGCTAATATAATGGTATTAGTTTTTTTTTAAACATGTTTTCGTATGAATCAACAAGTCTTTTGTATTGATTAACTCAGTTAGACCGACTGACCCATAAATACGTTTCGAGAAAAAAAAATTCTACCCTCGTTATATGATTCAATCTTATCTATTTAGATCGTATTAGAATTTTATTGTAGTTTCAAACTTCATACTACGTAACGTTTATACATTATATTCACAATATTTATTTTGCGAGAACCAGAATTATCAAGGAAACAAATATTGTCATTGTCATTAATACTATTTACAAGAAGAGGTTCAAAAATAACGTCAGATATTTGAATATCTCCAATCCCATAATCTCATTAATTGAATTGAAGATGAGATACTTATTTATCTTTTATTGTATTATTGGATGTTTCGTGAAAACTAACAATCTGCATGAATTTGGGGGTACTAACCAAGCCAGGGTAATGCTTTGCATTACGAAAAATTTATAAATATTTTCATCACAAGTTTTGGATGTCTGGTAAGTACATTAAAAACTTTTAGAAAGAAGCTTAACTTTGAATCAACAATTTCCTAAATTATTCTAGTTTTATTTTTACAGTTTCTAGGATCTTTTATCACTACGTTATTAGAGAATAAATAAATTAAAATAAAACAAAGCCTCTAAAGGCCTTTACCGACATTAGCGAATTCGTACTGCTGCTTGATTTAAGCCATGGCTTGGCTGCCAAGTGGTTTCAGCAGCTTCTCAATCTCGCTGTCGGAGTACGTGCTGTCGACGTTCTCATCATAGCCAAGTCGAGGCGGTGAGCTATCGGCGTCACAGCTTTCATCATCACACCAGCAGCAGCTCCAGCATTGATCATGAAAATAAAACAGGAAGACCATTAGAAATTATATCAGAGAGCCAGAGACTGTCCCACTTCTGATGTTAGAAAGTGTATGTAAATCTATATGTATATGTATACATATCCACCAATTATTAAACTTGTCAGGATGATTACTAGTTATTTACTGTGTTCGAAAGTACCTCTAAAGAAATGTGTGTTGGGAACAGGGGTTTTATGAAGTAAAAGCACAAAAGACAAGACTATTCATTTTATTTCTTTTGGTCTTGTCAACTACATCAAACTCGATTCCATTCGCTAGGTTCCTAGTCTTCGTGGAGAAGAATGGACAAGAAACTCCACGGGAACATATTTTAAAGTAATAAGCAAAGACAACCTGACATTGTCTTGGACTGTCTCAAATTACAGTAATTTATCAGTTTACATAAACAACAATCAATATGAACCATATTATAGTACATATTTCTAACACATAATCATCAGTAATATTCATAGCATAATATCAATTAACTTACATGAACATTGTAGATCCTTTAGAGTAATACAAATAGGTTTCAGCTTTTACACATTTGGTATCTTCACAACTAGGCCACAATATGTAAACTTAATCCTTTCTATACACAATTTATATACACTTTGGGTCTGTCTTTACCCTTCAACAGTTGCAGCGTAACTCAACCTGAATTAGCGGTACTTCTACTTTTATAACCGTCAAATATTTAAAAGTACATCAACGACTACCACCATAATAAACCAATGGCAAATGGTTATTCATTATAGCTAAATATAGCATAAATAATAATTAACAAATCCTATGTAGTGAAACTAAAAATGTCTTAAGTTAATTTAGCAATATAATATGTTTTTATTTGTAATCTTTATGACTATCAGATAAAATATGAATATCAACCGATAGTTCAGAGAATTGATTGAAACTATTTAATTTATTATAATTGCAAGATAAAATGTAGGAAACATTATAAGTATCTTTTAATAATAACTATATAATTTATTGGAAACTTATAATAAATAAACATTTAACTTGACTTAACTATTCCAAATACCACAATAGTATTTGTGGTTCGGAAACCAAGTCTTTTAAGCTACAATAAAAGCTACTTCTATAAAATACGTCGGGATATAATATATCATTTGAATAATGTAAATTAGGTTTATTTGAAATTAGAACCTTTGTTTTTAAGATATTTTCGGTGATTATTAAATCAACAATATACTTGACTCAACGTCGCCCTACGTCATTGTCACTTGACATCTGACAGCCGACGTTGCTACGTTATTTTGGTCTGAATCAAGGAAATCTCAATTTTATATACTTGAACAATTAAAAACAGTGCTAAAATTACAAAAATAATTAAAAAGATATAACACTCGCATATTTAATAACACTAACATCTTCTGTCCCCAAAATTCCGGGCCTCCGCCGGCCTCCTTCGTCGGCCTACGGCCCGGTGCCCATGCCGCCCATAAAGGATACTGTCGCGAGACGGTCGTATTATAGGAACACGAAGAAAAAAAGAAGGAACCACGGAATTTTCCAGTATTTTATTGTATCACCCGTCCCTATTGTTACATGGCATTTCACCAAAAGCCATCACAATAAAACAATCAGTAACAAGAGCTTTAATAAGGCATAAACTAGGACACAATAATTTTAATTCCCTGACTCCTAAACTAGGTGACAGTAAGTCGTGGGTGCGAAACTACGAACCTAGACAAGGCGCATTACTTTATGTAGGTAATTTATTTCATCACCACTGCTCTCAAAACGGTGAAGGAAAACATCGTGAGGAAACCGGCATGTTCTAGAACCAAAAATTCGAAGACATGTGACATAGTCTACCAACCCGCACTGGGCCCGCGTGGTGGGTTATAGCCCATCCCTCTCCTAGAGAGGAGGCCTGCATGAGTCCCTGCAGTGCCTGATGAAGGATCGTAGCAGGCGTTCTTTTTTATTAAACGGTTTTATTTAGCTCACCCCGTTTGTTTTATTCTTGGATCAAAGAAGGTCGGCCAAATCGTACCTGACGATGAAACGATGGGGTCCCAATATGGCATATATATGAAAAATACCCTTATTTTTTAAGGTCTTAAAAAACGCAAGAAATAACTCTCTAAGTAGCCACAAAAAAAAGTTATCCATTTATTTGTGTTCTTGTAACTGTTTCAAAATAATTAAAATAATAGTTTCAGAACGCACTGGAACGCACCTAATTACGATTCATTTTGCGGATGAAAGGACTTGGTATTCAAAGACTAATTATTCACGTTTTTCTGAATAGTTGTTCATCCAAATTCAATTCAATTAGTACGCAGGCATCAATTTCAACTACTATGCTTATTTATTATGTACTGGATTCTTGTCATAAAAATAATTATGTAGGTTCATAGTAAGCTTAGCGACTCAAACGGCAACGTTTTTCACTTAGCGTTTTGTTCACGTACAACGGAACGTCATTTGTGATCGACAAGTTACATAATCTGTGGTCATCGATACGCGGCTTTTTTGAAGTCGTTCTTAGAAGACTTCACGTGTGATGATAATTATTATGCCATCCTTGTTTTTTACACTCGCTGTGAAAGTTAGAGCAATAGGTGTAGTTTTCATTGAATTGTCGGTCAAAATCTGCCGTCGAAGCGGACCAGACTCCACGAGACGGCTTGACAGAAGGCTCTTTTTGTGACAACTCTAGGAGACTCATGGACAGACAAGAAGTGCGTTTTGAGATATGTTCCATTTTTTGGGTAATTATCTGAGAGAAATCGAAATAAATGGGAACGAGATCGATAATAAGCCTCTTCGCTTATCGCTAACTACACTTTTAGGCTACTTCGCAGTCGGGTTAAAGGTAGTTGTTGATTCTAACCTCAAAAGTATTGTTGACGTTATTACAAAAAATCGTGGCTATTTAGGTGCGATTTTTCAACAGGATGGTGTTTACAACATAAAAACAAACCAATTAAACTATAGCTTGTTTTGGGACATGAAAAATAAAAGTCGGGTCCAGCTCCTATAGAAATTTGGCCATTGTCAATTCAATTCTCAATTCTCAATTCTTTATTGCGTACCATAATGTGTACAGGATATTAGGGAAACATTTTCATAAGTCACAATTATGGACCCTGTCGGGCACAGCACAGATAAAAGTAGTAGAGAGGAGGAAGAACGCTCGGCGTTTAATAATATACAAGTATCTATATAATTAGTAACATTGTAACCAATTACTTTAAAAATAAATATTAACTATAGTTTCTTAAATTTATTATTATTTTTATTTAATATGTACGTTATTTATTTATTATTAATTCTATTAATTATGTAAGTCATTAAGTTATTATGCGTAATTTAATTATTATTATTTATTATACAGTACGGTACAGTACGGTGTTGTTCTTTAGTAATTCAAATTTCACCCTCTTCCTGTCAACCGATTAATCTGAAATTTTGTATACACTTTGGATTTTGGTGACAATACAATTATGTTTATTCATTATCATTATAAATTCAAGATGGCCGCCGCTACAAAATGGCGGATAATTTATGTTTTATTAATCCCATCAATATGGGTATCAAATGAAAGGGCTCAACAAGCAGAATACAATATATTATATAAAATTAAAATCCAAGATGGCGGCTAAAAACTAGAAAATAAAAATAGGTAAAAAAACTTTTTAAGTTAAACGGTTTTATGTTAAACATACATACATTGCAATGTTTAAGATAAATGTACTAAAAACCAAAACATAATAAAATAGATACAGTCGTGGGAAAAAACCGTGGGGCACGTCAATTCGGAACTGTCGTGCTGCGGAAATTACAATTGACGTGCCCCACGGTTTTTTCCCACGACTGTATCTATTTTATTATTTTTTGGTTTTTAGTACATTTATCTTAAACATTGCAATGTATGTATGTTTAACATAAAACCGTTTAACTTAAAAAGTTTTTTTACCTATTTTTTTTTAACTACTGTTAGCCAGAATCAACAGTGGCGACCACAAGAAAAGCGCCGAGACAATGAAGCTCGACGAAGTCCCAGAGAAACGATTTAACTGTCTTGGATCCCGCAACGAAATTAATCAGAAAAGGCGTTCTGTGATTTCTGTCTACCTCGATGGAAAAAGGGTGTGAGTTTATGTAAAAAAGCACATTTTAAATTAAAAACTTGGAAGCAGGCGGGGTCCATTCTATTTTCATTTCATAATTTAATATTTAAATGAACCCCGCCTGCTTCCAAGTTTTGTTTAAGTAATTTAAAATGTGCTTGTTTTTTGCTTTTCAGTTTTTTCAGTCGGGTTTTTTAGTTTTATAACTACTTTTTTTTATTTCCAACTTTTTAGTTCTTTTGTGTTTGTTCTTTCGTTGGTCGCGTAAAATTCTTCGCAGATGATTTAACTTTTGTGTTTGTTTATAGGATTTGTCACTATGCATTTCGTTAAAACATAAAATTGTTATATATTTTTGTAATCTCCTTTTAAAACTCTTCATTTTGATACTCTACTCGATGGAAAAAGAAAAAAAATTGTTTAAACTCCGCGATGCTACCCCCAAAATCCTCAAATTTGCTTTGTTTTTTAATTGAGTGACACTCGCGCCATCAAAACGAATCTAATGACGTATAATTTATTCAAATCCCTTAGGGAACAAAGAGACAGACATACATACATACATCAAATACATAACCCTCCCTTTGGGCTTCGCCGCAGTCGGGTAAAAAAGGAGCAAATATAATTGAAGTATTTCGGTCGTCCAAGCTAATGAGTTACCAATCATTTTGACGGAACTACACCCACACTGTGATAACGCGACCTATTATTATTACTCACTACGCGATAACACGACAAATATCGTCATTTTGTGGCGTCGCGTAGCGTCAGTGTGTCATCAGCTGTTGCTAGGCGATCTCATAGCAACACGCCTGTAATGCCCGAACGGATATGCAGAGGTGTAAGTTTTTTTTTTTTAATATGACTGTGAACACTGACACCAATGGATAGAGTGGTTCTCGAGGAAGGTTTTAGTGTATAATTTGTCAAGATCCGACATCAACTAGTCTATCTTCTATCTATATAAATAAAGATAGAAGTCCTGACTGACTGACTGACTCATCAACGCCTAGCCCAAACCCTGACCTAGAAAGCTGAAATTTTGCACAGAGGTTCTCTTTATAACGTAGACAAGGAATAAGGAAGGATTTTTCGAAATTCAACCCCCAAGGTAGTTAAATAGGGGATGAAAGTTTGTATGGAAAATCGTCATTTTCACGCGGGCGAAGTCGCTGGCAAAAGCTAGTCTTAGATAAACTGCAATGGTCGACCGTGAGCGGTTTGCTACCAGCAGATGCAACATGCTTATCAGTAATCTAGACTATTATGACATCATCACACTAATGAACTATCGCGGAGTTTTTAGGAAAAACACGAGCACGTGCCTTATCAGTTATGTTATAAATAATAATTTTGTTAGAACAATAGCAGACATCGTGACCGTCGGACTATTAATCACTATCACTACATACTTAGTATAAAACAAAGTCGTTTTCTCTGTCCCTATGTCCCTTTGTTTGCTTAAATCTTTAAAACTAAGCAACGGATTTTGATGCGGGTTTTCCTAATAGATAGAGTGATTCAAGAGGAATGCACCCGTGCGAAGCCGGGGCGGGTCACTAGTAGTAGTAAGTAATTAATACCTAGATCTCGAGTTCGAACCCGAGACACGCACCTCTGATATTATGAATAAATAGGTTTTCTTTCTTTCTTTCTTTGATATTTCGAATTCCTGTGTGTATGGCCTATGTCCAGCAGTGGACGTCTTTTGGCTGAAATGATGATGATGATGAAGATTGTATAATAGGGTAGTTGACTAAAAACATCTAATTAGTCCGTCAGACAGATTTTTGAAAATATAAACTCAAATATTTTATTTCAATTAAGCCATTACAGGCACTTTTGAATGTCAGAAGGACGGAAGAAGAACGAAACTACGAGTGCAATACGTCATTCCGAAAGTCACCACGCCGAACCACACGCCACCGAATGCCCGCAACAACGAACACTGCGAGCACAAAAGCACGCAGCGACGCAAACCGCAACAACGCATGCTCGAGACACCGAATCACGGAACAACGAATGCACGCCGCAACATGCAACCGCCGCCCCGCGACCCGGAGCCCCGCACACCCGCCGCCACGGCACACGCCGCCGCGCGCCCCCGCACCCACAGCACTCGCCCATATATTGGACACACGTATGTTTTCTTATCTTTTTATCGTGTTGACTCAGGATCTTGATTTTTATACACCTAATAGAGACTATAGGCCTCAGTATCTGGTAGAAATTTCAACTTGCTAAGTCCACCAGTTCTTGAGAAAATCGATGGTGACATACGGACAGACATACAAGAGAGTGATCTCATATGGGTTTCTTTTTAGGGTTCCGTACCCTCAAAAGGAAAAAAACGGAACCCTTATAGGATCACTCGTGTGTCTCTCTGTCCGACCATCCCCCCCCCCCCCCATTATCTCCGAAACTACTGAGCCTAAAATTCTGAAAAAAAATACAGAAATTAGTTCAACACGTATAGATTACAGGAAAACCTATAAGAAGTCATATTACGGAACTCTTCAGTGCAAGTCCGATTTAAACTTGGCCAGTTTTTTTACCCGACTACGGCAAAGCCAAGGGAGGGTTATTTACTTTTGAAGTACGGTAGGTGGTGTCGGCCCCGACTTACGAACAGTAGGTCGTGGGTTCGAACCCAGACAGGCGCATTACTTTTTACACGACTGCCCCAAAAAAAAGAGTGTTATGTTTTTATAATTTATTTCATCACCGCTGCTCTCAAAACAGTGAAGAAAAACATCGTGAGGAAACCGGCATGTCTTAGAACCAAAAAATTCGAAGACATGAGGATTTTAGGGGGGATTTGTAGACTTTATTTTTTGGATTCCACTTTTCCCCCTCAGGGGGGATTTTCAGGGGGGATTTGTGGAATAAGCCCTGTTAATTCGCACTGGGCCCTCGTGGTGGATTAGCCCATCCCTCTCCTAGAGAGGAGGCCTGAGTCCCGCACGTGGGAACATTATAGGCTGATGATGATGAGGTGCTCAAAATGGCTTGGTTTTCGTAGGGATCGTAGCGATATCTAGGTATTGTATAGCTGTGTTTATTACGCACTTGAACCCTATTTCAGTGAGGTCAACGACCCGACAGTTGACACCGCCAATCACTGGGTATTTGCGTAGTGCGTAGGCAGTTGTTGTTCTCTTAAACAAATATCAACCCTATTTCCATTAAAATTAAGTTGATTTCAGAATGACACCTTAGCTGGAATAGTCCTACTTCTTCCAGAAGTATTAGTTTGCAAAGGTATTTAAAGAAATGTCAACTCAAAGTCGTTCAAAATGTGGTGCAATTTAGCTCGCCGAGTTGAGCAACTTTTCGTTTGGATATCGAAAATCTAATTTTCTATTGCTATTGCTTGATTGAACTCATCATCATCATTTCAGCCAAAAGACGTCCACTGCTGGACATAGGCCTCCCCCAGGTGGTTGATCTGGTACCTATGACTCAGTATGAGAGTCTTTAGTCAAATTAATGGACCCACTCGAAATGGGCCCGCGGGAGTAATCAACCAAGTTACATTTTAACATGGTCGACTGGTCGCGGGTCCAGATGCAAACGGGTCCAGTTAAGCAAAGACTCGTGATTGCAAAAAATCGCGAAGTGTTCACTAGTCGTAGCGTAAAGTAAAATGAATTTTATGAGTTGTTATTATGGCCGAAAAGTTCTGGAAGGTCGAAAAGTTCTGGAATGGCGACCGCGAACCGGAAAACGTTGCGTTGGAAGGCCTCCCACTAGGTGGGCCGATGACCTAGTCAAGGTTGCAGGAACCCGCTGGATGAGAGACGCACGGGACCGGTCAATGTGGCGACACCTGGGGGAGGCCTATGTTCAGCAGTGGACATCTTTTGGCTGAAATGATGACTTGTTATTAAAGTTATTTCACGAACGTAATAGTTTTTTTTTCAAACGGTCGTTTTAATTTTTATCCGACCGTAGCGAGGCCCAAAAGGAGGTAAATACTTATATTAGCCTAGGTTGGTTCACATATACATATATAGATCTTTGGCAGTCGTTACAGGTAGTCAGTGACCTGATAGTCTGACAACCAGTCTTACCATAGTAATAACTAGGTTGTGGAGATCAGATAGGCAGTCGCTCCATGTAAAATACTAGTATTCAGCTGCATCCGGTTAGACTGGAAGCCGACCCCAATAAAGTTGGGAAAAGACTGTCAGATGAAGACTTCTTTATTGCCTCAAGTTAAACACATCTAATAAACAGATTAAGTAGTTACACCAAGAGTTACATATACTTATTGCGTTACCGAGTCAGCCTTCCGACTGGTCAGCTCAAGGTCGCGGGTTTGGTTACCGGTTACCGCATCGAGGCTAAACAAGCAAGTAGGTACCCACTTACTTGAGGTTACGAGCTAGGAGGTAGAGGTCAGTATGCCAGTATTACGTAAACAATTATAGGCACCTTGCTTGTATAAATATAACATAACATCACACAAGTAGAATCACAGAACAGATAAAAACCTCTTTTATCTATTCTGTGAGTAGAATTCTTCGTAGCCCGAAGAATTGCGGGCAGGGCACATTGCTCGCAGAACGGATGGCCGATGGGGCCGAAAAGTGGCGACCGCGAACCAAATGACGTTGCGTTGGAAGGCCTCCCACTAGGTGGACCGTGCACCTGGTGAAGGCTGCGGGGACCCGCTGAATGAGAGACGCACGGGACCGGTCAATGTGGCGACACTTAGGGGAGGCCTGTGTCCAGTAGTGGACGTCTTTTGGCTGAAATGACGATGATGATCACGCAAGTCATCCCTGACTCTTGTGAATGTGAGGACCATGTGAGTTTTCCTTTAGTTTTAACGATTGTCTGGCAGTTTGAGTACTATAGCGACCCACCCAAATGTCCTTTCTTTGGTATTGTTCGTCGTGACGTTGAGCTCCTTGCGTTATAAGTCGAGCTCCACGATAACTGACAAATGCTTGCACTGACTGGACGGGTCCACTCAAATCTGTGTGGTGCTTCAAAAGACCATCTCAGACACTAATCTGCATAGTCTTCATGTGTATACCAAGATTATGTCTTGACCTTAAAAGAGACTATGACCTCTGAGTTTCGGATGTTTCTTCTCAGAGTAGTCAGGTACAAAACACGGGCCCCATCTAGTTTTAAAGACAAGTGCATGTCGGACCACGCACAATGTAGGGTTCCGTAGTTGCCCAGGTTAGAAAGAAAGAAGAAAGAAAAAAGATTTATTGGTTTCCCACAGGACAAAAACAAATTGACAAAAAATTACAGGTAAACCAAGTAAACTTATAAGTAACACTAAAAATTAGGACATAGGTACATTCATTAAATTTAAATTGTAGCCAATTTAAATTAATCCCGTGCGAAGCCAAAGGGGTTGCAAGCAGGTTCTGCAAATCGAACCCAGAGTCAATGAATTAGCTAGCCAAACGCATCGATTGTATAACAAGCAATGTTATAATTTATAATAATATAAAATTTTATAACATAATAGCTTAATAAATTATCTAAGTGCCATTCAAATCATGGCATTCGGACAATAAGTACCCTTTACGACGGTCATCTAGAATCTTCGGGAAACCTCACTAATAACTTTTTATTTTTTAAGTTTAGTAGTGTTTGGTAGTGTTTTTATTTATCCCATACCCAGCTCGTAACAATATTAATACCACCACCGACCCCAGCCGCCATCAGCTACTACCTATAGCTGAAGCCCGTGACTTCGCCCGCGTTGATATTGGTCAAAGTTTCCTATCCTACTTCCTACTAATCACACTTAATTATAAAGGCGAGAGTTTGTGAGTATGTATAAGTATTGTTACGAGCTGGGTATGGGATAAATAAAATCACTACCAAATAAACACACGAATAAACTTTATTACTCACAATACACTTATTCACAATCGCAATACACTACTGAACACTTTAATCGCACTAGATTCTCTTCGATCCTTTCGTTGTCCCGCTTAAAAGTGAACTGCCTCACTTCGTCCTCAATCGGTCCTTTTATAGCCACGCAAACAAAAGATATTCGAGATAATTCACCATTATTCAAGAAAGCATCCACAAAAAAACATTAACAAAAAATAAATTTAAAGATAAAAGAACCGACAAGGAAGAAGTTACTTTACGTCGTCGGCATACGGTCGAAATTACAATGACAACTGCCGGCGACTCCCGGCGCCTGACCTTGAATACAATGTAAGTTCTATACCTACTACGGAAATAGGTACCTAAAAGAATGAACTCGTATTTTCTAAATACTACACAGTTATTAGCGCGGTTTCTCGAAGATTCTAGATGACCGTCGTAACACTGCCCCCTCCTTAGACATGCTCGTCCCGAGCATCATTAGTCCCGTTATATCGCGCCAAACGGTCTACATGCACAATCTTAGGCGCACCTCGCGGACCTTTCTGTATTCGGTAGGTGACATCGTTGATCCTGGTCACAACTCTGTATGGTCCGTCCCATTTTGCTTGCAATTTCGGAGACTTTCCCTTGCTCCGCACTGGGTTATGCAACCACACCAGCGAACTTTCGTCGAAACCACGACTGTTTGCCTTCCGGTCATAGCGAGTCTTCATCTTCTCAGACATCTGTTGCCCGGATTGCCTGATATGCTCATACACATCATTTAACTTGTTACGCAGGTCATTCGCGTAATCCGTTACACTGCGTGGGACATCAGGGGGGGTTCCAGTGATTAAATCTGCAGGCAAGCGTAATTCCCTTCCAAAGTTCGCGAAGGCTGGAGTTACAGTCGTACTTTCGTGAACTGCACTCCGATAGGACAGAAGAAACGGCTGTATGTGCTTGTCCCAATCCCTTTGCCTGTTTTCCACAACTTTTGCCAGATATCTTTCCAACGTCTGGTTGAATCGTTCCACCATTCCATCAGATTGTGGGTGGTAAGAGGTGGTCCTGGTTTTGTGTGTACCCATCAATCGACAAGTCTCCTGAAAAACTTGCGATTCAAAATTCCTTCCTTGATCGCTGTGAATTTCTAAGGGTACTCCAAAACGACAGAAGACTTCCTGAACCAATTTATCCGCGACTGTTGTTGCTTCTTGGTTAGGAATGGCGAAGACTTCTGGCCACTTTGTGAAGTAGTCCATGACAACCATGAAGTACTTGTTTCCGCTATCACTTTCTGGAAATGGTCCCGCAACGTCCAGTGCTATCCGCTCCCAGGGGGCTCCCACGTTGTACACTTTTAATGCACCTCTGCTTCGTGTGTGAGGTCCTTTCACAGCCGCACAGCTGGTACATTTGCGACACCAGTCCTCCACATCATCTCGACAGTGGATCCAGTAAAAGCGCTCTCTGATCTTCAGTAGAGTCCTTTTCACCCCCATATGTCCTCCTGAGCATCCATCATGGTAGAGCCGTAAAACATCCGGTACCTTAGCTTTAGGGACAACCATTTGTAGATGACAGCTGTCCCCACGAGCGTTTTCCCATTTACGGCACAAGACTCCATCCTGGATCACCAAGCTGTTCCATTGCGCCCAATAACTCTTCGTGATGGAACTCATCGCAGCCACATCACTCCACTTGGGCTTCGGACCACCAGCTTTAATCCACTCGAAGATCGGTTTGATATCCGAGTCACTTTGCTGAGCCTGCTGTATGGTTTCCTTCCATTCGTCGCTGAGATCTGTTCTTAGCCTCCTCACAGACACAACTTCCTTAGTTTCTTGTCTGGAACTCTGCATACAGTCTTCACGCCAAGGTCTTGAAAGGTCATCATTGTTACGGCGAGCTCTCCACTGTTGCTGGGCAGTCATATCAGTCGCTTTTTCCCGCTGTGATCGGTCTTCCCTCGATGTGCGTCGCTTTTTACAATTTGGCCGTAGGTGGCCACTTTCTCCACAAGCGTAGCACCTAGGGCTGTACTTTCGCGGACGCTGATGTACAGGTGTTACCACAACTTGCTTTGGACAGCTTGAGCGGAAATGATCCCTTTCTTTACCGGTGTAGCAGCTGGGACTGTACCCATGCGGACGGTCGTCTGTAGGTGATGCCACAACTTCTTTGACGTAGTGTGTTCGATGGTCTTTTCTCACTGCTTCTACTTCCAGAGCATGTGCTAAGGCGTTCTTCAGCGTCTTATGATGTCCGAGTCTCACAGCGGCTCTCACTTCCAAGTCGCGTATTCCGTCGACGAACGCCTGTACCAAATTTCCATCGATCAGTGCAGGGGCAGACCGGTATGCTTTCCGAACCATCGTTTCAACTTCCAGTGCCCACTGCTGTAAGTTCTCGGCACTACGTTGAACGCGATCCCTTAGTTTAGCACGAAAAACGTGCTCCAGGTGCGCGTCGCCGTATCTGGACTCTAATGCCTCCAGCAGCTGTTCGTAGGTCACATCCTTGCCGAGGGCCTCAAGAACGGTTAGGGCCTGGTCTCGGAGACCCAAGGTGAGCGCGGTCATGGCTTGCGCTTTGGTCCACCCATTCACTTTCATAACGGCCTCGAATTGGATTTTATAGGCCGACCACGAAGATGTTCCGTCGAATGGCGGCACTTTAAACCCGCGTACTGAAGGTGCAGCAATCACCGAAGCCACAGCCCCGTCTCCAACCTGAATTTCACTTAAGGCCTTCTTCACATCGGCGATCTGAATTTCGGCTTTTGCGATACGGTTGTCATGCTGCTGTACCTGTTCCTTCATCACGCTCAGCTCTTTTCCCACTGATGCGTGAAGATCCTTTATCAGGAGCATCTGTTCCTCTTGGCGCCGGACCTGCTCCTCTTGACGGCGCGCCTGCTCCTCCTTATCCCGTTGCAGCTGCTCCTGCAACTGGCGAGCCTGGTCCTCTTGACGTCGAGCCTGCTCCTCTTGACGTCGAGCCTGCTCTTCCTGACGACGTGCCTGGTCTTGCAGTAGTGCCATTAAGGCAGACAAGTCAGGCGCCGCTGATGTAGTAGGCGCGGCTGGAGTAGCTCCAGATGGGCCAGCGACTGGCTCTGGCGTAGGCTGGGCACCGCCCGGTGTTTGTGTCGGGGAGTCCCCAAATCGCCTTTGGTCCATACCTTGCTGCCGCTGACTCCTTGTACGGATACTATCCGTGTCGTCCTTCGGTAGAATCGGCATTATTTATCCCACTTCTGACACCAAATTGTTACGAGCTGGGTATGGGATAAATAAAATCACTACCAAATAAACACACGAATAAACTTTATTACTCACAATACACTTATTCACAATCGCAATACACTACTGAACACTTTAATCGCACTAGATTCTCTTCGATCCTTTCGTTGTCCCGCTTAAAAGTGAACTGCCTCACTTCGTCCTCAATCGGTCCTTTTATAGCCACGCAAACAAAAGATATTCGAGATAATTCACCATTATTCAAGAAAGCATCCACAAAAAAACATTAACAAAAAATAAATTTAAAGATAAAAGAACCGACAAGGAAGAAGTTACTTTACGTCGTCGGCATACGGTCGAAATTACAATGACAACTGCCGGCGACTCCCGGCGCCTGACCTTGAATACAATGTAAGTTCTATACCTACTACGGAAATAGGTACCTAAAAGAATGAACTCGTATTTTCTAAATACTACACAGTTATTAGCGCGGTTTCTCGAAGATTCTAGATGACCGTCGTAACAGTATGTTTATATCCCACGGTAAAATTGGGATAAAACTATCTTATATGTGTTATCCTAATCCGTTCAGTAGTTTTTGCGTGAAAGAGTAACAAACATCCGTAATGTTTGTTTTACCGTGGGATAATTTTCGAGTTGTAGCGGGTGAGGCCGCTGGCAACAGCTAGTAGGTAAATAAATAAATATATTGAAAAGTAATTTCCCACCATCTCTCCACATTATTTGGCAACAGTCACAAATGACACAGCTCACGCTAAAATCTTACAAAATCATCGAGAAAAAATGTTGACGTATTATAACGAGTGCTAAGTATGTCTTGTATTTTAAACGAACGAACGGGTCACAGAATTTATTTTTAAAATTTCTATAACTGGGAATCGTGTAGGGCAGCTTATTATATTTTTATAGTAAGACTGGCTAGCTAGTTGAGCAGCGGTGGCCCAGTGGAGCGGCCCCGACTTACGAACAGCAAGTCGTGGGTTCGAATTCGAACCCAGGCAGGCGCATTACTTTGTGTAATTTAGTTCATCACCGCTGCTCTCTAAACAGTGAAGGAAAACATCGTGAGGAAACCGGCATGTCTTAGAATCAAAAAATTCGAAGACATGTGACATCTACCATTTCTACCAACCCGCACTGGGCCTGTGTGGTGGATTATAGCCCTTTCCCTCTCCTAGAGAAGAGGCCTGAGTCCCTGCAGTGGGAACATTATAGGCTGATGATGATGATGATCAAAGCGGTATACTCACACTAGGCTGAGTATGTACGGGTGTAGTTTGACGTATCCGTGGGTGCCATCTTGTGCCACGACGTCACTCGCTGCCATCTTTGTTTGTAGTTCCCGCCACTGCCGTGCGCTGCGGGAAACAAATATTGTATTCAGTAGTTCAGCAATGAAAAGAAGCATTATGGAAATCTATATAAATAAATATAACCTCCTCCTTTTTAGAAGTCGGTTAAAAAGATAAGTCCTGACTGACTGACTCATCAACGCCCAGCCCAAACCCTTGGACCTAGAAAGCTGAAATTTTGCGCAAAGGTTCCCTTTTTATTCTAGACAAGGAATAAGGAAGGATTTTTCAAAATTCAACCCCTGTGGTACCTAGTTAAATAGGGGATGAAAGTTTGTATGGTCAATCGACATAATCACGCGGGCGAAGCCGCTGGCAAAAGCTAGTTGGAAATATGTAAAGCAGAACATAATTATGAAACATAAAACTGACCAAGTGCAAGTCGAACTTGCACACGAAAGATTCCGTACCGTTGTAGTAGACCAGATATTGAGAGATTTTCCATGATATTTTAGCACCATAGACTTTTTATGGGTTTTCCTGTAATCTATAACTAACTACTACTATCTGTTGAACTAATTTTACTACAAACATCGGTAGAAAACCGGCATGTCCTAGAACCATAGTTTCAAAGGCAAGTGACATCAGATCTACCTACCAACCCGCACTGGGCCGCGTGGTGGATTATAGCCAGGGTTGGAAAAAAAACAGTTTTTTTTACATTTTATAAAACAAACAGTTGAAAATGTTTTAAACAGTTGTTTTTTTTGTTTTTTTTTCCTAAGTTAGTTATCATCCATTTTTAATTGATTAAGCCGATAACTCACTTTTATACTATTTTAAAAACTGCATGACCAAAATTGATCGTAATTCAATACATGCGATATGTTTCGACGTTCATTTTTGAGTAGGGAAATCACCTAAACTTCTCTTAAAATAAGGGGAATACCCAAATCAAATATTAAATATAATCACATTCACGAATAACGGAAGTTCTGGGAATTCCCCGGGGACTTTACCGATGGAGTGTATATAAATAGAGCGAACTTTCTTTCTGATTTTTCATTTCACAATAACACAAAAACATTTGGATTTATTCATTCCGATGTACGAAACAAACTTGGTAACGAGAAAGCTGCAAAACTTGTCACAGTTTTTAAATACCTTAGGTGTTTGACACATAATAAAAAACGATGTTTTATTTGAAACTGTTTTAAACACTGTTTAAAACACATGTTTTAAACAACTTGTTTTAAACATGCCAACCCTGATTATAGCCCATTCGCTCTCATAGAGAGAAGGCCTGGAGTCCCATCTGTGGGAATCTTATAGGCTGACTACAACACGATCGCACGTCCACTCAAATATGTGTGGTTCCTTCTTCAAAAGGCCATCTCAAGCATTATTCTACATAGTCCTCAAGAGAGTATACCAAAATCGGCCCGAGTGGAGACGTCGTGTGCATCAGCAGGTGCAACATCTTTGAAGAAAAAAGGAGGTATATGCAACTAGATCAAAAGCGAAACTTGCATATGACCTTAAAGCTAGACCACCTACAGCTATACCGGCCTATACTGTCATCAATGGTTTTCTGACATGTTCGCTTTGTGCTCATAGTTTTTCGGCCAAAATTGGATATGCTAGCAAAGCATCATACGAATATTATGTCTGGACTAATTGTACAGGAATGTCATGTAAAGCGAAGTCAGGTTATACTAGGTAGACCAACAACTAGATGTGTTGTGTGTACTAAACTACTAAGACACATAATTAATCGACCTACCGATTTATAAAACTATAAAATAGTAGTAAATAGTTTGGCAGCTCTACCTAGGTATCTATAAGACCTTAAAGAATAAGTTCTACGAGTAAACGTGTTTTAAAATGAATACGAGTAATGATTAGTATCGAGCGAGTGCATTCTACTATCTATAATACAAAGTGCATTCATACTAACAAAGGGTGATTATGAAGTAGTATGACAATTACTATGAACTAATGTATTTATATTCATTATTACGAGCGCGTGGCTATAACTGCCACTTGGGTTGGCGCTTGCCTAGGTCGGTCTGTGGATGGGTCCATAACATAGGTTTCCTCCGTGCCTCGGAAAGTTCCTGCTGCCATATATACATTTCTTTGGCAGTTGTTATAGGTAGTCAGAGGCCTGAAAGTCTGACAACCAGTCTTACTTTTGTAGTTAATACTAGGTAATACGATATCCTATTACCCAGGTGTCTACAGCGCCCTAGACTAATAGCACCTCTACAGCGCCCCTCATCAGTTACCTTACGATTATGGGCATTATCGTCATAAGACGGACGGACGGCGAGCTAGCTTCACCTGCCCTGCTCTGCCAAACGTGTGCTGTGCTGCATCACCTGCCTCACAGCATACGCTTTCATCATCATCAGCCTATAATGTTCCCACTGCAGGGACTCAGGCCTCGTCTCTAGGAGAGCGATGGGCTATAATCCACCACGCTGGCCCAGTGCGGGTTGGTAGATGTCACATGTCTTCGACTTTTTGATTCTAAAACATACGCTTAGCCTAACGGATTCCCCGATCGATGTCGTTCACATTCTGCCCACAGCTGCACCACAATACAAGGTCACGTAACAAATTGGCAGACAGTGAAATTACTGTCATTGAGTACGAGTACACAGTGGTGCCTTATTGTTTCACGAATTTCATATTCTTAATGCTTGTTCCTTTAGTCTGTATTTGTGGCCGCTAGGAGCTAATAGACCCGCCCCGTGTGAATTCAGCCACCATTGTGCCGATAGTTGTTGTTTTAGTTGTTGTTGTTGTTGTAGTTGGCTACACTTTAAACTTAAATTTAATGAATGTATGTCCTAATTTTAAGTGTTACTTATAAAAATAATGTTTACTTGGTTTACCTGTAATTTTTTGTCAATTTGTTTTTGTCCTGTGGGAAACCAATAAATCATTTTTCTTTCTTTCTTTCTTTCTTTATAGTCGTTTCAGCCAATGGCTTAATTACTAAGAGCCTCGACCAACACCTGAGAAGGCTCTCGTTAGGCAGCTGGATCAAGGGTTTGATACAGAAAGCAGCTCGTTTTGTTAGAGGTTCCTACTGCGCCTCAGTCAAGACTATGGGTCCTGTGCGCCCAAGATGCCTTTTCTTTGGAGGGTGGGAGATCATCAAATGACTCATTCCGCTCTAGGCAGAGCGGTAGAGAGTGTCAGACTTCTACTGACTAAAAGCCACCCATGTTCCTTCTTAGCCCTTTTGTGTCGAGGCCGTGGTTTCTCTTTCGAACCACCCGCAGCCGCCCGCTGATACCTATGTGCAGCTTTACGTTTGTTGTTTTGAGCTACCTTATAGTTAGAAACGAACTTTCATTCGTGTGTCAAAATCGAAAATGTTTAGGAAGAAAATTTTGTATGACGATAGTCCGAATGTCCGCTCTACAAATCTTAACCTCTTTTTGCACAATGTAGGGCGTTAAATAAAATAGAAATAACTAAGTATGATACGTGTGTGGTGTGGGCACAACTAGTCTGACCTCAGCGTCGGCGTCGTCCTGACTCCTGAGTGGTAAGGAATTTAAAGACGGCTCTTCCGATGCTTACGTCGCATTAGGGTAGTCGACAAAAAAAAACTAATTAGTCCGTCAGATAGATTTCCAAAAAATATTGAACACGTATTTTTTCTTTTTTCACGTAAACAAAAAATGAAGACGATACAGTGCTTCGAA
Organism: Diarsia mendica; assembly: GCA_949316265.1. Taxonomy (NCBI): domain Eukaryota; kingdom Metazoa; phylum Arthropoda; class Insecta; order Lepidoptera; family Noctuidae; genus Diarsia; species Diarsia mendica. The sequence continues at coordinate 12,910,897 of OX438914.1, read as the reverse complement.
AAGTCGTGAAACGTCACAGCTTGGTCCAATTTTACCTAACTATGACGTCAAACGCCCCCTCTCCATGGTCTTTGACAAGCTTTATTTTCGTCAATTTTTATTAATTTGATAAAACAAAAAACACGTATCCAATATTTTTCAATAATCTGACTGACGGACTAAACAGAATCATATTTTTTTTAGTCGGTCGACTACCCTATTATGAGCCACCCACCACGGAGGAATTCAAATATTTATAACATTAAAATCTTATAAATCAGAATGATGATGACGAAACTTGTGAAATTGTTGTAAGTTTGACTTCCAATATATTATGTCAGTAATAGAAGGCTAACAGGCAGACGCCGAATGGGACAACAAGGTGCCTTTCGGCTCCCGTCGTGGCAGCGGGTCCCGTCGGGGCTGCGGCTTGGTCACAAAGATACCGCAGCCTCGACATAAAGGGCTAAGAAGGAACATGGGTGGTTTTTAGTCAGTAGAAGTCTGACACTCCCTTTCGCTCTACCCAAGAGTGGGAGGGGTTATCTGATGATTTTCCACCCACCAAAAAATCGTCTACGTTAAGTGTGTTGAAACATATAGGTATGCAGCCATTGCGTTATCTAGATAATAGCCATAGGTACAGATATAAGAAATAATGAACTCCTACAAGTAATGATACGTTTCCTGCGAGCAGCAACTTATGAGTTTATCATAGAGTATGAACGTCTAGAAGCCACACTGCACATCAGAACTCAAACTCAAATCATTTATTTCAATTAAACCATTACAAGCAAAAAAAAAAAAACCCGCCAAGTGTGAGTCGGACTCATTGTTGTCGAGTCATCATCATCATCATTTCAAGCCGAAAGACGTCCACTGCTGGACATAGTCCTCCCCTAAGTGTCGCCACATTGACCGGTCCCGTGCGTCTCGCATCCAGCGGGTCCCGCAACCTTCACCAGGTGCACGGTCCACCTAGTGGGAGGCCTTGCAACGCAACGTCTTCCGGTTCGCGGTCGCCACTCCAGAACTTTCCGGCCCCATCGGCCATCCGTTGTTCCATCCATTGTTGTCGGGTACGAAACCCTAATGCTGGATTTACACTCTCGCGCGAGTGACGAGACGAGCCGCGTGTGTGAATGGTGTGTTTGTGACTCGCCTCGCAACTCGTCTCGTCACTCGCAGCGCTCGCGTCGGGGGCGGTTTGTATGCGTTAGCTAACGTTAACCTGTAGCTCATTTACACTCTCGCGCGAGTGACGAGCTGCGAGGCGAGGTGCGAGACGAGCCACGACTCCACGAGGCGAGAGTGTAAATCCAGCATAAAAACTTGTGGAAGTACTCTAGTCAAAAATTACAAAACGTAGATCTCTAATGGAGTAGAATGAGCAAGAAACTCTATAGAATGACTTTTAAATGATAATATTGGTTCCATCATTCATCTTGAGATGGAGTATCCAGAGTAAAAATATATTTATATATCATCATCAGCCAGCCTTTTGTTGTGGACACCTTCCAGTCTAACCGGATGCAGCTGAATACCAGCATTTCACATGGAGCGACCTATTGGTAAGCCTGGTTGTCAGACTTTCAGGTCATTGAAAACCTGTAACGACTGCCAAAGATCTATATGGGTCATACTCAGAAAAAGTGTACATTTTGAATTTGTAACTAAACTGATAGGTAACGATACTGAGCATCTCCGTCACGAAACTGATGTCATAAGGTATGGTGCACATGGATTGGGCGAATAAAACACCTGATTATATTTGGCTTATCAGTCTTATTTAGATTAATAAAAATAAAAATACCATAAACATTGGTAATTATTTAGTTAAATTCCATTAAAAAACCTGTCGGAAACTATACCTGTGTATTAATACACAGGTATATAGATATGCACTTTTAGTTTTTGTGAACTAAGCTTAACAATTTATCAGTTTCGTAACGTAACGCAATTTTACGCAATATAACGAAAATGATAATAAAATCTGAGAAATCATAACCTCTAAAAATGTTTTTACGTAAACCACTGTTTTACCACGCAAGCACTGAGTGTATTCTTTTAGATAATACAAAAGATATGAAGAAAACATGGTAAGTAAACAAAAAACATAATAAACTTACCAAAATAATAGTCGTTTATCACCCTGAGGTATTTTTTGTAAATTTTCACTTGCTAAACGTCTTGACTTCACGACTGCGGCGAAAACATGATGGCTGCTGTGACAGTGATTTTGACGTAAGTAATCACGTTGCCAGATTAGAAAAAAACTATTTATACCACCTTAAGTCATTGCGTTTCAAATTTTATCACGCGTTACTAACCCTGAGTAACGAAACTTCATAATTTTGGGACAACATTTGTTTAATTAAAATAAATCCTTCTGTATATGATTTACGGATAAAATTAGTCTTATTTAGTTACTTGATTCATCAAGAATAATATAACCACAGTCAATGTTAAAAAAAGCGATGAATAATCGTAACAATTCATCTCTGAAAATGTGTAATCGTCATTGGGACACCAAAAAAATGTATGGGGATATTTTTATCAATGTTTTGAAAATCAAAAAATGTAATCTTATATTGAATATTTAATTGAAAATACCATAGAAATCATCGTAGAATTAGACGAATATAACAAAAAGGGGGTATAAAAGAAAATATATCATAATACTAAATATTTACGTAAATTTGAAGTTGCGGGACAAGAAAAGACACCAAATGTACACTTTTTCTGAGTATGACCCATATGGCAGCCGGGACCAACAGCAGAAATATTTATACTGTGATAACGTGCACAGAGGCACAGAAAAAGATATAATAATAAAATATATAAAAATAAAAGAAACCATGGCAGTTAAAAGATTTTTTTTTCTCTTTATTTCTTTTGGGGTTTTTGTCTTAACAGATATGCCAATGCCAACCCCATCGTGCCTTTAGCTAAAAGATGACTAGTCCAATTGCCCTCGATTTCTCTGAGATTCCATCATTATATCCTGACTTGGTGATAATGAGACCGCCTTGGGAGAATACTCTTTCAAACGAAAAAATATTTTTAAATTTTTCAAAACAGTAACAATACAGTCGAACATAGAACCTCCTCCTTTTTTAAAGTCGGTTAAATAAGAGCTTCTCTATCGTAGTCTTTTTCTACAATTGCTTAGACTCGCGTGCAAGACGACAATTATAGACTGAGTCAGTCTAATGAGAGGTATCGAAGTATGTCCTTGTCTTGTACGCAATTATAATTATATTAGTCACATAATTATACGAGTATTGTTCAACTGACAACTGTAGAACTGAGTGAGGAAATCTTGAACCAGTAGGTATGGGATGGTTTCTGCCTAGAGGGCGTGCAGTAAACCCCAATTTTGGCCATTTTTCGACCCCTCCCCCGAGGTGAGATATCGTGAGATTTAACTTGACTCCCCTAAAATCTCAAGTGGGATTTATCAAAATGCGTAGTTAAACGCGGCTTAAAATCTTAAATAAGTGTAAACACGAAAATCGGTGCTTGATTGTGTCGGTCCGAATCTCAACTAATCTCACGAGGGGGGGAGGGGGTAAATATCACGTATTATTTCCCGAAGAAACTAAAACTGTATGAAAACTGGCTCTAATTAGGAAAACATGCTTGCCCGCAAAAATATTGCTAAATCTGACAAATAAAAATAATTGTGAAAAAAATATTTATATGTAGGTAATTTATTAAATAAATTCGACCAAATCAAATACGAAGATTAGCGTATTTATTTACACTTACTAGGGTCGTTTCGCCGGTTTCGCGACCACCTTCAGTAGGCGACCACTTGACGTACTAAGTTTCTTTAAAACAAGATAATAGTATTTGTATTTGTATTTTATTTCATTTTTAATGAGTGAATGTCATGGTGACAATGTCTAACAAAAAATTTATTTTCTGATTTTATTATTATTTCTTAAAAAAACCTGATTTATTTACATCCATAATCAAGCAACGCTCATCACCCATACCCCAGACCCACTCCCCATCTGAAAATTTGAAAACGGATTTTGAAAATTGTATGTATTGAGCTCAGTATTGAGAAACGAAGAAAAACGCCCCTGGTTTATGCTGGAGTGTGTTGCATGACTGGAAGTTTGTAACGCCGAGTAGTACGTCCACGTCTTGGTGCCAAACCAGTGGGTGCTTTTGAAGAAACCTGTTCTGTGCGTAAATATTTGTGAAAAAATCTCATGACAGCGGTCGCCGGGACTTCGTGATTTTATTCATCGGCGGCGCGGGCACCCGAGGCTCTTAGCGCAACTGCGCCGCGTGCTGTCTTCAACAATCTACCAGTGCCGTTTAGACTTTTACGTGTTTTTTATTAGATATTATTTTAGTTTAATTTAGTTAATTTTAAAGATAAGTTTATTTTATAAGTAATATTTTATGAGTATAAGCAGCAGCGATGTGGTGGGGAATAGTACTAGTCAGCCTTCAGTATCGCTGAACTCCCTGGAGAGATGCCCGCAATGTACCCAGGCACGGTTTTTTAAAGGTAAGCGGGGTCTGAGTGTGCATATTGGGAAAGTACACAAACCCCAAAATGCTTCCACCTCAGACCCTGTCACAATACCAACACCTACAACTCCGACAACATCCTGTTTCGACCCATTTTGGAAAACCCTCTCAAATTTCAAAAATTCCGTACCAGTTCTAAAACGAGTTCCCCGAGGCGCAAGACCGCTCGTAGCCCAAAATTTAGCAAGTTGCGTGCGCCATGCCGTCTTGGAGAACTCACTAAGTGCTTGGGAACAACTGCTCACCTTTCCTTATCGAATACTTCATGTACAAAAGAATTTGGCTACCAAAAAAACTTTAACAGCACAAATTAAAGAAAATTGTAACGTTTCGGCTCAAGATTTAGATCCAAAATTTCCGTCACAGAGAATTACACCCTTAAGAGGTATTTCTCACCTAGTGGAAACGAAGTTAGGGGAAGGTGACATTAGCGGAGCAGCCAGGATTCTCTTCAGCAGCGATGTGGTGGCACCGTGTTCTCCAGAAACACTTGCGGCTCTGGAGACCAAGCACCCTGCCCCAGCTGATGGCCTTTCCTTTCCCGACCCACCTGATTCGGACTTTCATTCCCTCACCATTACAGGTCGAGAGGTGGTCACAGCCGTTTGCTCCTTCCGAAGTGGCTCCGCCGGCGGCCTCGACGGCCTAAGTCCTCAACATCTAAAAGACCTCATTTGTTCTGGCGCCGGGGAAGCTGGTGAGTTGCTTTTGAAGGAGCTTACGGCTCTGATTAATCTCATGCTCTCCGGCAAAGTGAACGAGTCCGTCATCGACATTTTGTACGGGGCCAATTTATGTGCCTTACGCAAAAGGGATGGCGGCATTCGTCCCATTGCCGTGGGAACCACCTACCGTCGTATGGCAGCCAAGATTTGCTGTAAATTTTATGGTGAGGCTGTTTCGAAAAAATTCCAGCCCCTGCAGCTAGGTTATGGCTCTAAGGGGGGCTGCGAGGCTGCCGTACACGCTTTGTCGACCTACCTAAATTCTGGTAAAGGTGAGGTCATCCTGAAGGTTGATATAAAAAACGCCTTCAATTCAGTGAACAGGGACACCCTGTTGACAGAAGCTAGAAAAGAATTACCTCAAATTTATAGTTTTCTTTGGCAATGTTACAGACACCCATCTAAATTGCTATATCGGGACAAACTTTTAGAATCTGCTGTTGGCTGTCAACAAGGTGACCCCCTTGGGCCAGTGATTTTTAGTTTAGCTATACACCCAATTATTCGACAGCTAAATTCAAAATTTAACGTTTGGTATCTTGATGACGGAACCCTGGGGGGCGATGTAGATTCTGTTTTACAAGACTTAAATTTCTTAAAAAATGAACTACATAACATTGGCCTCGACCTTAATATTTCTAAATGCGAAATTTTTGTAACGGACAGTACTCACAGACAAAATACTTACTCAAAATTTAACGCAACAGCTCCTGGCATCAAATTCATAGAAAAAAACTCCCTTCGTCTCCTTGGGTCTCCAATCTTTGAAAATTCTTTTCCCGATTTTATCGAGGAAAAAATTCAAAATTTCAATGATGTTTCGGAAAGACTACTCCAAATTAATATGCATTCGGCCATCACCATAATTCGATACTGTTGTTTCGGGCCTAAATTAACATATTTCCTTCGTGCTTCCCCTTTATGGAGTCACACTCACCTTTTGGACAGAATGGACCAAATTATCAAACATACCTTATCATCAATTTTAAATGTGGCATTGGATGACCGAGCTTGGGCACAAGCTACTCTTCCCATACGCATGGGAGGACTCGGCGTCCGCAAAATTTCCAGTTTAAGTTTACCGGCTTTCATATCCTCGGTCCACGGCACTGAGAAGTTAATCAGGAATATCCTGGCTTCCACACTGATTAATTTTGATGTGCCGTGCTTCTCTGAGGCTATCGAGGCTTGGAAACTCGCTTGCCCAAACACTGAAACACCCGACCATCCATTTTCCCAGAGACGGTGGGATGAGCCGCTTTGCAGAGTAGTTCAGAACAATTTAGTGAACACGTCTGCTACTACTGCTGAGCGTGCGCGCCTGCTGGCTGTGGGTGAATGGGAATCGGGTCTTTGGCTTCACACACTGCCGTCGTCGAGCATAGGCACTTTGTTCGACGACACGACCTTCCGCCTCGCTGCTTCTTTGCGCCTTGGTGTCGCCTGCTGTTCTCCTCATCGCTGTCATTGTGGTGAAGCTGTCAACAGCCTCGGTCACCACGGCCTGTCATGCAGCCGTAGTGCTGGCCGTTTCGCGCGGCACGCGAATTTAAACGACATCATACGACGTGCTCTTGTCGCCGTCGGCGTACCAGCTGTTTTAGAACCCCATGGCTTGGCACGCGACGATGGCAAGAGACCGGACGGCATGTCTTTGTTTCCTTGGAAGATGGGTAGGCCTTTAGTGTGGGACGCAACATGTGTCGATACTCTTGCACCATCACATCTTCCAAGTTCATCGTGCTGCGCAGGTGGAGCCGCTGCGGCTGCAGAAAACCTCAAGCGGCGTAAATATAGTAACCTTTGCGGAAACTATATTTTCGAGCCGTTTGGGGTTGAAACTCTGGGGCCGTGGGGTCCGAGTGCTCATAGCCTGTTTAAGGAAATCTCGAAACGCTTAGTTGACGCTTCTCGTGACCCAAGGGCTGGCTTTTATCTTGGCCAGAGGCTAAGTGTTGCCATACAACGAGGCAATGCCGCCAGTCTTTTGGGCACATTACCGGCTGACAGCGTTGAGGAGCAGTATTTCGATGTTTTTTTATAGTTTATTGTTAGTTTAGTTTTTAATAATTTAATAATTTTATAGTTTTTAATTAATATTATCATGGCTTAATTGAAATAAATTTATTTATTCTTATTAAAAAAAAAAAAATATTTGTAGAGGTAACACAAATAAATAAAAAACCTAACGTGCTTTATAAATAATTATGAAATAAGAATTTACACAGTTTGAAACAAATGGGCTAACCCAGAACCGAAAAAATATTGCTAAAGGCGCGTTTTGATTCAGTGGTGAGAAAACGTACCGCAAGTTAGAAAAAAAATAGCACGGCGCGCGGCGCTCAAAGGTAATTTTTATTACTTATTTCATGTTTTACACACAAGTTAGATGTTAAATTGTACAACCGATAAGTTTTCGTTATTATTTAGTTGTATTTTGCTATTATGCTTGATAAAATCAAGTGGTCGGTAACCGAAATGCTTATTTACCAAGAACGTTAAATAGCGACCATGTGGTCGCAAACCGACGAGAATCGCATTATTTATTTTCTATCAATATGACCCTATTGCTTTGTACAGGACTGTTACAATTTTGAATGTAACATTTTAGAAGCTTTTCTTTGTAGTTATTTAGTAAGCGACCACCACTTTCTTTGAAATTACTATAAAAACGGGATGCTAAACAGGTGGTCGTAAACCAAAATAATCGAAATAAAGACGTTGGTTTCCGACCACCATAATTTAGTATGAGAGAAATAACGTCGGAATATTTCTTTTTTTAATTTTTGATAAAAACAAAATTAAATTATTTTATATTACTTTTTTTAGATGGAGTTCCCATATAATTCAGAGTCAACGAAAAAAAAAGAAAAATACAGTCCGGTACACTGAAGAAGCCCTGAAAAAATCTCTTGATGATATCCGAAAAGAAGGGAAGGGACCATATAAATGAATAATATAATAATTAATACATTTTTAAAGCGATTATAATTGTTTTAATGGCATTTTTTCATATTGTTACGACGGTCATCTAGAATCTTCGAGAAACCGCGCTAATAACTGTGTAGTACCTAGAAAATACGAGTTCATTCTTTTAGGTACCTATTTCCGTAGTAGGTATAGAACTTACATTGTATTCAAGGTCAGGCGCCGGGAGTCGCCGGCAGTTGTCATTGTAATTTCGACCGTATGCCGACGACGTAAAGTAACTTCTTCCTTGTCGGTTCTTTTATCTTTAAATTTATTTTTTTGTTAATGTTTTTTTTGTTGATGCTTTCTTGAATAATAGAGAATTATCTCGAATATCTTTTGTTTGCGTGGGTATAAAAGGACCGATTGAGGACGAAGTGAGTCAGTTCACTTTTAAGCGAGACAACGAAAGGTTCGAAGAGTTATCTAGTGCAACAAAGTGTTCAGTACTGTTGAAGTGGTTGTTTATAAGTGTATTGTGAGTAATAAAGTTAATTCGTGTGTTTAATTGGTAGTGATTTTATTTATCCCATACCCAGCTCGTAACAATTTGGTGTCAGAAGTGAGGGATAAATAATGCCGATTCTACCCAAGGACGACACGGATAGTATCCGTACGAGGAGTCAGCGACAGCAAGGAATGGACCAAAGGCGATTTGGGGACTCCCCGACACAGACACCGGGCGGTGTCCAGCCTACGTCAGAGCCAGTCGCTGGCCCATCTGGAGCTACTCCAGCATCAGCGGCGCCTGACTTGTCTGCCTTAATGGCACTGCTGCAAGACCAGGCACGTCGTCAAGAGGAGCAGGCGCGCCAGTTGCAAGAACAGTTGCAACGGGATAAGGAGGAACAGGCTCGCCGTCAAGAGGAACAGGCTCGCCAGTTGCAAGAGCAGTTGCAACGAGACAAGGAGGAGCAAGCTCGCCTTCAAGAGGAACAGGCTCGCCGTCAAGAGGTACAGATGCTCCTGATAAAGGATCTTCACGCATCAGTGGGCAAAGAGCTGAGCGTGATGAAGGAGCAGGTACAGCAGCACGACAACCGTATCGCAAAGGCTGAAATGCAGATCGCCGATGTGAAGAAGGCCTTAAGTGAAATTAAGGTTGGAGACGGGTCTGTAACTTCAGTGATTGCTGCCCCTTCGGTGCGTGGGTTTAAAGTGCCTCCATTCGACGGAACATCTTCGTGGTCGGCCTATAAAATCCAATTTGAGGCCGTTATGAAAGCGAATGGGTGGACCAAAGGGCAAGCCATGACCGCGCTCACTTTGGGTCTCCGAGACCAGGCCCTTACCATTCTTGAGGCACTCGGCAAGGATGTGACCTACGAACAGCTGCTGGAGGCATTAGAGTCCAGATATGGCAACGCGCACCTGGAGCACGTTTTTCGTGCTAAGTTAAGGGATCGCGTTCAACGTAGTGCTGAGAACTTACAGCAGTGGGCTCTGGAAGTTGAAACGATGGTTCGGAAAGCATACCGGTCTGCCCCTGCACTCATCGATGGAAATTTGGTACAGGCGTTCGTCGACGGAATACGTGACTTGGAAGTGAGAGCCGCTGTGAGACTCGGACATCATAAGACGCTGAAGAACGCCTTAGCACATGCTCTGGAAGTAGAAGCAGTGAGACAAGACCATCGAACACACTACGTCAGAGAAGTTGTGGCAACACCTGTACATCAGCGTCCGCGAAAGTACAGCCCTAGGTGCTACGCTTGTGGAGAAAGTGGTCACCTACGGCCAAATTGTAAAAAGCGACGCACACCGAGGGAAGACCGATCACAGCGGGAAAAGGCGGCTGATATGACTACCCAGCAACAGTGGAGAACTCGCGGTATCAATGATGAACTTTCTAGACCTTGGCGTGAAGACTGTATGCTAAAGAGTTCCAGCCAAGAAACTAGGGAAGTTGTGTCTGTGAGAAGGCTAAGAACAGATCTTAGCGATGAATGGAAGGAAACCATACAGAGGGCTCAGCAAAATGACTCGGACATCAAACCGATCTTTGAGTGGATCAAAGCTGGTGCTCTGAAGCCCAAGTGGAGTGATGTGGCTGCGATGAGTTCCATCACGAAGAGTTATTGGGCACAATGGAACAGCTTGGTGATCCAGGATGGAGTCTTGTGCCGTAAATGGGAAAACGCTCGAGGGGACAGCTGTCATCTACAAATGGTTGTCCCTAAAGCTAAGGTACCGGATGTTTTACGGCTCTACCATGATGGATGCTCAGGAGGACATATGGGGGTAAAAAGGACTCTACTGAAAATCAGAGAGCGCTTTTACTGGATCCACTGTCGAGATGATGTAGAAGACTGGTGTCGCAAGTGTACCAGCTGTGCGGCTGTGAAGGGACCCCACACACGAAGCAGAGGTGCATTGAAAGTGTACAACGTTGGAGCTCCCTGGGAGCGGATAGCACTGGACGTTGCGGGACCATTTCCAGAAAGTGACAGCGGAAACAAGTACTTCCTGGTTGTCATGGACTATTTCACAAAGTGGCCAGAAGTCTTCGCCATTCCTAACCAAGAAGCCACAACAGTCGCAGATAAATTGGTTCAGGAAGTCTTTTGTCGTTTTGGAGTACCCTTAGAAATTCACAGCGATCAAGGGAGGAATTTCGAATCGCAAGTTTTTCAGGAGACTTGTCGATTGATGGGTACCCACAAAACCAGAACCACCTCTTACCACCCACAATCTGATGGAATGGTGGAACGATTCAACCAGACGTTGGAGAGATATCTGGCAAAAGTTGTGGAAAACAGGCAAAGGGATTGGGACAAGCACATACAGCCGTTTCTTCTGTCCTATCGGAGTGCAGTTCACGAAAGTACGACTGTAACTCCAGCCTTCGCGAACTTTGGAAGGGAATTACGGTTGCCTGCAGATTTAATTACTGGAACTCCCCCTGATGTCCCACGCAGTGTAACGGATTACGCGAATGACCTGCGTAACAAGTTAAATGATGTATATGAGCATATCAGGCAATCCGGGCAACAGATGTCTGAGAAGATGAAGACTCGTTATGACCGGAAGGCAAACAGTCGTGGTTTCGACGAAAATTCGCTGGTGTGGTTGCATAACCCAGTGCGGAGCAAGGGAAAGTCTCCGAAATTGCAAGCAAAATGGGATGGACCATACAGAGTTGTGACCAGGATCAACGATGTCACCTACCGAATACAGAAGGGTCCGCGAGGTGCGCCTAAGGTTGTGCATGTGGACCGACTGGCGCGATATTACGGGACTAATGATGCTCGGGACGAGCATGTCTAAGGAGGGGGCAGTGTTACGACGGTCATCTAGAATCTTCGAGAAACCGCGCTAATAACTGTGTAGTACCTAGAAAATACGAGTTCATTCTTTTAGGTACCTATTTCCGTAGTAGGTATAGAACTTACATTGTATTCAAGGTCAGGCGCCGGGAGTCGCCGGCAGTTGTCATTGTAATTTCGACCGTATGCCGACGACGTAAAGTAACTTCTTCCTTGTCGGTTCTTTTATCTTTAAATTTATTTTTTTGTTAATGTTTTTTTTGTTGATGCTTTCTTGAATAATAGAGAATTATCTCGAATATCTTTTGTTTGCGTGGGTATAAAAGGACCGATTGAGGACGAAGTGAGTCAGTTCACTTTTAAGCGAGACAACGAAAGGTTCGAAGAGTTATCTAGTGCAACAAAGTGTTCAGTACTGTTGAAGTGGTTGTTTATAAGTGTATTGTGAGTAATAAAGTTAATTCGTGTGTTTAATTGGTAGTGATTTTATTTATCCCATACCCAGCTCGTAACAATATCAAAATAGTGGTCGCAAACCAACACACTGGTGGTCGCTAACTGATTAAAGTGGTCGGTAACCGACGTTTTCGCTATATTTTCACTTTTTCAGCATTTTATAAATATTTTTGTATGAATGTACTTTATTTTATGTTTTTGTATTCAAACTAGACTATATTTGGGACCAATTCACATTAACATAAACTATTTTGCGTGTAGACAACATTTTTTTTTCTTCATCATAAGTGGGCAACTCAGCTAACTGGTCGCTAACCGGCGAAACGACCCTACGCATTTTGATAAATTTCACGTGAGATTGGGGCCACGATAGCCGCGGCTTGGTTTAATCTGATACAATATAATAGTAAGACAATAACCATATATTATAAGATTACCTATCATTGCTAGCTCGACCTTGAAGCATTACTTACAATTTTATTTTGTAGTGTGGGAAATCATCAAATGACTCCTCCCGGAGTGTCAGACTTCTACTGACTAAAAACCACCCATGTACCTTCTTAGCCCTTTGTGTCGAGGCCGCGGTATCTCTTTCGAACAACCCGCAGCCCCGACGGGACTGACTAATCCCATCAGTCGACGTTTGTTAACACACTAGCTTTTGCCCACGGCTTCGCCCGTGACGATTTTCTATACAAACTTTCATCCCCTATTTAACTCCCTTAGGGGTTGAATTTCGAAAAATCCTTCCTTATTCCTTGTCTACATTATAAAAGGAACCTCTGTGCAAAATTTCAGCTTACTAGGTCCAAGGGTTTGGGCTAGGCGTTGATGAGTCAGTCAGTCAATCAGTCAGGACTTCTCTTTTAAGTAGTAGATACAAGATAGTTGTATAGATAGATAGTTGTATAGTATATTATTTGGCACATCTCTCCGCTCCGCTCGTCTCCGCTTTGGTGGATAGCGAGCCTTACTCGCCTTCCACAGCCCCGCGATCTAATAAAACCCTGGAGTCAATATGGTAGTTGACTGACTAAAAAAATATTATGATTCTGTTTAGTATGTCTGTTAGATTATCGAAATATTTGATACGTATTTTTTGTTTTATCAAATTAATAAAAATTGACGAAAATAAAACGTGTCAAAGATCATGGAGTGGGGCTTGAACGTCACTTGAAGGTACAAAATGTGGCATAAGTATGACGTCACACGAGCTTTCAAAGCACAGTATCGTCTTCATTTTTTTGTTTACGAGGAAAAAGAAAAAATACATGTTCAATATTTTTTGGAAATCTACCTGACGGACTAATTAGATTTTTTTAGTCAACTACCCTGTAACAAGCGAGGCAGTGAATATATTCATGTAAGTCGGAACTCATTGTGCGGCCGGCAGAGGTCACTGACCGCTATTGTTGTCTAACTAGATCAATTGATGATTCTAGGCCGAGATACTCGTATACAAGTATTATAATACACTGACTTATGACCTGCGCTTACTTTCAGGGGCTGCGGGTGCCCGTCGGGGCTGCGGGTTGCTCACAAAGATACCGCGGCCTCGACATAAAGGGCTAAGAAGGACACACGGGTGTTTTTTTTTACTCAGTTTTCTTCTTAGCGTGTCGATGGCAAGCTTTCGGTAGCGTCCATCAGGTCCTGCAGTGAACAACCAGCAGGACACGCAGGTCACGATATAAAATGCCCCATTGTTTGAGGAACAGCACCGTATTTACACTCCAGAGCAGAGTCACCTATGTATCTCCACCTCAGCAGGGTTTCTTTGCTGCGACCAACCTGGGTCCGGAGTCTATTTAAAGACTTCCAGGTCAGCCACGCCAACTCTTGCCAGTACAAGTCTGACACTCTCTTTCGCTCTGCCCAAGAGCGGGCGGGGTTGTTTGATGATTTTCTACCCACCAAAATAAAAAATAAAAAAAGGGCTCCACTGTTCATTTGTGTCAATAGGGCGCCACCTGGTGTCCATTGAACGAACTAAACGTTTAGTGCTATCATCTATCTTTTTATGGTTCCATAGCCGAATAACAAAAAACGGAACACTTATAGATTCGTCATGTCTGTCTGTCTGTCTGTCTGTCCGTCTGTATGCCTATGCTTTCCGGGGCACGCAGGTAACTCGGTATAAGTAAATATGGTCAGTGTCACCCATCCCCAGGTCGACCTTGGCGAGTGCAGCTTAACCTTGAAGGTAGACCCAACTGTTGGTATTTAGCAATAATGAAGTTCCTCAAACTCGCTTCCATGCAATGTCACTTAGGCAAGACATACAGTAGGTATGTTAGTTAATACACACATCAACACGGTCTAGGGATATTTCATACTCAATTAAATAACTCGAAAAGTACTGGCCGCATTGGAATCTTTAATACACCGATTTGTTTGTAATTTATCTCAGACTAATTCCAAATTCAAATTTTTGAAAATTCTTTTGTTTCGGTGGCATAAAAATGTCTTGATGTATAGGAGAGGGAATTTTCATTTGTGCGAAATTTAAAAAACAATACGAATTACGTTTAGTTACAGTTTTTTTTCATTTTTAAACGAAAGATAAAGTTAACATTGAGGTATTGTAGCCATGCAACGCCGACATTTGACGAGGGCGGAGATGTTACGAGCTGTGGGAATGCTGGAAGCTGGATCTGTTCAGCGTAATGTTGCTGAGGCCATAGGGACCCATCAAAATGTAATTTCAAGATTGTGGACACGCTATCGTGCCACAGGTGAAGTAGCGGAGAGGCACCGGGGGCCAAGTCGCATCACTACTAGGGTTGCCAACCCTACTATATAATATAGTATCCTACTATATTAAGGGATCAAATACTATATTTCAAAAAAATATATATAGTAGGCGAAACTACTATATTTTGTCTACTACTATACTTTGCGGAACACAGCTTTAACTAAAGTCCGCTCTGGGGGTCTACCGCGAAATATTACGCAGGCAATCGCGACGATAGCAGCCAAGCTAACATGAATCTTATTCCAATGACATACAATAGCTCCCGAGCTGTCTTCTTCTTCTTAACGTGTGGGCAGTAAGGTCTAACGACCTCACACACCCTAGTGTCAGAGTTTCTAAACCCCCGCAAGGGCCTCTGACATGGCATGGTTTGACGACTGCCATTTGGCGGCCGGGACCACCAGCTTATACGTGCCTTCCGAAGCACGGAACCATCTTTTTTATCCTCCTAACCAAACTGGAAACAACTCACAAAGTATGCTTCCCGTGGGAATCAAACCCACGACCACCGGGTCACAAGGCAAACGCCTAAACCACTCGACCACGGAGGCAGTTGAGTGGTTGTTGAGTCTCGGCATCCTCCCGAGCTGTCATCGAACGTTTCGTAAGATTGCAATAAATCATATGCATGCTTTTTGAAAATGAAAATTAAATTATTAAGGCGCAGAGTAGCAAAAAATATTTATTTAAAAAATAAAGTACATATTTTCTCCACATACTATTTTCTTTTTAATTTTTTTGCCATCTGCTATATTTTTTAAGTAAATAACTTCAAAACTACTATACTTAATAGAAAAAAAGTTGGTAACCCTAATCACTACCCCCAGACAAGACCGATTTTTGCAAATTACTGCGCGAGCTCAACCAAATGCAACGGCGACTCAATTGGTCCAAAGGCTGCGAGTGGAACACCAAGTGCTTGTGAGTGACCAAACTGTAAGAAGGCGACTGCATGAAAGCAATCTACGCTCTCGTAGACCACTCCGGGTCCCACCTTTACGGAGAGGCAATCGTGGACGACGATTAGTATGGGTTCGGAACCACGTGGACTGGGGCCGTGAGCAATGGTCCAATGTGCTGTTCACGGATGAATCCAGGTTTGGCTTCCATCCAGATTCACGAAGGACGCGTGTTTGGCGAGTTCCTGGACGATGGAGCCGTCTTCAGAACCCTCAGGAAGTTCACCCATACCAAGGAGGAACAATTATGGTTTGGGCAGGAATTCGTCTTGGAGGACGGACGGATCACGTTTGGGTGCGGGGCAATATGACGGCAGAACGATACGTCCAATAGGTGCTGGGGCCCGTAATCTTGCCCCACAGAACACAAATGGGGCAAGATTTCCTGCTCATGCACGACAATGCCCGGGCACACACGGCGAGAACGGTAGCAGCTTGGTTACATACACATAATGTTAGGGCCTTAGACTGGCCTGCTCAATCGCCAGATCTAAATCCCATTGAGCATGCATGGGATATGCTGCAAAGAAGAGCTCTGAAGGAAGTTACTGAAAATTTGGCTACAGAAGATCAACTTTTTGCGCACCTCAGAAGGACATGGGACAATATTCCGCAGCAAGACATTGACAACCTTGTTCTGAGCATGCTGAATCGTTGCCGATGTGTTATGAACATCATGGGCGCTTTCTCAGACTACTAACTTCAAGTTTATAAACACAAATTAAATGATTTTTCTATTTTTTTCAGTTTTTACTCACAAATTAAAAGTTAATTCATATACGGTTTCCGTCTATGCTTAATTTTTTTTCCATAAAATCCTGAAATTTTAATCAGTACCTTAACCATTATTAAAAAATGGTAGAATATTAAGGGCCGGTTTCACCGGTTACGGATAAAGTGTCAGATAGTTATCTGACAGATAATGCTATCAAAAATTGTAGTTTATCTGGCAGATAAGTTCCTGATAGGCTATCCGGGACTTTATCCGTAACCGGTGAAACCGGCCCTAAATAACGTATATTTTAAATATATACATGTCATATAAATAATTAACACATTGATAGTAATTCGCTTTTTTAAAAATATCCCTAGACCGTGTTGATGTGTGTAGTTTGAACAAGGGACATAATAATATCGAAATCCGCAACTCACACATTTTTTCTTTCTTTTATTCTTTCAATACTTACCTACATGATACTAAAAAAAATTAACAAAAAAAACACTGGTAAGTAAATAACAGACAGAACCATACCAAATATTTCGGAAAAGTCTCGCAACCCTTGCGCTAAGCACAGAAAATGTGCGCGGGTCAGTGACTTTTAGAAATAATCCATTTTCATTTCATATTTTAAAACTGGCGTAGGACAATGGCGATAAAATGCTTTTATTAAGGTGGTGCGACAAGGTAGCCCGCGAAATTCGAATTTTCTTACGTTTTTTTTCAATTTCCCGGGCAGTGTCAAGTCGTAGAAGCGAAATACAATCTTTATGAATGCCTTAGTCACTCTTTAGGATTGTATGAACTGAGACGGTTGTATTGGTGATTTTAAACGGTGCCAGACAAATGACTGAAATCCCTTTTAGTCTGTGAAATAGTCCACGTGCAACGTGACAAACAGTAAGCCAACCTTCTCAGTCAGTGGTCTTATATAATCAGGAATACTATACAGTAAATAGACATTTGTTACTGCCGCGAATCCCATTTTATTTAAGATAGGTACGACTGAGAAATTGCAAAAAACGTTACAAGAAAATTCGAATTTCGCGGTCTACCTCGTCGCCTTCACCAAGTGAGATCTGGAGAGCGTGCGGGCCATGGCACAATTACGTCACAAATAAAGTTTATAGTTTTCTTACATATTTGGGACGAGAATCGAATACTTAATACCTTCAATATGTCCTTTGTTTAACCTAACATACTGTATTAAGTTTATTCAAGTCACATAGATTTACACAATCCACTGTTTTTCAATCGAATTAGAAATGTATCGGACACAATAGCTCCGTGACCGAATGGCGGGCGAGGTTAAGCAGCGGGTCGCGGTCAGCCCTTGGCTGGGTGACCGCTCACTACACGGCGAGGTCTTTGATTTAAAATTTTAAACAGTAATTGCTGTATGTGTCCGTTATTAGATAGTACAAGGTTTTGCCAGCGAAATTATCCCACGGGAAGATACAAATGATACAATCGGGATACAAACTATCCTATGGGTTAATCCAGGTTATAAACTATCTGTGTACCATATTATATCCAAATCCGTTTAGTAGTTTTTGCGTGAAAGAGTAACAAACATACACACTCACACACTCACAAACTTTCACCTCAATATTTATTAGTGTGTAGTTGGTCTAAAGGTCGCAAGCGCGACTGCTGTATATGAGGTTCTGCCTTCGATTCCCGGGTCGAGCAAAGAGTCTTTAGTCAACTGGACGCACAATAAAACTATGAAAAAAAAAAACAATTTAAAATGTGATTTGTTCGACTTCACTCGTGTGTCCAGTTCAAGTGGGTCCAGTTGACCAAAGACTCAAAGTGCTATTGATTTTTCTATGAGGAATTTCTCAGTATCGGAGTCTGGATTTGTGCCCGGTTGATGGCAATAGGCTCGCCCAAAAATAACTGGCGAAATGTGGGTGTACACCTCTGACTTGGGGGAAATTTCGTCTTTCCTACTTTTTTGGAGTTTGGGAAATCATCAAATGACTCCTCCCGCTCTGTGTGGAGCGAAAGGGAGTGTCGGACTTCTCCTGACCAAAAACCACCCACCTTCTTAGCCCTTTTTGTCCGGGGCCGAGATATCTTTTTCGACCAACCCGCAGCCCATGTTTTTCCTCCGCTATTCTTTTCTGATTAATTTCGTTGCGGGATCCAAGACAGTTAAATCATTTCTCTGGGACTTCGTCGAGCTTCATTGTCTCGGCGCTTTTCTTGTGGTCGCCACTGTTGATTCGGGCTAACAGGAGTTACAGTGGTTTGGGAATAGTGTGGTGGGTGCGTCCCAAATAATGAAATAACTATTTATTATTTTTACCTCTGTTCATGCAGAACCGTAGTAATAAGTTGACAATTCTTGTCAAAGTACAAAAGTTTGTTTTTGACCTCGATAGATGGCGATGCTTAAAATAAAAGCAGGCTATCGTTGTGTTACATCGATTTGGTTGGGTTCGAGTGGTTTTCGAAAATATATATACCAGCTTAGATCAGGACACAATTTGGTTTTATTTTATTTTCAACCCTATTAGTGTTCACAACAAGTGTTATAGTTCATTATTACCGTCTTGGTAATAATCATTGGTCCATCGAACCTGGATCAGGCTCAGGAAGTCTGTATTTTTTGAGATCGCGGTGCCTTTGGACCGCACCCCAGTACTCGCAGTGGATTGCTGCAACAGGAGTACCGGGTATCCCGCAGAGGCAGCAACAGCTTCGTCCAGCGAGGTGGACGAGCTCAGCCACTGTGGTTAGTTCAACGAGTTCAAGAAGATCAGTGTTCGAGTCCAGACGACTGATCGCGTTCTGCTGAACGCGTTCCGGTGAACGAGATCAACGATCACAACCGACGGTTGAAGTTCCAAGTGACGCCACAGGGGGCGCCACCAGTACTACGCAACCGACTTGGAAGTGTGAGTGAAGTGCAAACGTGAGTACAATTTATTAAATAGTAGTATCAGTGATTCAAGAAGATTTTGCCAAGCAATTTTGAACTTTATTTTAAAGAAGATTTTAACTTGGACATTTTAGATTTGTGCAGTTTAGACTTAGAATAATTTCATAAAAAACGACGGAACGGGGAACCTATGCCCGATTTGTATCAGAGTGTTTGTTGTTAAAAACACTTGTAAAAATTTTCGCTGTTTTTGGGACTTAGAAAAAATTTGTATGTTTTGTTTAGATTCAAACTTGAAGTTTTAAGTCTCAATTTAGCTTTGTTTTATTGTTTAAGTTTTTGTAGTTCTTATGATGGAAGGTCTACTTAATATATTGAAAGACCATCAAAATGTTATCCAAAAGGCATTTACCAATTTTAAAAAGAGTCCAAAAGATAGGTTGACAGTGGAATATATCGACACAAGGCTCGATTTATTAGAAAAAGATTGGTCTTTATTTAAGGAGACCAAATGTCAACTTTATGGTCGTTTTAAGATAGAAGAGATAGGTCAAAAGGTGGTCGATATGTACGACTCCACCGAAGATACGTATATTTCATGTAAAAGTTTGATGAAAGCAACTTTAAATAAGATCAATCCTAGAGAACCGGTACCACAAAGTAGTGGATCTAACAATAGTAATTCTTCTAAGCCATCCAATTTATTTGTAAAGTTGCCCAAGATCACAATTCCAAATTTTTCTGGCAAATACAGTGAGTGGACAGCCTTTCATGATCTTTTTAAGTCGCTTGTCCATAATAACGCGTCGTTAGATAATGTGCAAAAACTGCACTATCTTAAGAGTCATCTTACTGGTGAAGCCGAACAGTTGATTAGGCATACACCAATTACAGATGCCAACTATAGTGAATGTTGGGCTCAGTTGGAAAACCGTTATGCTAATAAAAAGTATCTTGCTAATTGTATTTTGAAAAGGTTGTTCAGTCAGAAGCGATTAAATGTAGAATCAGCTGCCGGCTTGAAAGAATTGTTAGATACCACTAGTGACTGCCTTAATGCGCTTAAAAATTTAAACGTCAATGTGAGCACATGGGATCTTATCGTCATCCATATAGTCACATTCAAATTAGATAGTGAGACGCGAAAACAATGGGAGTTAAGCAGTTCAAGTTCAGATTTTCCCACCTTTGAGGAACTTAAGATATTTATTGAACGTCGTTTTCGTGCATTAGAATGTATAGAACCAAGGAAGGCCATGGCTCACCAGGTCAATAGTTCACATGTGTATAATTCGAAAGCAATGCTAGCCACAAAGCCGTCTAATATGCATTGCGAATACTGCTCGGAAGTCCACAAGCTGTGTTTCTGCAAGGAGTTTACGAAACAGCCCACAGAAAGTAGACGCGAATTCGTTGCTAAGAATAACATCTGTTTTAATTGTTTGGGTAGCAATCATAGAGTATACGACTGTAAAAAACAGACTGCGTGTAAGGTTTGCAACAAGCGCCACCATTCATTGCTGCATTCGAATGGAAAACCTTACGAAGAGAACAAAGACGCTAGCGTAAAGCCGACTACGGATAATACTAGTTCTTCAACGAATGACAATCCGATAGTTGCATGCTTGTCTACGGGCAAAGTCTCTAAACCCAAACAGGTTTTATTAGCCACCGCGCTAGTAAAAGCCGAGTCTAAAACTGGTCAATTTCAAACAGTTCGAGCATTATTAGACCAAGGTTCACAAGCCTGTTTTATTACAGAGGCCACAGTCCAACTTCTTCGACTGAAGAAAATTCCAGTCAGAGGTATCGTTTCAGGTTTAGGTGACGATAGATCAACCATTGCAAAATATATGGTGAATATTACAATTCAGTCAACAATTGATGTCGATTTTCAACTCAAAATAAACGCCTATGTTTTGAGTAAGATTACTTCAAACTTGCCTGAGAAAAGTGTAAACACTAGTTCATTGGATTGGATTTCCATAAACAATTTGTACCTAGCAGATCCTAATTTTAACACACCCAATAGAATAGATATTCTTTTGGGTGCAGATGCTTACTGCTACATTGTGAAGGAAGGTATAGTCAAGAGTCCATCTGGCACTCTTATCGCACAGAGCACCACTTTAGGGTGGGTCCTTTCAGGTGTAGTCAGTCCAAGTAGTGAGAGTTCAAAGTGTCACACAAAAACCTTAGAGGTACATTGTGCACATGTCAATGAAGATGATATGTTAAAGAAATTTTGGGAGATTGAAGAACAAACCAGTACAAAGAAATTACTTAATCCAGAAGAGCAACGGTGTGAAGACTTTTATACTAAAACTACTAAGAGAGATGATACAGGTAGATATATTGTGCGGCTACCATTCCGAGATGAAGAACCTGCTTGTAAGGCCGGACGTTCACGGGATATAGCTGAAACAAGGTTTAAATCATTAGAAAAAAGATTAAGTAAGGACACAGATTTAAAAGAAAAATACACAGATGTAATTAATGAATACTTACATTTAGGACACATGAGACCTGTAAAAGAGGAGGACAGTAATAAAGATGTAGCAGTCTATCTACCACATCACGCGGTGATAAAAAACGATAGGATCACCACTAAGGTTCGTGTCGTTTTCAACGCCTCAGAAAAGAATAAGAACGGAGTGTCACTTAATTACACGCTTATGGAAGGACCAAGGCTGCAAGCAGACTTAAGACACACTGTTTTAAGATGGAGAATGCATGCAATTGGTATAGTGGCCGATATAATAAAAATGTATCGTCAAGTTAGAGTGGCCGATGAAGATGCTGTCTTCCAGCGAATACTCTGGCGAGGTGATCCTGAAAAGCCAATCAGAGATTATGAGCTGATTACGGTGACATTCGGGACAGCCTCTGCACCATACCAAGCCGTTAGATCACTCCATCAGGTTTCATATGATGAAGGAGACAAATTCCCACATGCAGCAGACAAAGTTTTAAATTGTTTTTATATGGACGATTTGATGAGCGGATGTGAGAAGATTGAAGACGGTGTAGAAATCTGTAATCAAATGGTAGAATTATTAGGAAAGGGAGGATTCACATTACAGAAATGGAACAGTAATAATCAGGAATTATTAGATAAAATAAGTTCAATAGATATGAATGAAGGAATTCAGCAAACAGGTCAAAAAAGCACGGAAAATGAGGACAAAAAGGACAAAGTAATGGAAAAGGAAGTAAATAATAAGGACAGGGAAATTAAACTAGATAGTACTACGAAAATTTTAGGACTTACCTGGAACCGCCACGAAGATTCCTTCCAGTATGCAGTAACTCTCCCACCGCTGACGACGGCACCTGTAACAAAAAAATCTATAATTTCAGACATAGCTCGTTTGTTCGACCCTTTAGGATGGTTAGCGCCTAGTGTGGTTGTAGCGAAGGTGTTTATCCAGAAGTTATGGCTCGCAGGTGTTAGTTGGGATGAGGAGTTGAGTACGGAATTAGTAACAGAATGAGGTACTTACCGCGAAGAGCTAAAGTTGCTTACCAAGGTCCGTATACCTCGTTGGCTGAAGACTAGTTCAACTGGTGATCTGGAATTGCAAGGTTTCAGTGACGCCTCAAAAACCGCATACTCAGCAGTTGTTTACTTGCGGGTAATTGATCCGACAGGCAAAGTTAATGTTTCAATGTTAGTTGCAAAAACAAGAGTTGCCCCAATTAAACAGATTAGCATTCCTAGATTGGAGTTATGTGGAGCAGTACTCTTGGCCAAGCTCTTGATAGAGTCTGCAGAGGTTTTAAACATACCAAAGGAGAGAATTTCAGCGTGGACGGATTCGACAGTAGTGCTATCATGGCTCAATAGCCATCCTAGCCAGTGGAAGACGTTTGTTGCGAATCGGACTGCTGAAATATTGAGTACAATGAGTTCGTCTCAATGGTTCCACGTGTCGACCAAAGAGAATCCAGCAGACTGCGCTTCAAGGGGAGTACTACCCAGTGCATTAGTTGGGAATGAGTTGTGGTTTTCTGGACCGCCATTCCTGAAAAACTAAATTATTGAGTACAAAAGGCCAAAGGATTTAAAAATAGATTAAGAGCAAACAATAAAAGTTCACGTAGCTGCAACTCCAGACCACATAATTATGGAAAAATATTCTAATCTACGAGAATTTGTTAGAGTAGTTGCGTATTGCCGACGACTTTTGAAGAAGGACACATTCGACAGTAAATATTTAAAGAAACACTCCGGTGAGGATAACCTCACCCGTGTGGTCACATTGCGTACTAAAGCCTCTACAATTAAGAGACCAACTTCCAAACTATGTATTTTACCAATAGCTCTATGAATTGTTCTTTTTTTCATCAAGTTTATGTAAAACTTCTGCAGGTCAAATTATATGATAAATGTTATTTTTAAGATTTTGGTTATTTGAAGATTGTTTATTTTTGTTGTTTGTCTTTGTAGATTTAAGAAGTATTGCTTACATACACTGTATACAAATTGCAAAATTTAGACATAAAGATAAGGTCAGAAGGACATTCCGTCACTAAATGTCCTTGGTGGGCGGTATGTTCATGCAGAACCGTAGTAATAAGTTGACAATTCTTGTCAAAGTACAAAAGTTTGTTTTTGACCTCGATAGATGGCGATGCTTAAAATAAAAGCAGGCTATCGTTGTGTTACATCGATTTGGTTGGGTTCGAGTGGTTTTAGAAAATATATATACCAGCTTAGATCAGGACACAATTTGGTTTTATTTAATTTTCAACCCTATTAGTGTTCACAACAAGTGTTCTAGTTCAATATTACCATCTAGGTAATATTCAACCTCTGTGGTCGTTTGCCTTGTTGTGACACGGTCGCTGGCCGTGAGTTCGATTCCCACGGGAAGCATACTTTGTGAAGTTGTTTCCAGTTTGGCTAGGACATTACAGGCTCGAATCACCTAATTGTCTGATAATAAAAAGATTATTCCGTGCTTCGGAAGGCACGTATAAGCCGGTGGTCCCGGCCACCAAATGTCGGTCGTCAAACCATGTCAGAGGTCCTTGAGGCGGTTTAGAAACTCTGACACTAGGGTGTGTGGGGTCGTTAGACCTTACTGCCCACACGATAAGAAGAAGTTAGTCTTGTTATTAATTTAATGTAATAGCTGTATGTTAGACTTTTTGGTATTGTTTTTTGTTATTCATTTATTTATTTCTGACATGCACATAAAAATTTCAAAAGGTAAATTGATTGACCAAATGAATTATTTTCTTACTTGTTATTTTTCTTATTTTAATTGACATGCTTGTATTGACATCCATAATATTGTAACCAGTGACATTTGATGTAATATTTTTGACTTTTTTCTTTCCTATTTTCTATATATTGTGTTTTAAATGTCTTCTTCTTCTTGTCCACGATAAGAAGAAGAAGATCGCACTATTTTTTTTTACTGGCCTGTTGGTCTAGTGGTTAGTGACCCTAACTGCTATGCCGGAGGTCGTGGGTTCGATTCCCACCCAGGACAAATGTTTGTGTGATGAGCACGATCATTTGTTCTGTGTCTGGGTGTAATTTATCTATAATATGTATGTATTTAGAAATATATAAGTATGTTTATCAGTTGTCTAGTACCCATAACACAAGCTCTGCTTAGCTTGGGACTAGATGGCGTTGTGTGATAGTTGTGGAATATTAGTAAAAAAAAAAAAAAAAACTATGATTAGGTTCAACGATCAATAGTGAAGTGGTCACAAGCGCGGCTGCTGTACAGACGGCTACACACCAAGCAAGCTACACATTTCCAGTTTACGCTGATCTCGCACTGTACGGAAATCCTATACAATGCGAGATCAGCTTATACTGGAAATGTATAGCTTGATGTGAAGCCGTGTGTACATGAGGTTCTGGGTTGAAATCCCAGGTCAGACAAAGTGTTATTAGATTTTTTCCATCACGAATGTATCAGTAGCAGCCACGGAGGTTGGATTTGTGCCCGGTTGATGGCAATAGGCTTGCCCCCTATGAAATGGGGCTTAAACATAACTGGCGATATGTGGGTGTACTAATGGGTACAGCTCTGCCTTACCCTTGCGGGATTACAGGCGTGATGTTATGTTATGTTATATCTGTACATCCGTTTGGTACGTTTTTATCAAAGACATTAGTTGTTTGTAACTATCCAAAGATATCACTACCTATCACCACAAATAGTATAAAACAAAGTCGCTTTTTGCTGTCTGTCCCTATGTATGCTTAGATCTTCAAAACTACGCAACGGATTTTGATGCGGGTTTTTTTAATCATCATCATCATCATCATTTCAGCCAAAAGACGTCCACTGCTGAACATAGGCCTCCCCCAGGCGTCGCCACATTGACCGGTCCAGTGCGTCTCTCATCCAGCGGTTTCCTGCAACCTTGACCAGGTCATCGGTCCACCTAGTGGGAGGCCTTCCAGCGCAACGTCTTCCGGTTCGCGGTCGCCATTCCAGAACTTTTCGGCCCCATCGGCCATCCGTTCTGCGAGCAATGTGCCCTGCCCATTGCCACTTAAGTCTGGCGATTCTTCGGGCTACGTCGGTAACCTTGGTTCTCAAGCGGATGTCCTCATTTCTGATTCGATCACGCAAGGAAACTCCGAGCATAGCCCTCTCCATTGCCCTTTGGGCAACTTTGAGCTTGCGTTTTTTTAATAGATAGAGAGAATTCAAGAAGGTTTTAGTATCTTATTTTGTACCCGTGCGAAGCCGGGTGGGTCACTAGTAGGTAATAAAACAAAGTCTATCTAACAGAATTTGATGAAATTCAACTTAGAAGAAAGACTTAAAAAAATATTAAAACCGCGCGAATTTTTAAACGTGGCTACGCAAAGTTGCAAGCACAGGGGGTCCTTCCGATGGCCACAGCAGATCATAATATGAATTGCGTTAGAATTCGTAAAATTAACTAGGTAGGTATTCATAATAGTAACATGCGTTTGTGACCATCTTACGAATTTCATTATGATCTGCTATAATTTTAGACCGACAGAACTTACTACCGCACTCGGAGAGCTCTACTCATTAGGTATTTACGTCATCACATAGTAAAGGTTTTGACAGTTTTGTCATACAAAAGTATGTCAAATCTTTACTAAGTGACGGCTTAAGTAGTCATTAAATATCGAGGCTTAGGTCAACTGGACCCACTTGTGTTGAATGTTGACCTTTTTTAATAATAATAATATAATTTTTATTTCTAACAACCAGGTGTAGTCACTGTTTGATTCATAGTAAGTTCTCTATTCTCTAGTCGTAGGTATTTGAATTGAGATTGACTTTTGTATTCGCCAATGTGATCGCCTGACGGCTGCGCTCATGTATTTTCTATTTGATTTTTTATTTTAATATATCTGGTGTACAAATTCTTCAAGTCTTTGATTGTATCCACAAAAATTTCTCTACGAGAAGTTAACAACTTGTAAAGTGGACCCACAATAAATCTATGTAAAATAAAACATTTTAAAATGTGATTTGTTCGACTTAACTCGTGTGTCCAGTTCGAGTGGGTCCAGTTGACCAAAGACTCATCTCTGAGTATTTACCTCAGTTATAGTGAATGCGACAAGGTAGCCCGCGTAATTTGAATTTTAGAAATTAATTTTTTTTAATATAAAAAACGTAAGAAAATTCGTATTTCGCGGGCTAAGACATTTATTTTCTCAAAAGAACAAACTTAGATTATGTTAAAGTAAAGTATGCGTGCCTTACCTGACAAGTAGCGTAATTACAAACAATCCTTACGAACATTCTCATACATGATAAATAACTTTAAAACAATCACTCGTTTACCACTTAAACAATTAACAAGCACCATAATATTCCACTGTTAATGAACCACTTGATTGCACACTTATATCTCTTTATTTATTTAATCAAACAATAATAAAAGTTTTCTAAAAAAACGACAGCAGAATCGCGCACGTGTGTCCACTCCGCGGGTTCCCGCGCAACTGAATTGCCATATTATTGTAATTTTATACTAGCGACCATTTTAAACAAATGTCTAACACGCGTTTAGTAACTCTTATCTGCAGTCAATAGAGTTTAATTTACTTTGTTTGAACAGCTAATCTCATTTAGGGCCGATTTTTCAATCATCGAATAACTCGACGAATAACTACCTAGCGAATTAACTTATCTGACTGATAAAAAGACAAATAAACTTGTTGCATTTTTCAATGGCCAGATAGCAGGCGAGTAGTTATCTGAGGATTTTTGTTGCCAACTTCACTGTAATATTGTGTGAGCGCGAAGCACGCATACGGTGTAAAGCGTGTTAGAAAAGGATAGCAATTGCTTCGACATTCGTTTATTACCTCTACATCTGGTGGTGCATCTTTTATTTCTCTTTCTCGTGTGCCGTGCTTTTGTAGTTTGGTTTATTGTCAGTGACTTGTTATTATATAAACTTATTGCTAGTAATACTGTCTGTAATAGTAATTATATTTGTGGCTCATCCGGGTTTCATGTAATGAAACAACTTTTTAACACATGGATGCAATTATGAGTTTGAGTTTATTATTTTTATAATAATGGAATCAAAGAAAAGAGCGCACGACGCTAATTTAAATACTGCTGAAGTAGAATTACTAATTAGTCTAGTCGACAAACACAAATGTATTGTGAAAAATGAGAGTAGGTACTTACTATAGTTAGGGAAATTAAAATTTACTACTGTATTCTTTAGAAAGAAATCGCACATAGCAAACTGGTCGGGCCTTGGTCTGATTACTCTTTGTTTCCTTTCAGTATTTAAATATTCAAACATTAAAGCCTCTTCTTTAATTGGCATATCGTCAATAGTATCGAAAATTTCCATAATTTTAATATTTCTTTTAGAAAAGAAGAAATTACCTCAAACTAAACTTAACAACGGATCTAGTTTTATCTATTGAATAGACGTTTATCTGGCCGTCGAAGGAGCAGATAGATTTATTCGTCAGTTAAGGCCGTTAACGGCCAGATGGAGCCGATCTGACAATTGAAAAATGCAATATTTTGTTATCTGTCGAATAAACTCTATCTGACTGTTTATCTGGGGATTGAAAAATCGGCCCTTACTTGAACAACACTATCTGACGTTTCCTACACAAAGTTAATATTGCGGCTATACTGTGGGAATTTTACTTTGTAATGTGTTGGTGATATAGTTTGGGATCTGCAAATAGTAAGTTTGTATCAATCGATGTATGAATCCATTGTTGATAATCGTTGTTTTCGCTTGCGGTCGTGGTTGGCGCGTTTTTTTTTTCTTTCGATTTTTAAACAGTTTTGACAAGTTTTAAATAATCCGACCCTGATAAATAGAGAAAGGCCAAGGTACCTCGTTAATCGCAAGTGCGGTCCCGGTATAAGTCCTGACTTCGATTCCCAGAGCGGGTAAAGTGGTAGTGGGTTGTTTTTTGTTTTATCAGGAGTTTCTCATTAGCAGCCAGGGAGTCTGGATTTGTTTGTTCTAATGTGTACATAGTACTTCGTACTAATATCTAACTATCTATCTATATAAATAAAAAGAGAAGTCCTGACTGACTGACTGACTCATCAACGCCCAGCCCAAACCCTTGGACCTAGAAAGCTGAAATTTTGCACAGAGGTTCCCTTTATAATGTACTTAGACGAAATTCAACCCCTAAGGGAGTTAAATAAGGGATGCAAGTTTGTATGGAAAATCGTCATTTTCACGCGGGCGAAGCCGCTGCCAAAAGCTAGTATTATTATATTCTGTGCGGATGTTTGTGACTTGTGAGTATGTTTTGTTAAATTGTTACTCTTTCACGCAAAAACTACTGAATGGATTTGGATAGTTTATAACCTGGATTAAAACACATAGGATAGTTTTTATCCCGATTTTATCTTCCCGTGGGATAATAAATTTTCGAGTTGTAGCGGGTGAAGCCGATGGCAACAACTAGTGGGACATATTATGTAGGTAACTGGCAAAATGAAGGTGAATGGCAATGGGTACACCACTGCTTAATCTTTCGGCGAATACAGGCGTGATGTTAATGTAGGTATTTTTTAGGGTTAGGTTATGCTTATGCCCAAAGACTTTATAGCCACTTAATACTCTATGGTTAACCCTATACTTGGCAGAGATTTTTTTTTTTTGAAATATTGAAATTTTTTACATAGAATGCATTCTTAGGTATTCATAGAGAGGAGAAAAAAAAATAATAAAAATCTATGTTAGCTTTATTAAAATACTTACTTAAATATTACCTATACCTAATTATATTATGTTAGCTTTTATTAAAATATTTATCTGAATATTAACTATACCCAACTTTATTGTAATTAAATGTATGTGTTCGCATGTCATACGGATGGTATATTGACTTGTTTGTCATTCGATCCAACACTTCACTTCGCCGTTCATTCCGGCATTCACCTACAAGCGTTGACAGTGCGAACACAGGCATTCAAGTTTGAGGTCTCGTACAGACAAGACGTGCAGTGTAAAAGTGTGGTAGAATAAAGTGATTATTTGAAGAAGGACAATATTATTATTTCTGACCTGTTAAAAGGTCAGAAGTGGGATCACATCGGAACTGTAACGGTTTTGGTGGAATACTCAACGCCCGTATTTAAAGCTACGCAAGTGAAATGCCAAAGCATCGGTCTGGAAAGCGGGTGCGACACTCTGAGAACTCCAGCAGTGAGTCAGAATTATCTTCGGAGCGCAGAAGCAGATCACGGCATAAGCATTCACGACGAAAGCGTTCACGGCGTGTGGAAAAGTCGAGGCAGCGCCGTACCCCGTCGCCAGATACGCCAGCGCCGCAAGAGCGTTTACGATGTGTGGAGAAGTCGAGGCAGCGCCGTTCCCAGACGCCAGATACGCCGGCGCCGCAAGAGTATTCACGGCGTGTGGGGAAGTCGAGGCAGAGCCGTTCCCGGACGCCAGATACGCTGGCACCGCACGAGGAACCAGCAGTACGATCGAGTGCTGGGACCAGAAACAGCGCATCATCACCATTACCAAGTAACCAATCCACTGTTTTTGACTCTCAAAATTTTGTTAATGTGTTCCAAGAACTTGTTAAGTCTTTACGTACAGACGGCAATACAGACCGTTACCCTGTTTTGAACGTTGTGCCTGAATTCGACCCAACAAAGCGAAATCAGAGTATAGACGTTTGGATTACAAAAGTAAATGAATGTGCAAAGATTTATAATTGGACAGAACGACAGATAGTTCACTACGCTTTGCCTAAATTAGTAGGGTTAGCCCAAAAATGGTACCAGGGTCTACCCACTTTGTTATTTACATGGACGGAGTGGCAACAAAAATTGAAGTCGGCATTCCCCAGTGATGATAACTATGGTCGGTTGCTGACGGAGATGCTCGCCTGTAGGGCACGTTTTGGTGATAGTTTAGAAGACTATTATTACGAAAAGATAGTTTTGCTTAATAGATGTAACATTTCCGGGAAAAATGCTATCGATTGTTTATTATATGGTATTGAAGATAGATCGGTCAGAACTAGTGCTGAGGCTGTGCAATTTAGCGAGCCTGATAAGTTGTTAGTCTTCCTTCGCAATGTTAAAATAACTAAAAAGAATGACAAGCAAAACGTGACGGTGCAGCCGAGCGTTTCCGACAGCAAGCATTTTAAAACTTCTAAAGATAATGCATCCGCATCTGCGGGTATTAGGTCATCAAAATGTTATAACTGTGGAGAGGAAGGGCACTCTTTCTACAAATGTAAACATCTAATTAAAAGGTGCAATCACTGTCATAAAGTAGGCCATTTGATTAGCGATTGTCCCAATAAAACTGAGCATGAAAGTAATAAGACTGTTTAAAACATTTCAAAGGAGCAAGATAATGATGCGAAATATTTTAAGATCGCGATAGTTAACGGTCAAACTATGAATTGTTTTATCGACTTTGGTAGTCAAATTACTATGCTCCGAGAATCGGATGCAAAAGTATTAAATTAAATCAAACTCTGTCTTACGGTGACTTGCCGATTTTAAGAGGGTTCGGAAATTCAATTGTTTAGTGTTTAGGGAAATGCGATATCGAAATTGAAATAGACTTAGTTAAAGCCCGCGTTGAAGTACTCATAGTCCCGGATCATTACTTGTAGGCCAAACGTTTACGGAACAAAGTCATGTCGTAGTTCTCAAAACAGAAGACAAACTGATTATTAAGAGTAAAACTATAAACGTCCCTGAAAGTGTTAAACTGTATGTTAGTAACTCTATTAAAGTAATGGGCCGCACCGAAGTGGCCGTAGAATCTAATCCACCATATGATGGTGAGGTGGTCGTGGAGCCTGGTTTATGCTCTCAACCTCAAATGATGTACAGTTTAATGCCTTGTATTTTAGAGTTAGTTAGTGGCAATGACGACACGGTTGGCGCAGTGGCTAAGCGATTGGACTGCTGCGCTACGTGTCGCGGGTTCGATCCCCGCACGGAACAAGTATTTGTATGGCCTACAGATAGTTGTTTCGGGTCTGGGCGTGTTTGTGTATGTGAGTTTCAATGTTTGTAAACGCACCCACGATACAGGAGAAATTCCTAGTGTGGGGCAACGTATTAAAAAAAAAAAAAAAAAAAAGCCACACTTCAATTGGACAGTTTGGTAAAATCGGGATTTGATTTAAACAAAGGTACCCTTCTGTCTCGGGCTTTGCCGTTAGCACAAATGAACTGTCAAAGCGTGAATAGAATTGACAAAAGCGCGGATAACTCTTCAAATATTATTATCGATCCTAAAAGCAATCTTTTGCAGTTGACTCGTTTATTAAATGAATACAGAGATCGTTTTGCTTTTTCCACTAAAGAGTTAACCAAACGTCCGATTCTTGCATTTTATAATCCTGCGTTTGAAACTCAACTTCATACAGACGCTTCTAAAATTGGTATTGCTGGTATCCTTTTACAAAGATCAAATAAAGAAGCACCTTTAAATATTGCAGCTTATTATACATTATTCTCTCATTCGAAAGTCCCTGCTGGTAAGAAGGCAGGTGAACTTCATCCGATTCCCAAGGTTGATCGCCCCTTTCATACGTTGTATATAGACCATCTGGGTCCCTTTGTGGTCGATAATCGATGCCTTCACAAAATATGTTATATTGGCTCCTGTAAAAAGTACGAAATCATTACATTCTATATCCATACTTTTGGTGTTCCTAAACGACTCATTTCTGAAATACAATGAAGTTTAAATAATACCCTTTAATAAGGGAATCGGCAAGACACCAGCTCAGGCATTATTTGGCATTGACTTGGTTGGTACGACTAACTCCCTATTAAACCTTAATATTATAGACGATACAGAGGACGTAGGGAACAATTTAGGAAACATTAGAGAGGAAATATCACAACATATAGAAAAGAATCAAGTAGAACAGAAAAAACGTTTTGATAAATCTAGAAAGAGAGTTATATTCAAAATTGGGGATTTAGTTATGGTAGACTGGTAGAGCGAGAAATTCCTTCGACGGGGAAAAGTAGGAAATTAATTCCAAAGCTCCGTGGTCCTTACCGTATTGTAGAGGTCTTTGACAATGACCGATATAAATAAAATAGAAGATACCCCATTGTCACGCAAGGGTAATAGAAACTTCACTGGAGTCTTTTCCGTGGATAAAATTCACCCGTGGTTGGTTTTTAAACGAAACAGTGTTTGTGACAGTGATGTGCAGTCTGCAAATGTTACTGATGAATGATTGGCACCTTTGATTGGGTGGTTATTGATGTACGCGTTAATTAATTGTAAATAGGTAATAAAGATAAAACATGTAAGAGTATTAACAGCAGAATGTTGTCCACGTCAATCGTGTACAATTTAATTTGAATAATTGAGTAAATTTACATTGTTTTATTATTAGTTTTATACAGTAATTTTTGTGTTTTATATTATACAGTTACTTTATTATTATGATTAATAAATTTTTATACTAACATTATTTTGTACAAGAAGTTTAGAGCACACTGTAGACATACAGGGGCTACAGTGTGTTAGATATGTGGTTATTATGGATATGTAGAGGCCAT
Organism: Diarsia mendica; assembly: GCA_949316265.1. Taxonomy (NCBI): domain Eukaryota; kingdom Metazoa; phylum Arthropoda; class Insecta; order Lepidoptera; family Noctuidae; genus Diarsia; species Diarsia mendica. Next base: position 12,877,598 of record OX438914.1, on the reverse strand, counting down.
AATAACTTGTCTAGTCAGTGTGTTGTGGACATGCAGGGGCCACAGCATGCACGAATTGCCGTAGATATGTAGAGGCTACAGTAGTTCCGCCAATGTTATCGTTGTATTCGTAGTTGTGGTATTGTCGCTAGTGTGTTGTGGACATGAAGGGGCCACAGCATGCTTGAGTTGTTGTGGATATGTAGAGGCCACCGCAACTCCTTCAATGCTGCCACGAATAGAATTATTTTGGGCAATGCTGATATGTGGTTGGTGACTACTGTAGTTCCACCAATGTTATGATTGTACTCGTAGTTGTGGTATTGTCGCTAGTGTGTTGTGGACATGAAGGGGCCACAGCATGCTTGAGTTGTTGTGGATATGTAGAGGCCACCGCAGCTCCTTCAATGCTGCCACGAATAGAATTATTTTGGGCAATGCTGATATGTGGTGACTACTATAGTTCCACCAATGTTATGATTGTACTCGTAGTTGTGGTATTGTCGCTAGTGTGTTGTGGACATGAAGGGGCCACAACATGCTTGAGTTGTTGTGGATATGTAGAGGCCACCGCAACTCCTTCAATGCTGCCACGAATAGAATTATTTTGGGCAATGCTGATATGTGGTTGGTGACTACTGTAGTTCCACCAATGTTATGATTGTACTCGTAGTTGTGGTATTGTCGCTAGTGTGTTGTGGACATGAAGGGGCCACAGCATGCTTGAGTTGTTGTGGATATGTAGAGGCCACCGCAGCTCCTTCAATGCTGCCACGAATAGAATTATTTTGGGCAATGCTGATATGTGGTGACTACTATAGTTCCACCAATGTTATGATTGTACTCGTAGTTGTGGTATTGTCGCTAGTGTGTTGTGGACATGAAGGGGCCACAACATGCTTGAGTTGTTGTGGATATGTAGAGGCCACCGCAACTCCTTCAATGCTGCCGAGTGTAATTATATCTGAGTTATGCTAACTATTATGATGTAATAGAAAGAGATCAATTTAATATCTGTGTAGCTATTTGCGTCATAAGCTGTTGTGTTTTGTTATTTTAATTAATCATTCGGTTGATTTTGTTTACCTTATAGAATCTTTCCACGGGACGTGTAAACGTCAGGAAAGGCCGACTGTTAGCTTTATTAAAATACTTACTTAAATATTACCTATACCTAATTATATTATGTTAGCTTTTATTAAAATATTTATCTGAATATTATCTATACCCAACTTTATTGTAATTAAATGTATGTGTTCGCATGTCATACGGATGGTATATTGACTTGTTTGTCATTCGATCCAACACTTCACTTCGCCGTTCATTCCGGCATTCACCTACAAGCGTTGACAGTGCGAACACAGGCATTCAAGTTTGAGGTCTCGTACAGACAAGACGTGCAGTGTAAAAGTGTGGTAGAATAAAGTGATTACTTGAAGAAGGTCAATATTATTATTTCTGACCTGTTAAAATCTATTTATATTATTATAAGATTTATTGAATGTATCACATGTGATACATTGCCAGACTCTTAGAAATCTACCTTATAAAATCTATGTATCATATTTGTTACACTGCCAGGCTTCCAACGTTATTTTAACAAAACAAAAATAAAAAAAATACATACGCTAACGTGAAAAAAACATTTAATTTATGACACATTTTTATTGTACTTCCATACATACAATTGAAAAACAGAACCCCCTTTTAGTATTAGTCGGTAAAAATTAAAAATCATAGTAGTAACGCCCTTTAGACCTTATAAAATCTTAATTATTGGCAAAACAGGCTCGTGACCACGTCCAAAGCGTGTATTTTGCGTAAGGTATACCGCGTAGGCTTTATACCCTTTTGGTTTTTTTTACTTTACCCCCATAAATGAAAGGATCCTCAGAAAATCATCATCTGTGGTATTTATTGAGCTGCCAATTGTTTGCGTGCTATAGATATTTGTTTGTTGTTCTATGAGAGAGTCACCTGCAAAACAGCTTTTAATGACACTCGTCTCTTCACGAGGGTCAAACGAGTTATAGCACTTCTCCAGAACCTATAAACTTACAGCAACGCCAGTTAAGTTGTCTTGATCTTTTAGCTGGTATTACTTTTATCTTTATCGCGACCACTCTAAGTCTTTTAGAACGAGTAGCCGCAGAGAGAGAAGGTGCAAACAATGGTTACAGCACCTGGTTATAACGTGTCAAGTTGCTGGCTCATGGTAAAGGTAGTTGCAAGTAGGTTGCCAGTCGAGAAGCCACTTACAAAAAGGTTCCCAGTGAGTTTACTTGAAGTTACAAGGATGGTACCGGACACAATGGCCAAGGCTCAGCACAATGAAGCTGCCTTCTTCTTTTCTTTTTCTTTTATACAGATAGTGTATACGAATTGATTGGGCAATAAAATTGATGGCAAACAAGAGTTTGATTGCAATGACTGAGGGTATAGTACCAAAGATATTGAAGCAACTACTTGGTTTATCGTCATTTGGTCAAAAATTAAGATTTCCTGATGAACATGGCAATGATAGAGGCAGCGAACTGGTGTCGGAGTCCGTTGGGAATAAGCAATACTGCAATCAACCTCAGTAGTTCATTCAATTTCAAATAAATTCAATTTAGCTCTTGGTTCCGGAACAAAATCTCGGTAATTTCCAAGTTACCGAGTGCTTCTTTGTTGTTTCATATAAGACGATGAACCACATGTGGCAGAAAATAAAAATAAACAATAATGTTGACAATATAAATATAAAATATATTGTAATAATTATATAATAAATTGAAACCATACAAATCAAGCAATGTAACATATTTGATACAGGCGAAACATTATCTAAAAGTATGGCTATCTGGCAGTGTATCATATCTGATACACTAAGAAAGAACTGTAAATTACATACGATTTCAGTCCATTTTGGTACTCGAAAGTAGCGTTTCTAAGTAGCAAATATAGTAACCTACTTGAATTAAACAGCTTTTGAAAATAATTTGACCTAAATGTAATAAAATTTGTGTGTTTTTATCTTGCAACGCCAAGACGCCTTTTGTCGGTTTACTATTTTGTTTTCTACTGCATTTTTGGATTATTAAATGATAAAATAGTATTTTTTTGTAGAATTTGGATTATATTTTCTACCATATAAAATAATAAATGTTTTGAAAATACGTCTTGGAACGTCTCTAGATTTTCATAAAGTTCAATGTATCAAATTGTATACAGTGCCAAGAATAGGGTTAAGCCGTATCTTATCCTGACTATGGCCTGACCTATTCGGGGTTAATCAGACTAAAATAATAATAATAGGCAACTGATTTATGCACCCATGGGTGGTCAGTCACGCTAGATATTTTGTGTTTTCTAAGAAGTTTTTTTCCAAAATAACCATTAATTTTATTTAATATGTTTCTAAGTTTTTTTCTATTAAATAATTATCTTGTTTCATTAATTCGCTCTTAAAATACAATCAAATAAAATGCTCTTAGAAACTTTACCAAGTTTCAATAGAATATTTTTAAAATTAAATCAAAAACTTGTTGCGAGATCTCGCAAAATACCGAAATCTTGCGAGATTAGACGTCTTCAATCTTGCAAATACCATATTGAATATTTAGCTGCAAGATTGCACTCCCTAGTGGTCACCCATCCAACGACCAGCTTAGGCAAACGCGGCTTAATCTGAACGGCTGTACAACAAACATAAGTTAGACCGAGTTAATTGTATTGTACACACGGTTATACATCAAGCTATACAAAACCAGTATAATCTGATCGTTCACTGTGCGAAAAGATCTAGTAAAGTGAGGCCAAGATTAACTGGTTTTGTATAGTTTGATGTGTAGCCGTGTGTACCTAATAGTAGACCCACATTTCCCCAGTTATGTTTTGTCCCACATAATAGGGGATGAGCCTATTTCCATCAACTGGGCAGAAGTCCAGAGTTCCAGACTTCGTGGCTACTACTGAGAAATTCCTGTTGGAATAACCCAATAGCACTTTGCCCGACCCAGGAATCGAACCAAAAGGACCTCTTACTCCCCGTCGGGGCTGTGGATCCCGTCGAGGTTGCGGATCCCGTCGGGGCTGTGGATCCCGTCGGGGCTGTGGATTCCATCGAGGCTGTGGATTCCATCGAGGCTGCGGATCCCGTTGGGGCTGTGGATTCCATCGAGGCTGCGGATCCCCTCGAGGCTGCGGATCCCGTCGGGGCTGTGGATTCCATCGAGGCTGCGGATCCCCTCGAGCCTGCGGATCCCGTCGGGGCTGTGGATTCCATCGGGGCTGTGGATTCCATCGGGGCTGCTGATATCGTCGGGGCTGCGGATCTCGTCGGGGCGGCGGGTTATCGAAAGAGATAATGCGGCCTCGGCGCAAGGGCGAGGAAGGAACATGGGTGTTTTTTAGTCAGTAGCCGCCTTATTACAAAACGTAGTTAAACCTGGTTTAACTTAAACTTGCTTTATCTCGCATGACGTCTCACTTCAATAATATTCAAAAGAAAGTGACAGCATGCGAGATAAACCAGGTCTAAGTTAAACCAGGTTTAATTACCTTTTGTAATAAGGCGGTAGAAGTCTGACACTCCCTTCGAGGAGTTATTTGATGATTTCCCACCCCTCAAAATAAAAAAGGACCTCAAACTCAGCAGTCGCGCTTGCCACCACAACCTACGTAAATAATTAAAATGTCTGTTTGTAATTTTTTTTAATATCAACTTTTTATTGGGCAAGTCCTCTCCCCATTCCTTGCACATCTCAGGATGGTGTGCTTCTCCTCACCAATAGGGATGTTTACTGACTCAAAAAATATGATTCTAATTAGTCCGTCTGTTAGATTATCGAAAAATATTGGATACGTATTTTTTGTTTTATCAAATCAATAAAAATTGACGAAGATAAAACGCGTCAAAGATTTGAGTATGAAATTTCTTTAAAAAAACGTTGCCCCACACTAGGAATTTCTCCTGTATCGTGGGTGCGTTCACAAACATTTAACTCACATAAACAAATACCAAAAAAATGAGTATGAAATGTCAAAGAATATGACGTCACACAAGTTTTCAAAGCACTATAATAATATCGTCTTCATTGTTTGTTTACGTGAAAACTGTTTAGCAAAAAATAAAACCGGCTTCAAAAAAAAAAAGTGAAAAATTAACTTTATAAGAAAAATCAGTGTCTGAAGTCGGTGACTTTCATTTTTTTTACATAAGTATTTCATTTTTTTGCCACCGACTTCAGAAACAGATTTTTCTTCTAAAGTTTATTTTTCACTTTTGTTTTTGAAGCCGGTTTTATTTTTGGTAAAAACTTTTTATTTTTCACTTTTTAGTGGTTCACATGTTCATGGGTCAATATCACAGATGACAGAAACAACAGGAGATATGCCCTTTAGCCGAAAATGTATGGGGACTTGTGTCGTCAGTTCACACACGCAGAGCAGTAAAAACAATAGATATACGCATTCGCAAACACATCCGCATTTCTTAAAACATTACGTACTACACAATCAATTATAAACCTTATCCCTTCAGTCACAGCGTGTATTTACCATGCACCGCACAATTTACTTAATACATTTTGTTTTACTTCGACGCTAGTGATTGACTAAATCGAAAAGTTATCGATTCTTCTATTTATTATCATATTGTAATAAAGTTCTTTTGGGGTCCTGAAAATAATATATTATAAATAAAAAACAATTTATGTCCAGAAATCATTCAAAATAAAAAAAAAGTCATTTATTCAAAACAGGTTGATTAAGAAATTGATTTGTGTCTGTAGTAAATCGTAATATTAACTTACACCACAGATGTGTTGCAACAGATTTTGACGTTCGAAAAGTGCTGATTGTAAGCAGCACTTTTGTCTGTCTGTTAGTTTAAGTCCCTTAGGGGTTGAATTTCAAAAAATAAATCCTTCTTTATAATTTTATTTTAATTCAAGGTTATTTTATTTTAATTCAATTTATTATTTATTTGCATTCAAGTTATTTTAATTTTTAATGAGATTCATCGGGATAATTTGTTACTAACAAAAATATGGATCATGAGTCTGAAATAAACACATTTTATTATTATTATTTATTTATTCCTTGTCTACATTATAAAGGGAACCTCTGTGCAAAATTTCAGCTTTCTAGGTCCAAGGGTTTGGGCTGGGCGTTGATGAGTCAGTCAGTCAGGACTTCTCTTTTTATTTAAGGCGGGGTTGCAGTACTTTTTAAGATTTTTGAACCTATAAAAATCGAACTAAATACGAGATTTTTAATAAATAAAAATCATTTCATAAAAATTGAACATACTCTCCAGTAAATCGTAAAGATAGAAACGCGATTTAGAATGATCGGCTCGATACTTTTTTTTATCAAACATGACTCTAAATCACAATTTCAAACGTGTACTGCTAAAACATTTCATCATGAATTTATATAAAAGTTATATCAATAGATAGAACTTTTTATTTTGAAGTAAATGTTGAAAACATATTGTATAATTTCTTTATAGTTTTTCTCCAAGAAGCAAAAAACAGTCAAAATTTAGGCATTATATCGCTCGCGCGGCAGGGCGGGGGGCGAGGTCCTGCGTACATAAAAACAAAGTACTGCAACCTCGCCTTAAGTATATAGATAGATAGATAGATAACTCGAGCAACCAATGAATACTATTTATTCAGTCAATATTAAGCAATAAAAAGCACTTTCTATTTTCAGTATTGCTTGCAAAAATAAGAAAGCGTGATAATATAAACGTTGTTATTAGTACCTACCTATATTTATAATTTGTTGTTTAAACTAAAAATAAATTTATATTTTATTAGTAAATACATAGTACAGAATATTGGTTTTTCTTATCTCCATTTACGGCAACGCTCAGTAACGCCATAAAATACTCCTTATACTGCAGTAACAATTGTGTAGAGTAATTAATTTATTGTATAATGCATAATATGTATAATCATTCGTACGTATACGCAGAATCATCGTATAAAATATCGACAACTACAAACATCACAATTAGACATCTCTAGCTCACAAAGACTGACAGCAGCAGCTTTTCGAAAATATTGTGTGAGTGAGAGCATCAGTAAAACACCTATCCATTGCGCTATTAGATCAGCCGATTCACTGGTCGATTTGTACTAAACAAGCAATGGTTTTTGTTCCTAATGAAAACAATTGATTTGGTTTTTCATCATGTTTCTCGTACCACGAAGTAATGTTTATATGAATTTAATATGAAAAACATTATTTTTGTAGTACTTACGTGTGAAATGAGATACCATCTTTCGTGTAATTCACAATACAGCTATTATTTTTACAAACATTCACTAAACAACGCAGCATTTTGTAAAAAATCACGAGCAGTGAAGACGTCGCAAGTTGACATTCGACTTATTATTGAAAGTGGCATAAGGCCCCGTCGTGGCCACATGAGTTCGCATGTACCACGCCTCCTTGCCATATCTCCTGTTGTTTCTGTCATCTGTGGTCAATATGGACAATGTAGTTTTTTTTTTAGTTGTGTTGATTTTTCAAAAACCGGTTGTCCGATTTCGATAAAAAGGAAGGAAGCCTTTCCAACAATAAAAGAATTTTTCAAATCGGTTAGCAAGTGACGGAGATAAGCCCGAACAAACATAAAAAAAATATATATACGAGAACCTCCTTCTTTTTTTAGAAGTCGGTTAAAGAGTGTCCATGGAGTTGATCATCTTCCCTTGCTTCACGAGATTTTTCCGTTCCTCGGAAAGTATGCTTTAGTTTCCCGCGTTTTTCGTACATTGCGATTCGATATACGTTAGGAAACAAACAGTAAGTTGATAATATATTTACTATAGTTTATAATTAAGCTTGCAAAATTAAATAAATTGATTAACGTTTTATTGACATGCATTTTTGTTTGTAATATTTACTTGAAAAACTAAAATGTACGTAAAATGGAACATAAAAATATGATGACCTTGGTAGTTTGACAGATTTGAATAATGTTGCCAGACAATGATTTCTGCTTCGGTTCAGGTATTTTTGATTAATTTGAGACTCAATAAAGTCGAGCCTCATTGCAAAAATGTTTGTTTTCCATATTAATAAATTCCAGGCAGCATCTTTTTATGTAGTCAAAATAAAGTCATACTTTTTGATTCGATCGTTACATTCAATTTAGACCAAGGTTTACCGTCTGTACCTGTGTGCCTGTGTCTCCACTTATACTAAGTAAAAGAAACAGTAATTTGAAAAAAAAATAGTATTCAAAATAAAAATAATCCATGAAATAAAGTAACTTAAAATATTAAGTTGGCAACACTGAAATGACGGCCATAGCAGTTTACCTAGGCTGCGGTTTAAATTGTACGATGTGCGCTATTGGTACTGTGTTCGTGCATAAAATCGGTTTATTTTGTACAAACATGAGCTCTTCTTAGCAGTGTGACGTCATGATTGACGTCATCGATCGCTACCAACGGCGCACACAAAAATTTGGTAGTACAGTGTGTGCGGAGACGTCAAATTCGAATTTGACAAGTGTCAAGGAAAGCAATTGACTTGTTTTTATTTTGCTTTTAGATGTTGTGTGTTGTTGCACCATTATTTAGATATTATTCAATGAAAAATGTCGCAGTACGTAAATAAATAATTCCGAGAGGGGTTTAATATTATGTTCTGTGCTTTCGGCTTAGTTCCGAGGTTATAATTTTTGACAGAAGTGACATTACAGGGCTATTGACTGGTTCAAATTGAAAGTGTACCGATGGTAAACATTCAATTTGAACAGCTAGTTTGTAGCGTTGGCACGTTTGTAAAGGATCGTACAATTTAAACCGCAGCCCTAGTCACGCGAGAAAAAAAATGTGAATTTACGAATTGATTATTCTTTGTTTTAATTGTCTTAATAAACTTTAAATTGTGTTTTTTGGCGATAACTATGTAATGTACTACACGCAGCATACAATGAACATGTTATTTAAAGACTTTTGGTGGGAAAACACAATGAATTTCATCGTTAAAAAGTAATTTGTGAATTGGATAAAAAAAGTGATTTTTTGTGCTATACGAGTCAACATCAGGTAAGTTTTTTACGCCGAGAGTATCGATTAGTACGTGGAACGACATTCTGTGTGGTTTAAAACGTTGTTTGGACTTTTAAAGTGGTGCAAAAACATATTTGTGTGTTGTGTTTACATGTTTTTGAGCAGACAGGTGTAAAAACACGTTGTTTTGGTTTAGACTTAGCTTCTGTTGGAGTAATGTTCGCAGTGTCAGGTACAATCAACACTGTGTTCATTATCGTTACGCTTTGTCCGTATCTTAAAATAGTTTTCCTTGATTTATGTATTTCCATGATCTTTGAACTTCTAAAGAAATTCAGTAATGACAAAATTTGTTTCAAACTCGTAAGATATTTATATCAGTCTTTTTAATCCCACTGTTGGACAAAGAAATAGTGCCGGTCTGGGGGTCGTCTTAGGGGCCTTAAAGAGAAGGCTAGTTATTGATACATCAACAACTCTGGAGAAATTTCTAGCGACAGCCAAACAAATTTACCAGAGTCCGGTGTGGTACATAGAATTACCCTTGAACAATATAATTGTCTACAGAAAGCATGGTTCACCTTCACCATTCAACAGTAATACAAAAACAACTTAGCCAATAGCATTTTTTATTAAAGACAATGTTAACTGAATTACGCTATAAAGAGCAAATGATTGGCCGACACAAAGATTTGCCAATTCCTTGATACACTGGAACATGCCTGCTCTAAATAATCTTTTCATCAACAGCCTATTAATGTTCCAACTGCTGGGACACAGGCCTTCTCTCTCTGTGAGGTAATGGGCTATAATCTACCATGCTGGCCCAATGCGGATTGGTAGATATCACATGTTTTCGAATTTTTTGGTTCTAAGACATGCCGGTTTCCTCAGTATGTTTTCCTTCTACCAATCCACACTGGGCCCGCGTGGTGGATTATAGCCCATCCCTCTCCTAGAGAGGAGGCCTGAGTCCCTGCAGTGTGTATAGGCTGATGATGATGATGATGATGACTATTGATAAAAGATTAGGTAACCTTTTGAACGCCAGAGCATTAGACGCATGGCGCAGCTCCCACCCCAAGGCACAAAAATCTACAAAATCATTATTTTATATTATTTGACACTATTTTGTATGAAAAAGCAGATAAAAGTAAAAAAAAAATACGGTTTTTGTCGTCTCATTTGGCATACATTACACGACCCTGGCGTTCAAAAGGTTAAGCATGTTCTGACAAACTTTTATTTTAGATAAAAATAAATCATCATCCATACCACTTCACCACTACTACTACACTGGACCTATCTTTGTGCACATCCTTAAGCCTGAATGAAACTGGGTTTAAAGTAACTTGTTACATTTTAAATGACTGCTTCCAGATGTGCAGCATGAACCAACCAGCACCAGCTGTACCAGATGTGGACCCGCTGAGCCCGTACGAGTTCCCAGCGTACGACAGCTACGTGGCCCAGGCCTACCCGTACCCTAGCAAGCTGCAACAGTCCATCTACCAAGCGTACCAACAGACTAACACAAACTACGTGAGCACTGAGACACAAGAACCCGTGACCAATCCACTACCAACATCACAACCGTCTATTGACATAGAAATACCTTCTAAAAATGGAGAAACGGACCCTAAACCCGTCAAAAAGAGAAGGAAGGAGAAGAATGGCCAAAAAAGTACTTATTGTTCTGAAAAGATCACGGATACCGGGTTCAAGTTCTACGGTTGTGCCGTCTGTAATGTCAGCTACAATGCACTTCATGAGCTCGACCAACACGTGACCGTCCACAAGAACAGGATGACCAGCTACAGACTGCGGTTAAGGAATCAATTTAAAAAGAAACAAATTAAAAAAGAAAAGAAGAAGTTAAAAAAGTTGGTTAAAATTAAGAAAGAAATAGAGTTGGACGTTGAAATTAAACCGGAAGACGGATATATTGGTGAAGAGAAAGCGGTTGATTTAATTAATAATGGAATAAATCCTAATTCCGAACCAAATGTAGTAGAAAATAATGAAAATAGTGCAATTCACAACCAGAATAGTCAAATTAATACAAATAATGATATAAATTCTACGAATAGTGATTCTCAGGGTAATGCAAGCAATGGTTTGAGTAACGGTAACAGTGAGGATACCGGAAACAGTATGAACTGCAAAGACAACAGTATGGACGAAGCAGAGTTAAATAATTTAGAGAAAATTTACAAATGTTTTGCGTGTCAGAAACAGTTCACGCTGAGCTATTATTTGAAACTACATGTGAGATCACATACTGGTAAGAAAAACTTCTTTTTGTTGTTATTGTTAATTTTAAAAACAGATCTTTTGGTAACAAACCAGAATGTGGAGATTGAGGTCCTGAATTTGATTCCCGGGACACCGAAAGTATTAATTTGGTCTCTACATAGGTCCTTGTTTTAAATAAAATAGCATACTGAACATGACATATTTATGTTAGGGCTTCTGTTCATTTTGAGTGGAAAGAAATGTTAGCAAATTAAAAAAGATGTTATTATGGTTCCTACCGAAAATTCTTACATTATAAAGTCTTATTTATCTATAATATGTATGTATTTAGAAATATATAATTATGTTTATCAGTTGTCTAGTACCCATAACACAAGCTCTGCTTAGCTTGGGACTAGATGGCGTTGTGTGATAGTTGTGGAATATTATTATTATTTCCTTTATTTATCTTTACACAAACTTATTACATTTTTAAATATTTCTCATAAAAACAATAAAAAAAATGAAAAAATTTATTATTATTATTACTTATTATTATTTTTTAATGGTGGTCTCCGGTTTATTCAAATTGGCTCGTTAACTTAACTTAAACTCATACAACTCTGCCAATCCCTTTAAAGACTAGAGGTATGATGTTATATTAAACGTTGTACGTTAAATAGCTCCTCTTCACGCGGGCGAAGCCGCTGGCAAAAGCTAGTTTTACATAGACCGACTGCCTATCTGACCTCCACAACCCACTTATTACTGAGTAATACGTCGCTCTCGATCTGTTGCAGACGAGAAGCCATACACATGCGCGGTGTGCGGCCAGTCCTTCATCACAGCCAGCAAGCTGGGGCGCCACAACAAGCGCATCCACCTCGCCGAGCGCTACCAGTGCCGCATCTGCTTCAAGGTCTACTCGCGGTGAGTACACCCGACACTACTGCCCCCGTGACAACCCGCCCCCGTGACAACCCGCCCCCGTGACTACCGTCCCTGACTATCGCCCCCGTGTCTACCCGTCGTGACAAGCCGCCCCCGTGACTACAGTCCCTGACTACCGCCCCCGTAACTAACCGTCGTGACAACCCGCCCCCGTGACTACCGTCCCTGACTATCGCCCCCGTGAATACCCGTCGTGACAACCCGCCCCCGTGACTACCGTCCCTGACTATTGCCCCCGTGCCTACTGGCGCCCGTTTACCCACCCCCATGATAACCTGTAACCTATTACTAGCTCCTGTAACTACTCACTCACATGACTAACCGAACCATCTTCTCGCCTTTGTGACTACCCACCCCCATGACTACCTGAGCCCTGTAACTCGCCCCCATAACTACCTGAACACTGTTACTCAAGTTACACTGTTAGGACAACTCACGGGAGCGGTAGTCATGGGGGCGCCCATGACTACCGCTCCCGTGACTTGTCCGGTGGCTACCTGAATACTTACTATTAGATACACCAACCCTTCCGAGATTATAAACATAATTTTGTTGTAATGTAGTCCCTATTGTTTGTACAGTCACCTGCAAAATTGCATGGATACTTTTAGTCTTTATTACTTGTGAATAGAGTTCAGAACTGTCCATGCATTTTTGAAGTTTAAAAAACAAAATAATCTAAATCGGCCCAGACTCGAGCCATCTTCGAGTGATCGGGGAACAAACATAAAAAAAATATTAAAAAAAATGGATCGCCGACGAATTGATAAATTCCTCCTTTTTAAAGTCGGTTAATAAACAAATGAGTGAAGAGCAGTAGTGGCTCAGTGGTGGCGGCCCCGACTTACGAACAGTGAGTCGTGGGCTCGAACCCCGTCAGGCGCATTACTTTGTGTAATTTATTTCATCACCGCTGCTCTCAAAACGGTGAAGGAAAACATCGTGAGGAAACCGGTCTTAGAACCAAAAAAATTCGAAGACATGTGACATCTGCCAACCCGCACTGGGCCCGCGTGGTAGATTATAGCCCATCTCTCTCCTAGAGAGGCCTGAGTCCCTGCAGTGGAAACATTATAGGCTGATGATAATGAGTAAAAATATAAATAATGATTCCATCGCAGGTTCGAACTTCTGACGGCACACTTTGACAAGACGCATCCTGAAGACAAGTTGGAGGGAGAACCGTATGGTACGTACTTTATAGCATCTCAATATCAAATTAAACAAAAAAATAAAAAGTTTACTGATTTTTTGAACACAGCGTCTGGGTCACAAACAGCGGCCTCGACTTAAAGAGCTAAGAAGGAACATGGGTGGTTTTTAGTCAGTACGAGTCTGACACTCCCTTTCGCTCTGCCCAAGAGTGGGAGGGGTTATTTGATGATTTTCCACTTCTTTTTCCGTACCTACCCTAATTTGTCGAATATAATGAAATGAAATACTACAACAAGTCGCACGAAAAAGAAATAACATTTAGGGCTTTATCACACTAGCGAGTTGCGAAGCGGGATACTTTCTGGCACTGAATGTACAAAACGAGGATCGTACACCGCGAGCTCGCTGCGCACTCGTTGCGAACTCGCTGCGCACACGTTGCGAACTCGCTGCGCACACGTTGCGAACTCGCTGCGCACACGTTGCGAACTCGCTGCGCACTCGTTGCGAACTCGCTGCGCACACGTTGCGAACTCGCTGCGCACTCGTTGCGAACTCGCTGCGCACACGTTGCGAACTCGCTGCGCACTCGTTGCGAACTCGCTGCGCACACGTTGCGAACTCGTGTGATAAAGCCCTTATTTATTTATTTATTGTAACATGTCACCAATACACTAGCGAGTGCATTGTGACCGAACCCGCGACACGCAGTTCAGCAGTCAATCGCTCAGCCACTGCGCCAACCGTACCGTGCTATATATTTTGCTCGATTCATTCTAGACTGCTAAAATAGAAAATGGTTTAATAGGCCCAACGCACACCGGCGGAGGCGCGGCGAAGATACTGAGAATAAATCAATTTTAAATGTCTGCTCTCGTGGAAGCTTGACGGCTCACCGCGCGCGTCTCGCTTTGCATCATTGCATGCCGTTTTTGACCGCATGTCATAGGAGTTAAGGTTTATTTTAAATTGATTTATTCTCAGTATATTCGCCGCGCCTCCGCCGGTGTGCGTTGAACCTTACTGTTTGCTACGGCAGTACGGACATGTGGAATAGTGCTCGCTACGGGCGTAGCACTGGCTGCTACGACGTAGCTCGTGCTACGGGCCTTATCAGTTTTATAATATTGTTACTTCTGTGATGTTAGGGTTCCGTAGCCGAATTATAAAAAAAACAGGCAAGTGTGAGTTGGACTCGCGGTTCCGTACCATTATTATAACGTAATAAAATTTGAATAAAAATATTTGAATTTGAATTTCGCGGGCTACTTCGTCGCATTTACCTTCAACTCGGGAGGTGAGTTACTATTTGATGAAAAAGGCATCACGCAAAACGTAAGAAAATTGACCCTGGAGCCTGCTACCCTTATTTTTTTTTGTGCCAAACTCCCGCAGAGTCTCACGTAGTGCAGTGCGCAGTGTCTCGCGGAGGTTTTTTTTTTTTTTTTTTTATAATATTCCACAACTATCACACAACGCCATCTAGTCCCAAGATATCCACTCGTGTGTCAAGCTTGCAGAGCTTGTGTTATGGGTACTAGACAACTGATAAACATACTTATATATTTCTAAATACATACATATTATAGATAAATTACACCCAGACACAGAACAAATGATCGTGCTCATCACACAAACATTTGTCCTGGGTGGGAATCGAACCCACGACCTCCGGCATAGCAGTTAGGGTCACTAACCACTAGACCAACAGGCCAGTCGATTTAAACACACACTATCATTACAGTTCACACAGTACAGTACAGTTCTATTGTGTTAAACTCACGCTCTTGGGCAGAGTGAAAGGCAGTGTCATACTTGTACTGACCAAAAACCACCCATGTTCCTTCTTAGCCCTTTATGTCGAGGCCGCGGTACCTTTGTGACCAACCCGCAGCCGAGCCTGCTACCCTGGAGGTACCATAAGTTCGGGAGGTAAACAAGCGTTCCGTGTACAGACTACAACGCGATCCTGCCGTATCTGAAGGAGTTGGAGGAGCAGCTCCGCGCACCAGAGCAGGACAGCAAGCCAGCAGCCGATGAACTGTTCTGGGAGGAGAACGTGGGGCCACACCACCAGCGCGGAGACCCTCCTGCAGATATCAAGGAAGAGGTCAGTGCTACTCGTCATCACGTCTTGATCTTAAGGTTGCACAAGCCAGTCAGTTTTCCATACAAACGTAGTATGGTGATTACTCCTCTGGTTGACGGTGTAGGTTCAAAATTAAAAATTGTATCAACTGGTCTTGTCATTATCTAGGTCTCTATGGAAGCAGAATTAAAATATTGGTTTGGAAGTTTTGAGCGTCGAAACTTTCATATTTTAGCACTAATTTTAACCATCTTTGGGCGTAAATAAGTTACGTTTATAGTACGAAAATGAAAAAAGCGAAACCACACAGACATAGATTAGTTATTATAGAATTCAAATTATTTTATTTTGAACAGATACCTACATTCAATGGATTTTTCATGGTATCCAATTCCATACTACCAAAGGTCTGCATAGAAACAATCGCGCGCCCATTTTAGTTGTGTCTCTTTCGCTCTATGCATTTCGCTCGTGATGTCGGATGAAATAGCATGCATTTTAGCCCCGCCCACCAACTAGTTCGTGCCGTTGACTTGTTTACCCTTAAATTACCTCCATGACTCGTTTACTATTCAAAGCATCCACTAGCACAATGTTTTAAGAGTGCTACATTGAGTTTTACCGTAAAATGTGATTTTTGACCCCAAAAAATAAGTCATTTCCCAGCAAAATTAAAAAAAAGGTACTTAGTTGGATGTACAGAATGCTTGGTTGACGGCTGTGTGATGGGTTGATTTACACCCTGTATAGCTGCATAATGAAAGTACAAAAAAAAAAACAAATAGAGAACCTTCTTTTTTTTTGAAGTCGGTTCATGACGCGGATAAAGAACTCCCATCAAAATCCAAAATGGCGATATTAAAATTCTCCGCTATTTAAGAACATGACGATGACAGTGCTGTAATCCACCAGACATAACACTCGTCTGGTTGAAAGATCCTCCCTCCCTTCCCTGGGGGAGAAGACCTTCCACCCTTCGCGCAGAAAGCTAAGCAAATCAAGTATCTTGACTTGACTCACGAGGTTGTCGACATGTGGGATGTGAACTCAGCGATTATTGTGCCGATAGTCGTTACAGCCAATGACTTGATTGCCAAGAGCCTCGACCAACACCTTAGGAGGCTCTCGTTAGGCAGCTGGATCAAGGACTTGATATAGAAAGCGGTACTCCTGGATACAGCTCCTATTGTTAGGTGTTTAGACCCTGTAGCCAAATACCAACTTGCCACACTTGACTCTGTAGAGCGCAGAGCCAGGAGACTAATTGGCGACGATAAACTGGTTGTCAAGCTACACAGCCTGGCCCACCGCCGCAAAGTTGCATGTCTGTCGGTCTTCTACAGACTACTTCGGAGAGTGTGCGCAAGAGCTCCACGAGCTGATTCCACCATCTCCCTTCTTCTATCGGGAGACTAGACGTACTGCAGGTTATCACCCATACCTGGTCGATGTTCCACACATTCGTACGAAGCGTTTCGCTAAATCTTTCATTTTCGTACAGCCAAGGAGTGGAACTCCCTGCCTGCGTTGGTTTTCCCGAGTTCATAATAACCCCAATCTATTTAAGTAGCCAGTAAATAGGCTTCTTCTGGTCTCGTTCCATCGTCGACCTCATCTCTGCCCTTAGGGCAAGATTGAGGTCAAGAGTAAGCCCATTACAAATAAAAAAATCTTTATACACCATACCTCCTCTGATAAGTTGTTACTCGTAGGAGTTGGACGAAGACCATAAGGAGCTGGTTCCCAAACTAGACGTACTCATCGAGGAGGTCAAAGTGGACTTCGAGGTGCCGGTCAAGCGTGAGCTGACTGACGACGAGATGGTTGCTGACGTCGGCGGTGACGTCGCCAGTGACTTCGGTGACGTCGGCGATGTTAAGGATGAAGATAGGTAAGTCGGGGACTTTCTGTACATATATCTTTTATTATTTTCTTGTTGTTGCCAGCGGCTTTGCCCGCTACAACTTGAAAATTATTCCACGGGAAGATAAAATCGGGATAAAGACTATCCTGTGTACCAAATTTTTATCCAAATCCGTTCAGTAGTTTTTGCGTGAAAGAGTAACAAACATTCATCCATACATACATACTTACAAACTTTCGCGTTTATAATATTGAAGGATTTGTTTATTGCAATAAGTAAAATGCATGTATTTTACAGTAAAGAAAAACGAGAATTTCAAAGATTTGTAATGTGATGTCATAAAAAACACATTTTTGTGCAATTACATAAACACTAAATTATGAGATAGATAAAATTTTTGTAATAAAAAAAAAACAAGAAAAATTGTAGCGACTCGAAGGACCAAGTAAGCGTAACGCCACGCCTTTTTTAAAATTTCACTGTATTTTCTGGCTGTGCTTTTTTATTATCGTAAATAACCCAATGTAAAGTGATTCATTATTGTCCCCTGCAGCAACTCTGACGAAGACTACTTCCCGGTGAACACGTGGGCGGCGCCCCCGCCCGCCTCCCCCGCGCCCCCACCAACACCCGACCGGCGTCGTGCACCCCGCACTTGTGAGGTGAGACCCCACACACATACCAGACCCCACACACATACCCCTCGCCCCCGCCCGCCTCCCCCGCGCCCCCACCAACACCCGACCGGCGTCGTGCACCCCGCACTTGTGAGGTGAGACCCCACACACATACCAGACCCCACACACATACCCCTCGCCCCCGCCCGCCTCCCCCGCGCCCCCACCAACACCCGACCGGCGTCGTGCACCCCGCACTTGTGAGGTGAGACCCCACACACATACCAGACCCCACACACATACCCCTCGCCCCCGCCCGCCTCCCCCGCGCCCCCACCAACACCCGACCGGCGTCGTGCACCCCGCACTTGTGAGGTGAGACCCCACACACATACCAGACCCCACACACATACCCCTCGCCCCCGCCCGCCTCCCCCGCGCCCCCACCAACACCCGACCGGCGTCGTGCACCCCGCACTTGTGAGGTGAGACCCCACACACATACCAGACCCCACACACATACCCCTCGCCCCCGCCCGCCTCCCCCGCGCCCCCACCAACACCCGACCGGCGTCGTGCACCCCGCACTTGTGAGGTGAGACCCCACACACATACCAGACCCCACACACATACCCCTCGCCCCCGCCCGCCTCCCCCGCGCCCCCACCAACACCCGACCGGCGTCGTGCACCCCGCACTTGTGAGGTGAGACCCCACACACATACCAGACCCCACACACATACCCCTCGCCCCCGCCCGCCTCCCCCGCGCCCCCACCAACACCCGACCGGCGTCGTGCACCCCGCACTTGTGAGGTGAGACCCCACACACATACCAGACCCCACACACATACCCCTCGCCCCCGCCCGCCTCCCCCGCGCCCCCACCAACACCCGACCGGCGTCGTGCACCCCGCACTTGTGAGGTGAGACCCCACACACATACCAGACCCCACACACATACCCCTCGCCCCCGCCCGCCTCCCCCGCGCCCCCACCAACACCCGACCGGCGTCGTGCACCCCGCACTTGTGAGGTGAGACCCCACACACATACCAGACCCCACACACATACCCCTCGCCCCCGCCCGCCTCCCCCGCGCCCCCACCAACACCCGACCGGCGTCGTGCACCCCGCACTTGTGAGGTGAGACCCCACACACATACCAGACCCCACACACATACCCCTCGCCCCCGCCCGCCTCCCCCGCGCCCCCACCAACACCCGACCGGCGTCGTGCACCCCGCACTTGTGAGGTGAGACCCCACACACATACCAGACCCCACACACATACCCCTCGCCCCCGCCCGCCTCCCCCGCGCCCCCACCAACACCCGACCGGCGTCGTGCACCCCGCACTTGTGAGGTGAGACCCCACACACATACCAGACCCCACACACATACCCCTCGCCCCCGCCCGCCTCCCCCGCGCCCCCACCAACACCCGACCGGCGTCGTGCACCCCGCACTTGTGAGGTGAGACCCCACACACATACCAGACCCCACACACATACCCCTCGCCCCCGCCCGCCTCCCCCGCGCCCCCACCAACACCCGACCGGCGTCGTGCACCCCGCACTTGTGAGGTGAGACCCCACACACATACCAGACCCCACACACATACCCCTCGCCCCCGCCCGCCTCCCCCGCGCCCCCACCAACACCCGACCGGCGTCGTGCACCCCGCACTTGTGAGGTGAGACCCCACACACATACCAGACCCCACACACATACCCCTCGCCCCCGCCCGCCTCCCCCGCGCCCCCACCAACACCCGACCGGCGTCGTGCACCCCGCACTTGTGAGGTGAGACCCCACACACATACCAGACCCCACACACATACCCCTCGCCCCCGCCCGCCTCCCCCGCGCCCCCACCAACACCCGACCGGCGTCGTGCACCCCGCACTTGTGAGGTGAGACCCCACACACATACCAGACCCCACACACATACCCCTCGCCCCCGCCCGCCTCCCCCGCGCCCCCACCAACACCCGACCGGCGTCGTGCACCCCGCACTTGTGAGGTGAGACCCCACACACATACCAGACCCCACACACATACCCCTCGCCCCCGCCCGCCTCCCCCGCGCCCCCACCAACACCCGACCGGCGTCGTGCACCCCGCACTTGTGAGGTGAGACCCCACACACATACCAGACCCCACACACATACCAGACCCCACACATACCAGAGCTGTACTGTGTGTGTGTACACAGGTGTGCAACAAGAGCGTGAGCAGCGCGTCGTACATGCGCGTACACATGCGCACACACACGGGCGAGCGACCCTTCAAGTGCTACCAGTGTGGGCGCGGCTTTATCACCAGCTCCAAGATGCATCGCCACGTGCTCACACACGCGCAAGGTCAGTGCAACTATCATAACTATTTCAAAGCTACCATAACAATTTTAAAGCTACCATACCAAATTTTAAAGCTACGATACCAATTCTAAAACTACCATAACAATTTTAAAGCTTCCAAAACAATTTTAATAATAATAATAATATTGTTTTATTTGGGACAACATAAGATCCATTTTTGTTAGTAAATGACTTTTAAACTAGGATTAGTAACAAATTTTATCGCATATAATTTAGTGAGTCATGTACTTACGAGGCATTTCATGAGGACAATGATTCCGCATGAGATGCCTCAGTACAGGAGCTCTCGTGTCCTCAGCCACGACTTTCAGGATGCTATTGTCACTCCCCCGAATCCTCCTCACAAGCGCCAATGCTACCATAACTATTTTAAAGCTGTCGTAACAATTTTTAAGCTCCCACAACAATTTTAAAGCATCCATAATTACAGCTTTTTTGATGTGTGTGTTTCTTTTATGATGTTTTAGAATTCATCAAATAACTCCTCCCGCTTTGGGCGGAGCGGAAGGGAGTGTCAGACTTTTACTGACTACTAACCACCCATGCTCCTTCTTAGCCCTTTGTGTTCGGGGCCGCGGTATCTCTTTCGAACAAGCCGCAGCCCCGCAGACTACTTCCCTGATCGAAAAATATTGGATACGTGTTTTTTGTTTTATCATATAAATAAAAATTGACGGAAATAAAATGCGTCAAAGATAACAAAATTTCAAAAAAAAAATATTAAGTAAAAAATAACTATGGACATTATTTTACAGATAAAGACGAAGTCAAAGCGGAAGAAGACGACACGAAACCGGACGTGGCAGACGACACAACGGAACAACGGGACCAAGATGATGTCAACAAGTGAGTACTTCTCATCTTTAGGATAAGCCGTGCTCTTTTATAGGATATGAGCCAGCCACACTATTCCCAAACCACTGTAACTCCTGTTAGCCAGAATCAACAGTGGCGACCACAAGAAAACCGCCGAGACAATGAAGTGAGACGAAGTCCCAGAGAAATGATTTAACTGTCTTGGATCCCGCAACGAAATTAATCAGAAGAGAATAGCGGAGGAGTAGGAAAAATATAATTTCCACTTCCCTCCATATCAGCAAGAGACAGAACAGAACAAGGCCAATAGGCACACAGGGACGTATACAACTGGGATAAGCCCAGTTGCCTAGCACCACGGATATTATTGTCATTTATTACTGGGTCCTAAGTTGTGAGCTGTTATATTTGATTCCAATAATAGGTATGACAAAAATGCTTGAACGCACGGAAATTTTTGTTCTAGTTAAGCCGTGCTTACCTATAGGTTGGTCCGTAGATGGGTAACCACCGACCACATACCGAGTACCCTCCGCGCATCGGTGCGCACGTTAAGAGCGTAGACGGGCTGCGTATAATATACGTATATATAACTATTGCCGTCGCGCTGCGCTCTAGCAACCGGGCGGTATCAATATGTGAGTGCGATAGAGACAACTGCAGCTCAGAACGATTTTACCTATAAAAAACCTTGACCGATCGACGTTTCGTATTCTCCTGTTTTCTCCTCGAAACCTAAGCCAATTAAATTATATTTGGTATCAAAATTTAAAGGAAGAATAGATCTATGCTCCTATTACTTGTTTTTATTTTAAAAACTTTTCAATTTTCTTTGGTAGTCATCTGATTACGTAGGTAAAAACGGGGTATTTTTTTAGGTTTTTGGTAAGTCATATTTATTTTTGTAATAAATTTTTTGATAAAAAAAAAATGACAGGGGCATGCCTTCAATAGACCTGGGATTTTTATAAATAAAAACGATTACTCTAGAGGCATTATCCAGGAAGAGAATAGGGGAATACATTTGTATGGAAAAATGCAGCCCGTCTATGCTCTTAAGCTGTTGGTCCCGGCTGTCATTTATACACCTTTGACAGTCGTAACAGGTAGACAGTGACCTGTGTCTGACAATCAGTCTTAGGGCTCCCACACATAAACACGATACGATGTCGCGTCGTACAACGATGCGGCGACGTTTCACGATACGACGTCGCGTCGTGGAAATCTACGACGCGACGTCGTATCGTGTTTATGTGTGGGAGCCCTAACGCGGTGTCCTGCGTGAGCGACGAACGCAATCAACTCAACGGCATACCATACTAACAAGTAATACAAGTAATTTTTTTTTTTTTTTATTTATTATAAATGGGCTTGCTCTTGACTTCAATCTTGCCTTAAGGGCAGAGATGATGTCGACGATGGAACGAGCTTACCCAGTAGAAGCCTGTTTACTCGCGACTTAAACAGATTAGGGTTATATGAACTCGGAAAAACCGACGCAGGCAGGGAATTCCACTCCTTGGCTGTGCGCATAATAAAGGACCCAGCAAAACGCTTCGTACGAATGTGTGGAACATCGACAAGGTATGGGTGATAACCTGCAGTACCTACGTCTAGTCTCCCGATGGAAGAAGGGAGATGGTGGGATCAGCTCGTGGAGCTCTTGCGCACACTCCCCGAAGTACAGTCTGTAGAAGACCGACAGACATGCGACTTTGCGACGGTGGGCCAGGCTATGTAGCTTGTTAACCAGCTTATCGTCACCAATTAGCCTCCTGGCTCTGCGCTCTACAGAGTCAAGTGTGGCAAGCTGGTATTTGGCTGAGCCATCCCAAAGGTGACAGCAATACTCCATGCCAGACCGGACTTGAGCTTTATATAATACTGAAAGCTGTCCAGGCTTGAAGTACCGCTCAACCTTGTTTAGGATGCCCAGCTTTTTCGCCGCAGTTTGAGCTTTCGACTCGATGTAGGCGCCGAAGTTCAGATTCGCGCTTAACTTCGTGCCAAGAAGCTCGAGACTGTCACACTTGCGGCCTATCCGCCTATATGACAGTCTGCGGCGAGACGCGACGTAACGCGGACTTGTTTTGAGGGCGACCAGACGCGACACCGCGAAGGATTGTTGTTTTTAATTGAAATTCAGACTTAATATCAGAAATAATGTAATCGAAAGTAGACGGTAACACTCCACAATATTGTCGTATAAATAACCCCAATCTATTTAAATCGCGAGTAAATAGGCTTCTTCTGGGTAAGCTCGTTCCATCGTCGACCTCATCTCTGCCCTTAGGGCAAGATTGAGGTCAAGAGTAAGCCCATATCCATAGGTTACGAGTACTACGCACCTGTCCTTTCTGATGAACCTGAAAAATTAATGTTGAATTATTCTCCATTGACAGACCAACGAAGAAGAAATCCAAAATTAAATCGAAAATGGCAAAAACGAAGAATATGGAAGATAAGCCGCGTCGCAAACATCAGAAGAGACCGCACGCTTGCGAGTTCTGCAACCAAAAGTGAGTACTATACTATAGCGGGCGAAGTCGCTGGCAACACCTAGTTTTAAAACTATCGGATAAAAACTATCCTATGTGTTAATCCAGGTTACAAACTATCTGTGTACCAAATTTTATCCAAATCCGTTCAGTAGTTTTTGCGTGAAAGAGTAACAAATGTACACACTCACACACAAACTTTTGCGTTTATAATATTAAGTAAGATAAGTGTGACTTTTAGTATGGCCGATTTCGGATTGGATGAATTTTGTTTTCACTTTTTGCTAATGACAAAAAGACCAATTTTTTTATTATATTCCGTACCTATCGAAATAAAATAAAAAACAAAATGTATGCATATTCCAATTATTATTATTTTTAGTGTTATTATTCTAATTTTAATACTGATTGTGGTTTTAATTTTTGATTTTAATTTTGTTTTTGAGTTCGATTTTAATTTTAAGACTGATTATGATTTTGAGTCCAATTTGTTTTTCATTGTTTTCTGTAAATATTAACTTGTATGTATAATCATATCTGAAATAAAGAAATATTATTATTATATTCCTATACGTTCCATAGGTTCCTGCACCTAAACATGCTGGAGGTCCACAAGCAGTCCCACGCGGGCGAGGCCCTAGTGCTGCGCTGCCAGTACTGCCTGCTGGCGCTGCCGGACGAGGCCGAGAGACGCTCGCACGAGGCCTCGCACGCGGGGGCGAAGCCCTACCTCTGCACGCTCTGCGGGAACACTTACAAGAAGAGGGAGACCATGGTGAGTACACACTGTCTCCCTTGAACCTAGGCTTTTCCCAACTATATTGGGGTCGGCTCCCAGTCTAACCGGATGCAGCTGAATACCAGTATTTTTAACCGACTTCTAAAAAAAGAAGGAGGTTCTCAATACGGATGTTTTTTTTTATGTTTGTTCGTGCATAACTTGCTAACCGATTTGAAAAATTCTTTTTTTTGTTGGAAAGGGTCCCATTCTTCCCAAATGGTCCCATATTTTTTTTATCGAAATCGTACTTGCGGTTTTTGAAAAATCAACAAAACTCAAAAAAAAAAACTACATTGTCCACATTATGATTCATGAACCACGAACTTATAATAATATGTGAACCACTAACAAGTGAAAAATAAAAAAACTTTTTAACAAAAAATAAAACTGACTTCAAAAAAAAAAAACAAAAAAATGTGAAAAATAAACTTTAGAAGATAAATCAGTTTCTGAAGTCGGTGGCAAAAAAATTAAATCAAACAAACAAAAGTCACCGACTTCAGAAACTGATTTTTCTTCTAAAGTTTATTTTTCACATTTTTTTGTTTTTTTTTTTTTGAAGTCGGTTTTTACATGGAGCGGTCTAACTTGGTTGTGGAGGTCAGATAGGCATATCTGAACTCCACAACCTAGTTAGTCCGCAAATTTGGAGTGGCGTGGCGTGCAGTGACGCGTTGTATTGAGCGTGCGCGCTCCACTACTGAACGTATGGATTTCTGTCAACGTGTATTCGTAGCAGCGTTCTTAGCGTGTAGTTAAACGGCGTTGTTTAGGACAATCTAAACATATATAATTATTATTAATATTTTAATATTTTGACTGGCCTGTTGGTCTAGTGGTTAGTGACCCTAACTGCTATGCCGGAGGTCGTGGGTTCGATTCCCACCCAGGACAAATGTTTGTGTGATGAGCACGATCATTTGTTCTGTGTCTGGGTGTAATTTATCTATAATATGTATGTATTTAGAAATATATAAGTATGTTTATCAGTTGTCTAGTACCCATAACACAAGCTCTGCTTAGCTTGGGACTAGATGGCGTTGTGTGATAGTTGTGGAATATTATTATTATTTTCAATGTTAAAGAAAATAGTAAAAATTTTAGTAAATAAGCTTGCAACACTTTTTTGTGCTATTTTTCCGTGGCAACACCTTTCTCTTTCTTGTCTGATTGCTATGTGTAACGGTGTGCCTTTAGACTGAATTTTTATATTTTGCTGTCACTTTCTTTTGAATACTATTGAAGTGAGACGTCATGCGAGATAAACCAAGTCTAAGTTAAACCAGGTTTATCTACCTTTTGTAATAAGGCGGTATAAGTTTAATGTTCCCACGCATTTTATTTCGTACAGGCGTGATCAGTGTTTTGTGGCGTTTTAACGAGCGGTTAACAGTCCTTCGCGGGGAAAATCCCTGATTTACGGGGAGTTGAAGGTTAGCTCGGGGAGAGCTCGGGGAATGACATCATCATAATCATTTCAGCCGAATGACGTCCACTGCTGGACATAGGCCTCCCCTGTATGTCGCCACATCTCTTGGTCCCGCACGTCTCTCACCCAGCGGATCCCCACAACCTTCACCAGCTGGTGCACGGTCCACCTAGTGGGAGGCCGCGTAACGCAACGTCTTCCGGTTCGCGGTCGCCACTACAGAACTTTTCGGCCCCATCGGGCATTTGAGGAATGACATAAATCCGGGAAATCCAGAATCCATACCGATTTGGCTAAAACTATTTTATGTTGGGTCGGGTAATAAATACTTACAACAAAAAAGTCACGTTCCGACTTGGCAGATACAGCTCGATACTACTAACATAATTTTGAATGGCAAAACAACTCAAATGCCTGTTCAACTGTCATTTGAACACGATTTTGCTGCTTCAATGCAATCAATGCTTCTACAGACTGTACTTCGGAGAGTGTGCGCAAGAGCTCCAGCTTATTCCACCATCTCCCTTCTTCCATCGAGAGACTAGGCGTACTGCAGGTTATCACCCATACATTGTCGATGTTCCACACATTCGTACGAAGCGCTTTGCTAAGTCCTTCATTATTCGTACAGCCAAGGAGTGGAACTCCCTGCCTGCCTCGGTTTTCCCGAGTTCATATAACCCCAATCTATTTAAGTCGCGAGTAAATAGGCTTCTTCTGGGTAAGCTCGTTCCATCGTCGACCTCATCTCTGCCCTTAGGGCAAGATTGATCTCAAGAGTAAGCCCATATAAAATAAAAAATAAAAACCAAAACAAGGTATAGCTAAAGCGGAAAATTTTGGGGATTTCATCACTCACGGGATGACACTTGCCCTTGAATGGCGGCCTCCGATAGGTCGTGGTACTTGGACGCTCGCACGCACGCTCTAGCGACAACTAGTACCGTGCACGCTGGAACGCTCCGCTGTTCCGTATATGCGGCCTTAATACTGGCCTTTGCCCTGGCCCTTTGGTAAAACTGGTTGTCAGACTTTTAGGTCACTGCCTACCTGTAACGACTGCCAAAGATCTACGAGTATATATCGACGGTTGAAAGGCTAATTGGTCTAAGCGACATTTTTTGCAATATTGAGTTATTCGGAATCAGCAAAGTTTTCACTGCAAAACAGACCTCATTTCTAAGCTCATTGATCTATACGACACAAAATTAAACTTTGAGGACTCAATGACTTAAGCTATATAATTTTACAAACTTTTATAATGGGTGTCGATTAAGGCATTTGGCTTATTCGCCTTGGTTGTGGTTTTGTCGTTTGGCCTATTTTGCATTTAACCAAAACAATAAGCTATATCGCTTGGCCCCTTTTTGATTTGAAAAAAAGTGGCATACCAACCTCAAAAATATCTTATGAACGTTGCTGACCTATGATGGCCTAAGCATCAATATCTACTATAATCTAGTAAGGGTTCATCCTGCAATCCCTCTAATGGTCATCAGCATCAAACTTGGTGCGACACCATAACGTTGATTATGCACATTGGGTATATTCAACTGACAGTTGACTTGGCGCTAAATTCATTTTCCTTCGTATTATTTTATTCTATGTCAATGCTTGCGCCAGTTTACTTTCAGGTACTTTATTTACGGTAGGCATTTGAATAATTTTGCCTTTCCCAAAAAATAACTAAATCTGATGCATTTTGGGCTAACCGACATAAAGTTTCTAAAATAATACTCAATTTTCAACAGTACTTAATAACTTAAAAAAACTGCCTTACTTAATTAGTAAAACACTGTATTAATTAAATAAAAGTCTATCTAATAGCTGATTCTTTATGATTTTTATTTCAAAAAAATAACTTTTTCCATCCATTCTCCTGCAAGTTTTACAAATTCAACCGTCGATATGGCAGCCGGGACAGCCGAGACAAGGACCTACCTCCTCCCCCTTAGAGACACCGTGTTCGATTGGCTTAGGCGTTACCTTGTGACCCGGTGGTCGTGGATTTGATTCCCACGGGAAGCATACTTTGTAAAGTTGTTTCCAGTTTGGCTAGGACATTGCAGGCTTGATTCAGGGGAATCAAGCCTGCAATGTCCTAGCCAAACTTGTCTGATAAAAAGATGATTCCGTGCTTCGGAAGGCACGTATAAGCCGGTGGTCCCGGTTGACAAACCATGTCAGAGGTCCTTGAGGCGGTTTAGAAACTCTGACACTAGGGTGTGTGGGGTCGTTAGACCTTACTGCCCACACGATAAGAAGAAGAATACCTTATTTTATACTAGCGACCCGCCCCTGCTTCGCACGGGTGGAATGTGTTAAATATAAACCTTCCTCTTGAATCACTCTATCTATTAAAACGTCGTGGGTAAAAACCCGCATCAAAATCCGTTGCGTTGATTTACAGATGTAAGCATACATAGGAACAGACAGCGGAAAGCGACTTTATTTTATACTAGCATTTGCCCACGGCTTCGCCCGCGTGGATGTCGGTTCAACTACAAAAGTGACGATTTTCCATACAAACTTTCATCCCCCTTTTCACCCCCTTAAAGGTCAAATTTCCAAAAACCCCTTCTTAGTGCTCCCTTACATTATAATAGGAAGCCGTCTGCAAAATTTCACATTCCTAGCCCCAGTAGTTTCGGCTGTACGTTGATATGTCAGTCAGTCAGTTCTCCTTTTATATATGACGCGGCGGGAAACCCTCTGGAGGGAAGCTGTTCCTATATATCAATGGGCTCCGCCATATTGTCGTCGCCTTAGATTCCTTTTCGTGGCAGATAGTTAAATGGGTATTTGAAATCACACACATTACTTGACTCAAACACCAAACGTTTATTTACATTGCTTCATTTACAGGCACTTATAAACTTTGCGGTTTGAATCGCCCATTCGAATACATGGTTGATCTTTTAGGAGAAGAATAGGCAAAGAAACTCCTTATACACTGTTTTAAATCATGTTACAATTATCATTTGCACTAATTATCATTAATCACATCACAAACCACTTTCATTTACTTGAATTGCAATTATTCGCTAAACGCGACATAACTTGTTCTGGCGTCTCAACTTTTCGTCGCATGCGTCTGTAGTCTCTAGCGGAAGTACCACAAAACCAGTATAGTAATTAATGTCCTAATTAGTTAAAACTAACAATCATTACTAAAATGCTTCACAATTGATTCTATTAATTATTTAACAATAAAACAATACCATTATCAATGCAATGGCGTTAATGTCTAGTTAATAGGTTCATTTCTTTACAACAAAATGTTACAAAGCATTTCCGGTTGATTTAGGATTTAAAACAGACAAAGGGTTTTCTATTATTGAATTGCTCTACAAAATGATCTTATGACTTTTTAGTTTATAATTACATAAAGAAACTGATTTAGTTGTAGTTTCAGATTATAAATTGAGTTATTGACCATTAAAATCGTATTCGCCGCCATCATCACAACATTGTGCGATGACGTCTCATAGACAGCCTCATTCCAAGTGTGGCAATAATTAAAATCCCAATATTCATAAAACATTAGCTTATCTTAATTTTAACTATAGTTCTAGTTAGAGACTTCTGTTTAATAAATTACTATTCGAGTTGTGGAACATTTAATTACATTCCATCTATTTAAGTGGTGGTTTTAGCAGAAAAGTCAATAGATGGCAGTGTCGCACTATTGACCTTTGTAATAATTGTGCCAGCATCTCACGAGATGGCAGGTTCATCAATATAAGCTGGTTATCAATGAGATTGAATAATTATCTTAGCCGAAAGACATTCTTGCGGCGACACGGCCATTCTGATCGGCGGTGCGCGCTCTGCACCTGACGTTGCCGTCCGCTCGTCCATCCGTTGCCGTATGTGTAGTCTCGTGGTTGTTATCTGAAATAGTGGAGATAAATTTTGTCGGCAGATTATTGTTGCTTTTATTATCCTACAATGTTCATTGAATAGTAGGATTTGACAGTCAATGCTTTTTTTTTGTATCACCTTGCTAGGCATACATGCACAGATACAGACATAAAGCTGTTTGCAGTTTTTATTTGAGTTTATGGATGCTTAATAAGCAATTGTTGCCTGAATGATTCAATTACATTAATTGAATTGAGTTGATTGATATTGTTTGATCAGCTACTAGCTGAATAGAATATTGTTGGCAAAATTATTCAACAACATTAATTTAATTGAGTTTATTGATACTGTTTGATCAGCTACTAGCTGAATAGAATATTGTTAGTAAAATTATTCAACAACATTAATTGAATTGAGTTTGTTGATATTGTTTCATCAGCTACTAGCTGTATAGAATATTGTTTGATCAGCTACTAGCTGAATAGAATATTGTTTGATCAGCTACTAGCTGAATAGAATATTGTTGGCGATATTATTCAACAACATTAATTTAATTAAGTTTATTGATACTGTTTGATCAGCTACTAGCTGAATAGAATATTGTTAGTAAAATTATTCAACAACATTATTTGAATTGAGTTTGTTGATATTGTTTGATCAGCTCCTAGCTGAAAAGAATATTGTTTGATTAGCTACTAGCTAAATAGAATATTGTTGGTAAAATTATTCATCAACATTAAGTAATTGAATTTTTATTGATATTGTTTGATCAGCTACTAGCTGAAAATAATATTGTTTGATTAGCTACTAGCTAAATAGAATATTGTTAGTAAAATTATTCAACAACATTAATTGAATTGAGTTTGTTGATATTGTTTGATCAGCTCCTAGCTGAAAAGAATATTGTTTGATTAGCTACTAGCTAAATAGAATATTGTTTGATTAGCTACTAGCTAAATAGAATATTGTTGGTAAGATTATTCATCAACATTAAGTAATTGAATTTTTATTGATATTGTTTGATCAGCTACTAGCTGAAAAGAATATTGTTTGATTAGCTACTAGCTAAATAGTTAGTAAAATTATTCAACAACATTAATTGAATTGAGTTTGTTGATATTGTTTGATCAGCTACTAGCTGAAAAGAATATTGTTTGATTAGCTACTAGCTAAATAGAATATTGTTGACAAAATTATTTAACAACATTAATTGAATTTATTGATATTGTTTGATCAGCTGTTTGTTTTTTCAGCAAACAGATAATATTATTGTTGTAGAAGTAACAACAATACTCATTAAATTGTTAACCTTACTATGACTTGACTTTGCAACCTTGTAATAGGTCTACTGTCTACTAGATTCGTTTTAAATAAAATTATTGATAGCTTTAGCCATTGTGATTTGTATTTGGTAAATGTAGTGTGAGTAGTATGTTTTTATTTGTTCATTCTCACGGGAAGGTAATGCTCTGTGATAGACACAAAGTCTTGGATTTGACAGGATAAAAGGATAGGATCAGGAACACCGCTCTGTGATAGACACAAAGTCTTTGATTTGACAGGATTAAGGGATAAGGAGTTTAGGACCATTGCTCCGTGACAGGCACGAAGTCTTTGATTTGACAGGATATAAGGAACCAGGCTCTGGGCGTTTAGTACGCCGTGGACCCAGCAGGATAACATGAGAGTATTATTTTATCAGTTGCCTCCACGGCTGCTGATAGTTCATTTGTTTTGTTGGTTCATTATCAGTCACCTCCACGGCTTCTGATAGATCATTTTTTGTGTGTGTTCATTATCAGACGCCTCCACGGCTTCTGATAGATCATTTGTTGTGTGTGTTCATTATCAGTCGCCTCCACGGCTTCTGATAGATCATTTGTTGTGTGTGTTCGTTATCAGTCGCCTCCACGGTTCTGATAGATAATTTACTGTGTTTGTTCTTTACCAGTTGCCTCCATGGCTTCTGATAGATAATTTACTGTGTTTGTTCTTTACCAGTTGCCTCCATGGCTGCTGATAGATTACTTGTGATTCATTGTAAGTATTACTTATTGAGCTAGTTGTTTCCTCCACGGATACTAATAGCTTTTTGTGAGTATTATTATTTTTTACTTCATTAGTTACTGTATGTAGTTATGTACTAAAACTTTGTTATTGTTAATAGTTGTTGCTTACAACTGGCAGGATTGCAATAACATTAAAATAATGAAATTGATACTGATACTCATCACAGATGAGCATCATGTAGGTTGACTTGGCTATTGTATTGAGCCTTTTGACACAACATTTTTGGTATCAGCGGTAGTGTAAGTAGTTTGAAAACTCCTCACCTTTTATGTAAACTTATGGTGTGTGAACACTGAAACAGTCATTCCGGGTTGGCTGTCTTCATGTTGTTTCGCATTTGTTAGGTTCATAGCCGGCGACACGGTCATTTTTGTTCACCAGGCTGTAGTACTTGAAGCATCAGGTTATCATTTCCTCTACGATAAGATAATTGCTCGAATCTGGAATGTGAGAAGTCATGCAGGTAAATAATAGAACAAGAAAAGATGTTATGTAAACATCACACCTGCTATCCCGGAAGGGTTAGGCAGAGGTGTACATCAACACTTCGCCAGCGTAACGTCTAAGCCTCTTGTTAAAAGGCAAGACTGTTTGCCATTCATATTTATAGTTTGGACTGCTACTGAGGAATTCCTTATGGGAATACCCAATAACACTTTGCTAGACCTGGGAATCAAATCCAGGCCCACAAGCTTTAATTGTATGGTTCATGACCACTAGACCCACGAAGCTGTCTGACTAAATGCTT
This sequence comes from Diarsia mendica, assembly GCA_949316265.1. NCBI lineage: Eukaryota > Metazoa > Arthropoda > Insecta > Lepidoptera > Noctuidae > Diarsia > Diarsia mendica. Next base: position 12,845,099 of record OX438914.1, on the reverse strand, counting down.
GAATTAGTAATGAAAATAATTATGGTAATCAATTGTTTTGAAATAGTTATCATACTTAGATTCAGGTAATCAAACTAAGATGGGTAAGTTAATCTGATTAAAAGTACTTTAAAAACACTATTGCTTGTGGTATTGTACTATGGAAACATTCACAATTTAACTTATTTAAAGCTTTGCTTTCTATTGAAATATCGCACTGAATTTCATAGTCACAATTTGTTGAACAACGTTGATGTATTGTTAATTGTTTTATGAATCAGTTACATAACAAAGCATCATTTATGTGAAACATGTGCACCCTGGCATTGAATCTGACTCCTATGCCATAATAGGAAATAGTATGACGCTATAATTGTGTTTTTCCAATAAAATTAAGTTTATTGTGGATCAATTTTTAATCTATTTATTTATTATTTAAAGTTTAAGCTAATCAATTAGTAATGAAGTAAGGTTAGATGCAAATTTGATTGATAGATATTCATTAAAGAAATAATTATTGTAATATTTAATTTTATCATGTGTCATTACAATACAAAGATTCACATCTGCCGGGTGTCCCGTGACGGACAACTTTGTTTATTTTAATGATCTTAAAACATGTTGTCCAATACAAATGTTTAGAAGTTTGTACAAAGCACTAAAGCTTGCACTTAATTGCAATTTCTCACTGGAATGTCGAGTATGAGGCATTACTAATAAGAATTATTTCTATTGTCTGACACAACAAGATTTAATACTAGTTGATACTTAGTTAATTAATTAATTAATGCAAGTAACTATCATTTGATTCATGAGATCTGTTTGTGACACATTACTGGTTCATATTTTAATAATAACATTGAACGGGTAATGACCTAATTAAAAGAAGTGATAAGATTTCTTAATATTTCATTTCTACAGGTGTCAATTTAAGGAGGCATCAACCTTGCCAGTGTGTGATGTAAAATATTGTTAACTGTAAATAGGTATCTACAGTTTTTAAGTTACTAAAATTAATAAAACAATTATACTTCCCGGGTTTGATGATTCATCTTGCAGGTCATTTATTGATAATTATGCTTTCAGAGTGTCCATGTTTATTTGTTCTGCTGCTTCGGTCATTCTGTGTTGTCCTGTATGTTTGTCATTTTGATTGGATGATCACACCATTCACGTACGCAAATGTTTCCATCCAGATCGTAAGACGGGAGAAATATTTCAGTGTGTTCTTAACTCTTGGCTGTTGTTGCGGGGTAATAAGCCGTTCACTCATAGAACGCATCATGGTGACCAATTCGGCGAAAAATTCCTTTGACACGCCGTCGGCAATGGTCACAGAAGCAGTTCCTTGTTCTGGATGTCCAGCAGTGCGGGCTGAAGGGGATCGCGGGGGCGATCCCACTTCTGATGACGCGGCGGGAAACCCTCTGGAGTAGGGTTCATGATTTCTCGAGCTTTTCAATTTCTCGGGTCTCGAGAATTCTCGAGGCTAATTTCTCGGGTCTTCTCGGGTTGTCGAGAAATTTACATTTACGTACGTTTTTTCGTATTATTTGGTTCCAATAACGTCAACAAATTCAGTGGTTTTCCTCTCCAATAAAAGTATGAAATCTATACTAAAATATTATGAAGCTGAAGAGTTTGTTTGTTTGTTTGAACGCGATAAACTCAGGGACTTATGGTTGGAATTGAAAAAATCTGTTTGTGTTGAATAGTCCATTTATCGAGGAAGGCTTTAGGCCTTTTAACATCACGCTACGACCAATAGGAGCGGAGCATAAATAAAAAATGTTGAAAAAACGCGAAAATATATTTCTTTTCGAGGGCTACCGTTGCGTGTGCTGCGAAAATGGTTTAAGTTGTGCAAATATCATATACGAAGGAATTGGGGATCAGACAAAAAATAACTTATTAGTCCGTCAGACAGATTTCCAAAAAATATTGAACACATATTTTTTCTTTTTTCACGTAAACAAAATATGAAGACGATACAGTGCTTCGAAAACTCGTAAACTCCTCGAAAACGTCACATGTCAGTACATTTTTAACCTTTAACTATGGACGTTCCATTTTTGTTACACTACTATGGACGTGCGGTCCCACAGACCGCTATCATAATGGGCTGGTTTCTATCTTGATGAGTAAGTATTGTATTATTTTTTGTTTTTATCCTTTAGAAGAGTTACTAAATGTAATTATAAGATGTAATATTAATGAAAAATGTATTTATTTTAAACTAAATCTAACGATATAACATTCAAAGCCATTTTTCAGACATTTTAGCTTGAGATCACTTTATAGGTATATTACCACAGGAAAATGATTATTTTAATTAGTTTAACTTCTTTTACAATAAAATATAAAGAACAAAGAACGTAAAAAACTTAACATAATCTTCTCAAAACTAAACATAAAAAATTTGACAAGGGCCCAACTTGGTCATATTTATTGGCAGTCTTTGCATAGCGGCTTAGAGCATTTTTTTTTTAGTTTACTCGTCTTACGTAAATTTACGTCTTACGTTTTCTTCAATGTCAGCTTCATAAAAAAAAAATAACTATTAACATCTAAAACTCTAAAAGCAATCGTTGAATTGAAACTCATCTTCAAAGAAGGATAATCTCATCACTCAGACAACCAGTAAAATATTGCGATTTTACTGGTTGTCTGAGTCGATGAACTCGATGTTCGTTTGTCTGCAGTCGTTGGTTGATCACTTTTTGACATTTTAGTCTACAAAATCTAAATAAAACAAAATCACCTTCAGCGTCAATTTATAACACAAACCTGGACGTGCGGTCTCACAGACCGCACTCAAAATATAAAGCCAAATTACTCACGCAACATTCACCCGGCGACGTAATCTTTACTCCCTACGGTCGTTTTGCCACAAAAACCGAAGCTACTGAGCTACTGATACGCGTGGGGTACGTGGAAGCAGGTGGGCATGAGAATCAGAAACTGCAAGCGGCCTGTGAGACCGCACGTCCATAGTTAAAGGTTAACCTAGAAGTGACGTCATGACGCATTTTATCTTCGTCAATTTGTATTACCATCGGTGGCCAAATTAATAGGGACAGTAATAAGATTTTTGAATTTTCGAGTTTAAGTTGATTTGTGTAATAAATAATTGGTTGTAGGTCTCTTATATATTTTTTATTAGTATTTATGTTCTATTGGGATCACAAAAAATCCAAAATGTATACAAAACTGTTCATTATTAATCAGGTAAAAAAAATCTTTGGTGAAGCTCTTATTTCAGCAAAGGGTGGTATCACCCTTATCACCCTTTGCTGAAATAAGACTTTCTATGTGTCGGGGCATGCTCTAAATATAATGTTTTGCATTTTCCTTTAGTTTGGCATTATGATGCCATTCTCTGGTGAGGGTTTCTATAATTTGTCTTTCGGTCGTAGACACTTCTTTGGCAATGGTCCCTTTGGTGAGTTCCCACATTGTCTCAATGGGATTCATGTCAGTGAATTCTCTGGCCAAGGCAAAACAGTGTCATTCTTTCAGCCAAAAATGCAGTAACGCTTCTGGCTTTGTGGCAGCGTACTGAGTCATGCATAAAAATGTATTCGACATCATCGGGGAACCATTCATTGACCTGCGGCAATACCTGGATTTCTAATACTCGCTTGTATTGGTCTTGTTTCATCGTTCCTCTTACGGCGTATATGCGCCCCATGCCTTTGGCTGAGATGACAGACCAAACCGTAACACTGACCGGATGTTTAACCCTCTCTACGATGCAATCGTCGTGGAATCGTTGACCAGGGCGTCGTCTTACAAAAGAACTTTTGTCGACCAAAATTTGAAAAGTTGATTCGTCAGAAAGGCACACCTGTAAATTACCAGAATGAATAGTAGAAAATAGTAGAAAAGTTATTGACTAATTGCATTATTCAAAAAAGTAATTTTTCCTCGACTCCAACCTGCGACAGTCGTATTTCGATGTTGTCTATCCCATTGGAGTCGTTTCTTTTTCATACTGTCGGTTAGGCGTGGTTTTTTTGAAGGCCGCCGTCCCATCAAGTTCTATTCGACCAACCGCCTACGCATTGGTCTTTCCGAAATCCTTACACCCTCGTCGTTCATCATCGTGGTCAAATGAGCAACACTCTTTTTATGAGTTTCGAGACAGATGCTCCCAACTCTTCGATCGGTACGAAGTGTGGTGATCCTTTTTCTGCCATATTTGCCAACCCGAATTGCCTCAAGAGTCTTTTTATTGTCAATTTTATTTTTTATTCGATTTACGACAGATCTTGAAACCTCAGCCATAACTGCTATGACTCTCTGGGAATGAGTGGAGTGCAGTAACAATGTTAGTATCTCTCTACATTTTCTTGGAGAGGTGTCCAGAGCCTTGTCTATCCTAAAAAAAAGAAAATTTGAGGATATTGCGTCTAACTATTAATAAAATGTAAATTCATGGATAAAACATAGCAAAACTATTTTACTACGGGGCATTACTTACCTTTTGATTATTTTAGACAAATAAAGTCGGTTAAATCAGATGAAAAAATAGTTTCTTGAAAATTCAAAAATAATATACTGCGAACCGCGCTTTATAACAGACAATGACCGAATTATAAGAAACGTCCCAAAATTGACAAATGACGCACGGAATCACTGTGTTGCCACTTGGCAAAAACAACCCTTTAAATTCAACATATTTTTTCAAATATACTTAATAAACTATAAACTACATGAAATCAAGCACTGTCCCTATTAATTTGGCCACCTACTGTAATTTGATAAAAAAAAACACGTATCCAATATTTTTCGATAAACGGATATCTAACGGACTAAACAGAATCATATTTTTTGAGTCAGTCCGATCCCCTGTTCTTCCTCTATAGTTCTAAAAAAGTCCGGGACAGCATAATTTGTCTATCTTTTAAGATTGACTCACTGTAAACATTTTTTACTATTAAAATGTTAGGCTAAAAGAATAATTTTTTGCGAAGCTTATTTGACCCAGGTATTAATATATATCTAAATAAATTTGTTTGTTAGAAGGGAAAAATATAGAATATTTGTGCGCTTTACTCTATATAGTTTAAACAAATATCTTAGAATATATCGCAATAAACAAATATCCTCGCGACAAAATAATTACGCGGTCCACCCGGCCCTCGCGTCCCAATGTAGATACGTGGAGATTCTGGCCTCCGGGAAATTCAAATACAAAATATTCATTGCACCATAAAGTTTACAAGGTGTTATTGTATATTTAATTTTAACAATACGAGATACCTATATTAATTCTCACTAATATAATCTAAGGTGATCTAAACTTGTCAGCAAGGAGGGGCCCGCAAGGGCCGACGCCCGTCGGGGCCGCGGATTTTAGTACTAGATGACGTGGCCTCGGCACAAGGGCAAAGAAGGAACATGGGTTCGGTTTTTAGTCAGTAGAAGTCTGACACTCCCCTTCGCTCTGCCCAAGAGCGGGGGGGTAATTTGATGATTTTCCACCCACCAAAAAAAAAAACAAAAAAAAAAGGTAGGTAATCTAAACTAATAAAGAGAGGAAAGATTAGATTTTTTGTTTGTTACGATTTAACTCAAAAATGACTTTGCCAACTTTGAAAATTTTTTCAACATTAGAAAGCTACACCTTTATAAAGTAACATAGGCTATTATATTTTCAAAATATACGCGAACAAATAAAATTTTAATGCTGAGGAGTTTGTTTGTTTGTTTGGTTGAATGCGCGAATTGAAAAAATATATTTTCTATGTTGGATAGTCGATTTATCGAGCAAGGTTATTTAAAGCTATATATTGTAACGCAGACAAAGTTGCGTGGGTCAGCTAGTTAACCATATTTTTTTTATTGATTATATTAAAAAAATATATATACAAATACACACCAAACGGCGATTTAATTTCTATATAGGTAGGTACATGATTTCTCGAGTTCTCGACTTTTCTCGAGCTTGATTTCCCGGGAACAAACCCCAAGGATTTCCCGGGAATTCTCGGCTCGAGAATTCCCGGGAATGAACCCTACTCTGGAGGGAAGCTGTTCCTATATATCAATGGGCTCCGCCATATTGTCGTCGCCTTAGATTCCTTTTCGTGGCAGATAGTTAAATGGGTATTTGAAATCACACACATTACTTGACTCAAACACCAAACGTTTATTTACATTGCTTCATTTACAGGCACTTATAAACTTTGCGGTTTGAATCGCCCATTCGAATACATGGTTGATCTTTTAGGAGAAGAATAGGCAAAGAAACTCCTTATACACTGTTTTAAATCATGTTACAATTATCATTTGCACTAATTATCATTAATCACATCACAAACCACTTTCATTTACTTGAATTGCAATTATTCGCTAAACGCGACATAACTTGTTCTGGCGTCTCAACTTTTCGTCGCATGCGTCTGTAGTCTCTAGCGGAAGTACCACAAAACCAGTATAGTAATTAATGTCCTAATTAGTTAAAACTAACAATCATTACTAAAATGCTTCACAATTGATTCTATTAATTATTTAACAATAAAACAATACCATTATCAATGCAATGGCGTTAATGTCTAGTTAATAGGTTCATTTCTTTACAACAAAATGTTACAAAGCATTTCCGGTTGATTTAGGATTTAAAACAGACAAAGGGTTTTCTATTATTGAATTGCTCTACAAAATGATCTTATGACTTTTTAGTTTATAATTACATAAAGAAACTGATTTAGTTGTAGTTTCAGATTATAAATTGAGTTATTGACCATTAAAATCGTATTCGCCGCCATCATCACAACATTGTGCGATGACGTCTCATAGACAGCCTCATTCCAAGTGTGGCAATAATTAAAATCCCAATATTCATAAAACATTAGCTTATCTTAATTTTAACTATAGTTCTAGTTAGAGACTTCTGTTTAATAAATTACTATTCGAGTTGTGGAACATTTAATTACATTCCATCTATTTAAGTGGTGGTTTTAGCAGAAAAGTCAATAGATGGCAGTGTCGCACTATTGACCTTTGTAATAATTGTGCCAGCATCTCACGAGATGGCAGGTTCATCAATATAAGCTGGTTATCAATGAGATTGAATAATTATCTTAGCCGAAAGACATTCTTGCGGCGACATATATATAGACTATGTAGTGAGTAGTGATGATGATTCACTACTAATAACCCTACTATACGTCTTTGTAATTTCCCGAGTTCATATAACCCCAATCTATTTAAGTCGCGAGTAAATAGGCTTTTTCTGGGTAAGCTCGTTCCATCGTCGACCTCATCTCTGCCCTTAGTACAAGATTGAGGTCAAGAGTAAGCCCATTTAATTTAAAAAAAAAACTTATTTTTTATAGACTTATGTCAACAGCCTATTAATGTTCCCACTGCTGGGACACAGGCCTCCTCTCTTTGAGAGGGAATGGGCATCTATTGATGTGTTCTTGTTTTCGAATTTTTGGTTCTAAGACATGCCGATTTCCTCACGATGTTTTGCTTCACCGAAATAAAGATAATATTATTAATATCGACAGTGGGAATTCTTCCACTGCTGGGAATAAGCCTCGCTTTTCTTGTGCCAATCTCCACGTTCCGTTGCCAGCCTCGTCTCTTGACGGCAACTATAACGTCTGCCCATCTTGCACACTTCTATCTCCAGTTCTTGGACGCCATTCGGTGACAGCCTTGGTCCTCCTGTCATCACAGGAAGGGCAAAAGACCAGATGTAACTGTGATTGGTCGAATTTGGCACATCTCTTTGGTGGAGTCCCACCCTAAATCGGCACTCTGTATCATCATCAGCCTATAATGTTCCCACTGCAGGGACTCAGGCCTCCTCTCTAGGAGAGGGATGTGCTATAATCCACCACGCGTGCCCACTTGCCCAGTGCGGATTGGTAGATGTCACATGTCTTCGATTTTTTTGGTTCTAAGACATGCCGGTTTCCTCACAATGTTTTCCTTCACCGTTTTGAGAGCAGCGGTGATGAAATAAATTACACAAAGTAATGCGCCTGCCTGGGTTCGAACCCACGACCTACTGTTCGTAAGTCGGGGCCGACACCACTGGGCCACCACTGTATAAAGGCTGTTAAAGAAGCCGAAAGAAACTTGTTCTCCCGTCATGGCGTCATTGCGATCAGATTTTTGTTCTGGATCATACCTGGGAAGTTCCGTAACTTCCGTAGTTACGGAGATAGTGGAGGTCAAAGTTCCAAATAGGGATGTGTCCTGGGTAAAAAAAATATGATTCCGTTTAGTCCGTCAGTTAGATTATCGAAAAATATTGGATACGTGTTTTTTGTTTTATCAAATTAATAACAAATTACGAAGATAAAACGCGTCAAAGATTTGACAGCACTACGTGGTAAAAAACACGAGTTTTCGAAGCACTGTATCGTCTTAATTTTTGGTTTACATGCAAAAAGAAAAAATATGTGTCCAATATTTTTTGGTAATCTATGTGACGGACTAATTAGATTTTTTTGTTCACTTTTTTTTTTTCAAATGGGCTTGCTCTTGACTTCAATCTTGCCCTAAGGGCAGAGATGATGTCGACGATGGAACGAGCTTACCCAGTAGAAGCCTGTTTACTCGCGACTTAAACAGATTAGGGTTATATGAACTCGGAAAAACCGACGCAGGCAGGGAATTCCACTCCTTGGCTGTGCGCATAATAAAGGACTTAGCAAAGCGATTCGTTCGAATGTGTGGGACGTCGACTAGGTATCGGTGATACCCTGCAGGTACGCGCTACAGTACAACCCTATATACTCAGGATTTGTTTTAGTATTTAGTTAAATTATCTCCATAACCCGTTTACTATTCAAAGCATCCAACAACACAATGTCTTGAGAGTGCTACATTGAGTTTACCCCCTTTTTTTTCCCGCTCTGGGCAGAGTGTTATAGGAGTGTTGATAATGTAAAATCGATCTTACGTTGCCATTTTCCACAAAATTAACGACACCGGGTTGAGTTTAGGTACATTTTTTGTGCTATTATTAACATATTTTACTATTTCTAAAAATTCTGTATGTAGGCAAATATACTCAATTTTTAATAATGGAATTTTTTTTAAGCTAAATGCTATGAATAGTCGCAGAAAAAATGAAAACCGAAACTTATTTTTTCTCATTTTTTGCTATTCCGGATGAATCTTAAACGATTGCAATAAGGTTCATTTTAGCGGTCACTGTCATGATAAATTACGCAAAAATTTTAAATGTAAAACTTAATCTGCGCTCTGCCACCGTTGTGGGTGGAACCTGTGTCGTTTTTTAGCTGCACTTCGTGTTGAAAATCATAGCTCTACGAACACAAAATATTTGTAGTAGCATAACTAAAAAAAAAACAAATTACCGCGAGAATCCGTAAACGCGTCCTTAATCTCTGTTTTTGGCTATTTGGGGTCAATCTTTTTAATGAGAGCCCAGTTCGTCACGCCATCTCCATTTGGCCTACCGCGTCGCCTTGATCTGTTATTCGGAACCAATCTGTGGTCACTTTAGCCCAATTTTGCTGCAACATGCGGCAGCTGTGGCCTGCCCAATTCCATTTTAATTTGGCGCCTGTGTTGCAAACGTCTGCGATTTGGGTCTTGGATCGAAGTAAACTCATCCTTATACGGTCCGAAATTTTGACTCCGAGTGTACTTCGCTTGATGGCTCGCTGGCAGACCCAAAGTGCGGATTTCTGACGTTTCGTTAAAGACCACGTTTGCGCTCCATAGGTGAGACTGACAATAATTTTAGCGTAGGGTGATCGAATCAGAAATGAGGACATCCGCATTAGAACCAAAGTTACCGACATAGCCCGAAGAATTGCCAAACTTAAGTGGCACATTGCTCGCAGAACGGATGGCCGATGGGGCCGAAAAGTTCTGGAGTGGCGACCGGGAACCGGAAAACGTTGCGTTGGAAGGCCTCCCACTAGGTGGACCGTGCACCTGGTCAAGGTTGCGGGGATCTGCTGGATGAGAGACGCACGGGACCGGTCAATGTGGCGACACTAAGGGGAGGCCTATGTCCAGCAGTGGACGTCTTTAGGCTGAAATGATGATGATGATGATGGTTGACGGCTTCGTGAAGGTTTCATTTACACCTTGTATAGGGCGGAAAGGACATCGAAGCTAAAACGGTTACCGCGACCTCAGTAAATTATCTTGAACCCCACAACATTGTTTACATCGTAGATTAAAACCCCATAATAACCCCAATCTATTTAAGTCACGAGTAAGACTCGTTCCATCGTCGACCTCATCTCTGCCGTTAGGGCAAGATTGAGGTCAAGAGTAAGCCCATTTCTAAAATAAGGTGTTCGATTCATTTTGACTGTTTGGAGTCAACAAATATCCTTCGTCTTTGGTGGAAATCAAAAATAATTGCTATTCCAAAACCTGGAAAACCACATGACGAAAAAAAAAAAAAACTTTCGTCCAATATCCCTTCTCTGCCACACCTATAAACTGTTCGAAAGACTATTGGTATCTCGTCTTACACACCTCGTTGATCCGAAACTAATCCCAGAACAAGCTGGATTCAGGTCTGGGGAAAATCTTGCTGCAGCCAGGTACTTAACCTCACTCAACACATCGAGGACGTGTTTGAAACCAAAAAACTGACGGGAGCAGTATTTGTGGACTTGTCAGCAGCATACGACACTGTAAAATTAAATATAAAACGGCTTGTATGGAAAGTGACCAAACTGACAGAAGATTTCAGGTTTATACGAATTATCCGAGAGCTGCTCAGTAACCGACGATTTCGGGTGCACCTCCTTGATGATAAAAGTAGATGGCACGACCAAAAAAATGAACTACCTCAGGGTAGTGTATTGGCCCCACTGTTATTTAACATTTACACTAATGATCAACCAATTAGCCAAAACACAACCCGCAACATTGACTGGCCTGTTGGTCCAGTGGTTAGTGACCCTAACTGCTATGCCGGAGGTCGTGGGTTCGATTCCCACCCAGGACAAATGTTTGTGTGATGAGCACGATCATTTGTTCTGTGTCTGGGTGTAATTTATCTATAATATGTATGTATTTAGAAATATATAAGTATGTTTATCAGTTGTCTAGTACCCATAACACAAGCTCTGCTTAGCTTGGGACTAGGTGGCGTTGTGTGATAGTTGTGGAATATTATTATATTATTATTATTATTATTATGAACTCGGGAAAACCGACGCAGGCAGGGTGTTCCACTCCTTGGCTGTACGAATAATGAACGACTTAGCAAAACGCTTCGTACGAATGTGTGGAACATCGACAAGGTATGGGTGATAACCTGCAGTACGCCTAGTCTCTCGATGGAAGAAGGGAGACGGTGGAATAAGCTCTTGGAGCTCTTGCGCACACTCTCCGAAGTACAGTCTGTAGAAGACCGACAGACATGCAACTTTGCGGCGATGGGCCAGGCTATCTACCAAATGGGGGGCTTCTCCTCAAGTTCTGCGAACCACTGGATTGGCGCTTTACTTCTCCGCTGGCGAATACACTTGCCCAGTATGGGACCGTTCTGCCCACGCCGATCTAGTGGATACAGCTCTCAATAAGACGTGCCGGATTATTACTGGTTGCCTTAAACCGACTCCGGTACGAATGTTGTATCCACTGACTGGGATTGCGCCTCCACAAATTCGTAGGACCATAGCGAGCTGCACCGAGAGGGCGAAGCTACAAGCTGATTCACGCCACCCAATGCACAGTTATGCCCCGGTGCCCCAGAGGGTGAAAAGCCGCAAAAGTTTTTTTCGGTACGTTGAACCAGCTAGTCCACCTAATAGAAATGCCTCCTCTGCAAGACGTGAGCTCTGGCAGGAGCTGCTTAAGCCCCCTGACGGCTTCATCGAGCCGTCTGAAAGCCTTCCACCTGGACATGCTTTGCCGTGGCTGACTTGGAAATCCCTAAATAGACTCCGAACCCAGGTCGGCCGTAGCAAAGACAATCTCTTCAGATGGGGGTTCATTGACGGCTCAGACCTCAAGTATGTATGCGGCGTATCTCCGCAGATAATGTCCCATCGCGCCATCTTGCGCTGTATGTCCTGACACCTGTACTCTTGACGACCTTATGACTGCATCAGCGAGTGGAGTTCGCATAGCTGAATTTTGGGCCAAAACGATTTAAATGAAATTTGCCATCGACACGCTAAGAAGAATTAATTTTGACCGGGTAGATATTGCAGTTTTGTAGGAAACAGCTGTCGTTACTGTTAGCTAGTCCCACTGCTGGACAAAGGCCTCCCCACATGACTTCCAAATTTTTCGATTCAGGGCCTATGTGGGTCACTGGTCGTTGTTCGTTTCTCTATCTTCTGCGATATTTACGTGTTGCCTTCTGTCTGTGTCAGGGCTCCACAACGTGGTTATTTTGGCCCACAGCTTGTTCAAAATCAAAATCAAAACTCATTTATTCAAACTAGGTTGATAATCAGCACTTTTCGAAGGTCAAAATTTACTTTACTATTTAGGTACATTTTTATAAGACAGTCCCCCAAAACGCCCACCCATCGACACTTCCTAGTGTTTAGCTGGAAAGAAGAAGTGGCGGAACAAACTTCCCAGCACACATCTGTTAGGTTGGTTAGAAGAACCGGATTCGATTGGGCATACGGCAGACATGGCCAGCCTACATTCAGCTTAGCGGCTTTTTGAGCAACGTCAGTGATTTGTATTTTGGCGCATTGTGGTGTTGCGTATACGGTCGGTTTTTTGTTTCATCATGATTCAGTTATTTATGAACCGATTTAAAAAAATCTTTTATTATATGAAAGGATATGCTTTCTGATTGGTCCCATAGAAATGTCATTAAAATCGGTTCAGTACTTTAGTTTTTTTTTCGTCCTGCCCCCGTAGCATGGCGATTCTATCTCTATTCTACCAAGAATAGACAAAGATTTTTCCATACAATTTGACATGAAACCTTGCTACAATCTGTCATTTTGTTGATTCTTCCGTCGAAAAAGCCCGTTTCTTCAGTTGTCCTGCAAATTTTAATTTTTTCTTCAAATATAAATTTTATTTTGCACGCGTGTTGGATTATAGCCGATCCCTTTCCTAGAGAGGAGGCCTTAGTCCCTGCAGCGGGAACATTATAGGCTGATGATGATGTATTTTATTAATAGTACTTGTATACTGTTGTGTAGGTATACCACCGCAAACGCCACGCGCCCGACAAGGAGTTCGTGTGCGACGTCTGCTCCAAACGCTTCTCGGCCGCCTGCAAGCTCAGCAAGCACCTGCTGACGCACCGGCGCGACGCGTTCGTGCTGCGCTACGAGTGTCCCGTGTGCGCGCACATGTTCCACACCAAGTATCACGTGCACATGCACCTCAGCACGCACCAGAAGGAGGGCCTGTGAGTACATACACATCCCACTAGTAGGTAACTCGTGTTACAACGCACCGGCGCGACGCGTTCGTGCTGCGCTACGAGTGTCCCGTGTGCGCGCACATGTTCCACACCAAGTATCACGTGCACATGCACCTCAGCACGCACCAGAAGGAGGGCCTGTGAGTACATACACATCCCACTAGTAGGTAACTCGTGTTACAACGCACCGGCGCGACGCGTTCGTGCTGCGCTACGAGTGTCCCGTGTGCGCGCACATGTTCCACACCAAGTATCACGTGCACATGCACCTCAGCACGCACCAGAAGGAGGGCCTGTGAGTACATACACATCCCACTAGTAGGTAACTCGTGTTACAACGCACCGGCGCGACGCGTTCGTGCTGCGCTACGAGTGTCCCGTGTGCGCGCACATGTTCCACACCAAGTATCACGTGCACATGCACCTCAGCACGCACCAGAAGGAGGGCCTGTGAGTACATACACATCCCACTAGTAGGTAACTCGTGTTACAACGCACCGGCGCGACGCGTTCGTGCTGCGCTACGAGTGTCCCGTGTGCGCGCACATGTTCCACACCAAGTATCACGTGCACATGCACCTCAGCACGCACCAGAAGGAGGGCCTGTGAGTACATACACATCCCACTAGTAGGTAACTCGTGTTACAACGCACCGGCGCGACGCGTTCGTGCTGCGCTACGAGTGTCCCGTGTGCGCGCACATGTTCCACACCAAGTATCACGTGCACATGCACCTCAGCACGCACCAGAAGGAGGGCCTGTGAGTACATACACATCCCACTAGTAGGTAACTCGTGTTACAACGCACCGGCGCGACGCGTTCGTGCTGCGCTACGAGTGTCCCGTGTGCGCGCACATGTTCCACACCAAGTATCACGTGCACATGCACCTCAGCACGCACCAGAAGGAGGGCCTGTGAGTACATACACATCCCACTAGTAGGTAACTCGTGTTACAACGCACCGGCGCGACGCGTTCGTGCTGCGCTACGAGTGTCCCGTGTGCGCGCACATGTTCCACACCAAGTATCACGTGCACATGCACCTCAGCACGCACCAGAAGGAGGGCCTGTGAGTACATACACATCCCACTAGTAGGTAACTCGTGTTACAACGCACCGGCGCGACGCGTTCGTGCTGCGCTACGAGTGTCCCGTGTGCGCGCACATGTTCCACACCAAGTATCACGTGCACATGCACCTCAGCACGCACCAGAAGGAGGGCCTGTGAGTACATACACATCCCACTAGTAGGTAACTCGTGTTACAACGCACCGGCGCGACGCGTTCGTGCTGCGCTACGAGTGTCCCGTGTGCGCGCACATGTTCCACACCAAGTATCACGTGCACATGCACCTCAGCACGCACCAGAAGGAGGGCCTGTGAGTACATACACATCCCACTAGTAGGTAACTCGTGTTACAACGCACCGGCGCGACGCGTTCGTGCTGCGCTACGAGTGTCCCGTGTGCGCGCACATGTTCCACACCAAGTATCACGTGCACATGCACCTCAGCACGCACCAGAAGGAGGGCCTGTGAGTACATACACATCCCACTAGTAGGTAACTCGTGTTACAACGCACCGGCGCGACGCGTTCGTGCTGCGCTACGAGTGTCCCGTGTGCGCGCACATGTTCCACACCAAGTATCACGTGCACATGCACCTCAGCACGCACCAGAAGGAGGGCCTGTGAGTACATACACATCCCACTAGTAGGTAACTCGTGTTACAACGCACCGGCGCGACGCGTTCGTGCTGCGCTACGAGTGTCCCGTGTGCGCGCACATGTTCCACACCAAGTATCACGTGCACATGCACCTCAGCACGCACCAGAAGGAGGGCCTGTGAGTACATACACATCCCACTAGTAGGTAACTCGTGTTACATGCCTGCAAGCTCAGCAAGTGAGTACATACACATCCCACGACGAAACACGTGGGTTTTGACCTCCGATCTCCGGCTTCAAAGAACTTCGGCAGAACTTCGATGGTCCAACACACGCTCTCGGTCGTAAGTGTTCGTCTAAAGTCTAAACACATCGTGTGCGTCCACACTGAATGTGCGGTCACTGGGGCCTGACGCGGGCTCGCGTAGCGGTTCGACGTATTTCAGGGTTTGCAAACTATGGACGAGGATATTATATTTTTAACCGACTTCTAAAAAAAGAAGGATGTTCTCAATTGGGATGTTTTTTTTTTAATTTTTGTTCGGGAATAACTCCGTCACTTGCTAACCGATTTCTTTGATTCCTTTTTTTGTTGGAAAGGGTATACTTTCCAAATGGTCCCATGAAAAATCGACATAACTAAAAAAAAAACGATATTGTCCACATTATGACCCATGAACATGTGAACTACTAAAAAGTGCAAAATAAAAACTTTTTAACAAAAAATAAAACCGACTTCGAGAAAAAAAGACAAAATAAATCAGTTTCTGAAGTTGTTGGCAAAAAAATGAAATCAAACAAACAAAACTTCAGAAACTGATTTATTTTTGAAGTCGGATTTATTTTTTTTACTAGACTGTCCGATCCTAAGAAGGGAGGTGTTGAACACTAGAGATGGTGTGCACGAAATAATTGAAAACAGAGAAGTATGTGGTGCATTTTTTAAGGCCCATACGCCACATTTGACAAAACCGCGATATCCACCATTTGGTCGACCGCCTGGTCAATATCAATAGGGTAGTTGAAAAAAAATATCTAATTAGTCCGTCAGATAGATTTCCAAAAAATATTAAACACGTATTTTTTCTTTTTTCATTTTAAAAACGATAAATGAAACCGATACAGTGCTTCGAAAAGTCGCGCGATGTCATACTTTGATACATTTTTTACCAGAAAGTGACGTCATCAGCCCCCACTCACGATCACGAATTAATTTCGATAACTTAACAGACGGACACAGAATCTTATTTTTTTTTTATCAGTCAACTACCCAATTGTGGTGAATCGGTTCTCTAGGGCTGACTGGAACGCTTCCGATCCTGTCATAGATTGAAGCATATTGAGATTTTATCCGCTAAGCTGAAATTTCGCCATAGTGTGTGCCCAGTGGTGGCCCAGTGGTGGCGGCCTCGACTTACGAACAGTGAGTCATGGGTTCTAACCCCGTCAGGCGCATTACTTTGTGTAATTTATTTCATCACCACTGCTCTCAAAATGGTGAAGGAAAACCGGCATGTCTTAGAACCAACCCTCACTGGGCCCGCGTGGTGGATTATAGCCCATCCTTCTCCTAGAGAGGAGGCCTGAGTCCCTGCAGTCGGAACATTATAGGCTGATGATTCTTCATAGTGTGGGGGCTTCGCAACATCCACTTCTTTTGGGACTGTTCCTGTAAGAAGGAATTCATAACGAAAAGCCCTTCCCCCCCTCGCTGGACGCCTAAAACTCAAGGTATCCTCAGGATTAGTCCGGTTAGACAGAAGCCTGTCTCATAGACTGATCTGCGAGATGCGATAACAACAAAAATCTCCTCCTTTTCAAAGAAGTTCACATGCCTGTGCCCCCTATGATATCTGCTGCTAAACCAGTTGGATGCTAACGATTCAATGATTTCTGTATTTCCACTTTAGCGTTAAAATCCCTCAAGCGAAAGTCGTAGTGAATAATAGATACTCCTCCTTTTTTATTAGTCGGTTAAAAAAGTGACACATCTCATCATCTGCTAGCCTTTTCTTTACTATGTTGTGGTCGGCTTCCAGTCTAACCGGATGCAGCTGAATACCAGTATTTTACATGGAGCGCCTGCCTATCTGACCTCCACAACCCAGTTAATACTGAGTAATAAGATAAAACGGACACAGTTATTTTAAACAAACCATTATTAATTTCAGGATCTTAGAAGAGAACCGAAGCGAGATACTCGCAATGGTACTTCAAAACGCGCGCAAGATACCGCGCGCCGGCGCAGCTCAATCCGCTCCCACCGCTCCCACAGCTCACACCGCTCAAACAGCTCACTCCGCTCTGCCGCCCGACGAGCGCTCGCGCGTCTGCAACATCTGTGGCGACGTTTTCTCTCACTTTTACTACTTAGAAGAACATCTCAAGAGCCACGGCTCCAGAATTACAATCGAAGACATTGAAAAAGAAGAGGAGAAAAAATACATTTGCACGATATGCAATAAAGGTTTCAAGTTACACTATTATTTAAAACTCCACAGCTTTACACACTCAAAGGAGAAACCGTTTATATGTCAGCAATGTGGCAAAGGTTTTATCACGAAAGGGAAATTAAAACGGCATTTGGAGACCCACACGGGGCTGAAGAAGTACCAATGTCATATATGTTACAAGTTCTTCACTAGGCCGAGTTACCTGAGGATCCATGTGAGGACCATACATGGGACCCAGGACTATAACTTCCGGTTTGACAAAGGATATGGGGCCTTCGCCATGTCCATGGCTATGTCAGATGTTAGTCAGACTAGTATTTAGATTATAAAAGTTGGATGGTAAGCCGAAGGTGAAACATATACGTTTATATTAAAGCAATATTCAAAATATTTTATGTCAATAGGGTAGTTGACTGACTAAAAAAAATATGATTCTGTTCAGTCCGTCAGTTAGATTATTGAAAAATATTGGATACGTGTTTTTTGTTTTATCAAATTGACGAAAATACAACGTGTCAAAGATCGTGAGTGGGGGCTGGTGACGTCACTTTCTGGTAAAAAATGTACCAAACTGTGACGTCTTCATTTATTGTTTACGTGAAAAAAGAAAAAGTACGTGTCCAATATTTTTGGAAATCTATCTGACGGACTAATTTGAATTTTTGTCAACTACCCTATTATTAATTTATAAGAACAGTTGCCCTACATATAAAAATAAACCTTATTTGTATTACTTTTATGAGAGGAGCTCGTGGCTTAATAATAACTGCCACTCGGGTCGATCTTTAGGTTAAGCCGCGCTGGCCAGGGTAACTCTGTGGATGGGAGACCATTTCATACCGAGTTACCTCCGTACCTCGGTGCGCACGTTAAGCTGTTGGTCCCGACTGCCATATATACATCTTTGGCAGTCGTTACAGGTAGTCAGTGACCTGAAATTATGACATCCAGTCTTACCAAAGGGTATCGATATTACCTAGTTTTAACTGGGTTGTGGCGGTCAGATAGGCAGTCGCTCCATGTGTAGGTTAGACTGGAAGCCGACCCCATCATAGTTGGGAAAAGGCAACGCTGATGATGATGAAATAAGGTTCATTTTTGTGTGTAATGTTAATTTTCTTACATTCAAAGTTTGGCTCAGTGCTAAACATGTTTTAAACACGCAGTGAGATCTATCGTGGCTTCGAATACGGACAGCTAATTTATATTGTATAATTTGCAGGGTCCGAACACTTAATATTATAATAATGTTTTTTACCTCATTTAAAATTAATGAAATACAGGGAGCTGGGTGTAAGTGTTACTGAAAGAAAAAAAATACATTTTGCAAAAAATGCACCGACTTCCAAAAACAAGGCTAAAATAACTTGCCCGTCGGGACCGCGGTATTTTGTACTAGATTACGTGGCCTCGGCGCAAGGGCAAAGAAGGAACATGGGTTCGGTTTTTTGTCAGCAGAAGTCTGACACTCCCCTCCGCTCTGCCCAAGAGCGGGGGGGGGGGTCATTCGATGATTTTCCACCCACCAAAAAAAAAAAAAAGCTAAAATAACTTTACTTATTCGTTTCATTGACGTTTTTCACCACCGACTTCCGAAAGTAAACTTATTTTAGACTTTTAGTAGGTATTTATTTGGAAGTCGGTTCTTTTTTTTACAAAAAGTTTTTTTTTACATTTTTTTTTTGTAAACCATGACAGCATATTATAGCAATATGTTTGACGTTGTTGAGAAACATTTGTGACATTTGTACTAAAAACAACAAAACGGTACATTTTGTTTATATATCCTTGAAAAAGCCGCTTTGACAATCTTCGTGGGATCAATAAATGTTTCACATTCAAGTTTTTGTACTATATAATTATGTATTAACTAGCTGTTGTATGCACTAACAACTCGAAAATTATCCCACGGGAAGATAAAATCGGGATAAAAACTATCCCATGTGTTAATCCAGGTTATAAATTATCTGTGTACCAAATTTTATCCCAATCCGTTTTAGTAGTTTTTGCGTGAAGAAGTAACAAACATACACACTCACATACTCACAAACTTTCGCCTTTATATTAGTGTGATTATATAAGCGAAAGTTTGTGAGTGTGTATGTTTGTTACGTCTTCACGTCTAAACGGCTGGAGCGATTGATGATGATTGATGATTTAGTACCACACCCAGCCAGGAGCAAGCCTGACCCGGACAAGTCCGGATACACCAGGGGGCACGATTTTGTAAGGAAAGACATGCTCTGGGATGGGAGAGGAAGCCCGACCAGCCGCAGCCAGTCAGGCACAATCAGCCGACTATGCAGCCTCTAGCCAATATAGGAATAGTGGTAAAGACAGGTATATCCATAGGAATGAGCATTGGTGTTTTGACTTTCGTTAGATTGGTCTCTTCTAGTATTGGGGAGGCACGTTCGTTTCTGGTGGTCGCGATTCCAGTCGTTTTAATCGTTATAAACGGCTGGAGCGATTTTAATAAAATTTGGTATGGAGTTAGCTGACACCCTGGATTAACACATGGGATAGTTTTTATCCCGATTTTATCTTCCCGTGAGATAATTTTCGAGTTGGCAACAACTAGGACAGTTTTAAGGCGTCATGGTAGGTCTTTTGATCCCATGAAGAAGCCGGTGTTGTGGGCTCGTTACGTTATGTTACATTCGGTTGTAAGTAATTATATCTAATTGTTGTAACTGACGTGATTGTTGAAATCTAAGGCGCTTTGCACACGGAGCAACTTAAGTTGAGGCAACTATCAACTTTTTAAAAGTTTCTTGTGACTAGTTGATAGTTGCTACAACGTTTACGGTTGCCGCAATTTTATGGCAATCTGTGAGCAAGTTTTATAGCCGAGTTGTTCAATCTACGCAGCGAACAGCGTTCAGTGTGACGATGAATATCGAAGAAGCAGCAATTGCTCTAATTTTATTACGTCGTCGCCGTCTACGTTAACTTTAAAAATCGGTATAATATTTAACAGTTGCTAGTTGCGGCAATAGGGGATCGGACTGACTCAAAAAAATAGAATTCTGTTTAGTCCGTCAGTTAGATTATCAAAAAATATTGGATACGTGTTTTTTGTTTTATAAATAAATAAATAAAATAAAATGTGTTTATTTCAGACTCATATCATCCATATTTTTGTTAGTAAAAAATTATCTTAAAACTAAGTTAGTG
This sequence comes from Diarsia mendica, assembly GCA_949316265.1. Lineage (NCBI taxonomy): Eukaryota > Metazoa > Arthropoda > Insecta > Lepidoptera > Noctuidae > Diarsia > Diarsia mendica. Next base: position 12,824,457 of record OX438914.1, on the reverse strand, counting down.
CAATTTCTGTGTTAAAGTAATAAGTCCCGATGAATACTCATTTAAATTAAAATAACTACATTGAAAAGATTTATCAAATGAATAAAAATTGACGAAGATAAAGCGCGTCAAAGATCATGGAGTGGGGCTTGAAACGTCACTTGTAGGTACAAAATGTACTATCATATGACGTCACACGAGTTTTCGAAGCACTGTATCGTTTTCATTTTTTGTTTACGTGAAAAAAGAAAAAATACGACTTTTTGACGGACTAATTAGTTTTTTTATTAGCAACTAACTTAGTCATCGATTGCCGGAACTCGAAACTCGAGTTGCTATGTGTGCACAGTCCAATTGAAATATATGTAAACAGCTAGTTGCCAGCTGCAATAGTTGCTCCATGTGCAAAGCGCCTAAACAAATATAGACAATTTAAGTTTCTCTTTGTAATTACAAAATTTTGTTAAATTTAAATGAAAGAAAATTGTGTTTATTTGGCAAAAATAACTTAAATTTTTTAATTGGTATTAAGTATCCAAATGTTACTTCTTCAAAGTGTTATTAGGTTATTCACCGACAATCTCAGTAGCCACTATACTCCATTTACTATAAGATTAGAATTTTAAGTTGACCGTTATTACAGTCCGTTCAAATTTTGACTTCTATACCGTAGTCATAAGGATGGCATTAAAAGCAAAAAGATTGTTACAATACCGACTGTTTACTGCAGCTGCATTTTGTCTTGCTGTCAACGTAATAGAGTTCACAATCGGTTGAACGGACTGTAAAAACGGTTAACTTAAAATTCTAATCTTACATTAAATGGAGTATAGGAATTTTAGATTTGTGGACGCTACGACAATAGGCTCGCCCCCTATTACATGGGTCTTAAATATAACTGGTGATGTGAATGTAGTAGTACCTCTGCCTAAGCCTTCGGGCTTTAGTGGGGTGATGTTATGTTACTAAAGGTGTTTCTAAACGTGCAATATTTTACTGCAATACAAAAGGGTAGTTGACAAAAAAAAATCTAATAAGTCCGTCAGATAGATTTCCAAAAAATATTGAACACGTATTTTTTCTCTTTTCACGTAAACAAAAAATGAAGACGATACAGTGCTTTGAAAACTCGTGTGACGTCATATGATTACCTACATTGTGTACGTTCAAGTGACGTTTCAAGCCCCACTCCAAGATATTTGACGCGTTTTATTTTCGTCAATTTTTATTAATTTGATAAAACAAAAAACACGTATCCAATATTTTTCGATAATCTAACTGACGGACTAATTACAATCATATTTTTTTATTCAGTAAACATCCCTATTGGTGGCAACATTGCTAGCCATACTATTTTCTGGTTTTTAAACTTTGCCCCATACTAGAGGAATTTCTCCTGTATCGTGGGCCTCAGACATTTAAACTAACATACACAAATAGCCAGACCCAAAACAAATATTTGTTCCTTCATTTACCGGTTAAACAAGTGACCTGTTTTTTGTATCCCAAATGATAAAGGTTACCGGTTACATAACCACAAACGATTTTAAAACCGTTATGAACCGGTTAGTTCAGTAATTCGTTTTTTTTTTTTCAGTCTACATTTTTATCACTTCTACAAGTTAGTGACATTTTCGGTAAAATATAACCGGAAAACATAAATGGTGAGGGTAGATTCATGTTTTGAATTGGTGGGAGCCGGGGACCCTAACAAAACTTGGCTTTAACCGGTTCATTTTCACTACCGAAACCAAAATTAATAAAATCCCGGTTTTTCAATTAAACCGGTAAAGTACAACCTCTACCCGAAATCGATTTCGGTTTGGTGTCAATGACCGTAACCGGTTAAGAATTTAACCGGTTTCTGAGGCTTGACAGCCACACATTGCCGGAAAAGTATTACCCGTTTTGAAGCACCGTTTTTTTTTCAAATAAACTGTACCTTCTATACTGGTGTCTGGCTATGACTCATCATCATCAAACCTGTGGAGTGTCGCTAGCTAATTAAATGCTAGCTGAACTCCACACTAGTTATAAGCTCGGTTATGGTTCTCGTTAAGTAGCATTAAATGTTATAACTGTGACGGTTGTTGATTTTGTAAAAATAAATAAATTAAGTTTTATAATTATGCTGTTTTATTATTTTCTAGTAATACAAGGTGTAAAGCGGTTCCCGGCTGCCATATTCAGGGTGTAAACGTACCCTTCAAGCCGTCAACCAAGCATTCTGTACCTACATCAAACTAAGTACCCCTAGGCAAAAAAATTTGCTATGAAATGACTTATTTTTACTCGACTACGGCAAAGCCAAAGGAGGGTTATGATTTTGACTGGCTATGTATGTATTAGTGATGCAACGAATACGAATATTCGTATTCGCCGAATAGTAGACATTTACCGAATAACCGTATTCGGCGAATACTAAGACGAATATATATATATAAATGCTTATCTAAAACTCCCAAATTTATCGCCGACTGCTGATCCACTGGCCTTTTGGCGAGAAGATGTCCATTTTCCAAGTCTGAAAAAACTCGCCCAAAAATATTTTTCACTGAAGCCATGCACAGTCGCCTCGGAAAGACTTTTTTCAACGGCTGGGAACATCCAGACCGAAAAAAGAAATCGCTTAAAACCAGAAAATCTACATATTTTATGTTTTTTAAATAAAAATTTGCCTGTTGTAAATTTTAATTATTAGAAGAGTAAACATTCATCAAATAAATAAGTCTTTTATTACCATGGCGAGATATTCGTATTCGTAGTCGTATTCGCCGAATAGTTGGTTTGATATTCGTATTCGTAAAAGTAGTATTCGTTGCATCACTAGTATGTATGTATGTATGTTTGTATGTATGTGAGTATCTTCATCTGTTCCCTCATAGCTTCTAATCTTCTTATCGGACCTCGACATATGACGTATCGTTAGAACCGTCTTAATTTTCCGCTGAACATAGGCTACGTGACGTGTCACAAAAAGCGATTTGGCGCCCTCTAGCGGACAAAAAGTAAGGCTTACAAAATAAAAATTGAGATAAATACACGCCGTGTTTGGTACCTATTATTTGAAAGGGCCTTTTTTTTTTTTGGTGGGTGGAAAATCATCGAATAACCCCCCCCCGCTCTTGGGCAGAGCGAAGGGGAGTGTCAGACTTCTACTGACTAAAAACCAAACCCATGTTCCTTCTTCTTATTTGAAAGGGCCTCACTTGTACATTTCCAAAATATTGCTCAAATTTAAAATCACGCCCTCTAGCGGACAAAAAGAAGTGTCACATTTTTAGTCAATGTAGCACTCTTAAAACATTGTACTGATGCCGATAGATGCTTTGAATAGTAAACGGGTCATGGAGGTAATTTAAGTAAAGTTATAAACTGAAAAACTAGTATTTACAAAAACAGCTGTGAAACATTTGGAACTATGACCCCCTATATCTCCGTAACTAGGGGGTTCCTAGGTATGGTCTAGAACAAAAAAATGATCGCAGTGGTGGGGGGAACAAGCGCCCTTAGGCTTTGTTACGTTTACTTTTACACCCGTTATCATCATCATCATGATCAGCCTATAATGTTCCCACTGCAGGGACTCAGGCCTCCTCTCTAGGAGATGGGCTATAATCTACCACGCAGGCCCAGTGTGGGTTGTTATCGTATTGGATTACTCTGTAATGCTGCTTTAAATAAATTAAGAAAAAAATCACTTGACACTGACAGTTGGTTTTGGTTCTGACATTTCGAGTAAGCTGAACTCGAAACAAGAAAAATTTCAAGTAATATTTAATAAAACAACGGTGAATGTAATCGCAAATGACCAAAATTTAATTGGAACGTGCGCTCAGCAATGGAGGGAACCACACAGTCATCGCGAGTTAAGGTAGGTATCCTTCGGTTTGTTTGGTTATAGACAAAGACATTAAAATATTTACGAGCAATAGACGAGACAAGAGGAAGAAAATCTTAATCCCTCTCTAATTCCTAATTATTAAAATCGATCTGTGTAGTGTCAGACGCCCGGTTGTCTAATAATAGCATTCGTGTGTCAAAATCGAATTTTTGTGTGTCTTAAATCTCTGTGTAGTTAGACCAACTCTAAATTCGCTACAATCGAAATGACCGCGGTCATCTCGTCACGCGCTGACTGTATCATTAAATAAACAAACCTGGTACGACACAGCCTGTCGTCATAACACGGACGGACGGCGAGCTAGCCCACTACGCACCGTCCACAGACGCGCGCCTACGGTGGCCGGAAGCCATCACGTGGCCCCAGACGCCCGGTGCGTTTACCGTGGTGGCTGGGATGAGAGGTTCTCTCCCACTCACGTTCCGCCATCTCTTTTGCTAGCATCACTGCTTCGCAGGAGGCGACGACGGCGTCTTATTCCCTCTCGCCCCGGACCATGGCTTGGACTAGGGTCGGACGCGAGAGGTCGCCGCCGCCAATCGCCACTACGAGAACACGGGGGTGTCCGACCAGGCCTCCACGGACTGCTCCACCGTGTCCTCCGGCTAATCCTCTAAGTTTTAGTGTGCACCACCTGACGCTGATTTTCAGCTGCTGCCCATACCTTCGAAACCAAAAAAATAAGAAAATACTCCCAGTGAAGAAACCTCTTTCATTATAGAACTACAATGTGTAATATTTACAGGAATACGACCTTATACAACGGAAGGATTCAAAAAAGAAGAAAGACGATGAGACCTTCGTGTACTGCAGTAGGAAGAAGCAAGAAGGGCAGAAGTCGCGAAGTTTCTCCAACTGTCAGAAGTGTTCCATGCTCTCTATTGTGACCTCGCTAAATAATAACTGTTGTCTCTGTTGCGGGGCGTTCGCGCGTTACATCCGCGCCGTGGTCAGTTGCCTCTCCTGCTGCATCATGTGCCGAGTGCCGCAGATGGACTTCGAACGCCTGTTCTGTGAACTAGTCGAAGCCACCGGCGACACCTGCTTCGATCTCATATGCGCCCTAAAGAAGTTATTGCATGTTTGTCTCACTTGTTGCAAAAAGTAAATTTTCTTGTGTTCTGCGTTTAAATTGTTTTTATTGATTTTATTTTATTTTTTATTCAACTGCATCCGGTTAATGACGTACATATAGGAGAAAATAGGCATACATTCTAAGTTAACCTATACCGCCTTATTAATAAAAATCGTTAAACCTGGTTTTACTTAGGCTTGGTTTATCACGCATGCCGTCACTTTCTTTTGAATATTTTTGAAGTGAGACGGCATGCGAGATAAACCAAGTCTAAGTTAAACCAGGTTTAACTATTTTTATTAATAAGGCGGTTAAGGTTTAAATATAAAATACGCACATGATAAAGTTGTTAACCATCGTGATGCTTAGTTGCGAAAAAAAAAAACCTTATTCGCAACTGGTTACGAAACGCAGTTGCGAAAAGAGCCGGAGGGGAAGGACCACCCAAATAAAACAACACATAATTTCATAATAAACTTTTTTTCAAATAGCATATATTTTTACGAAATAAAAAATACACATACATCGTAACGTAACGTATTTAAGCTATTCTTAAAACTATTCGCCCGAAGATTTGTGACGGGAACAGAAAAAATATATTAAAAACTAAAACTTTTTTTTTTTTGATGATACAATAATAATAATTGTCAAAACTATACGTTTGTTGGGTGTTGCATGTCATAATTGTAATTTTAGGTCCGTATTACAGAACGAAACTCAAGTACAGTTTGATCTTAAATCGCCCAATCATAGTTTAAACATAGAATCTGTACTTGAGGATCAGTCTTATTCCAGAACAGCAATCAAACTACATTCAGCTGAATTAAATTAAATAAAATAAACTTCAATTCGACAATTTGACACTGACAAGGAAATCTCTGCTCAAGCGGGGTGTCGACCACACTTGCGTGATCATAGATCAATCTCTACTTAAACCATAACCTACAACTGAGTAATGATCTAGAATTCTAGAATAAAGCTATACTCGGCTGAACTACAATCAATGAATCTATGCTTGAGGAACGTTCTAAAATCAAAACTCGACATAAAACTAGTTTTAAACAGAGATCAGTGCTTGAGTTTCGTTCTGTAATACGGACCTTAGTGTGGTTTCGCCCAGTTTTATGGTTGGTTTACATTAACCGGTTGCCCGCGACCTGTCACACGATACTGTGTAATATGCACCCAAGCGCTAGTTTACACAACTGAAATAAGTACAAAAGAAATCTTATTTCATGGCATAAGATTCCAATGTATGTTTATTGTATTAATTTGTATTATTTTAATGGATCCCAACCGTACAAGTTAGGGCCAAGAACAGGAAATCACAGAAGATTAGTAAAAGGTTACCGGGCAACCAGTTTACCACAAACTTGTACAGTAACAACTCAACTTGTCATTTTAACAACGCTAGACAAACGCTAGGTAATGTCAAATTGAAAATATAAAACTTGAAAACCTTTTGAGCGCCCGAGCTTCAAATATCTACAAAATTATTACTAAAACATCTTATTGTTAACCAATCAATCATTGCTTTTCGTCCCATAATTTTGAAATAAAATATCATTAATTTATTTGACACTATTTTATAATAAACAGCTGTTACAGAGTTTTAAAAAAATTACGTTTTCTTGTCGGCTGTAGCCGACTGTTCACATTTGTCGGTTATGCCCGAGCGTGGCGCTCAATAGGTTAAAAAGAGGAGAAAAATTAAAAAAATATACTTTTCCATTTATTAAAAAATTAAGACAATTTAAAATTAACAACATGAAATGTACTGGTTTACGGGGAGAGGTTGAAATAACTCTCTATTTCTTGTACCATTGCGACGTAAACCTTTAGATAAGGATTATCGTTTTGTTACTAACAATTAACATGTTTTTATTAAATAAAAAGGAAGTGTTACTGGAGAACTGAAATTAAAATAACTGACAAAAATCGAAGTAAAAAGTTGAGTTATTTCAACCACGCAAGCATTAAGTCAAAATTGTAAAAAAAAAAACAAAGAAAAAATAAGTTAAAACTACAGAAAGTAGGCTAGCCTTCTTACATTTACATAAAATGCTAACATATATTATATTTTTTGTTTTACATTTAATATAATATCAATTGTATAGGATGATCTGTCAAACAAACTGTTCACGATTTAGATTTAATTGGATATCATTATTTAATACAAAATCAGCATGTTTCTTTTTACATGTAACAAAGACAAAAGATATAGAACTATACCTAATTTTTAATTATCTTTAACAGTTTAAAGCATTCACATTCACAGTTACAAACACCTAAAAGAATCAGTGAATCTCTTGCGGACAGGGTGCGGACATACAGTGTTTGTATAGTGCTGTCCAAGTCTGGAGTCACGTCCGTAACATGTCCGTTTGTTATGGTTCAAACAGACGAAGACAAAGTCAAGTACAGACCATCCTATTGAACAGATACATCTATTTCAATATTATTATTATTTAAAAGCACAAATGGCGAGCGATCCCCAGAAGTGACCGATTACTCTACCCGGTGAACGAATAAGTGGTAATTTAAGTTAAAATAACCTTGAATTTAATGCGATAAAATTGGAAAATTTATTAAAAAAATGTAACTGATTTTAGTAGTTTGATGTGCTCAATAGGGTAGTTGATAAAAAAAATATTTAATTAGTCCGTCAGATAGATTTCCAAAAAAATATTGGACACGTATTTTTTCTTTATGCATGCAAACCAAAATTGAAGACGATACAGTGCTTCGACAACACGTGTGACATCACATCGCACTACATATTTTACCACGTAGTGACGTCAAAAGCCCGAACTCATGATCTTTGACGCGTTTTATATTCGTAAATTTTTATTAATTTGATAAAACAAAAAACACGTATCCAATATTTTTCGATAATCTAACTGACGGACTAAACGGAATCATATTTTACATCCCTATTGAACAGTCCGGGCGGAGTAGCCGGTGTTACCTGAACACCCTCAATACACATGAAAGCATTATATGCTATCTAGAGAAAATAAGACTTGTAAAACAATGCACCAGTTACAGATCGAGTTCAACTGAAAATGACGGTTATGTAGATGCCGAAACGTGTTTATTAATTAACTGATGTACATTAACTTGACGCATCTCTGGAATGCTCAGCCCCACCAGCTTCCCCGCATTCCCTTAGCTCGCCCGGCAAGTGTCAGTACGGTTAGCACCTTTGTTACTAGCTAGCTAGCTAGTTTCTGTTGTTATTGTATTGTTTTTGCTACAACGCCAAGCGTCAAGTTAATTTGACCGAGTAGTACCTATGTATCGCTATCTGCCGTTTTACTGTTGAGATACTAGGTCAAACTTGGGATCTAATTAGATACGAAACCCACACGTCACGGAGTTTCTATAGTTTTACTCCGCGTCACTAGAAGCTATAATAATTTGTGTAAGTTTGTCATAAGTTAAAGGGAAGTTTTACACATTTTTAAATCAAAATCGAAGCAGGCTTCAGACCAAACGATGTTAAATTTGTACTTTTACATGTTTTCTATACAACGTCGAAGGGATAACGACCGTAGCGTTAGGGGGGTTAATAAATTATTGAAATAATTGGCAAATCGATGCTATTAATACTTTCTGCCGGGAAACAGGCGCATCTTATTATAAAAATGAGCAGCTGCCGAATAAAGTCCGCCATTTTCAGTTGAACACACACAGAGAAACTAACATTAATAAAAATAATAAAATTAAACTCATAACTTCCGACATAAGAACTTGGTTGGCAAGGCATAAGTTTGTAGGATCGAACATGAATTTCGTCAAATGGTTGTCAAAACAATAAATTATAAATAACCGCCGTTTACAACTATACATAGCGTCTAATTTCTAAAGCGCCCGTGTTGCTCTGAGTTGAACGAATGATTATTTCTCCGCTCAATTAACCTCTGAGTTTAAAAGTGCAGAATTCACAAAAAAAAAATGCTCAAATCGTGCCGAAAAATGCTCTTTGTAACCTCGAACAATGTATTTGGTATACAGCCAGATAACTTGCATTTACTTTTAAGTATAACGATACAGCGTTTGACATCAGTCGCTTAATGCCAAACGCTTTTAAAAAAAATTGCCACGGGAAAAATTTAGTAATATTATAAAGCAGAAGAGTCCATTTGTTTGGTTGAACGCGCTAATCTCAGGAACTACTGGTTGGAATTGAAAACATATTTTTGTGTTGGGTAGTCCATTTATCGAGGAAGGCTATAGGCTATATAACATCACGCTACGACCAATAGGAGCGGAGCAAAAATTAGGCTTCTCAAAGTAACTATTTCCGTCCGTGCTAAGTGAGTGTGTGTATACCAAGTAGCTTGTTCGAGTGTATGAGCCTGACAACACGAGCGCCACCTATCGCGAAGGTAGCAGAACTGCTTAAGGCGTTTAGCACGTCAGTTTGAGCCGAAACTTCTTGCCTAGCCGGTGGGTGATGGTTCTGGTTCAAATTGTACATCCTCAGTAAGTCGTAGAGAACCTCGACTATTCAATCACTTGTATTTTAAACAAGCTGTAGGTTTTATATCTGCGTCAATTTTAAGGGGGTCATTGTACTCATCATCAGCGTATAATGTTCCCACTGCAGGGACTCAGGCCTCCTCTCTAGGAGAAGGATGGGCTATAATCCACCCCGTAGATAGATGTCACATGTCTTTGAATTGTTTGGTTCTAAGACATGTCGATTTCCTCACGATGTTTTCCTTCACCGTTTTGAGAGCAGCGGTGATGAAATAAATTACACAAAGTAATGCGCATGCTCATCATTATGAACAACTTTTACTATGGCACCAACCCTAAAATCGCGAAAAACACAACTGTTACATAAATAACGAGTTATACGAACATAATTGTAGGGCACAGCTGTTTTATTTTTTCAGATTGTTTTGTTTCCAAAGTAAAAGTCCTACTAATATTATAAACGTGAAAGTTTGTAAGTATGTATGGATAAATGTTTGTTACTCTTTCACGCAAAAACTACTGAACCGATTTGGATAAAATTTGGTACACAGATAGTTTATAACCTGGATTATCACGTAGGATAGTTTTTATCCCGATTTTATCTTCCCGTGGGATAATTTTCGAGTTGTAGCGGGCGAAGCCGCTGGCAACAGATAGTTATTCATAATTATGAGTACAATGACCCCCTGAAATGACTTTGATGCAAAACTGCGCCTTGTTTACAAGTTTCGGACATTTAATCACGAGTTAAAATTGATTACACTTACTAATTTGTTACAAGAGTGTCGTGGAGTGCCCCTTCCGACTTATTGGTTGTACTTGGAGGGCTACCTAACAGAACCGGTTCGAGTTCGTCAATAAAACCGATTTTATCTTAAAAACTAGAGGCGAGTCCGTATTTTCAAGAAATTTGCACGCACATGAATATAAAATAACGTAGGTATAATTAAAATTTCATTGTATATTAAAACCACTGGAAGATTTAGTTGATAAATTACAATATGGGAAAAGATCCCGTCGGGGATCGAACCCGCCTCACTCGGTGCACCGGTACACTCCACCGCTGCACTGTGTATAAGCTGAACGTTTCGCACGTATTTCAGGATAAATCCTTAGAATTATTAAAAAAATTACAAGTATCTGAAAGCTGATGGCAGTGTTGTTCCGTGGGAATATCTGCAACAACAAACATTAACAATTATTAGTAAATATCTGACTCATCATCATCATCAGCCTATAATGTTCCCACTGCAGGGACTCAGGCCTCCTCTCTAGGAGAGGGAATATCTGACTCAAAACTCAAAACCTTTGCCGAAACTATAAAAAAAGGGTTGAAACTCTGGGGCCGTGGGGTCCGAGTGCTCATAGTCTGTTTAAGGAAATCTCGAAACGCTTAGTTGACGCTTCTCGTGACCCAAGGGCTGGCTTTTATCTTGGCCAGAGGCTAAGTGTTGCCATACAACGAGGCAATGCCGCCAGTCTTTTGGGTACATTACCGGCTGACAGCGTTGAGGAGCAGTATTTCGATGCCTTTTTATAGTTTATTGTTAGTTTAGTTTATTTTATAGTTTTTAATTAATTTAATATGTATTCCAATAAAAGCTAATCAGTCATTAATCCGTCTGTTAGATTATCGAAAAATATTGGATACGTATTGTTTTATCAAATCAATAAAAATTGACGAAGATAAAACGCATCAAAGATTTGAGTGGGGTCTTGTGACGTCACTTTCTGGTAAAAAATGTACCAAACTACGACGTCGCGCGACTTATCGAAGCACTGTATCGTATTCATTTATTGTTTACGTGAAAAAAGAAAAAAATACGTGTCCAATATATTTTTGAAATCTATCTGACGGACCAATTAGATTTTTTTTTGTTATCTACCCTATTACCTTATCTTTTTTTTTTGGACAAGTTCGCCACACTATTCCCAAACCACTAACTCCTGTTAGCCAGAATCAACAGTGGCGACCACAAGAAAAGCGCCGAGACAATGCAGTGAGACGAAGTCCCAGAGAAACGATTTAACTGTCTTGGATCCCGCAACGAAATTAATTAGCAAATAATAACGGAGGAGTAGGAAAAACATAAACATAATTTAGCCTCCATATCAGCAGGAGACAGAACAGAACAAGGCCAATAGGCACACAGGGACGTATACAACTGGGATAAGCCCAGTTGTATACCACGGATATTATTGTCATTAATATTACTGGGTCCTAAGTTGTAAGCTGTTATATTTTATTACTAGCTTTTGCCAGCGGCTTCGCCCGCGTGAAAATGACGATTGCCATACAAACTTCCATCACCTATTTAAATTCCTTATGGGTTTAATTTCGAAAAATCCTTCCTTATTCCTTGTCTACATTATAAAGGGAACCTCTGTGTAAAATTTCAGCTTTCTAGGTCCAAGGGTTTGGGCTGGGCGTTGATGAGTCAGTCAGTCAGTAGATATAGATAGATAGATCTTTAATAGTGATGAGGGTTACCTCTAGGCGGGTTGCGGCGTGGTGGACTTCTTCTTTTCCTTCTTCTTCTTGAGGAAGGACGGCGTCCGGAGTCCCTTCTTCTTCTTTTTGTCCTTTTTAGGAGAATCCTCGGTCGACACCTCCTTGGATGGCGAGCCCTGGCGGTGACAGAACGGTGATGAGCTCATGGAATTTCATGATCAGCCTATTCATGTTCCCACTGCTGGGACACCGGCCTCCTCTCTAGGAGAGGGATGGGCTATAATCTACCACGCGGGCCCAGTGCGGATTGGTAGATGTCACAAATCTTCGAATTTTAAGTTCTAAGACATGCCGGTTTCCTCACGATGTTTTCCTTCACCGTTTTTGAGAGCAGCGGTGATGAAATAAATTACACAAAGTAATGCGCCTGTCCTGGAGCAGCGGTGGCCCAGTGGTGTCCTCCCCGACTTGCGAACAGTAGGTCGTGGGTTCCAACCCAGGCAGGCGCATTACTTTGTGTAATTTATTTCATCACCGCTGCTCTCAAAACGGTGAAGGAAAACATCGTGAGGAAACCGGCATGTCTTAGAACCAAAAAATTCGAAGACATGTGACATCTGCCAATCCGCACTGGGCCCGCGTGGTGGATTATAGCCCATCCCTCTCCTAGAGAGGAGGCCTGAGTCCCTGCAGTGGGAACATTATAGGCTGATGATGATGAATGCGCCTGTCTGGGTTCGAACCTACGACTTATTGTTCGTAAGTCGGGCCGCCACCACTGGGCCACCACTGCTCACCCATGGAATTTAATATTCTTTATTATGGTGGTACCCTGAGCAAATAACCTTGAGCATTTGCTCCCTCTTTGCCGCACCCCACCTCTACAATACTTCGTTAACTATTACTTGCGCCACCTGGCGAACTTCTTACGAATACAAGTAAAATTCACAGATCTAAGAAGTAATAGATATGGCATTCAAAGAAATATTTTTTTATGAAATGTTATTATGAATTCAGTTACTATACTCACGTCGATAAATAGGTAGGTACTTTCAACTTTTACAGTGATACAAATATTACGATTACGAAAATGAGCTCAAAATGAAAATCCAAGATGGCGCTGACGAAGATCTTTGGTTTTTCCGTCATGGGTGTCGTTTTCATGGTTTTAGGGGTAGCTGATTACGAAAATGAGGTCAAAATGAAAATCCAAGATGGCGGCCATGAAATTTTTTGGTTTTTCTGTCATGGGTGTCGTTTTCATGGTTTTAGGGGCCGCTGAATACGAAAATGAGGTCAAAATGAAAATCCAAGATGGTGGCCAGGAAAATTTTTGGTTTTTCCGTCATGGGTGTCGTTTTCATGGTTTTTGGGGTCGCTGATTACGAAAATGAGATCGAAATGAAAATCCAAGATGGCGCCGACGAAAATTTTAGGTTTTCCGTCATGGGTGTCGTTTTCATGGGTTTTGGGGTCACTGATTACGAAAATGAGGTCAAAAGGAAAATCCAAGATGGCGCCGACGGTTTTTGGATATTCCGTCATGGGTGTCGTTTTCATGGTTTTTGGGGTCGGTGATTACGAAAATGAGGTCAAAATGAAAATCCAAGATGGCGCCGACGAAAATTTTTGGTTTTTCCGTCATGGGTGTCGTTTCCATGGTTTTTGGGGTCGCTGATTACGAAAATGAGGTCAAAATAAAAATCAAAGATGGCGCCGACGAAAATTTTTGGTTTTTCCGTCATGGGTGTCGTTTTCATAGTTTTTGGGGTCGCTGATTACGAAAATAAGCTCAAAATCAAAATCCAAGATGGCGCCGACGAAAATTTTGGTTTTTCGACTTATATATATATATATTATATATAAAACGACAGCCATAACGGAAAAATCAAAAATCTACCTGGCCGCCATCTTGGATTTTCATTTTGACCTCATTTTCGTAATCAGCGTCCCCAAAAACCATGAAAACGACACCAATGACGGAAAAACCAAAAATCTTCGTCGGCGCCATCTTGGATTTTCATTTTGACCTCATTTTCGTAATCAGCGACTCTAAAAACCATGAAGACGACACCCATGACGGAAAAACCAAAAATTTTCGTCGGCGCCATCTTGGATTTTCATTTTGATCTCATTTTCGTAATCAGCGATCCCAAAAACCATGAAAACGACACCCATGACGGAAAAACCTAAAAAATCTTTACCGCCATCTTGGATTTTCATTTTGACCTCATTTTCGTAATCAGCGACCCCAAAAACCATGAAAACGACACCCATGACCGAAAAACCTAAAATTTTCCTAGCCGCCATCTTGGATTTTCATTTTGACCTCATTTTCGTAATCAGCGTCCCCAAAAACCATGAAAACGACACCCATGACGGAAAAACCAAAAATCTTCGTCGGCGCCATCTTGGATTTTCATTTTGACCTCATTTTCGTAATCAGCGACCCCAAAAACCATGAAAACGACACCCATGACGGAAAAACCTAAAATTTTCCTAGCCGCCATCTTGGATTTTAATTTTGAGCTCATTTTCGTAATCGTGCCAATATTATTTTGTATCACAGTAAAAGTTGAAAGTACCTACCTATTTATCGACGTGAGTATAATAACTGAATTCATAATGACCAAAAGTATTTGGACGCACCAATAAATATTTCATAAAAAAATATTTCATTGAATGCCATATCTATTACTTCAAATTACTTCTTAGATCTGTTGATAATGTGACGTAAGCGAGCGAGCGCATGAGCCGACGCGGCGCGGTGACGAGCGACACGGGTTCCCCCTTCGAGGCCTGGCGGCATACTGAATGTCACAGAATGTCAATAGATACACTGATACAGATGCGAATACGCTCAGAATTTTGCATAAAAATCATTATAAAATCAAATTTTGGGTTTTTGAAAAAAAAAATCGTACCATAATGTTCATTATGAAATTGCTTATCCATTAGTGTAAAAACAAAATAAAAACAATTGTTAGTTTTGGAGAAGTAGCATGTTTTCAATAATTATTTCTCATTTCTGTGGTTTCGTTGTGAGGGGTTAATTAAATATTTTACTTAAAAAAGAATAAAACAAAACGTACCATTTTGAAGGTAAGAGTATGTAGAAATTTAATGTATTTTTTGTTGGTTGATATATCTTTTTTTTAAAGAGTTATAAGCTCCAGAAAACTGCACAAAAAACGGCTAGAGCTACGTTTTGCTGGGGGACGCGCCTTATGTACACCATGTCTCTCTGTGTGGGCTGCGGGTCGTTCGAAAGAGATACCGCGGAACCGAAACACAAAGGGTTAAGAAGGAACATGGGTGAGTCAGTAGAAGTCTGACACTCCCTCCACCCATAGCGGGAGGAGTAATTAGAAGATTTCCCAACCACTACTAAAAAGGGTCTTGGTAACTAAGCCATTGGCTATAACGACTATCGCCACAATGA
The DNA here is from genome assembly GCA_949316265.1 of Diarsia mendica. Classification (NCBI taxonomy): domain Eukaryota; kingdom Metazoa; phylum Arthropoda; class Insecta; order Lepidoptera; family Noctuidae; genus Diarsia; species Diarsia mendica. The sequence goes on along the minus strand of OX438914.1, from coordinate 12,809,120 downwards.
TCGCTGAGTTCACATCCCACATGTCGAGAACCTCGTTAGTCAAGTCAAGATACTTGATTCAATCGTTTTTATTATTATGTTGTTTTTGTTATGCTGTTGTTATTTTTTTTTTCGTTGTTGTTGTTATGTTGTCGTTGTCATGTTATTTTGTTTGTTGTTGTGTTATTTTGTATGTTGTTGTTATTTTGTTTGATGTTATGTTCGTTGTTGGTGTTATGTTGTTTTGTTCCTTGTTGTTGTTATGTTATTTTCTTTATTCAATCATATTAATAAAGACATACCTCTTTACTGCTGTGCGAGAATGTGCTCTGATGCGCGTCAGAGTGGTCCCCGTTCACTGTATGCTCGCCTGTAATATACAGAAATACATCATACATACAATAAACATAACAAAACAGACGCGAATGTATTTAGTATTTCATGATGTAGGCAGGTCTACAATCAAATAAATTATCAGTAAATTTTAATGTCTCAATATATTCTAAAATAATTATTTGTACACACGAAATCACAACTAAAATAACCTGACCTTGCCTTGTATTAGCTTCCCCAACAATGAGAGATCAGCTTAATTTGGATTTTAGTCGTGTGCTCTTGAATTTACAAAATGTTTCGGTAAAATAAACCAAAAATATTAAAGACTAACGTTCCCATGCTATTTGAAATTTACCATAAAAGTGCTCTTAAGAAAAAGTGCTGTTAAGAAAAAAGTGCTGATTAGAAAAAAGTGCTGATTAGAAAAAAGTGTTATCGTCACTTACCTGTATGTGTTAGTACTTCGAACCTCCGTCCCCGAAACCAAGTGAAAACTATAGGCATGCGAAGCGTGGTAAAATCAGAAAAGCGATGGTGCCAGCACGATTGAAAACATCTTGCAAAGATACAACTTTAATCTGACCACCTTTGCCCAACTATGTTAGGGTGACTCCCAGTCTAACCGGATGCAGCTGAATACCAGTATTTTACATGGAGCAACTGCCTATCTGACCTCCACAACCAAGTTAATACTGGGTAATGCGATACCCTTTGGTAAGACTGGTTGTCAGACTTTCAGGTCACTGACTCTCTTAGATATTAATTTTTTGAACTTAAATTAGAAAACTTTGCAAAATATTTCACCACTCGGAGCAAAGTGCAAAAAAAAACACCACAGTTATTAGAAAAGTGTGACAAGTTAAACAATAATAAAAAGTGATTTATTACTAAACATTGATTTTAACTTTTTGATTTAAGTCTCGCTTATCGTAACTTGAAGAGGCAATAGATGCTGCGGGTTGTTTGTAAGAGATACCGCAGCATCGACACAAAGGGCTAAGAAGGAACATGGGTGGTTATAAAGTCTGATACTCCCTACGGCTCTGCCCAGAGCGGTAGGAGTCATTTGATGATTTCCTATCCACCAAAAAAAAAGGCAACAGCTTAAAGGGTGTCCATTAATTACGTGACACATTTAAGAGGGGGAGATTATCAAGCCGAATCTCACCCAATCTCACAAGAGACCCTCTCTCTTGTGAGATTGGGTGGGATTCGGCTCGGTCTCGGTCCCAGCAAATATCACGTGATTTTTTACTCGTAATAAACAGTGTAAAATTATGTGAAAACTTAATTAATTAAACACACTTGTAGAATAAAATATGGCTAACCCTTTGATAAATCTCACGTTATTGCATCACGTAATAAATACACGCTCCCTTATGAATAAACGTTCGACGTTCCCTTTTGACGTTCGAAAAGTGCTGATTTATCAGCCTAGTTTGAACAAATGACTTTTGATTTTGAAACTTTGTGAAGCCGTTCTTGGCCACTACACAGTCATATAAGCCGAGATCTGTCCCACAGCTGGGCATGAGTTCTCACACAGGAAAGCCACAAGCATTGCTCTTTGAGTTTTAGTTTTAAAATTAAGCAGATATTTTATGCTACAACGCTATGGTACCGGTACTTTAAAGTTGGCATCGATAATCGGAAAATATCGGTATTTAACGGTACTTGATAGTAAATATCGGTATTTAACGGTACTTGATAGTAAGTATCGATATTTAACGGTACTTGATAGTAAATATCGGTATTTAAAAGTTAATATCGGTACTTAACGGTACTTAAGAGAAAATATCGGTACCATAGTGTCGCAGAAGAGGCACTAGCACTACACATAAACAACACAATAGTTACACATACTTTAATTGCAGACAACACACACAAGCAATACAAACGAGTTAGCGAACATAATACGAAAACTTAACGATGACTTTACAATACTAGTCGGGAGAAGAAGACAGAAGAAGAATTATGATGTCAGAGTTTTGTCACTTCTCATACAATATTGGACAAAACTTTTAAATATTCGTATTTCACAAAAATAAAATCGAAATAGGTACACAATACATGTTTTAAAATACGTATTATTATAATTCGGAAATCTTTTCTTTATATAAACACTTAAAATAAAATAAAAAAAACGCAGTAAAAAAAACTACATTCACAGTACAAAAACATGCTTCTATAAAAAATACATAGTTGTTTACTTATATTTTTTTAAGTAGGGTGGTCTTTTTACATTCTATTTCGTGTGTTTTAGCCGAGCCTAACCTAATAATAATATTTTAATGGACCGTTAGAAACTAATTACTTTTTAAGTCGTCGAACGACGTTTTTTTCGACCTTTTTTTAGTACCCGTAAGAAATCAAAAAAACAATTAATTAATCTGTATATATATACGCACTTACCTTGTAAAATTAACTACTTTTAGTCGAGGACTTAAATGTTTTGCGTACGTTACTATGAAACGGACACATAATAGGGGATCGGACAAAAAAAACTAATTAGTCCGTCATAGATTAAAAAAAAATATTGACCACATATTTTTTTTCTTTTTCACGTAAACAAAAAATGAAGACGATACAGTGCTTCAAAAACATCGCCACAGTTTGGTAATTTTTTTACCAGAAAGTGACGTCACCAGCCCCCGCCCACGATCTGTGACACGTTTTATTTTCGTCATTTTTTTTTTCATATTTTGATAAAACAAAAAACACGTATCCAATATTTTTCGATAATCTAACAGACGGACTAAACAGAATCATATTTTTTTTAGTCAATCTATTACCCTATTGCGACACTTCGATTCCTAATCAAATCGCGAGCGACTTCATCGAACTAAGCAAATGAAGAGCAGCCTATCTTTGCATAAAGCTAAAAACCTCGCATCTTAAGAGCAACTTCCGAAGTCCGGGTCCTCTAAATCATTCGGATCGAAGCTCTCCGACATTCTAAACTTCGAGATGATCCTATAAAACAGGGTATCCTCAAATGGTGGCCAGCTAGAGTGCTTCCTCTGCTTCGGCCGACTATGCAACTCGTATAGCATTCGTTTTTGCGGCACGTTAGGGTCCGAATGGACTAGTTCGGGATCTTCAACCAGCTCATACTCTAAGTTAGACGCACCGGCTGCTGAAAAACCGACCTCCTGATCAGAATATTCGTTCAAGAGTACGCTGGTTCGCTTAGTACTATTCTTAGTTTCTTTATCATAAAACTCATTGGATTTCCTGTCGGTATCTTCGTCTATATCGATGGATATAAAGCTTGGAAGCGTGTCGTCAATGCTCTTCACAGACCTGACGATATGCTTCTCATGGTCGATGGGTAAATTCTCGTCGAAAGACAGCCAGTACTTGACGCCTCCCGAGTGTTCCGTCTGGGACATCGCCAGCACATTCGCCTTCCTCGTGAACGGAGAAGCCATTTCAAACGGAGTCCTTCGTCTTGAACTCTGAGTGTCTTTCAAAATGCTCCTTATTGGTGACTCTGTCAGTTCAAATTTCTTTGTCGTTTTTCTATTAGGAGATGAAGAGCAACTCAGTCCGTCTTTTACGGAGCCATGTTTCCGTTTCCTAGAAGGGCTCGATTTGTCTCGGACTTCGGCTAAACTCTTGTGAGATATATCGCGATATTTCGGCGAAAATACAGGTTCTTCGTTTGGAGAAGGATGTTCCTTGATCGGAATCAAATATTCTTCAATATTTTTGACTGGTGATTGGGCGGAGAAGCTTGCGAACTCCTCTGTTTTGTCGGAGATATCTTTGAACTCTTCATTCGCAGTTGAATGGTATTCCTCGTGAGACGAGTCAGTTATATTTTCTTTTGTGAATGCTTCTGGTTCGAGACTAATATTATCTTTAATTTCGGCAGTAAGATCCACGTCAGGAGTAGCGTAGAAATCTTCTGTATGCGACGACATTGTAGGATCTTCTGATTGGGTGAAATCTTCATGGAATGCGTTGTTCATATCGCTTGATGCCACGAATGTTTCGTTAAAAAAGTTCGTTGATACGTCGTTGGCTAATGACAATGAGACTTCCTTCGTAGTATTGCTATCAACCGTATTTGTAGAAATTGAATGGTCAGCTAGCCTTGTAGCTGCGTTTGTTAGATTTGGTGTAATTTCTTGATTAACTTCGATTTGGTTGCAATATTCAGTCTTTTCCCGATTCTCTATATTAATAACGAGAAGACCAATATGTCCTATTTTGACTTCTTCCGAAGTATCCTGTTGAAGTTGATCTTTGTATTTTTCCTTAATTTCGAGAGAGCTCTCGTTACTGTCCACCAATTCTTTGTAATCTCGAACATAATCTATTCTTGTACACTCAACATTATCCTTTAAGGTACAAGATTTTTTTTCTGTCACATTACTTAGACATTTAGCGTTAAAAAAATCTTTTATAGCATAAAAATCTCTCTCTTCACTGAGTTTTTCTTCAACAGGTATGTATTGAGGATCGTCGGCTTCCATCCACATCGGTTGCGCTGTAAACAGGATGTCTTCAAAGTCAGCAACAGTGACAACTCTCTTGACACTCCTCTTACTGCCTTTTTGTTTTTGGTAGTTGATGAACATGGCTCTATCAAAAATATAATACAGTATGCTTTCGATGACTGTCTCAGCTAGACCTATGTCTGTCTCACTCACTTCAGTAAGCACTGTTTCATTCAGACACACGTTCTGTTCTATATCTTCGATAATCTTCGCTATCGAGAACGTCTCGTTAACATCATCGGTAAGGTCTTGTTCGATATCAATGTTAGGTACAACTTTGACTGTCAGTACTAAATCAATTATATCTATTCTGTTCAAAATCGTTGACAATACTTCTGACACAGCTTCGTATTTCTCAAATTCAGCTGTGGATTCGAAACTGTTCCTTTCGTTTGAACTGAGAGTACTTGCTAAAGAATTCTGTCTCTTAACAGTGTTGGCATCAGACTCATTATCATTTGACAGTATATCGAAAACGTTCTCATAGACGATATCGATCATGTCCTGCTCGGACGGTTCGCTCTCGTACACTTCGATGGCTGTCTGCACTGTGTTCGTGGTGGAGCTTTCCTCGTCGTTGGCTGAAGCGTCTTCGTTTGCGAAGTAGGTCTCCAGCCTGCTGCACTCAGCAACCAGCGTGTCTGTGGTTACTTTGTGAGCAGCGTTGGTCGCTATCTCTAGTTTCAACTGGCTCGCCGACACAGCCGTGTTCACTACATCTCCGAGTATGCTCTCCATCAGATTCTCCTTCTTATCGTTCTGCGAGAGATTTGAATCGTCACCGTAAGAACTTTTGGATTCCTCCAGAATAGGTTCGAGAATATTCTTGATTTTTAAAGGAGACTTCTTTGCGTCATCTCTTGTTTTAAAGTCATCGCAGTAGAAATCTATAGGAACAGAATAGTCCCGGATGTCTTTCTCTACTAATTCTTTGACAGGACTTTCGTAAGAGTCTTCCAAGTCTGTAAAGCTATGATATTCGCCTTCTATAGATTCTATAGTATTATTTGAGTCATCCATCGAGTCCGCAGCGACCAAGTCTTCAGTAACAGTTACTTTTGTGCTTATTACAGCATTTTTCTCATTTACAACAACAGATTGATCACCAGTATCAGATTTCTCAATAATAGTCTGATTTTCTGAAGAGAAACTGTTACCTATATCTCCAATGTAATTATCTTCATTAAATTCTTGACTTTCAACGAACTCCGTTTCCTTCTTTTCTACTTTGAAGACGGGAACGAACTTCTCTTGTACTTTGACGTAGGTAGCATCGCTGTCTGCTTCTTCCGAACACTTTTGAGGAATATTATCAACGGAGAAGTAAATGGAATTGTGATTCTTCGTTTTTTTAGGTTTGTTGTTGAGCTCAAAGGCGTAGGAAACGTTAGTGGCGCCGCAAGATCGGCACAGTGGTAAATGGTAGTGCATTGGCTCGGGGTCTTTTATGTACGAGTTGATGAAGCCGCAGTGCGACTGAGTCCTGAACAGTTTGTTAGGTTTGTAGCGAGGGAGGGACCGGCTTCTGAACCCGAAGTCGGACTTGCAGCGACCGTCCCACTCTATGGAGGGGATGGAGTACAAGCTGGAGCGACTGCTCTCGTTGCCAACCTCGTGACACACAGCTGTGTGTCCGAGACGAGGAGTGAGGTTCACTTTACATTTGGGTATCTTGTGTCGATCGTACGTTTGCACGATATGCTCAAAGTTGGTACTGCGGGAGTATTCGCGTTTGGAACTTTTGTTAGCTTCTTTCTCATCGAGTTTACCTGCAACGGGTGGGACAGTTGGATTCACACGTTCGTGCTGCGACGCGTATACCCGGCCGATAGCAGACCAGCAGTTGGTAGTGATGGTAGGCAAACGGTGCCAAGGAACGCGCGGATTGAGTTGGCAGGTGGGAGCATACCCCGTCGGGGCCGCGGGTTTGTCACAAAGATACCGCGGCCTCGAGAAGAACTCTGACACTCCCTTTCGCTCTGCCCAAGAGCGGGAGGGGTTATTTGATGATTTTCCACCCAGCCCATAAGAAGAAAAAGTCGGGAGCATACCACTTGTCTACTATCGGTCGGGTTGTTAAATCTATGCATTTGAACTGACTTTCTCAATTTTGATGCCATTTGGCACATGACAATAGGTGCCACATTGCCATTTTTTTCATTTGCCATTGAAAATAACGACTTTGTCGCTATGGTAAGCGGTTGCAATGCCTTCAGAATCATAATTTAAAATGCATAGATTTGTTAACGCATTGCACACCACGAAATATGAATTCGGATGAACAGTTGGGCTACCTACAACTAATATACGGTAACTACACTACTATTAATACCTACTATAATCGGGATATTTACCATGTTTGATTATTGTTTCGAGTTCCCGATATTTCGGCGCTGTTACAAGCACCATGATCACGGATAAACTGAAGTCATTGCGGGTGGATGTTTATGAGCAGACAAAACGGTCTACCCTCTTTCTTGGTCGTTTTTTGCATTCAGTACCACTACCATTGTCACTCACTACACGATTCAAACAAAACAATAAGCAAACATGGTAAATATCCCGTTTACAGTATTAATAGTAGTGTCAGTAACCATGTCAGTTTAGAAACTTATAATATTGGTAACTACACTATTGAGACCAAGTAGAATAGATATCTAAATAAATATACTATAGAAGTCTATAGATACAGATAAATTCGCTTTGTATTTGTCATTGTGTACCTATCATTAGTCATTTGTATAGAACTCATTCTTTTTTGGGTCACCTACTCCGGTCGATTTAGATTTTTAGACAGTTATTCGTAACAAACTTATCATCGCGAGTTATGATTTCCGAAGAAAAACCGATGCTTCCCGACGTGTATTCTTTACCGGGGTACTTCTAATGCTTTGTTGACATCGAAAATTCATGTTATTTACGTCGATTTAAGAAATATGTAAATTCTTCGCAGTGTAATGTTTACGACTACATTTGTAACGTGGAAAAGTACAACCAAACACATGTTAGTAGCAATATTAGGAAAACTGCTAATACGGAACCGTGTGCTAATTGTTGATGATCTAGCAATCCTTGAAACAAAACGATATGATGACAATGAAATATTGAAAATAACCTTATATAGAAAGATCTCGATAACACGGCTGCCAAGTTTAAATGGAACTGGGCAGAAGGCCTACCATGACGTCTTAAACCAATTCTTATTTCAGTGAGAAAAAGAAATGGCGCTAGACACCCTGTATAGTTCTGTCACGTTTCCAAACTAGAATAAGAATAGGGTAGTTGACAAAAAAAAAACTAATCAGTCCGTCAGATAGATTTCCAAAAAATATTGAACACGTATTTTTTCTTTTTTCACGTAAACAAAAAATGAAGACGATACAGTGCTTTGAAAAGTCGTGAAACGTCACAGGTTGGTTCATTTTTACCAGACTATGACGTCAAAAACCCCTCTCCATGGTCTTTGACAAGCTTTATTTTCGTCATTTTTTATTAATTTGATAAAACAAATAACACGTATCCAATATTTTTCGATAATCTCTGACGGACTAAACAGAATCATATTTTTTTTAGTCAGTCAACTACCCTATTGTTTTAAGACATCATAGTAGCGCCTCTGGCCACATCTGTCGGAGCTATGGGCTAAAGTAACCAAGCAATGGGTCCAAAACGGCGACGCGAAAGGCCTAAAGGAAATGACTCGTATCACAAGGATTGGCGTTTATCAGTACTGGAAAGGGATAAGTGGAAAGGAGGTCTTTGCTTTACATCATCACCAGTCATGTTTCCACGTGCGGGACTCAGGCCTCCTCTCTAGGAGAGAGATGGGCTATTCCATCACGCGTGCCCAGTGCGGGTTGGTATATGTCACATGTCTTCGAATTTTTTGGTTCTAAGACCATGCCGGTTTCCTCACGATGTTTTCTATCACCGTTTTTGCCTTACAGTGGAACACAAATGGTTGATAATAGTAAAAAGAACCTTGTATCAATGGGGGACAACACAAATTCCTTACGACCTAGAAACATAGCGTGTTTGAATAGCGATTCGATGATGAAAGAACTTCGTATGTATGACCTAGCGATGACAATGACAGACGACACAAGAAAACAACATATACCTTCCATGAATCTAGCTGTGACGGTCAAATACTCAAACAGTTAAAGTCAGGGTTGATTTGAAGTAGTATAAACTTCCCGTCGGGGCTAAGGGTTGTTCGCAAGAGATACCGCGGCCTCGACACAAAGGGATAAGAAGGAACATAGGTGGTTTTAGTCAGTAGAAGTCTGACACTTTTCTCCTTTTTTTTGTACTCTACCACAGTGCTGTCCTATTTAACCCTAAGGTTGACTGGTAGAGAATGCCTTGTGGCATTAAGTCCGCCTATGTATCACTATTGTACATAAAGTTTAAATAAATCCTTTACTAATATTGTAAACGCGAAGGTTTGAAACTATGTGTGTTTAGATGTTTTGCTTTCACGCAAAAACTACTGAACGGATTTGGATAAAATTTGGTACACAGATAGTAAATAAATAAATAAGGGTTTTGTATTGTAAAGTACGTAGAATACAGTTTACAGTCAAATGAAATTTAACCAGAGTGAAGTCCAATTTGGGTTTATTGACCCCCTATTTTAATCGTTTGAGTATTTAGCCTTAACCTTAGCAGAACAACCTAAAAACAACCAGTAGCAACCGTTACCTAGCAACACTATCCTCGGGACAACCACTGACAACCCTGAGACCCCCTACCTACCTCATATAGCAGTTCTAGAGGAGAAGTTATCCAGTTTCTAACTACATAAATAAAGTCCTGACTGTTTGACTCATCAACGCCCAGCCCAAACCCTTGGACTTAGAAAGCTGAAAGGGGTTTGAACTTTTTTGTATGGAAGCTGGCATATCGACCCACATCCATTTTGCTTTGTTTTTAGAAATCACGGCCTACGATGAAATTGGTATGTATGGATAGAAGACACATAGACCCCAAAGTTTCACGTTATCGAGATATTTGAAGGTAAATATCGGGGGGGGGGGGGGGGGGGTGAAACAGGGAGGGAGGGTATGAAACAGGGGGACGACTATGTAGGATAGTTAAGTCACTAGAACTGCTATATAAGGTAGTGGTGGGGCGTCCGATACGAACATCGTTGCAACTATGACACATGAAAACTGTGACCTTCCACTTCGCTCGACAAAAGCATTTCAATCGAAACTAAACCTTGTTGCTATAATTTTACGCATTTTATCCTGCGAATATGAGCATTTTTATTATTTTTACGGGGATAAGCTAGCCCCATAATTCCCAAACCATTGTAACTCCTGTAAGTCAGAATCAACAGTGGCTCGCATCAGTACAGCATCGAGACAACGAAGCTCGGCAAAGTCTCAGAGAAACAATAAGGTAGTTGACTTAAAAAATCTAATTAGTCCGTCAGATAGATTGCCAAAAAAATATTGAACACGTATTTTTTCTTTTTCACGTAAACAAAAAATGAAGACGATACAGTGCTTTGAAAACTCGTGCGACTTCACAGTTTGGTCCATTTTTACCAGACTATGACGTCAAAAGCCCCCACTCCATGATCTTTGACAAGCTTTATTTTCGTAAATTTTTATTAATTAGATAAAACAAAAAACACGTATCCAATATTTTTCGATAATCTAACTGACGGACTAAACAGATTCTTTTTTTTTTTAGTCAGTCAACTACCCTATTTAACTGTCTTGGATCCCGCAACGCAATTAATCAGAAAAGAACATTTAATGAGACACAAATAAAGTTCAGTTTCGATGGAAACGCCACACAGCTGGAGTGAAGTGTTAGTTAGCAATGTAGAAGATGGACTACCTCTAGAGACGTGTGCGTGCGCAGTGGGCGTGGCGGTGGGCGGGGCGGGGGGCGGGGCCAGCAGCACGGGCGGGGCGCGGGCTGCCGCTGTACACAGCCACCACAGTTAACTAATATTCACTGACGTTCATACACACATACATACATACAATCATACATACATCAACTCACACCCTTTTCCCAAAAATACAGGCACCACAGAACGCCACACTACGATCCTTAAAATGATATCAATTAACTTGTTGTATAAACTGCCTCCGTGGTCGAGTGGTATAAGCGTTTGCCTTGTGACCCGGTGGTCGTGGTTCGATTCCCACGGGAAGCATACTTTGTAAAGTTGTTTCCAGTTTGGTTAGGACATTGCAGACTTGAATCACCTGATTGTCTGATAAAAAGATTCCGTGCTTCGGAAGGCACGTATAAGTCGGTGGTCCCAGTCATCAAACCATGTCAGAGACCCTTGAGGCGGTTTAGACACTCTGACACTAGGGTGTGTGGGGTCGTTAGACCTTACTGCCCACACGATAAGAAGAAGAAGACTGAATGAAGACATCATTCATACTCAAAATTGACAAAACAACCCGTTTTTTCGCTCAACGAAACGATTCTCACCTCTAATGACGACACGCTGTACTGGTGACGTCACGGGTGACGTCATACCTGACGTCACTGACGACGACATTGGTGACGCGGGCGAGTCGTAAAACACCTCGTCATCGGACAGTAGGTTCGGGTCCCGGCTCGCCACTACTCATAAAACAAGTACTAATCATTTCTGAGACTCAATATGTAACATTATCCTAAATTATAGACCTATAACACTATCACTACATAGTATAAAACAAAGTCGCTTCCCGCTGTCTGTCCCTATGTATGCTTAGATCTTTAAAACTACGCAACGGATTTTAATGCGGGTTTTTTAATAGATAGAGCGATTCAAGAGGAAGGTTTTCGTATTTTTTTTGCACCGCGGCAAAACCTAATAAAAGTTATAAAATATATAATATATTTGTTGTTTTAGAGTCTACAACTTGTGAAATTGAAAGGTAGATGGCTAAAATAAAAGCATTAGTATTATAAATAAAAAGTGTTAGAAACATTAAAATTTGCGAGATAGAAAAACTAACTAAATACATGCAAACATACTCAATAATGAATTATAGACGATTTTATAATTATTGGATTGTGTGAGGAATCATTTAAAAACGAGTAAATTAAAGCGTGATGATTGCCAGAAAAGAAAAAAGGACTATAATTGTACTCATGATAACAACAACATAACCTCCTTTTAGAGAATTCGGTTAAAATTCAATGAAATATTCAAAATCGTCTATAAAACATCATTAATAGTAAAAAGAAAGACAGTATTAGTGCTAACATTATAGAACCGAATTCATAACCGACCGGGGTCATATAACCGACCGGGGTCAGATAACCGACCGGGGTCATATAACCGACCGGGGTCATATAACCGACCGGGGTCATATAACCGACCGGGGTCATATAACCGACCGGGGTCATATAACCGCCCGGGGTCATATAACCGACCGGGGTCATATAACCGACCGGGGTCATATAACCAACCGGGGTCATATAACCGACCGGGGTCATATAACCGGGTGGGGTCAAGTCACATACCTTTCGTCCGATCAGCGTGAGCGCGCTCCGCGGCCAGGAAATCAGTAGTGTCCACTAAAAAGGTACATTCCGTTTACATACACATGCACAAAACTAAGGGTTGCTGAACTTTTAATTTAAACGAGGCCTAAGGAGATTAGCTAGCGAAACATTAGACGTATCTGACTTGTACACTAGTCACAAAAATCTATATAAATAAAAAGAGAAGTCCTGACTGACTGACTGATTGACTGACTGACTCATCAACGCCCAGCCCAAACACTTGGACCTAGAAAGCTGAAATTTTGCTCAGAGGTTCCCTTTATAATTTAGACAAGGAATAAGGAAGGATTTTTCGAAATTCAACCCCTAAGGGAGTTAAATAGGGTATGAAAGTTTGTCTGGAAAATCGTCATTTTCACGCGGGCGAAGCCGCTGGCAAAAGCTAGTTAAGTAATAAAAGTGATTTTCAACAGGCTAACTCGAAAGGAAATGGTCGCATAGTAAAAAAAAAGTTAATTGTAGTTCTAAGTATATAGTTTTCGACTCTGACTATGAGTGGAAAAGTTCAAAATATTAAAAAAAAAAACAAACAAAACAGACGCACACTTCTTTGAAGAGAAGCGAAAATTTTATTTAAAAAAATCCGCACTTGGTCAACATCAAAACCGTTCATGAGTAAAATTTCACAGTAAAATTAGAAAACTAGACACGGAGCTATAATTTGTTTTTTTTTTTTTTTTCTGTAGAACCCTTCCGAATTCTGTTGAAAATCAAGCAAAACTTAGTTTTTTTTTATTATCCTTCAATTTTTGTGACTACTGTAATCACAATAATCTAATAATTTTCTACACTCAACAGACAGTAAGCAGACTTTGTCCTATTTACTTAAAACATAACCCTTTCCTTGCAGTCGGGTAAAAAAAGAGAAATTTCGCAAGCTAATCCATTTGGCCTGGTATTACGAAATGATTTAAAATCGAAATCAACATGCCTGTACAGATAACGAGCAAAAATGGAAAAAAAAATAGATAATCGTGCTCTAAGTATAACCACCTATATAAATTGCCACGAATTTAGTACATCATCATCTGCTAGCCTTTTCCCAACTATTTTGGGTTCGGCTTCCAGTCTAACCGGATGCAGCTGAATACCAGTGTTTTACATGGTTTCGGTATGTCACCCATCCACAGTCTAACCTAGGCAAGGGCGGCAAGCGCGATATACATTTGAGCGTCGATATTTCGAGCCTTTTCAGGAAGAAGATCGTAACTGCCATTTTGCATAATTTTACAGAACGTTTTTTTTAATATTTCTCAAAATATTTGACGGCACGATTGGCGCAGTGGCTGAGCGATTGGACTGCGGCGCTGCGTGTCGCAGGTTCGATCCCCGCACGGAACAAATATTTGTATGGCCTACAGATAGTTGTTTCGGGTCTGGGTATTATGTTTGTGAACGCACTCACGATACAGGAGAAATTCCTAGTGTAGGGCAAAGTTTAAAAATAAAAATTACAGCATCAATTTGAATTTTTTTCTTGGTGTTATATGGGCACCTCCCTATTAATTCAAACTATGAACTCAAGTAGTGACAAAAGATTCAAAATCAGTTGATCTGGCGTTAATAATTCAAACCGGAACCGCACACTTTATGGAGCTTGACTTATTTACTCTTTCCAAAGATCGCTTCAAGGCAAGAGCAATAGAATTGCTAAATTCATAAGTTTCATTTTCTTCTTCTTCTTTTCTTTTCTTTCTTACTCCTTGAAACGCCTTGAAAGAGGGCGCTAGTGGCGCACAGTTAACATCGACTCCGTATTTGAAAAATATAATTAAATAGTAAACGTGCATAAATTGATGAATTTTTAATATAATTGTGTCCAGAAAGTGCCTATTGACGATAAACAGTGTTATCTTCGAAAAACTCAATTGTAAAGTGACAAAATAAACAACATACGTGCAGTGTTTACAAAACAAATAAATCAGTGACACAGGCGTAAGAAAAGGATTTAAACCGACTTGAAGACGTAATAACACCAAAGACTACAAGTACAATAACTTAGTTCTATTGATAAACTCATTAATCACATGAAGTGCAAATTGAGATCGTTAATTTTCAACATTTTGAATCAGTAATCTCATAGACTCATCAACAGTGAGTATAGTGACATCTGGTTTCAAAACAAGTAATACGCTGTAATAGACATCTAGTGATAAATATCAGTACTACATAAACAACTATGGACGAAATCAATAATGTGACAGTCAGACGCGCACGAGCGCACTCAAGTTCCGACAACTTGGATGAAACTTTTATCAATCGCACACTAGATGGCACTGTATGTAGTATGCCTGACATATCAGATGATGATGACATTGATTTAATTACTCAGTTAAAGAAAAATATTGATGAACTCACCGTTAAACTCAGTAGTGCAAATGGAGAAATTGACTCATTAAGCTTAGAAATTGGAAAGCTTAAAAAGGAGAATGAAAATCTTACTCGGAAAAACTTACTGTACAAACAAATAGTTGCTAGCCCATTAAAATCTCCTACCATCACCCCAAAAAAACAAGGTATTAAATGCTCAAAACAAACGGGATGTATAAATAAACAAACACAGACTGATTCTTATTTATTAGCTAAAAATAAGGTCTCAATAAAGTCACAAACATCTACTCAAGAACCAAGATCCGAACAAAATAAAGCAACAACCAGTAAGATATGTATTCTTAGCAATAATAAGGAAAACAAGATTCTTTCTATCTCAAATACCACTCTGCAACTCAAGTCAGAGATATGTCACTATTTAATGCCACACTGTACGATGGACCAAATGTTGCTCAATATAGAAACCAAAGTGAAGTCATTCACTAAGAACGACTTCTGTATTATATTTATAGGAGAAGAAGATATCAACTCAAATGACTACCCTAATTTGATATATAGTATACGAGCATTATTATACTATATAAAGCTAAACTACCACTGACTCACTGACTGACTGACAGAATTGTTCTCCCAGATGGTGGATGGGGAGGTGGGTATATTTTGACAGATTCGTAAACAATCAACTCTCAAACCTATGGGAAAAGTCCGAAACCCCCCCTTTTCCCCCCTCCCTATCGTATCTCGGAAACAAAGAGACTTGAAGTGTTTTTTTTTAAAGATTCGTATAGAGGAGGCTCGGTAAAGTAAAAATCATTTTTCAAAGTGCCCCCCCTTGCCCCCCTTCTCCCCCCCTTTAGGCGGATCTCGGAAATAAAGAGAATTACGTGTTTTTTTTTTAGGGATTCGTATAGAGGAGGCTTGAGGAAGTAAAAACCATTTTGAAAATTTGACCCCCTTGCCCCCCTCCATCCCCCCCCTTTCGGATCTCGGAAGTTAAGAGACTTGGAACATTTTTTTTTTCAGATTCATTGAGAGGGGCATTGCGTTAGTCGAAATCATTTTTAGAAACTCCCCCCCTCTCCCCCCCCTTCACCCCCCCCCCTCTTCACCCCTTTTTTTCTCTTTTGTTTACAGATTCGTATAGGATAGGAGGCTCGGGGAAGTAAAATGGTGGTACCGGTAAAGCGAAGGGGGGAGCGGGCGAGCGAAGCGAGCCGGCGACCCCCGTAGCGTAGGGATAATGTCATGATAGCTTTCCGGTGGTAGGTAGGTCCTGAGTGGAGCGAACCTGCGAGACCGAGTAAAGCGAAGGGGGGAGCGGGCGAGCGAAGCGAGCCGGCGACCCCCGTAGCGTAGGGATAATGTCATGATAGCTTTCCGGTGGTAGATAGGTCCTGAGTGGAGCGAACCTGCGAGACCGAGTGGAGCGAAGGGGGGAGGTGGCGAGCGAAGCGAGCCGGCGACTTCCTTAGCGTAACGAAGGTTGAGTGGGTGAAGCGTAACTCAGGGGCGACGACAAGCAAACTTTAGGGTAATGTTCTTTTAGTGGTAGTAGGAGGTAGTAGGTAGGTAGGTGTAGGTAGGTGTAGGTAGGTGTAGGTAGGTGTAGGTAGGTGTAGGTAGGTGTAGGTAGGTGTAGGTAGGTGTAGGTAGGTGTAGGTAGGTGTAGGTAGGTGTAGGTAGGTGTAGGTAGGTGTAGGTAGGTGTAGGTAGGTGTAGGTAGGTGTAGGTAGGTGTAGGTAGGTGTAGGTAGGTGTAGGTAGGTGTAGGTAGGTGTAGGTAGGTGTAGGTAGGTAGTAGGTAGGTGTAGGTAGGTGGTAGGTAGGTGGTGGCATACGTGAGATTCATATAGAGGAGGCTCGGGGAAGTAAAATCCGTTTTTCAAATTTGAACCCCTTGCCCCCCTTCACCCCCCCTTTAGGCGGATCTCGGAAGTTAAGGCTCCTTCCACAAAATCATCTCATTTTGATCAATTTTGATCGCTTGGTGTGGGAAATCTATGAAGAATTTGAAGCTTCCTTTTGGCTATTATAAGAGACGAGTTCTTTTTCAGGTGGATGGGTTTGAAGAATTTTCAAAATAATGTTTATATTAATGACAATCACCCGTATTCAAAAGCCCTTTTCCGCACAAATACCGATCGAGTTACGTTTGGCTTAGCCGAACATAACACTACAAACGATTTTAAACATTTAAAAAAATATAAATAACATCACCGTATGGTCTACTAGGGGACCAGTTTGCCACATTTTCGACTTCAATACAAAATATAGCAGAAAAAAAATGTTAAAACATCGCAATTTTTACAAAATGTCTCGACAAATAAGATTTTTTTTCTATACCTTAGAATCACGTTAAAGAAAATTTAAAAACTACGTATTAATTTTAAGGTAACCTTCTAATAGAATCGTATTTTTATTTTATCAATAAACAATAATTTCATTTCGTAAATTGAATCTAAAGTTAACTATATTATCGACCGCGCAAACTCTATCTCGCCAGTACGAATCGGCCACTGCCAGAGGACGGACGTATCGCTTTGTGTCACAAACGCTCCCGTGTTTTTCGTGCATATATTTTCGAGATTGTACACCGATTACCACAATTTGATACACTTATAAATTTTTATCAAACATGTTTATTTTGCTAGTTTGTAAAGATTGCTAATTTTTTTTTCATCTTCAGATCGAAGTCGAATTTCACGATCGTTTGTTGTTGTCGATTGTACTTCGATATATATTTTTAACCGACCTCCAAAAAAGAGGAGGTTCTCTATTCGTGTTTGTATGTCTGCAAATATCTCCGTCAATTGTTAACTGATTTTCAAAATTCTTTTTGTCTTGGGAAGGGTATACTCCCGAGGTGGTCTCATTGTCACCAAGTCAGTTTCTGATGATGGGAACTCTGAGAAATTGAGGGCAACCCTCGAATATCATAGGCGCACTTAACGTTTTCCATACATTTTCAGAAGCTGTTCAAGTATTTGCGTCTGATAATCATAATTTCATGTGGCTGCGCTGATGACGGAAGGTGCAACTCCTCAACGGTCAGGACTTGAAAGAAAATTCCTTCAAAATTATACGTACTTATGGATCGATAGTTGTATTCTTTCAGGCTATTAGGTTGAACTGATGATAGACGGTAAATCTCATTAACCGACTTAAAAAAAGGAGGTTCTCAATTCGTCGGCTAGGAAAATTTTAGGTTTTTCCGTCATGGGTGTCGTTTTCATGGTTTTTGGGGTCGCTGATTACGAAAATGAGGTCAAAATGAAAATCCAAGATGGCGCCGACGAAAATTTTTGGTTTTTCCGTCATGGGTGTCGTTATCATGGTTTTTGGGGTAGCTGATTACGAAAATGAGGTCAAAATGAAAATTCAAGATGGCGGTCAGGATTTTTTTTTTGTGTTTTACGTCATTGGTGTCGTTTACATAGTTTTTGGGGTAGCTGATTACGAAAATGAGGTCAAAATGAAAATTCAAGATGGCGGCCAGGAAATTTTTTGGTTTTTCCGTCATGGGTGTCGTTTTCATGGTTTTCGGGGTTGCTGATTACAAAAATGAGACCAAAATGAAAATCCAAGACGGCGCCGACGAATATTTTTAGTTTTTCCGTCATGGGTGTCGTTTTCATGGTTTTTGGGGTCGCTGATTACGAAAATGAGGTCAAAATGAAAATCAAGATGGCGCCGACGAAAATTTTTGGTTTTTCCGTCATGGGTGTCGTTTTCATGGTTTTCGGGGTCGCTGATTACGAAAATGAAGCCAAAATGAAAATTCAAGATGGCGGTTAGGATTTTTTTTGGTTTTTCCGTCATGGGTGTCGTTTTCATGGTTTTTGAGGTCGCTGATTACGAAAATGAGGTCAAAATGAAAATCCAAGATGGCGCCGACGAAAATTTTTGGTTTTTCCGTCATGGGTGTCGTTTTCATGGTTTTTGGGATAGCTGATTACGAAAATGAGGTCAAAATGAAAATTCAAGATGGCGGTCAGGATTTTTTTTGTGTTTTCCGTCATTGGTGTCGTTTTAGAATAGAATAGAATAGAATAGAAAAACATTTATTCGAAACAGACACAACACAACAGCAACAATTACAAAGGTAAAAAAAAAGGTACATAGAACGGAAAAACATGGACAAGGTTGCGCTGAGCGTGCCCATACCGAAAAGGTTACCAACTCAGCATATGCTGGGCGTCAGACACCCAACGCTGGTTTTCAGTTGGCACCCGCAGTGACACACGGACGATGGCAACAAGTACAAATAAATAAGGTAGTTAGTGATAAAATAATAATAATATAAATGTGAAATAGGTAACGACATAATTATGATGTAAATAAGTAATAATAATAAAGGATAAATAGAATAGTGTGAGTTTGAAAACTCACACAAAAAATAATATTTGTTTATGAAGTGAGCCTAAAATAAATAAATAAGTTTAGTGCAAGTGTAACACGGTTTATGGCGACACAGACGTAGCCGGAGTCCGGACCACCACATTTTACGAGCCTACCTACCCACTAATTACCTAGAATTAGGAACATAACTCTAAGGTGAGTGGCTGATACTAAATTACTATTACTAATACTAATTAATAAAACTACATTGAAGAATAGAAATGCATAATTATTTAAAATTGGAGTTTGGATTCGATTTAGAAAATTAGATTAAAAATTTAACATACTTGTGCAAGCTAATAAAATATTCTTACTTAAATTATATTTTATGGAATTATATAAATGATTCGTCAACATTAATATCATTAAATTGTATTTGCGAATTGAGGATAAATTTCTTAAGTGTAATCCTAAATGTGTTAATATTGTTTAGGTCCCTAATCGGTGGGGGAATATTATTCCAACATTTGGAGGCTGCGTACCGAAAACTTCCTCGAAAGGCCGCAGTTCGATGATGTGGGGTAGCCAGCTGCTGGGCACAACGTCTAGCTTTGTGTTGCCTGTGACTATTTAACCACGTAAGCTTCGAGTACAGGTATGACGGAGATTCATACTTAATGACGCCGAAGAGAAGACAGGCCAGATGCAACTTCCGACGCGATTTCATTTTTAAAATGTTGTGTTTGTTCAGAAATGGTGTAACGTGGTTCCTTGGTGGTACATTAAAACAAAACCGCGCGCAAGCGTTCTGAACCCTTTGGACCAGTCTTGCAGTACGTGCCAGAAGTCGAGGACCAACAACGGTATCGGCATAATTTAACTTGGCAAGAACCAGACTTTCAACGAGCTGAACACGTAGTTCTTCACTTAAATACGGGCGCATTTGGTATAAAACTTTTAAACGGTAAAAACAATTTTTTACACAGCTTGCAAAGAAAAGTTTTCATAGTTTTTGGGGTCGCTGATTACGAAAATGAGGTCAAAATGAAAATTCAAGATGGCGGCCAGGAAATTTTTTGGTTTTTCCGTCATGGGTGTCGTTTTCATGGTTTTCGGGGTTGCTGATTACAAAAATGAGACCAAAATGAAACTCCAAGACGGCGCCGACGAAAATTTTTAGTTTTTTCGTCATGGGTTTCGTTTTCATGGTTTTTGGGGTCGCTGATTACGAAAATGAGGTCAAAATGAAAATCCAAGATGACGCCGACAAAAATTTTTAGTTTTTCCGTCATGGGTGTCGTTTTCATGGTTTTTGGGGTCGCTGATTACGAAAATGAGGTCAAAATGAAAATCAAGATGGCGCCGACGAAAATTTTTGGTTTTTCCGTCATGGGTGTCGTTTTCATGGTTTTCGGGGTCGCTGATTACGAAAATGAAGCCAAAATGAAAATTCAAGATGGCGGTTAGGTTTTTTTTTGGTTTTTCCGTCATTGGTGTCGTTTTCATGGTTTTCGGGTTCGCTGATTACGAAAATTGAAAACTGAGTACACTACACACCCCTGATTACGCATTGCATATTCGCCAATTATGTGCTTTAGCGTATTTTCAATCAGAACAAGTTATCAACGCTTTTGACGAACTGCTCGAATCTAAGTTTTATATTGTGCATTCTGGCCTCCTCCGACAAGTCATTGATTATTTTGAAGATAACTGGATCGGAAGGTTGGAAAGACGGGGCAGGTGAGCTCCTAGATTTCCTATTGATCTGTGGAATACTTTTGATGCAGTTCTTCAGGAAATTCCCCGAACGAACAACTCCGTTGAAGGCTTTCACAGGGGATTCTCGTCACTTCTAACGGCTCATCACCCATTGTTACGGACGCCAAACTTATAGAATCTTAATCAATAATAAACTAGATTAAGTAGATTAGCTATATATTGAATGCCTAGAATAAGTATATAGGAGACTTCAATAATTAAAGCTTAACGAGTGTAATGTAACTTAACTTAGGAATAAACAGTAAAAGTTAGCTAATAGTAATGTAAACAGAACCCTAAAATCAGTCTAACTTCAATTCTTTAAGTTCTATAAATGTATAACATAAGTTTTACTTAACGAACCTACCTATGTATTTTAAAGTCTGTCGAGAATAGGTACGAAAGTTATGGAAAATTCCACTCGTACTATGACAAAGTCCCACAATAAAAATTTAATAATGTTTGTGATTGGGCAATTTAAAAGGCTGTATTCTAATCCAATAAGAATGCCTTAATTTTATCCAATAGGAATCTGGCCCAACGGTCACTTTAATCCTGGCCTTTCTATTAGATATTTGTGCGGGAAACGCAATGCACCTTGCCGCTAGCTGCGTCAAGCAAGGTGTAATAGGATATAAGACGCAAGGTTTTGTACTGCGATTACAGTCGACAGTGATCTCTCCTACTAGTAACATCTCTAAGTGTAAATAAGTACTAAGTAAGTTAAATAAATCCTTTATTTTTCTATTCTATATAAAACAGTGTTTTTATTCTTGTGTGAAGCCACAGTTTGGTCTCGTGGTGTCTCCTTGTCCACGTAAATACAAATCATACAGTCCACTACGGACATTCTACGATCATTCCAGTCTTTAGGCTGAGTCTAGTGAAATAGATCTCAGAGTCCCTAACACCCATCTATATGGAAGTTTTTGGATGAACTTCGTCGGCCGCAAAGCCTGACAGAGCTTAAACTGGAGCAAATTTTGTCTCGTGGATCACACCCAACTAGTCGGCCAAGATATAGGCAAACATCAGCAAGATTGAAAGATTTAGTTGAATCATTTGAGGAGAGACCACTCCCAGATTACTTACCGGCCATTGCTCATAATTTTGAATTCCAACAAATATGATTAAAAAAATACATTAAAAAAAATACGAAACAAACAAAATGATTAAACGTAAAAAACTAAAATGCATAAAAATTTAAAAGAAATAATCATATCTATCTGGGGTCAAAGTCTACATACTGCATACTGCCAATGACCTTTTTTTTTACAAAATAAGCCAGCATTCCTTCAGGCGTGATCGAGATTCTTGACCTCGAATGCACAACACCTAACAAAAAATCAAATGTTTTTTTTTTCCTTCATCACGTATAATACTTAAAATCTGATTTGGTAATTGTGTATAAAAATCAATTAAAAAAAAAAACAAAAAAAAAACACAAAAGCTAACAAAAAATCAAATATTTTTTTCCCTTCATCACGTATAATACTTAAAATCTGATTTGAACATTGTGTATAAAAATCAATGAAAAAAAAACAACCAAAAAAAAACGCTGGGTATCAGTCCACCTCCACGTGGTGCCCGGTGGAAACGTGATAACGGCTAACGGACTATTTGAATGACAATGCCTATAATTCCATTTTTTTCCTGTTTATGTTATTTTACATTTTGTCTAGTATAACTTATTAATATTTATTTCGATCTCATGTTAAACAAACCCATTTTATGTATTACTAAATTTTGAGCTCATTTTCGTAATCAGCGACCCCGAAAACCATGAAAACGACACCCATGACGGAAAAACTAAAAATTTCGTCAGCGCCATCGTGTGGATTTTCATTTTGACCTTATTTTCGTAGTTGGTGACCCCGAAAACCATGAAAACGACACCCATGACGGAAAAACTAAAAATTTCGTCAGCGCCATCGTGGATTTTCATTTTGGCTTTATTTTTGTAATCAGCGACCCCAAAAACTATGAAAACGACACCAATGACGGAAAACACAAAAAAAATCCTTACCGCCATCTTGAATTTTCATTTTGACCTTATTTTCGTAATCAGCGACCCCGAAAACCATGAAAACGACACCCATGTCGAAAAAACCAAAAATGTTCCCGGCCGCCATCTTGGATTTTCATTTTTGTAATCAGCGACCCCAAAAACTATGAAAACGACACCAATGACGGAAAACACAAAAAAATTCCTTACCGTCATCTTGAACTTTCATTTAGACCTCATTTTCGTAATCAGCTACCTCAAAAACCATGAAAACGACACCCATGTCGGAAAAACCAAAAATGTTCCTGGCCGCCATCTTGGATTTTCATTTTGAATTCATTTTTGTAATCAGCGACCCCAAAAACTATGAAAACGACACCAATGACAGAAAACACAAAAAAATTCCTGACCGCCATCTTAAATTTTTATTTTGACCTCATTTTCGTAATCAGCTACCCCAAATATAATGAAAACGACACCCATGACGGAAAAAACCAAAAAATTTCCTGACCGCCATCTTGGATTTTCATTTTGACCTCATTTTCGTAATCAGCGACCCCTATAGCCATGAAAACGACACCCATGACGGAAAAAACTAAAAATTTCGTCAGCGCCATCTTGGATTTTCATTTTGACCTCATTTTCGTAATCAGCGACCCCAAATACCATGAAAACGACACCCAGGACGGAAAAACCAAAAAATTTCCTGACCGCCATCTTGGATTTTCATTTTGACCTCATTTTCGTAATCAGCAACCCCAAAAACCATGAAAACGACACCCATGACGGAGAAACCTAAAATTTTCCTAGCCGACGAATTGAGAACCTCCTTTTTTTTAAGTCGGCTAATGAGATTTACCGTCTATCATCAGTTCAACCTAATAGCCTGAAAGAATACAACTATCGATCCATAAGTACGTATAATTTTGAAGGAATTTTCTTTCAAGTCCTGACCGTTGAGGAGTTGCACCTTCCGTCATCAGCGCAGCCACATGAAATTATGATTATCAGACGCAAATACTTGAACAGCTTCTGTAAATGTATGGAAAACGTTATGTGCGCCTTTGATATTCGAGGGTTGCCCTCAATTTCTCAGAGTTCCCATCATCAGAAACTGACTTGGTGACAATGGGACCACCTTAGGAATATACCTTTTCAAACAAAAAAAAAAATTTTGAAAATCTGTCCACACTTGTCGGAGATATGCGCGGACACACAAAAAAAAACAAACGAATAGAGAACCTACTTCCTTTTTAGAAGTCGGTTAAAAAGAGACGGAAACACTATTTATTTTTGACGTGTTATAGTGCTTTCACAACCAATTTACAACAAATATTGAAATCTGTGATTAAAATAGATTTCAAAATTTTTGATTTTTATTCATATAACACCAAATTGAACCATTTTTATGTTGATTGATATACTGTACCTATACACAACACACATTCCAGACTTTTTTTCAAAGTGTACTTACTTACTATAAAATTATGTCACCTAAAATAATAATCGTCTAAATGATCAAATTTTTCAACCGTAGTTCAACGCTCGAAATGCCCGTGTGTGCGTTCGTCGGTGTTATCGCTGCACACAAACATAGCATCGCACCGAAATTGCCTAAAGTTCCGCAAGTCTTGTCTGTACAAGGCCTCTTAAGAGACTTGGAACATTTTTTTTTTCAGAATCAATGAAAGGGGCAATGCGTTAGTCGAAATCACTTTTCAAAGCGCCCCCTCTCCCCCTCTCCACGCCTCGCGAGCTGCGCGCAGCTCGCGCACCCACGCAAATACTAGTTCTATTATATAAAGCTAAACTACCACTCACTGACTGACTCACTGACTGACATAATTGTTCTCCCAGATGGTGGATGGGGAGGTGGGTATATTTTGACAGATTCGTAAACAAGTAACTCTGGTGAGTATGGGAAAAGTCCGAAACCCCCCCTTTTTGCCCCCCCTCCCCCCCCTCTCTATCGTATCTCGGAAACTAAGAGACCGGTATTTTTTTTTTATTACGGATTCGTATAGAGGAGGCTCGGTAAAGTATAAATCATTTTTCAATGTTGCCCCCCTTGCCCCCCTTTTCCCCCCTTTTAGGCGGATCTCGGAAATAAAGAGATTTTACGTGTTTTTTTTTAGGGATTCGTATAGAGGAGGCTCGGGGAAGTAAAAATCATTTTTAAAATTTGACCCCCTTGCCCCCCTCCACCCCCCCCCTTTCGGATCTCGGAAGTTAAGAGACTTGGAACGAATTTTTTTTCAGATTCATATAGAGGGGCATTGCGTTAGTCGAAATCATTTTTAGAAACTCCCCCCCTCTCCCCCCCTTCACCCCCCCCCTCTTCACCCCTTTTTTTTCTGTTTTGTTTACAGATTCGTATAGGATAGGAGGCTCGGGGAAGTAAAATGGTGGTACCGGTAAAGCGAAGGGGGGAGCGGGCGAGCGAAGCGAGCCGGCGACCCCCGTAGCGTAGGGATAATGTCATGATAGCTTTCCGGTGGTAGGTAGGTCCTGGGTGAAGCGTAACGAAGGTTGAGTAGGTAGGTGTAGGTAGGTAGTAGGTAGGTGTAGGTAGGTGTAGGTAGGTGTAGGTAGGTGTAGGTAGGTGTAGGTAGGAGTAGGTAGGAGTAGGTAGGAGTAGGTAGGAGTAGGTAGGTGTAGGTAGGTAGTAGGTAGGTGTAGGTAGGTAGTAAGGCGGATCTCGGAAGTTAAGAAACTTGAAACATTTTTTTTTCAGATTTATTGAAAGGAGCAATGCGTTAGTCGATTTTTTTTTTCAAAACTGCCCCTCTCCCCCTCTTCACGCCTCGCGAGCTGCGCGCAGCTCGCGCACCCAAGCAAATACTAGTTATTATACTATATAAAGCTTAATTACCACTGACTCACTCATCTATTGACAGAATTGTTCTCCCAGATGGTGGATGGGGAGGTGGGTATATTTTGACAGATTCGTAAACAATCAACTCTCAAACCTATGGGAAAAGTCCCAAACCCCCCCTTTTCCCCCCCCTTCTCCCCCCTCCCTATCGTATCTCGGAAACAAAGAGACTTGAAGTGTTTTTTTTAGGGATTCGTATAGAGGAGGCTCGGTTAAGTAAAAATCATTTTTCAAAGTGGCCCCCCTTGCCCCCCTATTCCCCCCCTTTAGGCGGATCTCGGAAATAAAGAGAATTTACGTGTTTTTTTTTAGGGATTCGTATAGAGGAGGCTTGGGGAAGTAAAAACCGTTTTGAAAATTTGACCCCCTTGCCCCCCTCCACCCCCCCCTTTCGGATCTCGGAAGTTAAGAGACTTGGAACGAATTTTTTTTCAGATTCATATAGAGGGGCATTGCGTTAGTCGAAATCATTTTAAGAAACTCCCCCCCTCTCCCCCCTTCACCCCCCCCCCCTCTCTTCACCCCTTTTTTTCTGTTTTGTTTACAGATTCGTATAGGATAGGAGGCTCGGGGAAGTAAAATGGTGGTACCGGTAAAGCGAAGGGGGGAGCGGGCGAGCGAAGCGAGCCGGCGACCCCCGTAGCGTAGGGATAATGTCATGATAGCTTTCCGGTGGTAGGTAGGTCCTGAGTGGAGCGAACCTGCGAGACCGAGTGGAGCGAAGGGGGGAGGTGGCGAGCGAAGCGAGCCGGCGACCTCCTTAGCATAACGAAGGTTGAGTGGGTGAAGCGTAACGAAGGTTGAGTAGGTAGGTGTAGGTAGGTGTAGGTAGGTGTAGGTAGGTGTGGGTAGGTGTAGGTAGGTGTAAGAAGGTGTAGGTAGGTGTAGGTAGGTGTAGGTAGGTGTAGGTAGGTGTAGGTAGTTGTAGGTAGCTGTAGGTAGCTGTAGGTAGGTGTAGGTAGGTGTAGGTAGGTGTAGGTAGGTGTAGGTAGGAGTAGGTAGGTGTAGGTAGGTAGTAGGTAGGTGTAGGTAGGTAGTAAGGCGGATCTCGGAAGTTAAGAGACTTGAAACATTTTTTTTTCAGATTTATTGAAAGGAGCAATGCGTTAGTCGAAATTTTTTTTCAAAGCTGCCCCTCTCCCCCTCTTCACGCCCCGCGAGCTGCGCGCAGCTCGCGCACCCACGCAAATACTAGTTATTATACTATATAAAGCTAAATTACCACTCACTGATCTATTGACAGAATTGTTCTCCCAGATGGTGGATGGGGAGGTGGGTATATTTTGACAGATTCGTAAACAACTAACTCTCAAACCTATGGGAAAAGTCCCAAACCCCCCCTTTTCCCCCCTCCCTATCGTATCTCGGAAACAAAGAGACTTGAAGTGTTTTTTTTTAGGGATTCGTATAGAGGAGGCTCGGTTAAGTAAAAATCATTTTTCAAAGTGGCCCCCCTTGCCCCCCTTCTCCCCCCCTTTAGGCGAATCTCGAAAATAAAGAGAATTTTCGTGTTTTTTTTTAGGGATTCGTATAGAGGAGGCTTGGGGAAGTAAAAACTATTTTGAAAATTTGACCCCCTTGCCCCCCTCCATCCCCCCCCTTTCGGATCTCGGAAGTTAAGAGACTTGGAACATTTTTTTTTTCAGATTCATATAGAGGGGCATTGCGTTAGTCGAAATCATTTTTAGAAACTCCCCCCCTCTCCCCCCCCCTTCACCCCCCCCCTCTTCACCCCTTTTTTCTGTTTTGTTTACAGATTCGTATAGGATAGGAGGCTCGGGGAAGTAAAATGGTGGTACCGGTAGAGCGAAGGGGGGAGCGGGCGAGCGAAGCGAGCCGGCGACCCCCGTAGCGTAGGGATAATGTCATGATAGCTTTCCGGTGGTAGGTAGGTCCTGAGTGGAGCGAACCTGCGAGACCGAGTGGAGCGAAGGGGGGAGGTGGCGAGCGAAGCGAGCCGGCGACCTCCTTAGCGTAACGAAGGTTGAGTGGGTGAAGCGTAACTCAGGGGCGACGACAAGCAAACTTTAGGGTAATGTTCTTTTAGTGGTAGTAGGAGGTAGTAGGTAGGTGGAAGGTAGTAGGTATGTGTAGGTAGGTGTAGGTAGGTAGGTGTAGGTAGGTAGTAGGTAGGTGTAGGTAGGTGTAGGTAGGTGTAGGTAGGTGTAGGTAGGTGTAGGTAGGTGTAGGTAGGTGTAGGTAGGTGTAGGTAGGTGTAGGTAGGTGTAGGTAGGTGTAGGTAGGTGTAGGTAGGTGTAGGTAGGTGTAGGTAGGTGTAGGTAGGTGTAGGTAGGTAGTAGGTAGGTGTAGGTAGGTGGTAGGTAGGTGGTGGCATACGTGAGATTCATATAGAGGAGGCTCGGGGAAGTAAAATCCGTTTTTCAAATTTGAACCCCTTGCCCCCCTTCACCCCCCCTTTAGGCGGATCTCGGAAGTTAAGAGACTTGGAACATTTTTTTTTTCAGAATCAATGAAAGGGGCAATGCGTTAGTCGAAATCACTTTTCAAAGCGCCCCCTCTCCCCCTCTCCACGCCTCGCGAGCTGCGCGCAGCTCGCGCACCCACGCAAATACTAGTTATACTATATAAAGCTAAATTACCACTCACTGATCTATTGACAGAATTGTTCTCCCAGATGGTGGATGGGGAGGTGGGTATATTTTGACAGATTCGTAAACAACTAACTCTCAAACCTATGGGAAAAGTCCCAAACCCCCCCTTTTCCCCCCCCTTCTCCCCCCTCCCTATCGTATCTCGGAAACAAAGAGACTTGAAGTGTTTTTTTTTAGGGATTCGTATAGAGGAGGCTCGGTTAAGTAAAAATCATTTTTCAAAGTGGCCCCCCTTGCCCCCCTTCTCCCCCCCTTTAGGCGAATCTCGAAAATAAAGAGAATTTTCGTGTTTTTTTTTAGGGATTCGTATAGAGGAGGCTTGGGGAAGTAAAAACTATTTTGAAAATTTGACCCCCTTGCCCCCCTCCATCCCCCCCCTTTCGGATCTCGGAAGTTAAGAGACTTGGAACATTTTTTTTTTCAGATTCATATAGAGGGGCATTGCGTTAGTCGAAATCATTTTTAGAAACTCCCCCCCTCACCCCCCCCCTTCACCCCCCCCCCTCTTCACCCCTTTTTTCTGTTTTGTTTACAGATTCGTATAGGATAGGAGGCTCGGGGAAGTAAAATGGTGGTACCGGTAGAGCGAAGGGGGGAGCGGGCGAGCGAAGCGAGCCGGCGACCCCCGTAGCGTAGGGATAATGTCATGATAGCTTTCCGGTGGTAGGTAGGTCCTGAGTGGAGCGAACCTGCGAGACCGAGTGGAGCGAAGGGGGGAGGTGGCGAGCGAAGCGAGCCGGCGACCTCCTTAGCGTAACGAAGGTTGAGTGGGTGAAGCGTAACTCAGGGGCGACGACAAGCAAACTTTAGGGTAATGTTCTTTTAGTGGTAGTAGGAGGTAGTAGGTAGGTGGAAGGTAGTAGGTATGTGTAGGTAGGTGTAGGTAGGTAGGTGTAGGTAGGTAGTAGGTAGGTGTAGGTAGGTGTAGGTAGGTGTAGGTAGGTGTAGGTAGGTGTAGGTAGGTGTAGGTAGGTAGTAGGTAGGTGTAGGTAGGTAGTACCGCGAGCTGCATTGAATTTTTTTTTTTTCAGATTCATTGAGAGGTGCAATGCGTTAGTCGAAATCATTTTTCAAAGCGCCCCCTCTCCCCCTCTCCACGCCTCGCGAGCTGCGCGCAGCTCGCGCACCCACGCAAATACTAGTTATACTATATAAAGCTTAATTACCACTCACTGACTGACTGATTGACAGAATTGTTCTCCCAGATGGTGGATGGGGAGGTGGGTATATTTTGACAGATTCGTAAACAAGTAACTCTGGTGAGTATGGGAAAAGTCCGAAACCCCCCCTTTCCCCCCCCCCCTTCTCCCCCCTCCCTATCGTATCTCGGAAACTAAAAGACCCGTTTTTTTTTTTTTTTACAGATTCGTATAGAGGAGGCTCGGTAATGTAAAAATCATTTTTCAAAGTGGCCCCCCTTGCCCCCCTTCTCCCCCCCTTTAGGCGAATCTCGAAAGTTAAGAGACTTGGAACGATTTTTTTTTCAGATTCATTTAGAGGGGCCTTTGCGTTAATCGAAAGCATTTTTCGAGACTCCCCCCTCACCCCCCTTTCAACCCCCCCCCCCCTTTTTTTTTTTTTTTTTTTCTTACATAAAGCTATTGAGGGGCGTTGAAATTTGTATACCCTCCCCTCCCCTCCCCAACCTCCCCTAAAATTAAAAGGGCTGTAACTTCATAACGGTTAGAGATAGCCATTAGGTGTTTGAAGAAATATTATAGTAGGCGTCGAAACCTGTCCGGTGGTGGTACAGCGGCAAAGCGAAGGGGGGAGCGGGCGAGCGAAGCGAGCCGGCGACCCCCGTAGCGTAGGGATAATGTCATGATAGCTTTCCGGTGGTAGGTAGGTCCTGAGTGGAGCGAACCTGCGAGACCGAGTGGAGCGAAGGGGGGAGGTGGCGAGCGAAGCGAGCCGGCGACCTCCTTAGCGTAACGAAGGTTGAGTGGGTGAAGCGTAACTCAGGGGCGACGACAAGCAAACTTTAGGGTAATGTTCTTTTAGTGGTAGTAGGAGGTAGTAGGTAGGTAGGTGGTAGGTAGTAGGTATGTGTAGGTAGGTGTAGGTAGGTGTAGGTAGGTAGGTGTAGGTAGGTAGTAGGTAGGTAGTAGGTAGGTGTAGGTAGGTGTAGGTAGGCAGACCCGCGAGCTGCGCGCAGCGAGCGCAGCCCCGCAAATACTAGTTCTATTATATAAAGCTAAACTACCACTCACTGACTGACTCACTCACTGATTGACATAATTGTTCTCCCAGATGGTGGATGGGGAGGTGGGTATATTTTGACAGATTCGTAAACAAGTAACTCTGGTGAGTATGGGAAAAGTCCGAAACCCCCCCTTTTTGCCCCCCCTCCCCCCCCTCCCTATCGTATCTCGGAAACTAAGAGACCGGTATTTTTTTTTTATTACGGATTCGTATAGAGGAGGCTCGGTAAAGTAAAAATCATTTTTCAAAGTGCCCCCCCTTGCCCCCCTTCTCCCCCCCTTTAGGCGGATCTCGGAAATAAAGAGAATTTACAAGTTTTTTTTTAGGGATTCGTATAGAGGAGGCTTGGGGAAGGAAAAACCATTTTGAAAATTTGACCCCCTCTCCCCCCCTTTAGGCGGATCTCGGAAATAAAGAGACATTACGTGTTTTTTTTTTAGGTATTCGTATAGAGGAGGCTCGGGGAAGTAAAAACCATTTTGAAAATTTGACCCCCTTGCCCCCCTCCATCCCCCCCCTTTCGGATCTCGGAAGTTAAGAGACTTGGAACGATATTTTTTTCAGATTCATATAGAGGGGCATTGCGGTAGTCGAAATCATTTTTAGAAACTCCCCCCCCCTCTCCCCCCCCCCCCCTCTTCACCCCTTTTTTCTGTTTTGTTTACAGATTCGTATAGGATAGGAGGCTCGGGGAAGTAAAATGGTGGTACCGGTAAAGCGAAGGGGGGAGCGGGCGAGCGAAGCGAGCCGGCGACCCCCGTAGCGTAGGGATAATGTCATGATAGCTTTCCGGTGGTAGGTAGGTCCTGAGTGGAGCGAACCTGCGAGACCGAGTGCAGCGAAGGGGGGAGGTGGCGAGCGAAGCGAGCCGGCGACCTCCTTAGCGTAACGAAGGTTGAGTGGGTGAAGCGTTACTCAGGGGCGACGACAAGCAAACTTTAGGGTAATGTTTTATTAGTGGTAGTACGAGGTAGTAGGTAGGTAGCTGTAGGTAGGTAGTAGGTAGGTAGTAGGTAGGTAGTAGGTAGGTAGTAGGTAGGTGTGGGTAGGTGTAGGTAGGTGTAGGTAGGTGTAGGTAGGTGTAGGTAGGTGTAGGTAGGTGTAGGTAGGTAGTAGGTAGTTGTAGGTAGGTAGTATTGGAACATTTTTTTTTTTCAGATTCATTGAGAGGTGCAATGCGTTAGTCGAAATCACTTTTCAAAGCTCCCCCTCTCCCCCCCTTCACGCCTCGCGAGCTGCGCGCAGCTCGCGCACCCACGCAAATACTAGTTATACTATATAAAGCTAAACTACCACTGACTCACTGACTGATCTATTGACAGAATTGTTCTCCCAGATGGTGGATGGGGAGGTGGGTATATTTTGACAGATTCGTAAACAATGAACTCTCAATCCTATGGGAAAAGTCCGAAACCCCCCCTTTTCCCCCTCCCTATCGTATCTCGGAAACAAAGAGACTTGAAGTGTTTTTTTTTAGGGATTCGTATAGAGGAGGCTCGGTAAAGTAAAAATCATTTTTCAAAGTTGCCCCCCTTGCCCCCCTTCTCCCCCCCTTTAGGCGGATCTCGGAAATAAAGAGATTTTACGTGTTTTTTTTTAGGGATTCGTATAAAGGAGGCTCGGGGAAGTAAAAACCATTTTGAAAATTTGACCCCCTTGCCCCCCTCCATTCCCCCCCTTTCGGATCTCGGAAGTTAAGAGACTTGGAACATTTTTTTTTTTCAGATTCATTGAGAGGGGCATTGCGTTAGTCGAAATCATTTTTAGAAATTTCCCCCCTCCCCCCCCCCCTTCACCCCCCCCCCCTCTTCAGCCCTTTTTTTTCTCTTTTGTTTACAGATTCGTATAAGATAGGAGGCTCGGGGAAGTAAAATGGTGGTACCGGTAAAGCGAAGGGGGGAGCGGGCGAGCGAAGCGAGCCGGCGACCCCCGTAGCGTAGGGATAATGTCATGATAGCTTTCCGGTGGTAGGTAGGTCCTGAGTGGAGCGAACCTGCGAGACCGAGTGGAGCGAAGGGGGGAGGTGGCGAGCGAAGCGAGCCGGCGACCTCCTTAGCGTAACGAAGGTTGAGTGGGTGAAGCGTAACTCAGGGGCGACGACAAGCAAACTTTAGGGTTTAGGTTTTGTTAGTGGTAGTAGGAGGTAGTAGGTAGGTGGTAGGTAGTAGGTATGTGTAGGTAGGTGTAGGTAGGTAGTAGGTAGGTGTAGGTAGGTAGTAGGTAGGTGTAGGTAGGTGTAGGTAGGTGTAGGTAGGTGTAGGTAGGTGTAGGTAGGTGTAGGTAGGTAGTAGGTAGGTTTAGGTAGGTAGGTGTAGGTTGGTAGTAGGTAGGTGTAGGTAGGTGTAGGTAGGCACACCCGCGAGCTGCGCGCAGCGAGCGCAGCCACGCAAATACTAGTCTATAAATAAAATTCAACATACAAATATTATTATTTGCGCACCGACATATAAATGTGGCAATTACTCTAATATATTTAATGGGAAGATTGAATATTTCAATAGTCTACTGTGTCATGATATATTCACCCACGAACACGCTTACTTTCTCGACTCAAACATGAACCTGACCTATGACTATAAAATGTTCTATAGACGTAGCGGAAAGCTCAATAATACTGGCATGCGAACAATTTTTCAAGATATAAATGACATTTTGCTCGATATCAAAAGTTTTTACGCTGACTCAATAGATTCAAACAATATGACACAAGAAAATAACTTGACACGACAAATTGATGACCAAGAAGAAACCAAAACGGCAGGAAACCAGGAGAATATAACAGATTTTTTTCGTGACTAATAATGTTTGTGTTATGCATCAGAATATTGCCGGGTTATTAAACAAATCCGACAATCTCACAATATGCTTAGATGAGCTGTTATCAGAAAAGGGTGTAAGTGTAGATATATTGTGTGTAACTGAACACTTCATCATGACAGGATACGAGTCTTATTTAACGATACCAAACTATCAACTAGCGGCTTCGTACTGCAGGAAAGACAGCAAGAGAGGTGGAGCATGCATCTTGGTAAAGAATGGACATAACTTTATCGAATTAAAGAAGATTTCCAGCATATCAGAGCCCGGAGTATTTGAATGTTGCGCAATAGAGTTACCTAGTTATAACATTGTCCTGGCTTGTGTGTATAGGGTTCCCAAGATAACAAACTTCTACGTATGTATGGACAAATTACAATCCCTCCTGCAGGAGCTATCTAAAAAATCCAATCATAATATTATCATTGCAGGGGATTTTAATATCGACATGTTAAAAAAGAATGTTCATACGATTGATTTTGAATGCCTATTACTGAACTATAATTTAAAATTAGCTTTGAATCAGCCTACACGCCTTAAGAGTAAAACCTGTATTGATAATATTGCGCATAACTTTCGCCAATCATGTAAGGTCGAAGTCCTAGAACTAGCCCTATCGGACCATACAGCACAAATAATGACGTTTCCAGTACAAAGAAAATGTAAGATTAAATATTGGCAAGTTCTAAGACGTGACTATTGCAACGAAAATATGACAAAATTTAAAAATTGCTTAGATAACTTATCATTTTCTGACATTTACAAAACTAATGATCCTAATGTAGCGTACAAATCCTTTTTTGACATATTTTCATTATTCTATAAATTGTGCTTTCCCGAAAATAAGGTTCGAATTAGCACAATAAGAAAACCTAAATGGGTTTCACGTGGTGTAAAACTTTGTAGTAAAAAGAAAAGACAACTTTTATGGCAATACAGACTTAAACCAAATGAGACTAATAAAAGAAAACTAACTTGTTATTCAAAAGTATTTAAAAAAATTGTAAGACTTACTCAAAAGGCACAGAACAATTATGCTATAAATACGTCAGATAACAAATCAAAAACTACTTGGAAAATTATAAATAACTCTAAATTCAACATTCCGAAAAATTGTATTGACAAAATTTGTGTACAAAATGACGTCATCACTGACCCAAAGGCTATTGCAGATGCTTTTAACAATTATTTTATTGACAAAATCAACCCTATAGCAGGATCTGGGAATAATGCGTCATCCCTGATACCAAAAAGAAAAGATTCCTTTTTTCTCGCACCATGCCTGCCAATCGATGTGTTTGAAATTATAAATCAATTGAAAAATACAAATAGTGTGGGAAATGATGGCCTATCAACTAAAGTTTTAAAATCTGTAGCGGGAGAAATATCACCGCATCTTAGCTATATAATTAATCTGTGCATCGAGACAGGTGTTTTTCCCGATGCACTGAAAATATCAATAATTAAGCCACTTTTCAAAAAAGAAAATAGAGAGCTTATGCAATTTTATAGGCCAATATCCCTCATAAGTGTAATTTCCAAAGTATTTGAAAAGTATCTATGTAAACAATTATATTCTTACCTCGAAAGAGATAACATTCTTGTCAATGAACAGAAAGGGTTCAGAAATGGTAAATCTATCAACTTAGCCATTTACGATTTTTTATATTATGTCATGCAAAACGTAGATTCTAACACACCTGTATGTACGATCTTCTGTGACATGACGCAGGCTTTCGACCATGTCCGGCACGACATACTGATTGAAAAATTAGAAGCATATGGCATAAGAGGTAATGTCTCAAACCTTATCAGATCGTACTTAAGCAACAGAGAACAATTTACAGAAATTTCAGCAGTAAATAAAAACACTAAACAGGAAATTATGTACAGATCAAGGGAACGTGTAGTTAAATTTGGCGTACCCCAAGGTACTGTCGTGGGCCCGCTATTTTTCATATTATATATTAATGACTTACCCAAAAGTATCGATCACCCAATGACACTCTTTGCCGACGACAGTACTATTACAATAGCTTGCAAGAATAGAGACACATACGAATCTGACATTAATAATTCTATAGAATTAATGGTAAAATGGTTGGAAAACAATAATCTTAAGATAAACCTTGGGAAAACTAATATTCTGCATTTTGCCCAAAGATCGTCCATACCAAATGTAAATGTCCATTATTGTAACACCAACATAGATAAAGTGAACATGACAAAATTTCTTGGAATAACCATTGACGGCAAATTAGATTGGAAAGCGCATACGGAAGCATTAAGCAAAAAAATTAGTAATTCCGCATATGCACTGTATAAATTAGCCCCCATCTTAAATGTTAATGCATTGCTAACTGCTTATCACGGCCTAGTGTCCTCGAATTTGAGATATGGACTCATTTTTTGGGGAAATTCAACAAATAAGGGTATGATTTTTAAAACACAAAAGAGGTGCTTGAGGGCTATGTTTGGACTTCATGTTACAGAGAGCTGCAAACCATTCTTTAAAGAATATAAAATATTAACTCTTCCGTCAATGTACATTTTGGAGACCATTATGTTCGTCAAATCGAATCCACACTTATTCCCCTTAGTGTCAGATAAAGTTGTTCGAAATAGACGCGACAATACGAAGTTATGTATTCCGAGATCCAAGACGACACTAATGCGGAAAAGTATATTCTGTATGGCGCCAATTTTATTTAATAAGTTGCCAAAACATTGGAGGGAATATAGTACGGAAAAATTAAAACATACATTAAAAAGCCTTTTGCTAGAGAAAGTCTACTATAGCACTGACGAATTCCTAACCGACAATTTAATTTGACTAGTAATTGACATCCTAATTTTTATTAATACCTGATTTGACATTTGATTTTTAATTTTTTGTTGTGTTATTATGATTCGAGCTTATGACATTATTTTATTGTACCTGTCTAATTTCAAATTATGCTATAAATTGAATTATTGATAAATGTGTATAAATGGACAATTTTAAAATTAATTGATGCTGTCTAGCGTCCTACATCCAATATTTGTACGCCATTCAGGCAAAACATGACTGTCTCATATTATTGATGTAACATCTTGCATGCCATGTGTTGTGTATACTCATGTTTTGAACAAATAAAATTATCTTTATCTTTTATCTTTATCTTTTATCCTTACTAATCTTTTATGACGGACACGATTTGT
The DNA here is from genome assembly GCA_949316265.1 of Diarsia mendica. Classification (NCBI taxonomy): domain Eukaryota; kingdom Metazoa; phylum Arthropoda; class Insecta; order Lepidoptera; family Noctuidae; genus Diarsia; species Diarsia mendica. The sequence goes on along the minus strand of OX438914.1, from coordinate 12,772,629 downwards.
CTGTCTTCTGTAACTATTTTTTTTTGGTGAATTCGTGGACAATGTTGTTGGTTACATGTGTAATAACATAAATATGTGAGATTGTGTAATTCTGTATAAATGTATTTCTAAGTTGTGTTATTTTAAGAATCTTTAGTTAAGGACGCATTCCCGATTGATAAGTCAAATCATTACTTTTTAAACAAAAGTATGTTTATTAAATACAATGCTTTGTATTTTTAAAATGTTTTTGCTGCTTATTGTAGATAGATGTGCAAGGTACAATTCTTAACTATAAATATAATTTTAGATATGTCCAGTTTCTCAATAAATGTACCGAAGTGTTTTAATTTACTTCGGTACATTTATTGAGAAACTGGACATATCTAAAATTATATTTATAGTTAAGAATTGTACCTTGCACATCTATCTACAATAAGCAGCAAAAACATTTTAAAAATACAAAGCATTGTATTTAATAAACATACTTTTGTTTAAAAAAGTAATGATTTGACTTATCAATCGGGAATGCGTCCTTAAGCTGGCATGTAACTGTTTTTTGTCCCTAACAAATAAAATAAAATAAAATAAACCGGTTTTTGGGAATTTTGGCGCTTACGATGTTCTTCCTGAAAAGGCTCGATTTATTTACCACTAAGTATTAACTAAAACTATTGATTCTAAATAACTTTACCGCTAAAAGATGCACTGTTACATGCAAAGGAAGATTTCATTAAAAAAACCATTAAAAAAAAACTAGTAGTTTTAAGGATGGCCGATGTAGGAGCCTTTGGTTTAAGAGCGTTACGCCAAACGGCATTTCATACTTTCAAGTCCTTAGTTTTCGAAATTACTGAAGCGATTTTAATGAAACTTCACACACCTACGCAGGATACACAGGTCTAAAATAGTTAATTGAAAACATTTTCGAAAAAATGCGTTAGGTACAGTTAAACTAGACCGATTTTAATTTTTACACGACTGCCCCAAAAAAAAGAGTGTTATGTTTTTAGCGTTCATGTATGTATGTATGTTTATCTGTGAGTTTATTTATTTCAAATTATCTTCTTTTTCATTTTGAAAATGTTTTCAACCAATTATTTAGACCGCTTAGGTGTCGGTTCAAAGTCAAAGTGAAAATATTTTATTTCACATATGCCTAGATGGGCACGTTTTATAAGTGCAACAAAAAAAGGTGCACGGTTCGGTGAATTGGTCGATTCCCAATTAGAAGAACCAGTCAGTTCAAAGTCGGTTCAGACAATTCAAAGAAATAAGGACTTTAAAATGTATATGTCACAGTCAAAACTGTTAACCAGTAAAAACTACTTTTGAAAACTATTATAACAAATTATAAGTTGGTTTCTGTTTTATTTCTCTGCTAAATTATAATAACCTAAATGTCGTTAGGAAACCTATTAGGTTGGTAGGTTTTTTATTATTGACCCTTTGGATAACCTTGTACGATAGCTAACATTTATTTCATTAGAATAATATAAAAGCATTTGAACGCAGTAAGGGTTTTGACTAAAACCACTCAAAAGTAGTTTTAACTGATTAACAGTTTTGACTGTAACATATATATATTAAAGTGTAGCGGTGTGTGTGTGTGTGTGTGTGTGTACTCACCGTCGCTGAGCACGACTTCCGGTTGGCTGCGAACTGGCGCCTGCTTCGTCTCTATTCTCAACACGCGGTGTTCTGTAAACACACGTCATTCATTCATTTATATAGGATTTTAAACTGACATGGTCACTAAACATTATTAGGTGCTTTATTAATTTCTTAAAAAAAAAAACTGGCCATGTGCAACTTACACATGAAGGGTTCCGTACCATGACTTCCTATAGGTTTTCCTGTAATCTATACGTGTTGAACTAATTTCTGTATTTTTTTCAGAATTTTAGGGTTAGTAGTTTCGGAGATAAGGGGGGGGGGGGGGTCGGACAGACAGACAGACACACGAGTAATCCTTTCAGGGTTCTGTTTTACGTACGGAACCTTAAAAAAGTAAGAAAATTCGAACTTCGCGGGCTACGCTGTTGCATCTACTTTAAAGAGCCGTATAAGCTTCTTAAGGCATACAATATCCTTAGAAGGTGTGTCCGACGAGAGATTCGAACTGTGGCGAGACAAACATCCCTCCACATTTCATCAACCCAGAAGAACACCTGCCACCCGGAAACGAACTGCAGCGGCCAATCTGGAAATCTCTTAACCGACTGCGAGCTTAGGTTAGCAGCTGTAGATATAATCTGGCTAAATAGGGTATTCTAGATCCATCCCAAACAAACTGCCAGTGTGGAACCCCTCTGCAGGATATGCGCCATCTCCTATCCTGCCCAACCACTTGCACCTTTCAGGACTTAGTCGAAGCAAATGATAGAGCTGTGCAGCCCCCGTAGCATGGCGATTCTATCTCTATTCTACCAAGTTAGACAAACATTTTTCCATACAATTTGAGATGAAACCTGTCATTTTGTCGATTCTTCCGTCGACAAAACCTGTTTCTTTGGTGGTCATGCTAAGCCGGCAGGTGGCTACATACTGGTCTTACACCATTTGAGATCATCGCCAAAGATGAAGAAGTAGGATGTAAGATGATGATATGTACGTACCATCGCGGGACTCCTCCTCAGTCTCGGAGGGCGCACTAGCCGGTGACGTCACCTGCGCCGCGCTGATCGCCTCGGACTCCGATAGATCCGTGTCGTCTGAAACATTACAATTATGTTTATTTTGCTAGTAGTCACTGGTCCTTCGAGCCGGATGTTGATGACAATCAGAGCTGGTAGAAATAAAATAGCTGACTGTAAATATAGGTAGATTTATATATTAAGATATATAAGAACTCACAGTCGCTGCGCTGCTTGCGCTCCACAACGCGGCGATACTCGTCAATGTCGGTGTCCGTGACGTGGTCGAATGGGTTGCGTGCGTAGGGCGCGCTGTACATGGTGGCGTTGTGTTGGTAGCCGCGTTGGATGATGCCCTTGGACGCCGCGCCCATCAGCACTTGCTGCATACATAACATATTACAAGTTAGCTCACTTCGCCACGAAACAAATGTGTCTCAAATTGGGTACTTGAGAATGCCAAAAATGTACGATTACGATGTGTAAAAAAAACAATCATAAAATGGAGTAGCTACACGCTTTAGAAGTTTTTGATGGGACATTTCCATTTCAAAAGTGCCTGTAATGGTCGTATTGAAATAATAATAATAATATTCCACAACTATCACACAACGCCATCTAGTCCCAAGCTAAGCAGAGCTTGTGTTATGGGTACTAGACAACTGATAAACATACATAAATATTTCTAAATACATACATATAATAGATAAATTACACATTAATAAAGTGTTAGAGTGCTGACATCCCACTCACCACATGGTCCCCGGTGTGGGTGTTGACGGCATCCTCCCCGATAAGTTTGTTGGCCTCGTCCCACGTGACGCCCTCCAGGATGTGCGACTGCGGGCCCGCGCTGATCTTGTCTGCGCGACGGTTCTCCTTTATCTGTACAACCACCATGATGTAACTAATGCTAGTGTGGAGCCCTACGCTTGTGTACCATACTCAACTCTGTACTAAACGCTAGTGTGGAGCCCTACGCTTGTGTACCATACTCAACTCTGTACTAAACGCTAGTGTGGAGCCCTACGCTTGTGTACCATACTCAACTCTGTACTAAACGCTAGTATGGAGCCCTACGCTTGTGTACCATACTCAACTCTGTACTAAACGCTAGTATGGAGCCCTACGCTTGTGTACCATACTCAACTCTGTACTAAACGCTAGTGTGGAGCCCTACGCTTGTGTACCATACTCAACTCTGTACTAAACGCTAGTGTGGAGCCCTACGCTTGTGTACCATACTCAACTCTGTACTAAACGCTAGTATGGAGCCCTACGCTTGTGTACCATACTCAACTCTGTACTAAACGCTAGTGTGGAGCCCTACGCTTGTGTACCATACTCAACTCTGTACTAAACGCTAGTGTGGAGCCCTACGCTTGTGTACCATACTCAACTCTGTACTAAACGCTAGTATGGAGCCCTACGCTTGTGTACCATACTCAACTCTGTACTAAACGCTAGTATGGAGCCCTACGCTTGTGTACCATACTCAACTCTGTACTAAACGCTAGTATGGAGCCCTACGCTTGTGTACCATACTCAACTCTGTACTAAACGCTAGTGTGGAGCCCTACGCTTCCCGTGGAAGCTACGGGTTGGTCACAAAGAAACCGCTGCCTCGACATAAAGGGCTAAGAAGGAACATGGATTGGTTTTTAGTCAGTGAAGTCTGACACTCCCCTTCGCTCTGCCCAAGAGCGGGAGGGGGTGTTTGTTGATTTTCCACCACGACAAATAAAAAGGTCTTAGGTAATATAGTTACCTAAGACCTTTTTTAGGGGGGCGAGCCTATTGCGACCACCATCATCATCAGCCAGAAAACGTCCACTGCTAGACAAAGACCTTCCCCATAGAACGTCATAACGAACGTTTGCATACCACAAATCCTATCTCCGTGACAACTATTACGGCACGGTTAGCGCAGTGGCTCAAGTAATGGACTGCCGCGCTGCGTGTCGCGGGTTCGATCCTCGCACGGAACAAATATGTGTAAGACCTACAGATAGTTGTTCCGGGTCTGGGTATTTGTGTATGTGAGTTTAAATGTTTGTGAACGCACCCATGATACAAGAGAAATTCCTAGTGTGGGGCAACGTTTTTTAAAAAAAAATCGGTTGTCTGTAAAGTCGGTTTACTGGCGATACTTGAACGTGACAACGTCATAAGAAAATACAGCACTTACATTGCTATAAATAAACAAACAATTAACACGCCGTTGCTATGGAACGCCTCAGAGCGAGGTAACGCCTCAGAGCGAGGTAACGACTCATGACGTCATCTTTTTTCGTTCGTGCAGCCGGCCATCGAATTATAAGACGTTATCACGTCAAAAAAAAAAAAAACCTGAGAAATTTTTGATACAAAAACTCGATAAAAATTGCCTCGACCCGGGAAGGAATCGAACCCAGGACTTCAGGCTCAGCAGTCGCACTAGCGCCTGCCCCTAACCCTTCGGGTATTACAAGCCTTCGATGTTATGTGGTGTCCTAAGTTGTTCCATAAAGGCTCGTTTACGGACACGCGGGGCGTCGCGCGGCGCGTGCAAAAGGCTCGTCTCGTGTTTTTTTTAATTTACTGAGAGACGATTCCACCGCAACAAACGCTGCATTTTAAACTAAAGAGTGAAAAATCGCTTCCTTAAAATCGATGTTTGAAATCTTTTTCATACATCGCCATGTGTTTGAATTAAAAACGCAGCCCGCGCCGCGCGACGCCCCGCCTGTACGTAAACATGCACTTAGAATAAAGGCCCCTCTACACATCGGCAGACGTCATTTGCGGATGCATCCGCCGATGTGTAGACGGTGTGATTTGGTCGTCTGCGGTAGGTATTGACGGTGGGCAGATCCGTTTGTTGTCGGTTTTGTGCCCGGCGTCTGTCCACACATCTGCCGGACGCATCTTTCGACGTCTGCGGACGCCTGGCAGACGCATCTGCCGATGTATAGAGGGACCTTAATAAGGATGGCAGGTGTAGGAGGTTATATGGGTCAAGCCCGCCACACTATTCCCTGCCCACTGTAACTCCTGTTAGCCAGAATCAACAGTGACGACCACAAGAAAAGCGCCGAGACAATGAAGCTCGACGAAGTCCCAGAGAAACAATTTAACTGTCTTGGATCCCGCAACGAAATTAATCAGAAAAGAATAGCGGAGGAGTAGGAAAAACCTGTATGAGGTGTTACCTGTTGCTGCAACGCCTTGAACTCCTTAGGGTTGGTGTTCTTGGGCACGAACTGCAGCGTGTCGATCTTCACCGGAGTGCCCGCGTGTGCCGGCGAGCCGTCCGATACCCACTGTACCACGTATGTACCAAGCAGTGGGTACATTGGTACCCAGGTAACACAAAAATGTCAACCATTTTCGTTGTGAGTGGTTTCGAGACCAACCATTTTAATATTTGTAACCATATGAAAACCATATTTTGATCACCAAAGTCAGTGTGACCACGATTCCGTATAACGGAAGATATTCCGGTTTATTTTTTTCAAATAATTTGTAAAGTGTTTTTTTGTTTCATTATAATTTCGTTGAGTTTCCAATGCGTCCATTTCCGGGTCACCATTCGTGATAGAAAAAAAATGAGAAAAAACAGAAAATTAGTAAAAATGTTGCCAACATGTAACGCAAAAATCAATGAATATTTTCTCGAAAAAAAAAAATATCAATCGACTTTCGCTTAAGACGGGTTAGTAAAAAGGAGATGGTAAGGTGGCATTTACATTTAATAGAAAAAAAAAGTAAGATTTGTGCGAAGAAGTAAAGAAAAAAAATTAGGAAAAAAAATGGCTCAAATTTTTTCTCAAATCCTGGTGAAACATCGAGCATGTACAGTACAGATTTTACGCGATTCGGGCACAAGCAGACAAACAGGTCATCCCATGCAAAGCGTTCGAATAAAGCGAGATTATTAATTTTTAAAGCATTTTACATCATTCCATTTTGACTGTGTCACTGGGTTCTGCTTACACCGAATAGGACAAGCGTTTTACAAGACAATGAACAAAAAAAAATAAAAGAAAATAATAAAAAGACACGATTTCAGATCAAAAGTGACTTGAAAAATGCTAAAAACAACACCATTTTACGGTTGATGTACTTTTTGGAACAAAAAAAATTACAAACTGCAAACAAAATATGGTGAAAATAACAAAAAAAAAATCGAAACCTAGATTTTTTTCATCCTTGTACAGTTTCTATATAATTTTGCGTCTTCCAGGTAAAATGGATACTAAGGAAAATGGGAAGAACATAATAAAAGGTCGTGCAAGGAAAAAGGTTTCTTAGTTTTAACAGGTGGCAACATTCCTACCAATTTTTTGACCTTAAAACACTGTACAAACTCGATGTTATGAATAAAAGTTTTTAAAAACTTTATTCTTTAGACCAGGGATTGATAATGAAATGCTGTTGATTTATATAAAAAACAAAAAAAAAATTGTCCTGAAAATTTTGACCCTACTGGTAATTTAGACTTCACATACAAAATCCAGATTTCCCGAAAAGTTTGAAAAAGCTTTGAAAAGATGAGAAGAGGAAAGAAAGAAGAGATTATGACGTAATTCTTATGACTTTTGCGTGATTTTGTTAAAATAGATTTTTTCTTGAAATAATAGTGCAATACACCGCAACTGTTACGATATGCATACTCAACTATTATATTTCACCAAAACCTGTTCAGTAATATAGCCGTAAACACGTAAACTCAATTTCATATCTTTTACGAGGTTTCAAATCTTCAGATTAAAAATACTTCAATTTTATTGTATAAAAATGAAATATTAAATTTACCCAAAACCTGTTATTATTTATTTCTCAACAGTTATTATTATTTTAGAATCAACTTAATGCTTTCAAACTTATAGTCGCTTTTAGTCATAGAATTACGTCAAAATAGTGTAGTTTTATTTAAAAAAATAATATCGTCGAAATTACCTCTTCGTTGTTAGCATCCACCCACTGTAAAACATTATTATATTAGTAACAAAAAAAAATACAAATAAAAACTTTAGTTATAAGTAAAACACGAAAAATAAAAAATAAATTGTCAAGAGCATTTCATTATGTGTGAGAAGCGTGAAAAATAGATTTTGTTATTTTATTTTTAATTGTTTTAATTGATTTTGTAACATATCTATATAAGCACAATAATTATATGAAAGCTTTTATAAACAGTCCCTGCGGCGCAAAAACTTTTAATGACCAAACTAATAAAAATATACTGTAGTAAATTATTCTTCAAAAATAACACACACTTAAAACTTAAAGTAGGTTAAAATAACGCTGTTTCATCCACATTTACGTTTGTCAAAAAGTTTTTGCTTAAAATCAATCGGGACAAGTCTCGACAAAACCTCAAATAGTACACACATTAGTATAAAGCAAGTATTACAGAAAAAACGCATCATAATATATTAAAAATCTGAATAAAATATTCTCTTTTATAATTTCTAAAACTTTCGATGATTTCACTCTTTTAAATAAAATTAAAAACCAAAATAAATAGAAAAATAACCTTTTGAGCCATTTTGAGCGAAGCATAGACAAAGAAATGCTCTGGATATTATTATTTTTGCACGAAATCTTAATATTATACATCCATAGACTATTTAAAATATGGTTAACATAGTTTCTATCTTTTCTAATATAGCAACAACTATTTAAATATTAAAAACTCCCATTGTTATACTTAAAATTATACATAGAATTATCAAGTTAAAAAATAATAAAAAATATAAAAGCCACTACCAAAACCCGAGCAAAATAAAAAATTATAAAAATAAAAAGTAGTAAAAATGGAATGTCTTAAATTTTTTGATAAGTAGGTATGCTTTTCTGTCTGAGAAGAGTTCTAATAAAAATGTGACATAAATACAACTTCTTGTTATTTTATTACAATATGTACTGACTACCGTGGTTTAGTCACATGTCCTTAAAACTTTTTAAAAGGATCTATGTATATCAATGTTGCCATATCTATATGATGACAATAATATTTGAGACTATCACATATTGAAGAGAAAAATCGTTACTTTTTAATGAAAAGGATGGATTTACGATTTTTTATTGTACGTTAGTAAATATAATAAACCAATATGACCCAAGTATACTCCGCGTCGCGAGAAACTATATTTTTTGTAAACAAAGACCTTTTACAAAGTTACGTGTGGGTAAAGCCTCTTTATATCCAAATTATGTAAAATAAATATATAGATTTTAAAAGATGTAACTAATAATATAGACCACCTACTTTATAATCTAAAGGCGTTATTGTGAATGGCCTTACTATATATTATTATTAATATTCGTCCATATAAGCAGTTGACTAATATACAGTATGTTAGGTTAAACAAAAGACATATTGAAGGAAGGTATTCAGTATTCGATTTTCGTCCCAAATATATATAAAAAAACTATAACCTTAATTTGTGACGTCATTGTGACATGGCACGCACGTTCCCCAGATCTCACTTTATTAGAAGTTTCTTTTTCGCCATTTAAAATATGAAGGGAAAATGGATTATACCTAAAAGTCCCCGCGCAAATTTTCTGTGATACGCGCAAGGGTTTTTTGACATGGGCTTACTCTTGGCCTCAATCTTGCCCTAAGGGCAGAGATGGAACGAGCTTACCCAGAAGAAGCCTATTTACTCGCGACTTATAGTGTGATTCTGTCTGTTTTTGTTCATATTTTGATTAGTATCATGAAAGCATATTGCAGGTTTAAATAGGTCCCTTGTTTAAACTAACATACTGTATATTGAAATTGACCAGAATTGTGGCAGTCTTAGACACTGAACCACAAAAAAAAAGAAGTTTTATTTATAATGTAAAATAATCAACTGCCTACAAATAGGGTAACTAATAATTAGTGAACGATACTTAAACACGTTAATGTACTCATTATTGCCCGGTTTCTGAGGCACTTTATCTGTGGTTTATCTATTCAAATGTACGCATATGAAAAGATAAACCACAGATAAAGTGCCTCAGAAACCGGGCATATAACAAACTACTTCCAAGGTAATACGATACCCTTTGGTAAAACTGGATGTCAGAATATCAGGTCACTGAGTACCTGTAACGACTGCCAAAGATGTATATTATATGGCAGCCGGGACCAACAACTTAACGTGCGCACCGAGGCATGGAGGTAACTCGGTTAGTAACGGTCACCCATCCACAGACTTGTCTAGGTAAGTACGACTTAAGGTGGAACCTCCAAAGTGGCTCGCGAAATTCGAATTTAAGTTTTTTTTTTCAATTTTGCAGGTCATTGTCAGGTTTTGATGTTTAAAATATGATTCGCGCACGTAAAGCGTATGTATATAAAGAGATATAATCATTAAAATCGTAAATACAATCCTCTTGAGTTAATTTAATTCCATTGAGTGACTATTTGATGAAATAGGCATTCAAGGAGGTTGTATGAACTGGTTGTATTGGTGATTTTAATCATTATTACTCAGTAAAGTCACATTTGTTATGATCATCATCACATGTTTAAGTATCGTTCACTGAACACCGTCTGGAGGTCTAAAATGGCAGCTATATCAGAATCATTGTAATTATGAATCATGATAAAATTCTTAAAAAATGGTCACAGACACAGTTATTTAAAGAATTGTCGTTACATATGATCTCAATGTAACCAGTGTTACAATATATTGATTTAAAAGAGTGTCCATAGAGTTTCTTGCCCGTTCTTTTCCATAGAGACCATTTAGATTGATAATTTTACTATATTATTGAGACTGATATTTATTATTAAAGTTTTGTTTTATAACAACTTTATACTAATTACCTACATTATATGTGAATAAATGATTTGATTAGTAAATGAAATAAATGTATTGAGTTTGAGTTTGTGACCATTTTACGAGTTCTAACGCAATTCCTATTATAATTCTGCTAAAGCGGTTACTTAAGACCCCTAGTATGTCCCATTCCGATCCTCACCCCACCGATATAGAATAGACCTAGATAACGCAAGAGCAACTACTTCGCGTGCCTAGCTTACGTACAAAAATCGTAAGTGGCTACTTTCGCACTCAGTCTGCATCGGTGTATAGCGCTAGTCGGACGTCGGCGCTGGTATTAAAGACAAGGGGCGAAAGGCGTCTTTCATCATCATCATCAGCCTATAATGTTCCCACTGCTGGGACTCAGGCCTCCTTTCTAGGAGAGGGATGGGCTATAATCAACCACGCGGGCCCAGTGCGGGTTGGTAGATGTCACATGTCAAAGGCGTCTTTGAATTGATTTATTTTCCCGATTTTCAGTATTTGTGACGTCATAATAGGTAGTAAAAAAATGGCACTCTTGGTTTTCATACAGATGGTGATAGTTGCGTTGTCTAGGTCTATCTACATCTGTGCTACAACCATTGTATACAGGGCAGAGTTCCCTACTCGGCCTCGAGCCTGAGATATTCTACCTTGGTGATCTTCTTGGGGTCGCTGGTGCCGGTCTCCAGCACCTCGACCTTCTGGTACACATTGGGAGAGTTCAGCCAACGTGTGCGCTCGCCTGTCTTGCCGCCACCTTTCTTCCAGATCCTGGAAAGTGACACGCTCTTTAATTGAGCTCTTTACAACCAAGCGTCGAGGCTTGTTCGAAAGAGATAATAATAATAATAATAATATTCCACAAGTATCACACAACGCCATCTAGTCCCAAGCTAAGCAGAGCTTGTGTTATGGGTACTAGACAACTGATAAACATACTTATATATTTCTAAATACATACATATTATAGATAAATTACACCCAGACACAGAACAAATGATCGTGCTCATCACACAAACATTTGTCCTGGGTGGGAATCCAGAGATACCGCGACCTCGACACAAAGAGCTAAGAAGGAACATGGATGGTTTTTAGCCAGTACAAGTCTGACACTCCCTACCACTCTGCCCAGAGCGGGAGGAGTCATTTAATGATTTTCCACCCACCCGAAAAAAAAAAGTCTTTAGAACTGGTAAAAATAGGTAAAAATTAAAAAAAAAATATATTAAAATATAAAAAATTATATAATAAATATAAAAAAAATATATATTTATATATTATTATTATTATATTTATTAATTAATTATTATTATTAATAATTACTTAAATATTACTAAAATATTTTTTTTAAATTATAAAATAGGTAATTTTTTTTTTTGAGTTTTTGGTTATTTTAAATACTGATCAAGTGCGAGTCGGACCCGCATATGAATGTTTCCGTACCAAAACGGCAAATAAATTACGCTTGCTGTATGGGAGCCCCATTTTATATTTATTTCTATTGTTTTTATTATGTTGTTACAGCGGCAATAGAAATACATCATCTGTGAAACTGTTCATGAGATATAGCCTGGTGACAGACAATACTCAATTATTTATTGCATTCCATATGTATTACAAAGATGGTGTTATTAAATAGGAGATCAGTATGGACCCTGTCGGGCACAGCAACATTAGGAGAGAGGATAGCCCTCTTCATCTCAGTAACGGTAACATTATTAATTCAATAATATTAATACAAAATAATCATCAATTTATCAACAATCTATCAATTCACAAAGATACATTAGAAATTAAAATTGTCATACATTTCTAAAATTATCACAGATTATTAAAATTATTATACAATATTTAAATTAACATACAGACAAACAAACGGATAGTGGAGTCTTAGTAATGGGGTCCCGATTTTACCCTTTGGGTACGGAACCTTAGAAACGGTGAGTAACTCACCCTTGTCTGTAGAGTTCCTCTTCCTCCAACAGATATCCGAGCGAGGACACAGCGGGAGGCACCTCCACGTCGTTCTTGGGATCAGTATAGTAGTAGATATGGTGAGTAACTCACCCTTGTCTGTAGAGTTCCTCTTCCTCCAACAGATATCCGAGCGAGGACACAGCCGGAGGCACCTCCACGTCGTTCTTGGGATCAGTATAGTAGTAGATATGGTGAGTAACTCACCCTTGTCTGTAGAGTTCCTCTTCCTCCAACAGATATCCGAGCGAGGACACAGCAGGAGGCACCTCCACGTCGTTCTTGGGATCAGTATAGTAGTAGATATGGTGAGTAACTCACCCTTGTCTGTAGAGTTCCTCTTCCTCCAACAGATATCCGAGCGAGGACACAGCAGGAGGCACCTCCACGTCGTTCTTGGGATCAGTATAGTAGTAGATATGGTGAGTAACTCACCCTTGTCTGTAGAGTTCCTCTTCCTCCAACAGATATCCGAGCGAGGACACAGCAGGAGGCACCTCCACGTCGTTCTTGGGATCAGTATAGTAGTAGATATGGTGAGTAACTCACCCTTGTCTGTAGAGTTCCTCTTCCTCCAACAGATATCCGAGCGAGGACACAGCAGGAGGCACCTCCACGTCGTTCTTGGGATCAGTATAGTAGTAGATATGGTGAGTAACTCACCCTTGTCTGTAGAGTTCCTCTTCCTCCAACAGATATCCGAGCGAGGACACAGCAGGAGGCACCTCCACGTCGTTCTTGGGATCAGTATAGTAGTAGATATGGTGAGTAACTCACCCTTGTCTGTAGAGTTCCTCTTCCTCCAACAGATATCCGAGCGAGGACACAGCAGGAGGCACCTCCACGTCGTTCTTGGGATCAGTATAGTAGTAGATATGGTGAGTAACTCACCCTTGTCTGTAGAGTTCCTCTTCCTCCAACAGATATCCGAGCGAGGACACAGCAGGAGGCACCTCCACGTCGTTCTTGGGATCAGTATAGTAGTAGATATGGTGAGTAACTCACCCTTGTCTGTAGAGTTCCTCTTCCTCCAACAGATATCCGAGCGAGGACACAGCAGGAGGCACCTCCACGTCGTTCTTGGGATCAGTATAGTAGTAGATATGGTGAGTAACTCACCCTTGTCTGTAGAGTTCCTCTTCCTCCAACAGATATCCGAGCGAGGACACAGCAGGAGGCACCTCCACGTCGTTCTTGGGATCAGTATAGTAGTAGATATGGTGAGTAACTCACCCTTGTCTGTAGAGTTCCTCTTCCTCCAACAGATATCCGAGCGAGGACACAGCCGGAGGCACCTCCACGTCGTTCTTGGGATCAGTATAGTAGTAGATATGGTGAGTAACTCACCCTTGTCTGTAGAGTTCCTCTTCCTCCAACAGATATCCGAGCGAGGACACAGCGGGAGGCACCTCCACGTCGTTCTTGGGATCAGTATAGTAGTAGATATGGTGAGTAACTCACCCTTGTCTGTAGAGTTCCTCTTCCTCCAACAGATATCCGAGCGAGGACACAGCAGGAGGCACCTCCACGTCGTTCTTGGGATCAGTATAGTAGTAGATATGGTGAGTAACTCACCCTTGTCTGTAGAGTTCCTCTTCCTCCAACAGATATCCGAGCGAGGACACAGCAGGAGGCACCTCCACGTCGTTCTTGGGATCAGTATAGTAGTAGATATGGTGAGTAACTCACCCTTGTCTGTAGAGTTCCTCTTCCTCCAACAGATATCCGAGCGAGGACACAGCAGGAGGCACCTCCACGTCGTTCTTGGGATCAGTATAGTAGTAGATATGGTGAGTAACTCACCCTTGTCTGTAGAGTTCCTCTTCCTCCAACAGATATCCGAGCGAGGACACAGCAGGAGGCACCTCCACGTCGTTCTTGGGATCAGTATAGTAGTAGATATGGTGAGTAACTCACCCTTGTCTGTAGAGTTCCTCTTCCTCCAACAGATATCCGAGCGAGGACACAGCAGGAGGCACCTCCACGTCGTTCTTGGGATCAGTATAGTAGTAGATATGGTGAGTAACTCACCCTTGTCTGTAGAGTTCCTCTTCCTCCAACAGATATCCGAGCGAGGACACAGCCGGAGGCACCTCCACGTCGTTCTTGGGACGAGGCACGTCGTTCTGTACAAACGGGGAAACGTTAACAAACACAAAACTCATTTCTTCTAATTAAGGAATATGCATAACTTTTCGTTTTTTTACATCGATACGGAAGCCAGCGGCTTTGCCCGCGAGAATGTCGGAAAACATCAAAAATGAACTTTCATCCCCTATTTAACTCCCTTAGGTGATGAATTTCGAAAAATCCTTTCTTATTCCTTGTCTAAATTATAAAGGGAACCTCTGTGCAAAATTTCAGCTTTCTAGGTCCAAGGGTTTGGGCTGGGCGTTGATGAGTCAGTCAGTCAGTCAGGACTTCTCTTTTTATAATAAGGTCCCATTACAATAGGTGGACAAAATTTCAGAAATCATTCAGACCACCAAAATAAGAACGATGGTAAAAAAATATATAAGAAAAACGCATTTAAGTACCTACTCATAGAGGATGAGTTTGTTCTAGCTAGAGTGCCGGCAATTTATTAGTTAAAGTAAAAAAAAAATCTGTTAATTCAATGTTTTTTTTGTTTAGATATGTTTCGTTAGACCTACTGAAACGCTGTGTTAAAATTTGTCCACCTATTTTAATTTATACAGATTAGTAAGTATACCTTGATGAGCGGATGCCTGTAGATGTAGCCAGTGCGGAAGCCTGCGTTGTCCAACATCCGCATGAGCGCCTCGAACTCCTCCCCCCCGACGCGCCACTTGCCGGAGTCTGACGGCGCCTTGCGAGACGCCTCGTAGATCTGGTGGGTACGCAGCAGACAGTTTATATTACTACTTATTTATAGCAATAAAAATAATTGGGTGTCTGACTACCCAATTTTAAAGGACGTGCTAGACAGAAACAGCGCTACATAGATGTGACGTCATATTGATATACCGCCATAGTTACGTAGTACAAAATTACAAATGGCGGTTTCACGCGACAAGGATAGAAAGTGCCCCGCCAAAAACTTCTAAAGCATGTAGCTACTCCATTTTTTGATCAATTTTATTACTTTTTTACACATCGCATTATTTCTTTTCATCAGTTCAGTCGAAAGACGTCCACTGCTGGACATAGGCCTCCCCAGATGTCGCCACATTGACCGGTCCCGTGCGTCTCTCATCCAGCGGTTTCCTGCAACCTTGACCAGGTGCACGGTCCACCTAGTGGGAGGCCGCGCAACGCAACGTCTTCCGGTTCGCGGTCGCCACTCCACTACTTCTTTACAACAATCAAAATAATAGGGTAGTCGACAAAAAAAAATCTAATAACTCCGTCAGGTAGATTTCTATAAAATATTGGACACACATTTTTTCTTTTTTCACGTAAACAATAAATGAAGACAGATACAGTGCTTCAAAAAGTCGCGCGGCGTCACACTTTTTACCAGACAGTGACGTCACCAGCCCCCACTCACGATCTTTGACACGTTTTATTTTCTTAATTTTCTATGAATATAAATAAAACAAAGACCACGTTTCCAATATTTTCTAGGCCACCACTGCTCCTCAAAATAAGAATAACAATCAAGTAGCGGGTGATGTCCGTCGGGGCCGCGGATTTTTGTACTAGATTACGTGGCCTCGGCGCAAGGGCAAAGAAGGAACATGGGTTCGGTTTTTAGTCAGTAGAAGTCTGACACTCCCCTTCGCTCTGCCCGGGTCATTCGATTATTTTCCACCCACCAAAAAAAAAAAGTAACGGGTGATATCACCCAGGTGAACATAGGCCACCTAACAATATATGAACTCACCTGTCTCCTGGCTTCCTCGTCGAAGATGTGCAGCTCGTCGACAGGCACTGACGCAACGCGCAGTTGTATCTCACACGCCGCCGTCAAGTTTCTATACACACAACACAATATTATTACACTCAAGTAGCATCACATACAAACTTAAAAAAAACCCCACTGAAAACAATAAAACATTAAATAAAACAAAAATTGGAAGCAGGCGGGGTCCATATGAATACAAAATTATGAAATGAAAATAGAATGGGGCCTGCTTTCATGTTTTGTGTCATTTTAAATGTGCTTTTTATACATACAGGGTGTAAAGTTACCCATCACACAACTGTCAACCAAGCATTCTGTAAATCAAACTAAGTACCCCAACGCAAACATTTTTGCTGGGAAACGAATTTTTTTTTTAGGGTCCAAAATCACATATTATGGTAGAACTCAAAGTAGCACTCTTAAAACATTGTGCTAGTGGATGCTTTGAATAGTAAACGGGTCATGGATGTAATTTAAGTAAAGTTATAACATGAAAAACTAGTATTTACAAAAACAGCTGTTAAAAATTTGTAACTTTGACCCCCAATATCTCCGTAACTAGGGGGTTCCCAGGTATGGTCTAGAACAAAGACATGTTCGCAGTGGTGGGGAGAACAAGTGTCCTTCGTTTGCGTTAAGGGTCCTGTTACACTCTATAAACAGTATATTATTAAACGAGAGACATATTGAAACCCACGCATGCTTACATGATACTAATAAAAATATGAGAAAAAAAAAACAGTGATAAATAACAGACAGAACCATACCAAATATTTCGCAAGTCCCACAACCCTAGAACATGTGCTCGGGTCAATGACTTTCAGATATCTTTCATTTTCCCTTCAATTTTAAAACTGGCGTAGGACAATAGCGAAAAGGAAACGTCTTATAAAGTGAGATATCTATAGAGCAATTACAAATTACGTCACAAATTAAGGTTAAAGCTTTTTTATTTTTTTTACATATTTGGGAAAACAATCAATTACTTTTTACTTTATATTAAACTAGCGGACGTCCCGCGGTTTCACCCGCGTAGATCCCGTTCCCGTGGGAATACAGGGATAAAAAGTAGCCTATGACACTCAGCAATAATGTGGCTTTCTATTGATGAAAGAATTTTTAAAATTGGTTCAGTAGATCCCGACATTACCCCTTACAATTTAACAAATACACAAACTTTACCTCTTTATAATATTAGTATAGATAGTAAAGACGATTATGGATTGAAAAAAAAAAGAGTGTCCATGGACTGTCTCGCCTATTCTTTTCCTTAGAGATCTACGCTTTAAAATGAAATGAAACGAAACCTACAGTGCTTTCTTTCATGCCTTGTGACTGTGACTGTGGCTTTGTTTTTCTGATAATCAAAAGTTCCCGTAATGATCTAATTAAAATAAATGCTTTGAGTTTGAGTTACACTGAATTTAATCAACATTATCATATGCCAGCCTTTTCTCAACTAGATTGGGGGCTTCCAGGGACATAAAAAGTGTAATAATACGGATGTTAACAAAAAAAATCTGATTAGTCCGTCAGATAGATTTCCAAAAAATATTGGACACATATTTTTTCTTTTTTCTCGTAAACAAACAATGAAGACGATACAGTTCTTTGAAAACTCGTGTGACTTCATATTCTAAGACATTAGTATAACATTTCTTAGCGAGCAGTGACGTCACCACCTCCCACTCAAATCTTTGACGCGTTTTATCTTCGTCAATTTTTATTGATTTAATAAAACAAAAAATACGTACTTATTCAATATGTTTCGATAATCTAACAGACGGACTAATTAGAATCATATTTTTTTTGTCAGTAAACATCCCTATTGTAGATAGTGGGAACATGGTAAATATCCTCGTTTTAGTGTTAATGTTAGGTGTAACATTTACGCACAATGGCCCAATAAAGAGGCTAAGTGCGGCTAAAAGCCCAGTTAAACTAAACTAGGTGTAAGATTGTTTGAAGTGAAGCGAGGTGCGGTGAGGTGAGGTACAGTCGAACAAGCTAATAAGTATACAGCCAGCTAACTTGTATTTACTTTTAAGATTATACAGATACATTTAGAGACTGATGTCAAACGATATAGCGTTTACATCAGTCGCTTAATGCGAAACACTTGATAAAACGCAATTACAATCAATATTTTCAGTATTATAGAATTATAAAGATCTCTACCCTGTATAGTTATTAGCTTGTTCAACTGTACATGTGTCATACCTGGCCTGACTGAAGGCCTCCTCCAGCGTGGCCCCGCAGCACAGCGCGCCGCCACAGCTCAGCACCAGCACCTTGGCGTGCGGGCCCAGCGCGCGCACCAGCTTGTCGCGCTCCTCGTTGTCCAGTATACCTGCGCACACACCGGGCATCAGCTCATGTTGTATACACCTACACAACACTACAGCAGCACGTACTGACCGTGCGGCACCTGGTGGTAGGCGATGTCGCCCAGCAGCGCCGCCTCGTGGCACAGCGGCAGCAGCCCGCGCCGGGTGGAGGACACAGCGAGTGCGGCGGGAGCGCGCACGTGCAGCACGCAGCGCACGTCGGGGCGCGACGCGAGCACGGACGCGTGCAGCGAGAAACCTAGACGACATACACGGGTTAAAACATTCCAATTTACTCACTAGGGCCCTGTTTACAGACTATTTTGTTCACTATGCCCCTGTTGACAAACTATTTTGTTCACTAGGCCCCTGTTGATAGACTATTTTATTCACCAGGCCACTGTTCACAGACTAATGTGTTCACTAGGCCCCTGTTGACAGATTAATTTGTTCACTAGGCCCCTGTTGATAGACTATTTTATTCACCAGGCCACTGTTCACAGACTAATGTGTTCACTAGGCCCCTGTTGACAGATTAATTTGTTCACTAGGCCCCTGTTGACAAACTAATTTGTTCACTAGGCCCCTGTTGACAAACTTATGTGTTTACTAGGCCCCAGTTGACAGACTTATTGGTTCACTAGGCCCCTGATGGCAGACTAATTAATTCACTAGGCTTCTGATGACAGCTCTCTAAATAGACTAATTTGTTCACTAAGCCTCTGCTGACAACGGTATAAATAGACTGATTTGTTCACTAGGCCTCTGTTCTGTTTACGGCTCTTTAAATAGACTAATTAACAACAGAATAATTATGAACCTGTGTCTGAAATAAACATTATCATTCATTCATAACTACTTATAGTTGCTTACCTTCTACATTTACAGGGAAGTTGGTGGTGCCCTGGTCCTGGACAGCGCCCTGCATGTCCACCTTGACGAGCGAGGAGGCGGTGACCTCGTGCGGGAGCAGACCGCGTGGCGTAGTCAGCACTGACTCTATAGCCGTGTTCAGACGTGCTGTGATCTGACCGTGGTTTCCAGCTGGACAACACATATGATATTATTAGTATCGCGTATCATAGTACGGTCGAACAAGGTATTATCCTCCCGTTCGCTAATAAATCTCCAGGAGATTTATAACAATGGCTTTTTAATTGTGTCTATATTATGGCGTATGAGCTCATATGTATACATCCAGTTTCATTGCTAAAGATTACACAGATACATTTAGATACTGTTATCAAACAATACAGCGTTTGACACCTGTCGTTTATTGCCAAACGCATCAAAAAACAAAATTGCAATCAATATTATCAGTGTAGTAAAATTATAAAGACTTCTGCGTGTATACCAAATACAGTGTAACTTGGTTAAGTGGGACCTGGATAAGTGAGAAACCTCCATAACTGGAACTCATACTGAGGTCCCAACACTCAACACAACATATCTGAGACACTGGATAAGTGAAATATCTCTATTAGTGAGACAAAATAGCAGGTCCCTTGAAGTCTCACTTAACCAGGTTTGACTGTACTGTTATTCAACTGTATAAACATAAGAAGACTAGGTGTGCCACCCCGAAATGGGATTGTCGCTCCATTTAAAGTACTGGTATTCAGCCGCAAAACTGTTATACAGGAAATAAAAGGCATTTTTATTATATTCAGCTGCATCCGGTAAGACCTCAAGATGGTAGGGGAAGGCTTGGCAGACGGTGAGAATACTCACTCTGGGTCCAGCCGAACAGGTCGACGAGGCGGTAGACGGCTGCCAGCTTGCAGCGCAGGATTTTCTCCCCCTTTTCGTAGCCGACGCCCTCGATGCCTCGGATGTCGTTGATCGGGAGCACGCAAGCGGGGCCCTGGAAGAGATCACAGTAGCAATCAGACCTCTGCCGGCTTAGCAAGACCACCGAGGAAACGGGTTTTGTCGACGGAAGAATAGTCAAAATGACAGATTGTAGCAAGGTTTCATGTAAATTGTATGGAAAAATCTTTGTCTATTCTTGGTAGAATAGAGATAGAATCGCCATGCTACGGGGGCAGATGTCTAGTCAAGGAACGTATACAGAGATCATAAACAAGCAGTTAGCTATTCTTGGCCCAAATCAATAATAAACAATATTATTCGGTAAGTGTGAACCACTCGTGTTAAAACGCGAAACGATTGCCGTATATAAAAAAAAATAGGCCTATATACCTACAGATAGCGCGCGAGTTGAATGCACAGCTTAGGAATGCGGTAGTGCGTGACAGCACTACCGCATTACACTATTTACACTAGTGTGAATAGCACAGCACTACACTGCTCCCCCTCTTGACCTCAGACCCCGACTGCATTCAACTCGCGCGCTATCTGTACCTACCCGTTTTATAAGAAAACAAAAAAACCTACCCATTTCATTATTGATTCGGGGTGAGAATCATACCTTGATGAGGATTCAAATCGACAGCCTGTATATTCATTGTCATTGCCTGATTTTTTTTTCGAACGACTTCTGCTTATAGTATACTAGCGACCCGCCCCGGCTTCGCACGGGTGCAAATGGATGTTATTATACATATAAACCTTCCTCTAGAATCACTCTATCTATTTAAAAAAACCGCATCAAAATCCGTTGCGTAGTTTTAAAGATTTAAGCATACAGACAAACAAACAAACAAACAAACAGACGCGACTTTGTTTTATACTATGTATAAGGAAGGATATACCATAACATATCAATATGGCGTCGTAATTATGATTGGATTGCACTTCCGATAGTAAATAGCTGTCGGCAGATTTGATATAAATATCATCTCGAATCACAATCGAAAAACGAAAGTGCGACTCACCCGCATACTGCCGGTGTGCAGCCTACCGCCCACCATCTCCCGGATGCGCTGCAGCAGCGGCGCGTCGTTGCCCTCGTGCATCTGCTGGTCCAGTACGCGCTCCAACTCCTCGCGGAACAGCTTCGAAGACATCAGCGCCTCCACGCGCTTGCGTCGCTCCATCTCGCGGACATCCTGGAACATGGATAAGGAGGTTTTAGAAACTAGTGGCCTGGTTTAATATGGTATTCAGCTGCTTCTGGTTAGACTGGAGGCTAATCCTAATATAGTTGGGAAATGTTAGGTGGATGATGATAATGATGAAATATGGAACGATGCGTAGGCAGAGGTCTAATAGTAAACCCACATTTTGCCCGTCCCATGTAATAGGGGGCGAGCCTATTGCCATCAATCGGGCACAATTCCAGACTTCGTGGCTGCTACTGAGAAATTCCTAATAGAAAAACCGAATAACACAACACAACAACAAGCCACCAACCACTTATTTGTCACCGAAATTCGAAGACATGTGTCATCTACTCACCCGCACTGGACGGCGTGGTCGACTATAGGCTGTTCATTATGGGAACATTAATAGGCTGATTATGCTATGTTTACTGTAGCAGTCCCAGTGCATTATCGACGCAGGAACAACCAGCCGAGTTGCAGCGCGTCCCCACTACAAACCGCCATACGATACTCACAGCGTCTATGTCCGCGGGGCGTTGCTTCAGCCTCTCTTCCTCTTCTTCATTGGACAGCGCTCCCGTGCCGTTGGGCAGCGGCTCCGTGTCTGTGTCTGCCATTGTGGGCGGCACGGCGAGGACTTCTGTAACAAGAGAGAATTAACGTTAAAATGAGAACACAGGAGGTATGTCTGGCGGGGGTCACTGTCAGCGTGGGCCTGTTCAATAGGCTAGCCCGCCGTCAGTACGTCTTATGACAACAAACCGTGTCGCGTTCGTGTGCCGACACCTGCTGGGGCTGCGGGACAGTTCGAAAGAGATACCGCGACTGTGAAACACAAAGGGCTAAGAAGGAAGGGCTGGGTTTTCATCAGTACAAATCTAACAATTTCTCCCACTCTGCCCAGAGCGGGAAGGGGGTCGGGGAAAATAACGTTCTTTATCTTTATAAAAAGAAGGCTTCATACAGCAGTGGAACAGTTCCAGGCTAAAATCATGACTAAAGAAACCTAACGTAGCCAAAAAAATACCTAATGACGTAATTTAAAAGTCAAAACGCATCGCTCGACCCGAATACAATATGATGTCTACGTCCAAATTGGTTCTGCATTAGTCATTGTACTATACCTATGTAAGTATGTGTGTATATAAGTATGTTTATCAGTTGTCTAGTACCCATAACACAAGCTCTGCTTAGCTTGGGACTAGATGGCGTTGTGTGATAGTTGTGGAATATTATTATTATTATTATAAGTAATGGCTATTGAGACCAAATGGAGGAACCACTTAGTCAGGCGGACTGAATGGAAAATGATAATAAGTGGCCAATAGATCGACTGTGGACAGACTGGCAAGAGCGCCAGAGGGGGGCATTTTGACATCTGCAATGCATTAATTGCAGATGAATGAGATTTCAAGTACGTGATTAGTTGTTATCTATACTAATATTATAAAGAGGTAAAGTTTGTGTATTTGTTAAATTGTAAGGGGTAATCTCGGGATCTACTGAACCGATTTTAAAAATTCTTTCACCAATAGAAAGCCACATTATTGCTGAGTGTCATAGGCTACTTTTTATCTCTGTATTCCCACGGGAACGGGATCTACGCGGGTGAAACCGCGGGACGTCCGCTAGTACATTCATAAACTGACGCCTTTTTATCCATGGGCAGAAACCGCACAACGCCACCTGCTACGATCTTTAAGAGGAAACGCGAGTGGTCTTTTCTCCATACAAACGCTCTCGCCTGTTTTCTTTTTGGTTAATGACCCTAGAGCAATGGTTTTTTACAGAATAATAAATATTAACTATTTCTATGCCCCTATGTTTTCCTTTTTGGTGATAAATTATTTTTATAAGCACTAGAACCCTCAAAAAATGCTCAAAATTGCTTGTTTAGATCGCTGTTAACAGAGTCCTAGTGTACAAATTTGACAACTATTAACGAAAAAAGAAAAAAATAGCGGCGTAGTATATAACCTCCTTATTCATTGTCTAAAATATCTTTTAAATTGGTTCAATATTGGAGGAGGAAATAGGCGAGAGCCAAACCTCGAATTCTAACTTTTTTCTATAGTTGTCCTTATCGCACGAATTTGAGGGCAGGAGGACGGAGAGAGACAGCGATAGTAGAAAGAGACAGCACTCGCATTTCCTCTTAACCCTCAACTTTCGTTGATGATCATAATCATTCTCTTACCCTTATCCCAATTCATTTGAGGTCGACGTAGAATGGCTTCTTTTCCATACTTCTGTATTTCTCGTCATCTCATGAGACATCTCCTTTCTTGCCATATCATTCTTCACACAGTTCATTCATCGTTTCTTTGATATTTCTCTTTTGTTGTATCTTTTACTATTTTTTTAGTTTTTTAGTACTAGTTACTCAAACGGGTACGCATCGTCTCATCATCAGCCTGCATGTAGCCACCTCCGCTGCGAAACTCAAAGGGCGAAACCGCAATAGTTTCGCTGTGAGTTGTAAGTTCTATGGCGGCGAAACAGGAGCGAAATTCCCTGCTCTAACGTACAAAACTGACTATGATGTTGTCTCTTTCTAACACGATTTCGCTTATTTGCTCAGGAGCCGTCTACATCTCCGTCCGTTGACCGTAGTACTGTTGTACAGCGAAACTCGCGCAGCGGTTTCGCAGCGGAGGTGTGCATGTTCCCAACGCACACACACATTTCCAACAACACTTTGCCCGACCCGGGAATCGATCCCAGGACCTCATGCTCAGCAGTAGCGCTTGCGACCACTGCACCAACAAGGCAGTCTGTATGTATATGACGGCTATTACATGTAAATACTCCGTAATGTTGATATTTAAAACACGGTTGGTCTAGATTGAGAGGAAATTGAGTGAATAGCTTCGTCCTATTGTTATTGCAATTTGAATGTAGTAGACGATGCGTGTCAAGACGGTGAAGGAAAACATCGTGAGGAAACCGGCTTGTGTTAGAACCAAAAAATTCGGCGACATGTGACATCTGCCAATCCGCACTGGACCCGCGTGGTGGATTATAGCCCATCCCTCTCCTAGAGAGGAGGCCTGAGTCCCGCACGTGGGAACATTATAGCCGGATGATGATGATGATTGTAACTTAACCATAGGATGATATAGCAAGTTGCTGAGTTGTGTTTGGCGGCCATTTAACTCGCTAAAATGACTTCAGCCTTAGTAGGCGTAAGTTTTTTGTATAGCCACGCTCAAGGACGTCTGTACCCTATAATTATGAAGTATTATAATCATGGTCATGATACCTTTACCGAGTACAATAATAGTTTCCGTACATCAACTATGTGGAGATGTATGAAGTTGGGGCCCACTAGGGCCAGTGAATTTGTTCGAAAGAGTTACCGCGGCTCTGGTGGTGGAGAAGGAGCACGGATGGGTTTTAGTCAGTTCGAGTCTGACACTCCCTTCTGATCCGCCTAGAGCGAGAGGAGTCATTTGATAAGTTTACATTGCTAAAACAAAATCTATGTTACAAGCTATATCGACAATGCTAAAAAACAAATCGTAAATAATTTGGACAGGAGGTAGCCTGAGACCCGAAGAAGTATACTTTAATTACATTTTTTCTCATTACATATGCAAAAAATTAAAAAAAAAATGCAATGCAATGCTTAGAAAAAATGTGCATCTATTTTAACACGTTCAGTACGTCTAACCAAAGATATCCAAGCAAAAGAAAACACTGAATAAAGTGATTTTATTAGGATCAAAAATAATAAATTGTCAACATTTTAGTGTATCTTCGCTAGCCGATTTTTTCTTATATAATGCGATTTTCTTATTTTTTGTTTTACCATTGTTCTTATTTTGGTGACCAAAATGATTTCTAAAACTTTGTCCATCTATTGTACTGGGACCTTTCACATCGAGTAATGAGCACCACGACTTCCCTCGTGATACCCAGCCTCGGGGCCGGCCGTGACCGCGCGTCCGATTGCGAAGCCCTGCATGCCCTACATCGCCATAGCTACAGTAATCTGCTATCGATCCTGTGTCTACCGCAGACCTAGCGGAATCTTTACTAACTGCCGTACTCAGAGATATATACCGAATACTTAAGCCGTCACTTAGTAAAGATTTGACATAAAATATGAGACCTTCACTAAAATGTCAAAATCTTTACTAAGTGATGGCTAAAGGCGACTACAGCACCGAAACTAGCGCCTCCCACACCTTATTTCTTTTATTATATTGTAAATGGCTACTTAAAAATGGCCACTTTTGGCGAAAATCAGTAATAGGGGATCGGACAAAAAAAACTAATTAGTCCGTCAGATAGATTTCCAAAAATTATTGGACACGTATTTTTTCTTTTTTCATGTAAACCTAAAATGAAGACGATACAGTGCTTCGAAAAGTCTCTCTTCTCAGCTCATCCCGCCATCTCCTTCTGGGCCTGCCGCGTTGTCGTTTCCTGCTTGTTGGTATCAACTGAGTGGTAATTTTTGCCCATTTCTCCTCCGACATGCGGCACATGCAGATGTGACCAGCCCAGTTCCATTTCAACCCAGCAGCTGTATGGCCAGCATCGGTTATTTGGGTTATACTATACTACAGGTTATTTACTAGCATGATAGTGTTTTGGATTTTTCAAATTTGATGTGATTTTAGAGTAAAAAAAATAAAATGTGGGTTGCGCATCGCTCAAGGTCGCTGGCATTTAGTGTCGCCTTAAGCAAGCCACTAGGACAATGCAGGTAGACGAAAAAAAATATTTTTCCAGGTTCCTACGGGCAGTTAAGTGCCCAAACTGGACAAATCAATGCAGCACGCGTCACCGACCGTATGACAATTGGTAGTGAAATTAAACATGTCCGCCGGCCAATGACCTCTCGGTCGTCCATGACAGGCGTTATTTGACCATAGACGTGTGCTGTGTATTAAGATTTATTGACACTTCGTGCTATGTTCGGATTTCTTTGGAAAAATGGCTGCCTCATAAACAGATATCTTTGTGATAGTGACCCGGACGGGCATAGTTTATAACCTGAATTAACACATAGGATAGTTTTTATCCTGATTGTATCTTCCCGTGGGATAATTTTCGAGTTGTAGCGGGCGAAGCCGCTGGCAACACCTAGTCAAGACATAAAATGAATTATGAAAATAAAGTTCCAATCTAAAATAAACATGAAAAAGAATATCATATTCCTTAGCACATCAATAATCCCCGTATTTTTATCAACTGACAACCCTAATCCTAACAACGCGACGAACGCCTCGCCCTTTATTACAAAAAAAAAAGTAAACAAAACGAAGTATTGGTGAAAATTTTAAATTTGGAACTGGCGGAAGCGCATTCCTCGCCCGCCAGCCGTCTATTTCGGTCGCGTCTACGGTTAGCCCTAATAAAATTCTTTCTTTTTTTATTAATAAATAAAATCCTTTTAGGGATCGGGTGTAGGTTTTTTTGTTTGGACAGCTGTTAATGCTGAGCTGTCGTTGTTATAACATGGTTTCAGCGAGTGAGACTCGTCGGGTATATTATTATGAAGGCGTTGATGTGTTACTTTGAGCTTGTTTCCATTGCGATTCGTCTACGTATAACCATTCGTTAAAGATAAAAACCTTTATTACTATTTTACAATGATTACAATACACATATTTATCAATTTTTTGTCCAATTGCCAAAGACTGGGAAAGTATGAGCTAATTTAAAACGCGACTTCATCCGCGTGGAATAAAGCCTAAAGCCTTCCTCGATAAATGGACTAAAAAATACGATTCCATTTATCGAAAAATATTGGATTCGTTTAGCCCGTCTGTTAGATAATCGAAAATATTGGATACGTGTTTTTTGTTTTATCAAATCAATAAAAAAATTACGAAAATAAAACGTGTCAAAGATCGTGAGTGGGGGCTGGTGACGTCACTTTCTGGTAAAAATGTACCAAACTGTGACGTCGCGCGACTTTTCGAAGCACTGTATCGTCTTCATTTTTTGTTTACCTACGTGAAAAAAGAAAAATAATGTGTTCAATATTTTTTGAAAATCTTTCTGACGGACGAGCTTTTGTTTATCCAATCCCCTATTCGAAGATAATATCATCCACGAGGACGACATATTGACGTCCCGTGAAATAACGAAAACAAACAAAAAGGTTTTGTTTAGTTTGTATTGAGTAGTTCGATGAGTGAATTAGTATCTGTATTTGATTGATGCCTGATGGTAATACTATTTAAAGGGGTTTAAACCTTTTAATGAGAGCTGATACTAGTCATATTTGTGTGACATGGGTTAAGGCCGCTGGAGGCAAGCTCAAATTACCTACAGGATGTAAACGGACAAATCAACGAAGCATTATGTGTACGATCGAAGACAGTTCCGCCTGATCATTTAAAAAAAAATGCGCCTAAATCGTGCCGAGGCGCTGCCACGGGCTAGCGAGCGATTCTATTTCTTGAGTGCAAGCAAAAATGAGCTTAGTGGTGATCAGGCGCATAAGACCGCCATAGTACATCAAACTAAGTCATCATCCACATCCACAAGACCACAACACGAATTCACCCACTGCTGTGTACTTATAGGCCTCTCTTTTCTGGTGCCAAACGCCACGTTCTTGTGCCAGTCTCATCCAGGTTTTTCCCTCGATGGCAACTATATCGTCTGCATCTCGCCGCCGGACGACCCACATTTCTTTTCCCCGTTCTTGGACGCCATTCGGTGACAGCCTTACTCCACCTGCCATCTCTACGCCTTGCCAGGTGTCCTGTCCAAGTCCCCATTTGAGTTCCATAACGCGCTTTCCAATATCGGTGGCCTTTGTTAACACAAACTACGTAACACAAACAAACTCAAATGAAAACTGGGAGATGACTTCTATTTTTAGGGAGAAAAGTTACGTTTTCGGTAAAACTCAAGACATTGTGCTGATGGGTGCTTTAAACAGAAGTCGTCCTTTACACAGGCCATCCATCGTTTCTCTTGTCTTCCTCTACTCTGATACTCTTCCACATTCACGAGAGCCTATTACCATTGTATACCGTGCTTCGGAAGGCACGTATAAGCCGGTGGTCCCGGCCGTCAAATGGCGGTCGTCAAACCATGTCAGAGGCCCTTGAGGCGGTTTAGAAACTCTGACACTAGGGTGTGGGGTCGTTAGACGTTAGTTTACTGCCCACACAAGAAGAAGAAGAAGACCATTGTATACCAACATCCAGTTGTTCAGAAGCCGGGGGCAAGAACACTGCCTACCACAGAACACCTTCTTCCTCAACTATTAGCGATCGACCAACATTTCGATAACGGACCACAAACGTGGAAGAGACAGAAGGTGCAGTCCACACTGTCCACATCGCAATGTTTTTTCAAACTATGAAGTTTGGTCTAGTGGTCGCAAGCGCAAAGTGTCAGTCGGGCAAAGTGTTATTGAATTTTACAATCACGAATTTCTCAGCTACATGCAAGTGCCTTTCATTCATACCTTTTGTGGCCAAACATTCTGATCCAAATATACCTTTGTGATTGGTTAGTTATACGCTCCTTCTTAGTCGCACATCTCTGGTACTAACGCAGCCAAAGGTTTTGCTTTTTTTAATAAAGTGAGGGTCACTTTGGAGTCCAAAGTGCACCTCACTTGATTTAAAAAAAAGGCAAAGTTTGGACTATCTACTTCTACGGTAACTTTCTGACTAGCATTTGGCAAATATTCCAAGATCAGGACCCATATTTGAACTAAAACCCTGCTTCCAATAATAATCCATGGGCGTCATAACAACTTTGACACCAGTATAAAAGCAGGCAATATTGCCTTATTTATTTATATAAATGTATAACCTATGCCACGCGTGTTTCTATCATAATAAGACCCGTCCTTTCAACCTATGGAACTTCTGCACCGTCCTGCATAGTTGCAGGAAGGCTAGCCGGCTCGCGCCTACGCCGGGTCATCGGCCCGTGACTCAGAGGCCCTTACTCGAGTAGGAGTAAAGTACATTTGCTTATGAAATAAGAAGTGAGGAAGTCTGAGTTGTTTACGTAATTTTTGCAACGCTAACAGTTTTTGACGGTTCAAATGCCGCTACAAGTTTTATAAAAGTTCTGCTTTGTCTTTTAGCTATTTTAAAGCTCCGTGGTACAGTCTTCTATAAGGGTAAGGGCAGATGATGATGAGATACTTTAGTAGTATTTTGTAATTATCACGCGGATCCAGGTCGCGTGGTTTAGCAAATAATCTACATAAGACCTTAATTTTTTATTGGAATGTTGAATATCATAAAGTGACTCCTCCGGCTCTGGGCAGAGCGAAAGGGAGTGTCAGACTTCTACTGACTACAAACCACCCGTGTTCCTTCTCAGCCCATTATGTCGAGGACGCGGTTTCTCTTGTAAACAACTCGCAGCCCGACGGGACCCGCATGTCAGGCCCGCAGCACCGACGGGATCTACATAGCACCTCCAGTGACGTATTTCATTTATAGCCGCGGATCTATCTAATCTGTGTAGTTCTCAAAACAGAAAGAAAGCAGAAAGAAAAATGTGTTTATTTGGTATAAACAACACCTACAAATATACAAAACAAACCACTTGACGCTGAAATTCAGCTGCTGCCAAGCACCCAGCAAGAAACATGATCTGCTCCTAACACCACTCGTATATCGTACGAGGTTCACGACCCCGTCACAATGGACAGTGTGCGGCGCTAATTAGGATAATCAGGTTAATATTTGGCTGCATGCCACCGTGACTCAGGCTGAATAGACCATTCATTCAGTCCATGTTGGCAGAACTAACTAGTGATGTTTCGCGACCTACTCTGTGTTGGAGTGAAAGATTGGATCACTAGAAGGTGTGTGTTCTTTGCGAAATACTTCATCAGACTAAAGACTTGGGCTAAAAAATAGAAGAGCCTTATTTCAGTAAACTACATGATTTGAAGTTGCACAAAGAGCCATGGAACGTTCCATGCTAGGCATAAAACTAATAGAACGAATTCCTAACGTCGAAATTCGAAAACGTACAAAGGTTTTCGACATTGAAAATCGCGCTACGGAACTCAAATAGAGTTGGGCAGGACACCTAGCAAGGCGCAGTGATGACAGGTGGACTAAGGCTGTCACCGAATGGCGTCCCAAGAACTGGTAAAAGAAGCGTGGGTCGTCCAGCGGCGAGATGGGCAGACGACATAGTTACCATCGGGGGGAAAGACCTGGCACAGGACCGTGGAGAATGGTATAAGAAAAGGGAGGCCTATACCCAGCAGTGGGTGAATTCAGGCTGTGGATGATGATCTTCTTCTTAGCGTGTCGATGGCAAATCTTCACAAAATACATTAAATAAATTTGGCCCAATATTCAGCTACGCGAACTCCACTCGCTGATGCAGTCATTAGATCGTCAAGTGTGCAGGTGTCAGGGCATGCAGCGCAAGATGGAAGGTGGGTCATTAACTGTGGAGATACGCCGCATACACACTTGAGATCTGAACCGTCCGTCAACCCCCATCTGAAGAGATTGTCTTTGCTACGGCCGACCTGGGTTCGGAGTCTATTTAGAGATTTCCAAGTCGGCCACGGCAGAGCATGTCCAGGTGGTAGGCTTTCAGACGGCTCGATAAACCTTCAGGGGGCTTATGATGATGACGTATGATGATGATGACGTATGATTGCCTCGTTGTCTAGTCACAAGCACGATTGCTGAGCATGAGGTCCAGGGCTTGATCCCCAGGTCTGGCTGCGTGTTATTGGAATCAGAAATCTCTCAGTAACAGATACGGAGTCTACATTTGTATTCAGTTGGTGGCAATAGGCTCACCTACTATTACATTGACCTTAATGTGCTTTTTTAAGCGGTGAAGAATGCCTGACGCACACCACAGCGTCCGGGGAGACGATTTGGTTATGTGGTGCTTGCACCTATTAAAAAACTGGCCAAGTGCAAGTCGGATTTGCACATAAAAGGTTCCGTACTTAGACTTCTTAAAGGTTTTCCTGTAATCTATAAGTGTTGAACTAATTTCTGTATTTTTTTCAGAATTTTGGGTTCAGTAGTTTCGGAGATAAGGGGGGGAGAATGGTCGGACAGACAGACAGACAGACACAAGAGTGATCCTATAAGGGTTCCGTTTTTTCCTTTTGAGGTACGGAACCCTAAAAACATTGCCTTGAGCTTACCGTCGCCTTGGTGGATACGCACCTAACCCTTCGGGGAATCAAAGGCGTGATTTTACGTTATGTTATAACTGAAATATTAATAGACCCACTGCTCCTACCTAATTTATCGATGCCCAAAATGAACTGGTAATGAATGATAAATAATGAGCTCTTCAATCAGGTACGGCGCTGTCCAATCAATAACCTCGCTCAATGGCGTCAGTCGGAGCTGTCAATAGTGCTGTGTGCGATGAGGTCACCTTCCATGGGCGCGTATTGATGCGTTGGGCCGGTTGGGCGAGCCCGCTATTCATGTTGCTAGGGGGTTTGGCCCCTATGTGAGTTTCGATTCTTTGTGGTGTACACTGATTGTCTGGTTAGTGGCCGCAAGCGTGACTGAGTATTGTGGTAGACACACCAGGGTAGCCCGCGAAGTTTAAATTTTCGTGTAAAGGTGAGTGTCAGGTTGTTTGTTGATTATAAAAAACTTTTTAACAAAAAATAAAACCGACTTAAAAAAACACAAAAAAGTAAAAAAAAAAACAGTTTCTGAAGTCGGTGACTTTTGTTTGTTTGATTTCATTTTTTTGCCACCGACTTCAGAAACTGTTTTTTTTTTACTTTTTTGTGTATTTTTTTGTAGTCGGTTTTATTTTTTGTTAAAAAGTTTTTATTTTTCAATTTTTAGTGGTTCACATGTTCATGGGTCATAATATGGACAATGTAGTTATTTTTTCGAGTTTTGTTGATTTTTCAAAAACCGCTTGTCCGATTTCGATAAAAAAAATATGGGACCATTTGGGAAGTACCTATACCCTTTACAACAAAAAAAGAATTTTTCAAATCGGTTACCAAGTGACGGAGTTATGCCCGAACAAACATAAAAAAAAAAAAATATAATTATATAAACATCCGAATTGAGAACCTCCTTCTTTTTTTAGAAGTCGGTTAAAAATAGGATCCAGAGAATCAAACAGAGTAATCTATGAAACAATACTCCACGCGGTGTATTCAAACGGGAGAACAATAGATGAGGTAATTTTAGGTGCTATAAAACACCTGGTTCACAATTAGTGGGAAATGGCATTTGTGTGCCCCCACTCACGATCTTTGACACGTTTTATTCTCGTAAATTTTCATTAATTTGATAAAACAAAAAACACGTATCCAATATTTTTCGATAATCTAACTCTAACAGCTAGGCGGACTAAATAGAATCATATTTTTTTTAGTCAGTCAACTACCTTAAGTCTAGCCTTATTACGCCATCACCAAATGTACCAAACTATGACGTCGCGCGACTTTTCGAAGCACTGTATCGTCTTCATTTATTGTTTACGCGCAAAAAGAAAAAATACGTGTTCAATATTTTTTGGTAATCTATCTGACGGACTACTTAGTTTTTTTTTTGTTAACTTACCCTATTACATACACGTGATAAACTATCATATAAACAAGGTCCAATAACAATAGTTTTCAGCTATAAATAACGAATGACACACGTTTCCCAAGGGTGGGGGGTGCAGTGACCTCACATCGACCGACCTTCGTAATGGAGGGTAGTTCGACACGTGACGTCATCAACTTTTGGGGAGCGCTTCTTGGAAATTTCTGCCGTTTCTTTGTGTTTGAATTTATTGAGGTTTTTACTTGGAAGGGACTTGGTAACAAAGGATTTATAAAACACTAGCTCATACCCGCTCAGACACGAAAAAAACACGAAAAACTCAGATACGAATCCGAACAAAAAAAAATCGCAATACGAAACTAACTGCCGTACTCAAAGAGCTTTAATGAATACTTAGGCCATCACTTAGGTCTTGACAGTTTTGTCATACAAAGGCTTAAGTAATCATAAAATATCTCTGAGTATCGCAGTAAGTCTATGCGTGTTACGCAGTATTGATTACTGACGACTTTACAATTGGCGCCCGACACGGGACCTGATTGAAGCTGACGGTAACATTAATTTCGTAATAAAAACTTTTAAAAATTAAATGAATCCGACCTAATAAGATTCGCAATACGACACTAAGTCTATGCGTGTTACGCAGCATTGATTACGGTCGACTACACTATTGGTGCCCGACACGGGACCCGATTGAAGCTGACGGTAACATTAATTTCGTAATAAAAACTTTTAAAAATTAAATGAATCCGACCTAATAAGATTCGCAATACGACACTAAGTCTATGCGTGTTACGCAGTATTGATTACGGTCGACTACACTATTGGCGCCCGACACGGGACCCGATTGAAGCTGACGGTAACATTAATTTCGTAATAAAAACTTTTAAAAATTAAATGAATCCGACCTAATAAGATTCGCAATACGACACTAAGTCTATGCGTGTTACGCAGTATTGATTACGGTCGACTACACTATTGGTGCCCGACACGGGACCTGATTGAAGCTGACGGTAACATTAATTTCGTAATAAAAACTTTTAAAAATGTAATGAATCCGACCTAATAAGATTCGCAATACGACACTAAGTATATGCGTGTTACGCAGTATTGATTACGGTCGACTATAGTATTGGCGCCCGACACGGGACCTGATTGAGTCACGTTATCATCGTTAAAATTCTACAACTAAAATAAATTATTTTAGTTGGAGGTAATACACCAATAACACGCCGGCAATCCCAGCATTGGGAACATTACAGACTGATGATTACATAATGTATTTTTTGGATTCTGGGACACTGCAATGGACAAAACACTTGTTTATACCTGTTTATTATTGTCCATTACCAAAAGTTCTATCGATGTAACGCTCTAATTATGTGGTTGCAGTAAGGACAAGTCCAATTTAATTGTGTGTAAGTATTGTCAAAAGCAAAATTATGTAAAGTGTTGTAGTCAGTAGTCCTGGACCCTGATTCCACTAACTCAACAAAACGTGTTTCGAAAGCGTGTTTTTGACAGATTTCGCATCACAAATCCAGTTGCACAAATGTGGCAGTTGAGTATAATAATTATATTAAAATACTTTTTCACTTCTCATGCTCTGAAAGTGCTTATTTGTGCAGGATATAGGCTGCACAAAATCGAATTTTGTGCACAAGGGCATTAACGTATCTACTCATAAATGTATCTTTATTAAGGCAAAGAAAATGAGACATACAGCCAAACACAATAAG
The DNA here is from genome assembly GCA_949316265.1 of Diarsia mendica. Classification (NCBI taxonomy): domain Eukaryota; kingdom Metazoa; phylum Arthropoda; class Insecta; order Lepidoptera; family Noctuidae; genus Diarsia; species Diarsia mendica. Next base: position 12,737,792 of record OX438914.1, on the reverse strand, counting down.
AAGTTCATAGATAGAATTTGTTATTTTATAGTATTTACTTTAATTTATTTGCCTTATGTGTTTTTTAAGACTTAAAAGATATGAGAATTTAAATTCAAGTACGGTAAGTTATTTAATTAATTAATGAAAATTATTGTTACAAAATTAATTTAATAGTAGGCTGTATAGGTCTGCAAGTGCAAGCCTAATATCAATTTCGTAAGATTAAAAAAAAAAAAACAATTTCCTTCAGTATTCAAAACTGTACAAACTTACTTTGAATTTTAATTTATGAAATATGTTATACCTACCCTACTACTGTTTTATTTCCTCGCATTCGAAGTGAAAAGCAGAGTTTATAACTCGTTCACAAAACCATTTTTATCCTCGACATTACTATCAGCCCTCGCCTTCGGCTGCGGGCTGCTAAAAGTCTCGGATAAAAATGGTTCGTTTTGTGCACTTGTTGTAAAATCTACTATTGATTGACAAAGAAGAAAGCTACGACAAACATAGGAGGGCTCGTTGCGGGCGTACGACGACGGCGAGGCGTGCGTGTTGTATTGATTTCCCGCGCAGGCCAGTGGCGCCCGACTGGGACCCGGGGTTTTACTACTATTTGCGTTCTTTTGTTCCTACGCTATTTAGTATAGATGGCGGTTCTAATTGGATTATGTTGGTCTGGTGTAGAGTTCAATCACATTGGAATCATTGTAAGAACATCGGTTGGGTGGCAGCAAAATAATGCTACGTGCTATGAGCTTTTTAATACTGAATTGATATGATGGATTAATACTAAGAACCTGGACATTTTCGAATCGGATACCCAGTGATTAGCCTTAATTTCAGTCTGAAATCACCCACTGCTAAGCAAATACCCCAAAAACTTGAGCTATTTCTGTCTAATTTCCAGGATTAAAAAAATAAAAGTACGTCATTTACAACGCGATCCATCACTATATCAATCTACCACAATTCGACCTACACCCATAAAAAAACCTCAATCCCACTTTTAATCTCAAAAAGCGGGTAGTACAACAAAACAAAGGCTTTGTCAGATACGGATACGGCACGTTCACCCCAATTCGTTGCGCAGGGATATAGGTCAGTTATGTACGCAGTGTCTACGTGAGGTCGTGAGAGTAGATGTACTTTTGTGTAACTACCCTCCCAAGTAAGTACTTTTGGTGACGACTTATTTTTGCGAAGGTAGCGTCTTTAGCTAGCTGAGAGTATTGCCATGGCATGGATATGGGATGCGTAGGAATATCTTGTATGCAAGATAAAAGGCTGTGTAACTACCCTCCCAAGTAAGTACTTATGGTGACGACTTATTTTTGCGAAAGTAGCGTCTTTAGCTAGCTGAGTAGTGTTGTCATGGCATGGATATGGGATGCGTAGGAATATCTTGTATGCAAGATAAAAGGTTGTGTAACTACCCTCCCAAGTAAGTACTTTTGGTGACGACTTATTTTTGCGAAAGTAGCGTCTTTAGCTAGCTGAGTAGTATTGTCATGGCATGGATATGGGATGCGTAGGAATATCTTGTATGCAAGATAAAAGGTTGTGTAACTACCCTCCCAAGTAAGTACTTTTGGTGACGACTTATTTTTGCGAAAGTAGCGTCTTTAGCTAGCTGAGTAGTGTTGTCATGGCATGGATATGGGATGCGTAGGAATATCTTGTATGTAAGATAAAAGGTTGTGTAACTACCCTCCCAAGTAAGTACTTTTGGTGACGACTTATTTTTGCGAAAGTAGCGTCTTTAGCTAGCTGAGTAGTATTTACATGGCAAGGATATGGGATAGGTAGGAATAAGATATGTGTGTAAGAAAAAAGATATAGGTAAAGAGTTATAAGAATAGAAGAAGACCAAATAAAAGATGAATGGTTGTGAAAGCGGAAATATCAGGGAAATATTCATCCTTTACGCTGTGTATTTCTTTTGTAATAAGACCGGACCTACGGCAACTATTGTACTTTCTCAAGTAATTTTGCATTGTGACTGGACTGTAGCTTTCATATTTTTAGTTTTTGAAATTCAAAAGTGCCTGTAAAGGTCTAATTGAAATAAATGCTGAGTGTGATTTACGATTGACATAATATTCGCCCCGTACTCGTACAGAATTAATTTAAAGCATAAATTGGCAAAAACATCACAGTTAATTAAGAACCAACCGCAAACATCACAATAGCATCATTCTCAGGCTCGAATCAACCCACTGCTAGATCTCTCCTTTCTACTGTCATCATCATCATCATCAACAGCCTGAATTCACCCACTGCTGGATATAGGCCTCTTTTCTAGTGCCTTTCTACGCGGTATTGTGCAAGCCTCATTCAGGTTTTTTCCCTCGAAGGTTAAATATACAACCCACATTTCTTTTGCCAGTTCTTGAACGCCATTCAGTGACAGTCTTAGTCTACCTGTCATACTTATGAGTCTTATGACACTATACAATATAAGTTTATAGTCATTGCATGCTAGGATGTCGTAATACGGGCGCTTCCGGTGAACGCCTCAAACAGGGTGGGCTGGGGTAGTTGAGCCGCGGCGATGTCACGCGAAATATTATGCTGATTGTGTTGTGGCTTACTCCCGAACCTCGTTTTAGGTCAAGCTTCCGTTACCTCTCAATCACGCATGTAATCCCCGGAGCTTTAGACAGAGGTCTTCCGTAATGGGATACCCATATTTTGGTAGTTACGTATTTAAGACCTATGTATCAGGAAGCGAATGTTTTGACATGAACATCATCATCATCATTTCAGCCAAAAGACATCCACTGCTGGACATAGGCCTCCCCCAGGCGTCGCCACATTGACCGGTCCCGTGCGTCTCTCATCCAGCGGGTTCCTGCAACCTTGACCAGGTCATCGGTCCACCTAGGACATGAACATATGGGGTACAAACTCAAACTTTGTACGCCTACTAAGAAATGACGACACGGTTGGCGCGGTGGCTCAAGCAATGGACTGCTGCGCTGCGTGTCGCGGGTTAGATCCCCGCACGTATTAAATATTTGTATGGCCGGCAGATAGTTGTTCCGGGTCTAGGTATTTGTGTATTGCACTTACGATACAGGAGAAATTACTAGTGTGAGGCAATATTTAAAATTAAAAAAGCCTGGCGGAATACCGAATGACACTGTCAGCCTCAGGAATCGAACAATGCTCAATAATCCCACTTGCTTGCGTCAACTAGACCAACCTTCGTATAAAATGGTTAGTTTTACTCATTTATTTCAAGGTTGCCACACTACACACTAGTCGCACAATGCAAAATGAACAAGTGAGTGATCAAATAAAACTGAATGAAGCTATATGGAGGAGCTCGTGGCTTAATAATACCTAGGTTGGTCTGTGGAGGGGTGACCACCGAGTTTCCTCCGTGCCTCGGAAAGCACGTTAAGAGGAAACGCGAGTGGTCTTTTCTCCATACAAACGCTCTCGCCTGTTTTCTTTTTGGTTAATGACCCTAGAGCAATGGTTTTTTACAGAATAATAAATATTAACTATTTCTATGCCCCTATGTTTTCCTTTTTGGTGATAAATTATTTTTATAAGCACTAGAACCCTCAAAAAATGCTCAAAATTGCTTGTTTAGATCGCTGTTAACAGAGTCCTAGTGTACAAATTTGACAACTATTAACGAAAAAAGAAAAACATAGCGGCGTAGTATATAACCTCCTTATTCATTGTCTAAAATATCTTTTAAATTGGTTCAATATTGGAGGAGGAAATAGGCGAGAGCCAAACCTCGAATTCTAACTTTTTTCTATAGTTGTCCTTATCGCACGAATTTGAGGGCAGGAGGACGGAGAGAGACAGCGATAGTAGAAAGAGACAGCACTCGCATTTCCTCTTAAGAGGAAATGCGAGTGCTGTCTCTCTCCGTCCTCCTGCCCTCAAATTCGTGCCATAAGGACAACTGCAGATCCGACTCAAAAGCTTAAGTAAAAAGTAAAAATTCGAGGTTTGGCTCTCGCCTATTTCCTCCTCCAATACTGCACCAATTTAAAAGATATTTTAGACAATGAATAAGGAGGATATATACTACGCTGCTATGTTTTTCTTTTTTCGTTAATAGTTGTCAAATTTGTACACTAAGACTCTGTTAACAGCGATCTAAACAAGCAATTTTGAGCATTTTTTGAGGGCTCTGGTGCTTATAAAAATAATTTATCACCAAAAAGCAAAACATAGGGGCATAAAAATAGTTAATATTTATTATTCTGTAAAAAATCATTGCTCTGGGCCCAGGGTCATTAACCAAAAAGAAAACAGGCGAGAGCGTTTGTATGGAGAAAAGACCACTCGCATTTCCTCTTAAGGTTGATGTTCCAGGGTAGCCCGCGAAATTCAAATTTTCTTAAGTGTTTTGCAATTTGCAGGCCAGTGATAGGTTGTATGTTTGAATTCCGCGGGCTGGTTGGAGGATTCACCTTAAGCCCTTGGTCTCGGCTGCCATCCATAGATGAAGTTTCATTTGAAGTTATTATCTCCTCACTATTTCTGATACAACTCGAATAAACGAAACTACCCACATTATCTGCACCTCGTAAACCCACATATTCGCAGTAATGTAGAAAGGTAATTTGAATTTTATGACGCATATTTTACGAGCGAGATTTGCGTGGCGGCGCGTCAGATCGATACAATTTATTGCGCTTGCTCTGCCTGAGAATTTGTGGTATTTTACGACGTGGAGTACTTTGTCCTGAGGTCAGGCAGATGTGGTTCCCGTCGGGGCTGTGGATTGTCGAAAGGATAACGCGGCTCCGACACAAGGGCGAAGAAGGAACATGGGTTTGGTTTTTAGTCAGTAGAAGTCTGACACTCCCCTTTGCTCTGCCCAAGAGCGGGGGGGGGGGGGGGGGGTTATTCGATGATTTTCCACCCACCAAAAAAAAAAAAAAAAGGCAGATGTGGTTCTATTTGGAGTAGTTTGTCCTGAGGTAGGTTTATCCAGATTGGTAGGATATAATTAGACCCTTGTCATCGTCTGCCTGCCTATTTCCAACTATATTGTAGTCCAGCGTGATGCAGCTACCAGAACAGTATTTTACTGACCCCCACAATACAGTTAGTACTGAATAATACGATACCCTTTGGTAAAACTTGTTTGTCAGACTTTAGACCACCTGTAACGACTGCCAAAGATCTATACCGGGACCAAAATTGTTAACGTGCTTTCCGAGGCACGGAGGAAACTCGGTATTTAATGGGCGGTCACCCATCCACAGACCAACATAGGCAAGCGTGGCTTAACCTAAACATCAACCCGAGTGGCAGTTATTTCTTGTAATTCAAAGCCTGACACTCAATCATCAATGGATATCTACGTAAAATGTCTTTGAGCGGCCATATGCGTTACGTAATGATCATAAATAACACATGGGCTCACATAAACGTAGATATAAGCCGCCATCTTTGCACGCGTAAATACTATTACTAGTTTCAATTAACGAGGCATATCGTCACAGAGTAGTCAGATAATGGAGAGTTTACAAGCCCGCCACACTATTCCCAAACCACTGTAACTCCTGTTAGCCAGAATCAACAGTGGCGACCACAAGAAAAGCGTCGAGACAATGAAGCTCGACGAAGTCCCAGAGAAACGATTTTAACTGTCTTGGATCCCGCAACGAAATTTATCAGAAAATAATAGCGGAGGAGTAGGAAAAACATAATTTCCACTTCCCTCCATATCAGCAGGAGACAGAACAGAACAAGGCCAATAGGCACACAGGGGCGTATACAAGTACAAGTGCAAGATTGTGTACCATGGAGTTTCTTGCCGGTTCTTCTCCTTGGGAAATGACTAACCCGAACCGTGCACCTTTTGTCGATGTTTTATAAGTGCCCGTGTAGGCCTATGTGAAATAAAATGTTTTGATTTTGATTAGTCAGTAGCCATCACGGAGTCTGCATTTGAGTTCATCTACATAGGACAAAGAATAATAATGCGATATGTGGGTGTACTTACTATAAGTAAGGTATGGACTACACTTTTCCGAAAAACCACACCAGTGGGTAGAGCGTCTCGTCTTGGCGTTGTCAGTCACATCAGACTTGTTTCCATCCTATAGTGTGAGTCGTCATCATCATCCGCCGATAACGTGCCCTCTGCTGGGAAGCAGGCCTCCTCACTACGAAAGGGCTATATGGGCTCAGTGCGGATTGGTAGATGTCACAAGTCTTCAAATTGTTGGTTCTAGGAAATGCCGGTTTCCTCACGATGTTTTTAGGGTCCCGTACCCAAAGGATAAAAACAGGACCCTTTTACTAAGACTTCGCTGTCTGTCCGTCCGTCTGTCTGTCTGTCACCACGCTGTATCTCAAGAACCGATTATTATGGAATACGGAACCCTTCCCGGGTCCAACTCGCACTTTTCCGATTTTTTCTTTATGAGAGGTACGTGTGAACACTCCATTGATTAGTCCGTGCTAGATCAATGGTGTCAGATCACGTTGCGCTTCGCCGATGTATCGTTACACAATAGATGCTCTAATATTATAACGCCCGGTTTCTGAAACGTACGTCAAATAATCAGTTAGTTAACAGATTGTCAAAATTAACAATCTGTTAAACAACTACGGGTTTCTGAAAAGCCATTTACCGTAAAATTAGCGAATCAACTGTTAACAGGTGATTTATTTTTTTGTCTGGCCACCCTTGCTAAAATCAGTCAACTTCATTCGCTCATTTATGTTTTGTTTCTGTCTAGCGCATAGCTTTGTCTCTACCTTTTGACACCATGTCAAATTCAACTGTATAGGTTATAACAACAAACAGACCACATTATCAGAGAACAATAAACACGAAAATATTTTAGATAAAATAGATAAAAAATCACACTCTCCAAATTAATTTACTCGCGTAACCCCATAGACAGACAGGGGAAGCGTCTCTTTAATACTCCAAAACACCTTTCTATAGGGTTTCTTGTTGCAATTTGTGCATGATTATATGCTTCTTCACCCGCTGTTCCTGGCTGTATAAATGGGGTCAACAGGTATTTACGACATGGGTAACCACTGTCTCCCAGTAAGACATTGTTGCCATACACTCCCATCTCAAAATCAGCACAGATGTGCGAATCATTGAAAATGGTGGTATCATGTACAGATCCCGGCCACCTACATATTATGTCCATGACATATAATTCTGCATCACAAACCGCCTGAACATTTAGTGGAAAATAACCTTTTCTATTGCGGAACAGTTCTGCAGATGGCCCGTCAGGAGACTGAATTTTTATATGTGTACAGTCAACAGCTCCAATCACACTGGGAAACCCACTGATGGCATAAAATCCATTCCGGACCCTAGCCTGTTTTGCACTAGTTAGTGGCATTTTTATAAATTGGGGCCTTAATTTAGCAATTTCAGTCGACACCTTCTTAATTATGCGGCAAGCTGTTGATTTATGTAGGTACTATAACATTATCTGCCACAGATATTTGGAATCCTCCAGAGGCATAAAAATTAATAGCCAACAAAACTTGCTCCGCGGCGCTGATGGCGTGATTACGCTGGGTCATGGGTTCCAGGTGCATCTGCGACTCCATCAATTCAAAGAAAACAGGTTTTGAAATTCTGTATCGATCCTTAAATTCTTTATCATTGTAATGGTTTACTGGGTGCATTCGCTCTCGAAACAGGCGAGTTTGCACCAGATCTTCCTCTTCACTAGATAAGGATATATCATCATCAGATAAATCAGACAACATTTTTATTGGGCACCTGTTAAAATTCACTGAAATATTGAAGTAATAAGTACCTATAATTTGATTTGACACTCTGTTAATTGATCGATTTTCGCTAATTAACTGTCGATTAATAACTAGACATTGACGCGAAGTTAACATGAGAAAAAGCCTTCCGGAAACCGAAAATTACCATAATTCGAGATTTGACACTTGCAATGACAAATCACTGACAAACTGTCACTTTGGTTCATTCAGAAACCCAAACTGCGTTTAACTATAGATTAACAACTTATTACGTAATTTTTTCGATGACGCGCGTTTCAGAAACCGGCTGTAAGACTCGCATACCAAGCAACGGTGCGTTTACCATGTTTTATTTAGCGCATTCTTTTGACGTGCAGTGTGAATGATGATGCCTTGTTTAGCAGATAGACACAGTCATCTGTCTGTAATGTAGATAGCGGTACTAAACATAATATAAATTAACACCTGTAATCCACAACGGGCAAGGCAGAGTTGTACCCAATAGTACACCACCAAGTCTCGTGTACTATGTACGGTCAGCATCAGAAGTATATTAATTAACATTACTCAAAGTTTCGAAGCAGTTTTTTAATAAAAACTTGTTAGATATTACTCGTTACTACATGTTATTGGAGTGTAAGGACTATTTTAATTTAACAAATAATCTTCTGAAACATTAAAAATAATAGCTAGAGTCCTGTACAGTCGAACAAGCTAATAAGTATACAACTTTATACTTCTAGTACACTGAAAATATTGTATGCAATTTTGTTTAATAAAGTGTTTCGCACTAAGCAACTGATGCCAAACGCTGTATCGTTTGACATCAGTCTCTAAATTTATCTGTATAGTGGATAATAATCTTAAAAGTCAATACAAGTTAGCTGCCTGTATACTTATTAGCTTGTTCGACTGTACATAATATAATTAAAATTCTGAAATGTTCAGCTATTTCTGATGCTGACCGTACTAGGGGCTAGCATTTTTTTTTTTATTTGTAATCATTACAAATAAAAAAAAATGCTAGCCAAGATTGAGGTCAAGAGTAAGCCCATTACAATGTTATGGGCTTACTCTTGACCTCAATCTTGCCCTAAGGGCAGAGATGAGGGGAATTTTCACCAAACCGAAAAAAAGGGCAGAGATGAGGTCGACGATAGAAAGAGCTTACCCAGAAGAAGCCTATTTACTCGCGACTTAAATAGATTGGGGTTCTATGAACTCGGGAAAACCGACGCAGGCAAAGAGTTTCACTTTCTTTGGAACCTTGGAACCATCAAACGGGCACAAATCCAGACTCCGTGGCTGCTGTGAACGCGAAAGTTTGTATGTATGGATGGATGTTTGGTACTCTTTCTCGTCAAAAATACTGAACGGATATGGATAAAATTTGGTACACAGATAGTTTATAACCTGGATTAACAGTATTAACACATAGTTTTTACCCCGATTTTATCTTTCCGTGGGATCATTTTCGAGTTGTAGCCGGTGAAGTCGCTGGCAACAGTTAGTAAGAAATAAAAGAAAAAGTTAAAAAGTTCACGCGTAATTTTTAACAAAAAAAAACGTCACATCTTAGTCAGCTCAGTCCAAAAACGAAAGCTATGACCACAGTCCAATCACAAAAGTGGGTCAGCCAACAAAAGTGCAACTTAGCCGCGTTAGTTTAAAACAAAAGACGTAATGATACTATCTTATTTTCTCAGACTAGCTTGATGAATGGGCCGTGAGAAGGTGGAGTAAGATGGAGGCGACTGCGAGTTTACATAAATATTGGTTGGATAGAAAAATATTGGGCGGGCTACCAAGGTTGTTTAACCTCCTGACTGAATTTGTCCTACCCACAGAACATAAAAAACAAAAAAAAACTTGTCAGTTAAATATTCACGTCGCGAAAAATAAAAACACGTAGTGATATCTAGTGAAGATTGATTTTCATGTTAAAAAATATTTGACAGCTCAATGGCAGGTTAGTTGTTCTGAAATGGCTTCTAGATGGAGACATACCGGAGTACACTTTGGCAAGGGTAATTTCAATCTCCTAGAATCTTATAAAAATGTCGCTATTGCTATCAATAGCTATGCAAATTACGTTTACGAATAGTAGATTTAGTCTGATTTATCGATATTCACTAGGATTTCACCATTATTTTATAATAATAATAATAAATTTATTTGTCAGAATATTGTTGCTATAGGTGTTACACATAATTTGATGTCCATAATATTCTGCTGTTTCCAGCGTACAAATATTTTAAAGAATATGACTATTGGTAATGAATTTATGATAAAGAATTAAAATTAACATTTAAAATTTAACATCAAAATTTACATACAATATAATTAATACAAATGAACCATAAATTGTCAAGAATAAGGAATTCGTTAACTACTATCAAATTATAATGACAAGAATGATTAAATGTCAGGATTATTAATTACAATGTCAAGAACTACTAATTACAATGTCAAGAATTATTAAATACAATGTCAGTATTATTAATTATAATGTCAAGAATTATTAAATACAATGTCAGGATTATTAATTACAATGTCAGGATTATTAATTACAATGTCAAGAATTATTAAATACAATGTCAGTATTATTAAATAAAATGAACAAAATATTAAAGATTACAATTCAATGTCCTAGAGTTGAAATTATATTTAATCAGGAGGCAAGTCGTCGTCTAATTTAAATTTTGAATCAAATTTTTCATTTAAAAACTCATTCGTTGAGTAGTAACACTTTTGAATTAGAAAGTTAAATAGTTTATTTTTAAATGTTGTGATGTCAAGACTTTTAAAAACATTAGGTAATTTGTTAAAAATTTGAATGGCCATACAGTAAACATTGTTCGAAAATAGTTTGATTCTTTGTGGGGGTACACATAATTTATGGATATCTCGACTTTTCCTTATTACAACATCATTGCGTACTTGAAATAACGCTAAGTTTTTACGTACAAAGATACAGAGTTCGAATATATATAAAGATGGGAGTGGTAGTATTCTTAATTTTTTAAATATAGGGACACAGCTTTGTAATGGTTGGGCTTTAGTCATTGATCGAATACATTTCTTTTGGGCTCGAAATGCATTAATAGTATCAGTGGAATTTCCCCATATAATGATGCCGTAGCGGAGAACTGATGCTACGTAACCATGATAAGCACTAAGTGCTGCATTGATACCCGCCACGCGAGTAATTCGGTTTAAAACGAATACAAATCTTTGCAGCTTAGTACATAATTTGTCAATGTGTACTTTCCAGTTGCAATATTTATCCAATGTTATTCCCAAAAAAGTAGCACTTTCAACCTCTTCTACGGCGTTATTTGCATATCTAATTTCTAATTGTTGACGTTTGCTATTGTAAGTTTGGAACTGTATAAGCTTGGTTTTACTAATATTAACATGTAGATTGTTGTCTTCTAGCCATTCTATTATTTTGTTTAATGTGTAGTTAATCTCTTTTTCGTATTTCGTGATATTGTCATCGGTAAGTTCAATACTAAGAGTTGTATCGTCGGCGTACAGAATGCAAGAATGTGGGGTTACGTTGGGTAAGTCATTGATATAGAGCAAAAACAAAAAGGGACCCAATATACTGCCCTGGGGAACACCACATGAGTTTTGACGATAAGCTGATCTATGTGTTTTATTTTCTGATACAGTATGCCTTGATATTTCTACGCATTGTTGTCGATTATTTAGATAAGATTCTATCCACTGTAATGCGTTTCCCCTAATACCATAGCGATTAAGTTTGAAGAGAAGCAGTTTGTGATCAACGAAGTCAAATGCTTTTGACATGTCTAGAAATACCGATGCTATTGGTCTTTTCTTATTCAGACTAGAAGTAATCATTTTCACAAGAGAGAAACATGCAAGAGTTGTTGATTTATTTTTTCTGAAACCGAACTGTTCCTCTTTTAAGATTGAGTGTTTTAATATAAAAGAGTGCAGTTTATCGTACATGATTCTTTCAAAAATCTTAGAAATTACGGGTATTAGAGTAATCGGTCGATAGTTATTCATGTCATTTTTATCTCCTTTTTTGTATAAAGGTTTGACTATCGAAAATTTTAGTCTAGCGGGGAATATGCCTTGAAATAAGGAGAGATTAATAATGTGAGCTAGCGGATACGATATATATTTAGAGCAACGTTTAAGAATTTTCGTATTGATATCGTCATACCCGGTTGAGTTTGTTGAGTTCAAAGAATTAATAATTTTACACACAGTATCTTCATCAGTTGGAGTCAAGAAAATGGTATTTGATATGTCAGCGATGGTATGTTTGTAGTCAATGTGTTTTTGAGGGTCAGGTAAATTAGGCTTGTTTGTCATGTTTATAAAAAAGTCATTAAATTTATTGGCAATTATATCGGCATTAGTGTATGTGCACTGATCATCTATGATAGACGTAATTTCAGAGTTGTTATCGCTATCTGCACTATTCTTTTTAATAATGTCCCAGGCGGCTTTACATTTATTGTTTGATTGAAGGATATAGCGAGTATTATCAATTTTTTGAGCATGTAATATACATCGTCTCAGTATTCTTGAATAATTTTGGTAGGTCTTTAGGTTTCGATTTTTATTAGAGTTTAATAGTCTATGTTTTAGGTACATGCTTCGTTTCTTGACACAACATCTTTTTATTCCTTTTGTTATCCATTTACTTTTTGGCGGTTTGTTGGTAATTTTTACTTTGAGAATGGGGAAACAGAGATTATAAAAAAGGGACAGTGTGTCATGAAAGTGATTGAATGCTATGTCAGTATCATCCAACTCGTATATTTCCGAAAAGGAAAGAGATGATATGCATGAAATAAACTTGTCTATATTTTGTTGACTCAAATCTCTTCTTTTTTGAAACCAAAATTGTTTTTTGCATTTCGCAGCATCTACAGACGATTGGAAACAAATAGACTGACCGGTCTCATGGTCAGATAATGCAAGGGAATTTTGTTGTCATTGAAGATCAAAGTTTTATGTCCTGTATTTAGGAACCTTGCAGAGTACTACTGCTCAAATAACTGTTCGTATGTCCTCTGTGAAGGTACTTGTCAGTGAATTATGTAAATAATTTTTTTATTTACAATATGTTTTGACCTGTTCTGATGCGTAAATCTTAGTATTTCTGACGAAATGTGATTTCATTTAGTCAGCGATGAAGACTACCAAAACCCCCTTATTGTAAACCCTCCCAGGATTCACAAAAGCATAGATGGCATGAATCCAGTGATTATTCAATTGATCGCCAGTTTCATCAACTTGTTCTGTAATACGACGGACTTCTGGCTTTGGTTTACGGCCAGGAAGATCTACTCGTCGTCCTCGAAGGCCAGCTTAGCCAGATCGCACACAAACACCATCTCCACATGACATTGTGAATTTATAAAGTGGACATATTAATTCTCATGTAACTAAACTTCATGAACCAACATACATGCCAAATTTCGATCATGGATGAATATCTGAACAGTTTTTTGAACGTTATAGAGATGACCAAATACATACGCGAATGGTTGAATGTACAAACAGAACAATGTACATCTCCAAGGTAGATTCTCTTGGTCTTACAGTTGAGGAAATGAAAAATTGTATTGAAGTGGCGGAAGTACGGAAGCACTTGCACCAGATCACCACTTCTTTTCTAACGTTGTTTCACTACCATCCAATCGTATGATCAAATATTGAGCAATGGGTTTCAAACTACATGGGCTACTATGGGAATCTGAATACACAAAAAATATGTATTAGAAGAAGATAAGTTTCATGAAAAAGCCAAGGGATAAAAGCACGAGCAGATGGCAATTTAGCAGTCACATGTTGGATTTACAACAAGTCCGTGGTGTTGTTACATTAAAATGTCAAAACGCAATATAAAAATGATTATTTTAAGGGCTAGTCTTATTTTAATCTAAAATAATATAAACTAGTTGGCTGTAATTGTCTTGTATACAGTACATAAAAGTCAGTAGCCTACCTCAGTAGCCTGCAACTGTCCTAATAGAAGGACATAAGAAAAAACCCATTTTTTCAGGAATAGATTTTTTTCAGTATTTTTTCAGTTCTAAAGTAACCCCCATAGAGCTTAAATCCTGAATATGAATTAAATCTGACATAAAAAGTGGTTCCTGTAGTGAGGAGGTTAAGGTTCATCCAGTGGTTTTGTTGAAGAAGAGCTCATACTTAAAGCTAAGTAGGGTAATGGTGATTACCTCTCCAAAATGGACTCCCACAATTTCGAAAAATGGGTGATTGCCAGAGGCCTTAGCAAGTGTGACTGCGGAAATTTGAAGAAATGTGAGACCAAGTCGTTAAAAAGAAGCAAAAATTTAAATAAATAAATTTAAATTAGACAAAATTATAATTGATGACACAACCGAACGCTTCATTATTTATGTGATAGATAGCTCTACTTCATCGTTAGATTCAGAATAATTTATATCCGAATGTGATGATTAAATAGAACTACATATTTTCACAAAAGCGCTGACTACAAGTAAGATGGAGACGGCACTACAAAAGAAAAGTGATGATGAAAACTTTGGTTGAATCCTTGACGCGTTTAAATCAGAAGTTTGTAACTTGGACCAAAGCTCATTGTGTAACGGTACCATATAATATAACAACTAACATAATAAACGTATATGCCATTAAATCTAACAGATAAATGCTTACGGTGCGGTGGGTGGTGTAATAATTGATATTTTTCTGATCATTAACTCCTAGGAGTTCATAAACAAGCTATTTACGTTGTTACGATTAGGTAGCAACGTTGATTTTGGCCATATTTAAAACTAGCTTTTGCCAGCGGCTTCGCCCGCGTTAAACTTACGATTTTCCATACAAACTTTCATCCCCTATATATAACTCCGTTAGGGGTTGAATTTCGAGAAATCCTTCCTTATTCCTTGTCTACATTATAAAGGGAACCTCCGTGCAAAATTTCAGCTTTCTGGGTCCAAAGGTTTGCGTTTGCGGCTAGGCGTTGATGAGTCAGTCAGTCAGTCAGGACTTCTCTTTTTATTTATATAGAAGATTGGATTGGAAACCAGGGCTGCGAAAACTTATTGGGTCGACAATATCGTTAAAAATAGCGGGAAACACCTGGATTAGGCACCCACGGAACCCGGAAGTGTGGCAGAAGAAAGGGAACGCCTATACCCAGCAATGGTTGATTCTGGCTGATGATGATGATGATGAGGAAGCTACCGAAAACCATTTCTATCTTGCTGAAAAGCATTGTAGATATACAGTGAAACTTGGAGAAACCTCTACAACTGGAACTCATGCTGAGGTCCCATGAGACAGATTTGGATATCTGAGACACTGGGTAAGTGAAATACCTTTACGTGAGACAAATTTTCAGGTCCCTTGAGGTCTCACTTAACCAGGTTTCACTGTACCATAACTGAGAGCAGTGGTGGTCCAGTTGTGGTGACCCAGACTTACGAATAGTAAGGCGTGGGTTCGAACCCAGACAGGCCGCATTACTTTGTGTAGTTTCATCACCACTGCTCTCGAAACCGGTATTCCTTGGAACCCAAAAACTCGAAGACATGTGACATCCAACAACACGCACTGGGTCCGCATGGCGAGAGGAGGCCTGGGCCCAGCAATAGAAACATTATAGGCTGATGATGATACCATAAGTCTCTAAAAGCGAGTCTAGGCTCCATCAGCTTCCTCTAAACCGTCCTAGTGGACTAAAGTCGCCGGATGACCTAGTGGCGGGGGCAGACATCTGATTACAACGGCATTGACATTAATTGACACCTATGATGTCACGCGTAATGCGCTGTCAGGGATTATGTGTTACCTCACTTCGCGTAAGGAGTGAGTAGAAGAATGTAACGTGATGGAGAGTGATCAGCGCCAGAAAAGCAAGGTGTAAACGGCAGACCTCGCCGCCACCAACAACTTAACATTACATCTATATAATATTAGTATGGAAGTTACCTTCAAAACCATCGTGATAGGTCCTAAACTCCTAACCTTTCCATTCATTCAGTTCACAATAAATTCTCGAATATTCGCGACGTGTGGTTCAAATGGTGTATTCTGCAACACAATGATTCATATGCTAATAGCCACCAAGGTCTGTTATGATTGCTTACGGAAACACAGCTTACATGTGTGCTTAGACAGATTTACTCCTTTAGCGGTGAATTGGACATTGTTATCGTGTGGAAAACAACCTATTTTTGTGGATAGGATATCATCAAATGACGCCTCCCGCTCTAGACGGAGCAGAAGGGAATGTCAGACTTGTACTGACTAAAAACCCACCTATGTTCCTTCTCAGCCCGTTGTGTGCCGGGGCCACGGTATCTCTTTCAAAGGGTCCCTTAGCCCCTGCAGGCGTCGGCCATTATGAACCCCTTCAATTTTGCTGACATCTCTTTGGCGCGCATGACGACACGGCCTGTCGTCGTCATAAGACGGACAGACGATGAGCTAGCTCATTACAGTGTCCACTGGCCCGCGCTTACGTTGACCGGAAGATGTCACGTGGCCGTGGAGATCATCCTGGGTTCGTCTTTTGTAATGAGGAGGGATTAATCGCATGCGACTGAAAGAGTGATCATCTGCCTAGCCTTTTCCCAACTATATTGGGGTCGGCTTCCAGTCTAACCGGATGCAGCTGAATACCAGTATTTTACATGGAGCGACTGCATATCTGACCGCCACAACCCAGTTAATACTAGGTAATACGATACCCTTTGGTATGACTGGATGTCAGAATTTCAGGTCACTGACTACCTGTAACGACTGCCAAAGATCTATATTATGGCAGCCGGGACCAACAGCTTAACGTGCTTTCCGAGGCACGGAGGAAACTCGGTATGTCGGGCGGTCACCCATCCACAGACCGACCTAGGCAAGCACAGCTTTACCTAAAGATCGACCCGAGTGGCAGTTCCTATTAAGGCACGAGCTCCTCATGTGACTGAAAGAATGATCAATATAAATGTTGATGGATGGGGAGGGAGCAGAAGAGCAAGGAAACAATGGAAGACTAGTTTTTCCTCGTTCCCCCTCCTCAGATACACTCCTATTACTTACAGCAGGACATAAGGTCTACACTCACACTGTCGTCAGCTCTTATGTCAGCCGTGATGTCATAGCGGAATTAATGTCAATGTCAGGTTTAACAGAGCGTGGGCCGGTGTCAGCCGCAGCGGTGAGCGGAACTCGGAAATACTGTTATTTGAGTTACACACGTGTGTCCGCGAGTAACGCGGTCTGGAACTTGAGTCCGACTTGATACGCCTACTTTATGCCCCATTAGACATGCTCGTGGCTTAAGAGTGTTATCGGTAAAAAGTGTCGATTTTCATAAAATCGGGGTTTTTTAAAGTTAAATTACTGGAAGTTGGCACGAAATTATTAAAAACTAATTTTAGTACCGCATTAAGCATATCTTTACATTGTATTTGTAAAGAATAAAAATTGAAAAACGTTATTAAATATCAAAATGAAAGCTTATTTTGAACTCATATTTCTGAGATTATACGGGAAGACTGAATTTCGGAATGAAATTATGAATCAACAATGAGTCGTAGAAGCCTGGAAAAAATACGTGGAAAAAGGAAAGATACCGTAATTGTTATTGTATAAAATAAAAAAGTAATTTTAATTCACTAAGTACCTAAAAAAAAAATATTTTCTTAACCTAAATTTTACAAAATAAAACATCATTTTTATTTAATATTAAGGCTGAAGTAACTTTTAAAAAATACACTGTTTGTAAGTGGAGTTCATGCAAAAAAAAAAATCAGTAAAAAAAAAATTACATAAAGTTATTTTATCGACAATATAAAATTTCAAAGTTACTAATAAATTACGCAGCGCCGAGCTGTGTCGGCCAGTCGCGTACAAATACAATGTAAAGATATGCTTAATGCGGTACTAAAATTGGTTTTTAATGGTTTCGTGCCAGTTTCTAGTAATTTAACTTTAAAAAACCCCGATTTTATGAAAATTGACATTTTTTACCGATAACACTCTTAATAAGAACTGCCACTCGGGTCGATTTTTAGGTTAAGCTGCGCTTGGCTAGGTTGGTCTGTGGATGGATGACCGCCCGTTCGTACTGAGTTACCTCCGTGCCTCGGAAAGCACGTTAAGCTGTTGGTCCTAGCTGCTATATATAGATCTTTGGCAGTCGTTACTGGTATTCAGTGACCTGACAGTCTTACCAAAGGGTATCGTTGTACCCAGTATTAACTAGGTTGTGGGGGTCAGAAAGGCAGTCGCTCCATGTAAAATACTGGTATTCAGCTGCATCCGGTTAGACTGGAAGCCGACCCCAACATAGTTGGGAAAAGTCTAGGCAGATGATGAATGTGTCTGAATTATGAAGACCAGGAATTCTCTTAAGGCGGGATCGTCCCCGCTCCCCGCTCGCACTGAGTCCACGGCGTCGTCAAGTGACAATTCATTAACATATTCATAAGACAACAAGCAACAAACACACTGGTAGGGCTGACATAATCTATTCTAATTTATTTATAACACTTTCTTTATGTAAGCTCCTTCCTTTGATAGTAAACAAACCCTCTTTTTTACCGTTGGACCTCTAGGCAAATTGTTGCGAATTCCGCTAGGGTTGCGGGACGGATTTTATAGGTGTTCTAGTGGTCGACTGCTAAGCATGAGGTCCAGAGTTCGAATCCCGGGTCAGGTAAAGTGTTATTGGGCTGCGGGTTGATCACAAAGATACCTCGACATAAATGGCTAAGAAGGAACACGGGTGGTTTTTATAGTCAGTAGAAGTCTGACGCTCCCTTAAGCTCTGCCCAAGAGCGGGAGGTTATTTGATGATTTTCCATCCAAAAAAAAGGCAAAGTGTTACCAATCAATGATTTGCCTGTATTTTAGTCTGGATTTTTGCTCGGTTGATGGCAATAGGCTTGCCACCTATTACATATGACTTAACCTTTTGACCGCCACAGTCAAGTATAGATATATACCGCCAAAGTCAAGAAGGTACTTTTTTGCTTGTTCGGCTTGTCGTCTATACGTGACTGTGGCCGTGTGGCGTTCAAAAGGTTAAACATAACTGGCCAAATATAGGTGCACTATTAGGTACACCTCTGCTAACCCTTCGGGGTTTACAGGCGTGATGCAAAGAAAATCCAGCTTTATTTCCCAGTACTTACATACTGAAAAAAATCATCTACCAATCCTCGCAGTGTCTACATTATGAAGCCAATGCTGTATCCCAGCAGTGGAGACCATCACAGCCTGTTCAACGCAGCCGCTCCCCAGTCCTAAATACCGTACTAAACAACGCACACTATACACTCACGCGTAACGTTCGAGCGGTGGGCAGGAAGCTACGGCGGGGGCAGGACGTGGCCAATTACGCGTGGATGTGGGGGGGGGCATCCGTGTCAGTGGAATGTAGGGTACACTGATGGAGTTAGGTGCTAGGCTAATGGGCCCGAAATATTGAACCTAACCTAACTGATAGATGTGTTGTTTGAGAGTTTGTTCCGTCAATTATTTTTCCTGGCGAAAACACTAGGAAGTGGCGATTGGCGGCCGTTTAAGGCCCAGATATACGCCAACGACCTTGAGCGAGTGGGAGGAGCTTAGCAATAGCGTCTACCCGTGCGTGAGAGTGATCAGCGATACACTGCCAGCAAGAGCATGTTTTAATTAAAAGTGCAAATAAAATCGTATAAAATTAGAAATTAACTATTTAATAAAAAACAATCCATCACTGGATGCAGTTTGGCATTTGAAATTTAATGGTGTATTTTAAATTATAATTATATTTGTTAATGAAGAGATAAACAGCTTTTAAAATTTGTTAAGAGGTATGTTTGAAGATTTTTTTCGTGCATTAAAGTATGTTTAATTAAGTTTTGAATTCCATCACGGTATGCGAAAAGGTCTTGAAAATGTCATATTTTTTTGTTTGTCAAAATTATTTACGGTTTATGAGATACACTGCTTTAAAAAACCACCTTTTTGAACGATTAAGAAATCTCCGCCTTAAGGGGACATTCTAATGTTATGTACAAAAAGCTTTTTCCGTGGCTGATACTGAGAAGAGATCCTGATGTAAATCCTACTAATACATCTATATAAATAAAAAGAGAATCAACGTCAAGCTGAAATTTTGCACAAAGGTTCCCTTTATAATGTAGTCAAGGAATAAGGAAGGATTTTTCAAAATTCAACCCCTAAGTTTGAAAGTATGGATGTTTGTTACTCTTTCACGCAAAAACTCCTGAACGGATTTGTATAAAATTTGGTCCACAGATAGTTGGTAACCTGGATTAACACATAGGATAGTTTTTATCCCGATTTTATCTTTCCGTGGGATCATTTTCGTGTTGTAGCGGGCGAAGTCGCTGGCAACACCTAGTATTCAATAACGCTTTGTCCTAAATGGAAGTCCAGCCCAAGACCTCACTGCTGATCAGTCACGCTTGCGATCAGTACATTTACGAGGTAATCATACTCTTGTGGTCATTGTAGTAAGTTACAATTATCTCACAAGAGAAATCAGCTGTCCCTCTCCTTGACACGCTTCAATGAAGCTATCAATAAAACCAGTAAGTTTTAATAATAAACAGTAGGTAATAAATAATATATCAATTAACTTATATAACGTACATAATAATGTCATCATAATAATAAAATGAATTACAGACACTCAACGCTTTTAATTAGCCCTACGACTGCATTTAAACTTTATTGCAGACATAAAATACGGTACTCCCTTACTTCTCCTAAAATTGTTTGTCCGAAAATCATTATCCATAACACGTTTGCCATAAACTTCATTAACCATAATGTTCAAATTGCCGAAATTTTGTTTAACATAATTATCTTTAGTTCTAAAAGTATTCTGTCATAATATCGATTACTATAATAATTGAATCTCCTAATTTTACATGACCTAAATTAATATGTCCTAACTATTGCTTTACCTAATGTGTATTATTCCGAATGTTCGTTTATAATAAATTTTATAGTCCTAAAAAAAATTCGAAGTGTCTAGTCGTCCGATTAGCGGATGAATAAAATTAATTAGTCGTCCGATTAGCCGGATGAATAACCAAAATTATAGGCTGTTGCTAGTCGTCCGCTAAGTGGATAAATCACCGTCTCGCGACAGTATCCTTCATGGGCGGCATGGGCACCGGGCCGTAGGCCGACGAAGGAGGCCGGCGGAGGCCCGGCACTTCGGGGACAGAAGACAATAGTGTTATGTAATATGCGAGCGAAGCGAGCGCGCGTCATGGAGTACAACATGCGTTGCATGTATGAGTGACGTGACCAAAAGCTTTGTTATACTTTGTTCTAATAATATTATTATGATAAATAAACATTATGTTATTTTAATTTAGGACTTAAAACTTTTATGGAAAACGATTTTATGTCTTACGTATATTATTGATTGTAATATTTATGACAAATGGATTTAGGACATATTATATTTAGGGATTTCAATTTTATAGCATGTGATATTATGTGATATTTAGTTCGGGTAAGTTATCATTCGGACAAATGATGATTAGGACAAAAAAAGTTATGGCATTTTAAATTATGGATAAAAAAGTTAGGTGACACAATAGAGAACCATAAAATACGTCAGCTCACAGTGGACGCTGATCGATGAATGACGAATTGTGTTCGGTATTCAAAATCCGTATTACAGATTACCCGTTTAAATTGAAAATAGAACACCTCATGTTCTATTTGTGAGTTTTATGAGTTATTTTGTGAATAAATCGTTAGTAAGTAGTGTTATTAGGTTTTCTATGAGGAATTTCTCAATAACAGCCCCGGAATCTGTATTAGTTGATGGCAATAGGATCACCCCCTATTACATCATCATCATCAGTCTATAATGTTCCTACTGCAGGGACTCAGGCCTCCTCTCTAGGATAGGGATGGGCTATTAGTCCACCACGCGGGCCCAGAGCGGGTTGGTAATGTCACTTATATTACCAACACGTACTGGCTGATGATGATGATATTTTATCCCTTCATCCTATAGATACAACGAAGAAAAACTTCTGCTTTCGTTTTCTTTAGTAATACACATCCAGTGAAAAAACTGTCTGCCAAAAACGATCTAAAAACGACAATAATAATGTTCCGTTAGCACCTTTTGTGCACGGAACCCTAAATACACCTTCAACTCACTCCGAACACTTCAGACAGGCTCCAAACCGCACTAATTGCGTCGCACTACCCACTTCTGCGCTACCAAACTAAGGCCTAAAACACACACAAGCGACGTAAGGCGCAGACACGGGGCAGACGCAGCGCAGGCATGCGCCGCTTCAAAACGATTTCATACAAAATGTATGCAGGCGACGTTTTTGAATTATACTGAAGCGACGCGGCGCAGACAACGAAACGGTGTGAGGTTTGCACCGGAGCGAGATTTCAACAACCGATTGAATTCACGTTTCTTGCCTGTTCCACGCCTCTTCTGATATAATTCAAATCGCGTCTGCGCCGTATCTGTCCCACGTCTGCGCTGCGCCTGCCCCGTGCCTTCGCCTTACGTCGCTTGTGTGTGTTTTAGGCCTAAGGGTAGTTTATAACTCGGTAGCCGAGTATAATAAATGTTATTTCTACCCTCACCCTTGCTATAAAAACTTGGTGACTTTCAAACCTCGTTAGGGTACGAACAGGGGTGAATGGCAAAGATTATTTAAAGGTTAAAGATGGGACATATTAACTGATATAAAAGGAAAATGTCGTGAGAAAGGTTTTGAGTATAAATGTGAAGGGGTATAAGAGTAGAGGAAGACAAAAGAAATGATGGATAATAATATAATAATATTCCACAACTATCACACAACGCCATCTAGTCCCAAGCTAAGCAGAGCTTGTGTTATGGGTACTAGACAACTGATAAACATACTTATATATTTCTAAATACATACATATTATAGATAAATTACACCCAGACACAGAACAAATGATCGTGCTCATCACACAAACATTTGTCCTGGGTGGGAATCGAACCCACGACCTCCGGCATAGCAGTTAGGGATGGATGGGATGACTGGCTGGATGGGATGGACTGTGTTAACAATAACAATCGTTACAGCCAATGGCTTAATTGCCAAGAGCCTTGACCAACACCTGAGGAGGCTCTCGTTAGGCAGCTGGAACAAGGGCTTGATGCAGAAAGCGGTACTCCTGGATACGGCTCGCATTGTTAAGAGGTTCCTTTCTCTGGAGCCCTGACCGCCGGTAGCTTGGACCCTGTTCCCGATACCGGTGGGCTAGTTTTTTTTTAATTTTTTTATAGGAAATATTTAAAAATGTATCAAATTTGTTAATATACGAGGGAAATAATAATAAATTAACTGCAACCACATTAACTGGGGTTTGGAGGTCAGATAGCCAGTCGATTAATTTATAGTCCTGACCGATATAATTCGGTCAATCTTAGCAGAGATAATATTATACTGGATAAATGTACAAGCGTGTGTACGCAGATCTTTGAGGGTGGACTCTCTATTCCTTTACTCTCATAGTTTGATGTGACGGCAATCCGACGCGACCGGATAGAGATCAGGCGCAGGACTCAAAGTGCGTACGGAGGCACGGGTGTATCATATACCGCCAAATTCCAAAATCCGGTCTACTACTGAGACTAATGAAACCCTCTCGTAATAGCACTAGAAATTCTGTCCTGTAAGCTATCATAAAACTTATAGTTCCAAAAAACACTAGATATTTATTTAGTCCGTTCGATATGAGCCCGATAACATCAACTTTACAACTACATGCAAGCTACAAATAAAATTGCACCAAGTGTCGCATCTACAGTTTTTTATTGCTAGTCCGCCGGCGCCGGGAAGGCGCAATCAATATTATGGTTATTGGTTGCAGTTTTGTAGCTACTTAGTACTACAGACAGATATTTCCATTTTCGCGTTTTTATATAGGGTTTTTTAAGAGCAGCAGGGCCCAGTGGTGGCGACCCCGACTTATGAGCTAAATAAATCTAAATGAGGTAAGAAACATGAAACAAAAATACTATAGAATAGGGGATCGGACAGGGTCAAAATAATATGATTCTGTTTAGTCCGTAAGTTAGATTATCGAAAAATATTGAATACGTGTTTTTTGTTTTATCAAATCAATAAAAAATTACGAAGATAAAACGTGTCAAAGATCTTGGAGTGGGGCTTGAAACGTCACTTGTGTCGTCAAAATGTACTATCATATGACGTCACACGAGTTTTCAAAGCACTGTATCGTCTTCATTTTAAGTTTACGTGAAAAAAGAAAAAATACGTGTCCAATAATTTTTGGAAATCTATCTGACGGACTAATTAGTTTTTTTTTGTCCGATCCCCTATTGAGAACTCCTATCATTTCACACGAATCAATCAATTTTAGATAATTTAACTACCATCAGCCAGCCGAGGAGAAGTCATGGTTTTCCCAAACCTGGGCATATAAGGAAAAACGGATTCAGTAGAAATTTATAGACAATTCTAACCTGGATTAGCACTACTAGAATACCTCCTTCCTACTTCTGTTCTCCTGGTAGTTTGTGGGACTTTACTGTCCTGGTTTTCTATGTCCAACAAAAAAAAGTGCATGGTTTTAGAAAGAAATAATATAGATTTGATTTAAAGATTCCAATACCTCCTTCCTACTTCTGTTCTCCTGGTAGTTTGTGGGATGATCGTACAATCATTGTAAGTTAAAGAAATAAAAACTGATTATTTTTTATTAACAACTGTTTTTCGGTTGACTGTACTTCACTTGTACTTGTGTCAAAAAGTGGATCAGAACGGAATGATAAATTACAGGGGATCAGAAAGGAATAAACAAAAGAAAAATATTGGCAGTGGATCGGTTTGGGGGATCAGACCGGAACAACTCGATGATTTTTTTGTTGTTCCGTCCTTTTGTTTTTTGAAAATATTTGTTATGCGTTATATTATGCTTATTTTCTATTTAAACGTCATGTATCTGCGACAGTATGTTTATTTCTATTAATGCTAGTGAAAGTGCCAGTCTTGCAGCTAAGTTTTAAAACGACTCATAAAGGTTTCCATCGAATTCGACACGCTAAGAAATGAAAATAGAAGGATTCTTCGGTTGGTGCAGTGGCTGAGCGATAGACAGCTGCGCTGCGAGTCACGGATTCTATCCCCGCACAGAACACATATTTATATGGCAGGGTCTGTGTGTTTGTGAATGTGAGTTTAAATGTTTGTAAACGCGCCCACGATACAAGAGAAATTCGTAGAGTAGGGCAACGTTCTTTTAAAAGATGTCTGTGAGCTGAGGAGCAGACGGTTGTGCCTAAACGGAGGCTTTTTGGGTTATGTTAAAAAATAGCTGTACTTACTTAATAGATCGTTGCGAAGTCTAGCACTCCACTCTTCTTGGAATCATGCACAACACTGCAACAAAACAAAATACTTTATAAGTTATGTGGTATAGAATAGAATAGAATAGAATAGAATAGAATATGTATTTATTCGCTAATGGACAGCAGCAACACAAAAGAGCAGCACATACATAAACAAATAACAACAAACAGCTTAACAATTAATTATACAGCTCAACTGCGCTGAGCATGCCCATAACGAAAGGGTAACCAACTCAGCATATGCTGGGTGTAAAACACTCAGCGCTGGTTTTCAGTAGGCCCCCCGCAGTGACACACGGATGAGGGTAGTAGGGTGGGGTGGTGTAGGGTTTACACCAAATATATTGTTTATGTATTTATATTAAATAACTACACAAAACAACACAACACATTTACACACAAACAGATTTATTTACATGTATATATAATTATCACTTAATTACACATCACCGGCAACTTATATTGCTACGACAATATAATGCCGGACGATGTCGGGAGACTTGCGTAGTATATAGGAAACGCGCAAAGAACGAGTGAGTTGAACCGTGCGCCCGAGCGATGACCGACTTACTCGTGACCTTCAGTCGGTTCCTAACTTGACAACACGCGCACGCGCACCTACCTGTGTCGCCTCGAATTTGCATCGTAATTGTTCTGTGTTTTCCCTCCGTATTATTAACTGTTTCGTGTGTGTACATCATTATCTGTGTCGTAACTATTGTGACTTAAACTATCATCTCTGTACTCCTTCTTGTGTTTTGTGTTTTGTGTGGACTTTGCTCGAATAGACTGTGAGTACCTAAGGCAGTGACTTTTATTACTTTCCTGCCTACCACACTACCTAACGCATCTCTAAACTGGTAGTAGGTAGTAAACGGGCAGCATAACGGGCTGGTTTCCGCAACTCCACGTCTAATTTTGCGTACGGGTGGGAATATTATATTATCGATCCACCTCAGCTCCCCGAGAAAGGCCAGCAATCCCTTGGGAGGATACCTGGGTTACCGAAGTACTTGGCCCTGTATTAGTTATTTCGAGACACTTCAAAAGATGCGAAATTGACCCCTTAAGACGCAGTTAACGGGGGAACCGTAAAAACGACCTGTTTTTCGTCGCAGAGTTAGCCGTATTGCTACTTATTACAATTCCAAAAAAAATACAGTGTATAGTCAAATGTATAGGTAAAAGACTTATGCAAAAATATTTTCTAAAAGTAATCAAGAACGGGTACCATCTATCTGGCAGAAACTTGATGCTCCGAAATTTATTTGGCATACCACACTTGGCATATTCTTCTTTGAACGAATGTGTTTATGGCAGAACAATTATTTAATAGAATACTCATTTCGCAGAATGTTTAAATAGCTGAATTTTCAATGGCATACTTTTAAGATGGCAGAATTTTATTTGGTAGATTATTATAAGGTATAACGATCGTCTCGCGAAAGTATCCTTTATGGGCGGCATGGGCACCGGGCCGTAGGCCGACGAAGGAGGCCGGCGGAGGCCCGGCACTTCGGGGACAGAAGATATTAGTGTTATGTAATATGCGAGCGAAGCGAGCCCGCGTCATGGAGTACATGCGTTGCATGTATGAGTGACGTCATTATTATTATTAATAATAATAATAATAAATATTATTATTTTTGACATACCAACATTTAATGTTCTCAGCTAGAAATTTTAGCCGGGGTGAGCTGATAATAATTATTATTATTGTTGCATGTTACACGTATGTATGAAATGAAATGCGTGCCAAAAGACGATTCTGATTATGAATTTTCGGCGAAATGATGGTTCTGGAAATGAAGTTTATGCTCAAAGATGATTCTGACTTACAAAATTATGCGTTTTGAATGTATGGTAAATGAGTGTATGCCAAATGATTTTCTGCGAAATGAAGTTTCTGCCATCCACTGTTATGCAAAACAAAATTCGGGTATAAAAAATTCTGCCAAAAAAGGTAGACCCATCAAGAACCTCGAAAAAAAAAATCACAAAATCACAAAAAAATCACACGAAAAAACTTTTTCGTCTCGAAATGCTCAATATTTTGAGTGACAACTGTTATTTATTTTTAGGGTTCCGTACCTCAAAAGGAAAAAACGGAACCCTTATAGGATCACTTTGTTGTCCGTCTGTCTGTCTGTCTGTCTGTCAAGACCTTTTTTCTCAGGAACGCGTGGAGGTATCAAGCTGAAATTCATATCAAATACTCAAGTCTATGGTCTCTTGGAGCTGTGAAAAAATCAAACTTCTAAGTCAACGCGATCAAAAGATACTCCCGTTTATGCCGCAAATTTTCGACACTCGCAAGGGAATCAAAACCTACAGGGTACTTCCCGTGAACTCAGAATCTTGAAATTTGGTACGAAGCAACGTCTTATAGCATAGATAAAGGAATAATTACGAAAACCATAAATTTTTAGTTACATCAAGATACTCCCGTTTATGCCGCAAATTTTCGACACTCGCAAGGGAATCAAAACCTACAGGGTACTTCCCGTGAACTCAGAATCTTGAAATTTGGTACGAAGCAACGTCTTATAGCATAGATAAAGGAATAATTACGAAAACCATAAATTTTTAGTTACATCACATAATATATTTTTTTTACGGAACCCTCGGTGCGCGAGTCCGACTCGCACTTGGCCGGTTTTTTTTTTATTATCAGAAAGGAAATTTAACCAACTAAAGACATGTAAAAATATTTTAACATTACAGCGTATTTTTTTTTTTAATAAATTAAATCTGCGAACTATCGTTCATTTTGGCAGTCACGAGCATCAAACGCATCGCCATTTTCAACCTTATTTGTTTAGGCGATGAGTTAAACGCGCGCTCAAGGTCGCGGGCAGCTAATGTCGCCTTAATGTGAGAAAATCAGGTACAAATTCGGCCCGAGTAAAGACGTCGTGTACTCGTGTGCATCAGCAGGTCCAAAGCCTTTGAAGAAAGAAGAAGGTCGCAATCGGATACAAAGTGCGATGACCTTAAACCTAGGCCGAAACTATATAATATCATGTTAATATCACATTATGAAGAGTTAGTCTATAAGGTAGGAAAGGAATGTTTCATCCGAGGTTCGAATTAAAGAACTCACAGAACTAGAAAGAGTAATTTCCTCATAAGCAGTTGATACAGAAAGCGGTACTACTGGACACGGCTCGTATTGTTAGGTTTCTTTCTCTTGAGCATGACCAACTGCCTCCGTGGTCGAGTGGTTTAGGCGTTTGCCTTGTGACCCGGTGGTCGTGGGTTCGATTCCCACGGGAAGCATACTTTGTGAAGTTGTTTCCAGTTTGGTTAGGACATTGCAGGCTTGAATCACCTGATTGTCTGATAAAAAGATGGTTCCGTGCTTCGGAAGGCACGTATAAGCCGGTGGTCCCGGCCGCCACATGGCGGTCGTCAAACCATGTCAGAGGCCCTTGAGGCGGTTTAGAAACTCTGACACTAGGGTGTGTGGGGTCGTTAGACCATACTGCCCACACGATAAGAAGAAGAAGAAGATGACCACCGGTAGCTTGGACACTGTTTCCGATACCGGTGGATTACTATTTTTGAATGTATTTTTTTAATGTATTTATTTAATTATTTTTGTAAAGAATTTTTTTAAATATTTTGAGTTTGTAAAGAAATGAATAAAGGAAATAATAAAGCTCTCTACTTTCAATAAAATACTAAATTATCAGTTTCAAATCTATAATAACGGTACAAAATGCAAATCAAATACAATCTCCAGTTTCCTATTGTCTATCTGTGCCGCATGAATCACGGGTAAAACAGTTTAATTAGCAAATCAATTAGGTACATCGAAACGAGGCAATTTGTAAGTCATTGAACGCTCGGCGAAACATCACTGTTTTCTCTCGCAACGTGACGAAATCACTCATTTATTATTTGGTAGCACCGTACCGTACTCAAAGAGCTTTATACTTAGTGAACGTCAGAATGGCCGGTCAACAGACGTTTTTAGCTTTGAAATTATGCCTTTTTTTTTTGGTGGTTGGAAAATCTTAAATCATCGAATAACCCCCCCGCTCTTGGGCAGAGCGAAGGGGAGTGTCAGACTTCTACTGACTAAAAACCAAACCCATGTTCCTTCTTCGCCCTTGTGTCGGAGCCGCGTTATCCTTTCGACAAGCCACAGCCCCGACGGGCTTGAAATTATGCCTAAACATTGCTTATCAATTGCTTATATTTGCTTATCACGGCGAGAGAATTGCTTATTTGATAAGTTAAAAGATATACAGGAGGTCAATACTGAGATGCTGCGTCGACCACTCATGAATTGGGATACGTACGGGCAAGAGAATCATAACCCGCCTGCCTTTCCCAACTATATTGGGGTTGACTTCCAGTATAACCGGATGCAGCAGAATACCAGCATTTTACATGGACCGACTGCCTATCTTTTTTTTTCGGCTTTGGTAAAAATCATCAAATAATCGCGTTGGGTGGACGATATCGTCAGGAGCTCGGGAAAAAATGGATGGATGAGAGACGCACAAAGCAGGGAAGACTGGCAGAAGAAAGGGGAGGCCTGTGGGTGATTACGGGCTGAAATGATGAACTCCTCCCGCTCTTGGGTAGAGCGGAAGGGAGTGTCAGACTTCTACTCACTAAAAACCACCCATGTTCCTTCTTCGCCCTTGTGCCGAGGCCGCGGTATATCTTTCGACATCCCACAGCCCCAACGGGCAGCCTATCTGACTTCCAGAACCCAAGTTCCACTAAGTATTACGATATCCTTTTGGTAAGACTGGTTGTCAGACTTCCAGGTAACTGACTACCTGTAACGACTGCCAAAGATCTATACATGGCAGCCGGGGGGACCAACAGCACCGAGGCACGGAGGAAACCTCTGTAATGTAATGGGCAGTCACCCATCCACAGACTAACCTAGCCAAGCGCGGCTTGACCTAAAGATTGACCCGAGTGGCAGTTATTATTTAGCCACGAAAGAGAGAGAATCTTACTAATATTAGAAACGCGAAAGTTTGTAAGTATGGCTGGATGGATGGATGGATGTTTGCTACTCTTTC
Source organism: Diarsia mendica (assembly GCA_949316265.1). Lineage (NCBI taxonomy): Eukaryota > Metazoa > Arthropoda > Insecta > Lepidoptera > Noctuidae > Diarsia > Diarsia mendica. Next base: position 12,707,624 of record OX438914.1, on the reverse strand, counting down.
ACGCAAAAACTACTGAACGGGTTGGAATAAAATTTGGTACACAGATAGTTTATAACCTGGATTAACACATAGGATAGTTTCTATACCGATTTTATCTTCCCGTGGGATAATATTCGAGTTGTAGCGGGCGAAGCCGCTGGCAACAACTAGTATGTTATAAATGACGAATTTGTTCGGATTCAGAGGGAGGAGGGAGGGGAAATTGCACCCATTGCCCTTCCCCTCTGTATCACCCGTACTATTATAAAAATACACGTTTAATTATCTCCGTACGAAGCAAATCATTAATAGTACTCTCATTGTATAGGTAACACAAACAACACATTATGACAGCATCATGTGGTTACTATGTAGTGCTCAAGGACGAACAAATGAAATATTAAACGATTTACGTTCATTTATGTGTGTTTGCGGATGAGGTAGGCAAAGGAGTGTGACCATATTTCGTTAGTTACGTTCAATGCGCCTACCACACGCTCACACTTCACCACAGTCTTGCCTGCGCGATTACACGGTGCATACAGTACATCGCGCGTGATTTGTAATGGTAATACAGTTTTACCAACCATACGCGCGATGTACTGTGAAGTGTGAACGAAAAGTGTGGTGAAGCTTGAGCGTGTAGTAGGCCCTCAGAGAGCGAGTCTTTGGTCAACTGGACCCGCGGCCCTTCGACCAAGTTAAAATGTGATTTGACTGAAGATCCCGTCGATCCGTTTGAGTGGATCCAGTTGACCAAAGACTCATTGAATTTAAGGAAGTTTTTTTGTATATGATGTGGGTATGAGTTGTCCTAAGGGGGCAGAGATGAGGTCGACGATGGAACGAGCTAATCCAAAAGAAACCTGTTAATGGCACGGTTGGTGCAGTGGCTGAGCGATTGGACTGCTGCGCTGTGTGTGATTATTAATATTTATAAGTTTTGTTTATATTCTTTATTTTATACTACAGACTTTAGTGTTTATTTTATTTGCGAGTATTATTTATCTATTTTTTTTTTTTTGTGTGTGAATGTATTTTGTGTCCGTAGGTGTGACCGTGACATCACAGTGGGCCCTATCAGAATACCAGCGCTGCGGTATTTGTTTTCATTTATCGCAGCATCATGCTGAGATAGGAGCCTTTTTGGCCTCGCACAGGTTTTCTCTTATTTAGCTTTATATTCCTTTTTGTTATTATTATTTTTTGTAGTTCCTGTGCTTGTCCGGTGTCCCAAATAAATATTTTTCTTTCTTTCTTTCTGTGTGTCGCGGGTTCGATCCCCGCACGGAACAAATAATTGTATGTTGTGAACGCATCCCCGATACAGGAGAAATTCCTAGTGTGCGGCAACGTTTAAAAAAAAATCGCGACTTAAATAAATTGTGGTCGTATGAGCTCGGGAACACCGACGCAGTCAGGGAATTCCACTCCTTGGCTGTGCACATAATAAAGGACTTAGCAAAGTGCTACGTTCGAAAGTGTGGAACGTTGACTAGGTATCGGTGATAACCTGCAGTACGTCTAGTCTCCCGATGGAAGAAGGGAGAAGGTGAATCAGCTCGTAGAGCTCCTGCGCACACTCTCCGAAGTACAGCCTGTAGAAGACCGACAGACATGCAACTTTGCCGTTCATTTGATATCATTTGGTCAAAGATACAGTCACCCCCTCTAGATGCTACCACTTATCCAACTAGGTCACATCCATACAACAGCTTCACCAAAAAAAAAACAAATTCAAACAAAAGCATCTCACGATCTACAAAAAGCTGTCGGAAAACAATCGCAAGCGCAGCAGCCGACAGCGGCCGACTGTTGCCGAAGTGTGCCGAACGCGACACGGTTCGAGTGACGTCACCGGCACATTTAGAGCGGAACGGATGAGTTCAATAAAAAGCTTGGCCTGATGACTCATGATTGTAGTTTTTATTTCGTCGCTGCGACTGACAAGTTACATATGTCATTTTTGTAAGGTTTTGGGACAATGACAAAAAACGTCATCATCATCATCATTTCAGCCGAAAGACGTCCACTGCTGGACATAGGCCTCCCCTAAGTGTCGCCACATTGACCGGTCCCGTGCGTCTCGCATCCAGCGGATCCCCGCAACCTTAACCAGGGCCCCGAGTCTGCTATTCAATAGTGTCAGAATGGTCGATCAGTGATCTCATAATTGTTGATTGACGACAAGCCAAAAAGTACCTTATGCTTGTCGACTTAAGGTACTTTTTGGCTTGTCGTAAATCAACCATTATGAGATCAATGATCGACCATTCTGACACTATTGAATAGCAGACTCGGGGCCCAGGTCATCGGTCCACCTAGTGGGAGGCCTTCCAACGCAACGTCTTCCGGTTCGCGGTCGCCACTCCAGAACTTTCCGGCCCCATCGGGCATCCGTTCTGCGGGCAATGTGCCCCTTCGGGCTATGTCGGTAACTTTGGTTCTCAAAAAACGTGTTATTGAATAAATAAATAAAAAAACTGGCCTTTTTTTCAAAATTTTAGGCTCAGTAGTTTCGGAGATTCAGATAAGGGGTAGGGGGCCCGTCGGGGCCCCGGATTTTTGTACTAGATGACGTGGCCTCGGCGCAAGGGCAAAGAAGGAACATGGGTTCGGTTTTTAGTCAGTAGAAGTCTGACACTCCCCTTCGCTCTGCCCAAGAGCGGGGGGGGTCAATCGATGATTTTCCACCCACCAAAAAAAAAAAAGGGGTAGGGGGAATGGTCGGACAGACCGACAGACACACGAGTGATCCGTTCCGTTTATGGTACGGAACCCTAAAAAGGTGTCCCACTAAGTCAATACTACCCTTTATTTTGTACCGGTAGGTACCTACTGATAAATTCATGTAATCAAAATATTATATCAGCGTTTTTGTCAACAGTACTTTCTTCTTTTGGTCCCAAAATACTACTCAAAATAATTATCGTATTAATCTAAGCCCCACAGGTAATTTAGTTCAACTTGTTTCTAGTTCAAATATTACAAAACGGACACATCGGGAATTAAACTGAGACTATTTTTTAGAGAAGTATTAAAAAAATTAAAAAATGCACATATGGACTTTGGCTGGCGCAGCAACGATTTGTAGGCCTTGAGTAGACAATATTTAAATGTCACTGTATCGTTTCGATTCGCTATTGTTGTGCGTTTTGGTGTACACTGGGTGTTTGGTTGACCGCGGTTGTTGGCGGTCGTTTACCTGGCTCATCATCATCATCAGCCTATAACTTTCCCACTGCAGGGACACTGGCCTCCTCTCTATGAATGGGCTATAATCCACCAAGCTGGACCTGGCTTGGTAGATGTCACATGTCTTAGAATTTTTTGGTTCTAAGAAACAGTTTTTGAGAGCAGTGGTGATGAAATAAATTACACAAAGAAATGCGCTTGTCTGGGTTCGAACCCACGACTTACTGCTCGTAAATCAGAGCAGCCAGCACTAGGCCACCGCTGCTCTCCTACCTGGTTCTGGCTTAGTAGGCGTAGGTAGGTTAATATTTTTGAGTGGTGTTTCGGACTATACCTTTTTTAAGCAAATTTTGTACAGTCAGAACATAGTCATAATGAAAAACATTAGGTAGGGGTCGTGGGGCTTTCGGGACCGGGACCGCGGTCAATGTAATGTGTTATGAAGTACTAGGGTATCATAAGTTAGTAGGATCTGGGGTAGGGGGGTCTAAAATGGCTGCTGTAGCAGAATCATCATCATCCTCTGGCCCTTATCCCAATTTATTTGGGAAATTATAAAATGAGCAAATAAAAAAAAACACTTACCGCCTTATTACAAAAAGTAGTTAAACCAGGTTTAACTTAGACTTGGTTTATCTCGCATGACGTCTCACTTCAAAAATATTTAAAAGAAAGTGACGGCATGCGAGATAAACCAAGCCTAAGTTAAACCAGGTTTAACTACTTTTTGTAATAAGGCGGTTAGCGACTGATCAATGATTTTAATTTGAAATGGATACGCAACGACTCTTGCTTATGGTACAAAATGGCGTCGTAATTCTGATTAGATTGCACTTTCGATAGCAGACGTCGGCAGGATTGATATCTTCATCTCGAATCTATTACTCGGCTCCGGTTTTAAGAATAGCTATTTTCGATAGTACGATGGGTCGATTGGATACGACGGGGTCGTGAATACCTATGCTGAACCAGTGTCTATAGTGTGTTCCACGTGCGTCAGCACAGTAGACGGGGCCTACTAGGACTAGTCTCTGCCAGGGTTTCGCAACATGTTCGAAAGACTTACCGCGGCCCTGGAGCGCATCGCTAAGAAAGGTTTTAATCAGTAAGAGTCTGACACTCCTGATCCACCCAGAGCAGGAGAAGTCAATTGATGATTTGTCAAACTCCAAAAAATAAAAAAGGCCTCAGCCAATGATATCATAAAAAAGTAATGTCCGCTAATATCCTCTGACTCGAGCAGCTAGTAGCTACTCCATATGTGGATGACCTTGTGGTCCATTATAGATCTATTTTCGTACTAAAGCTATATGAAACTGTTGAGCAAGAATTTAAAGTACCTATGTAACATCACGACTGTACTCTGCCAGGGGTTAGACTGGGGTGTACAATCACGATCAGTGTAGTGTATATATTCTATTAAATAGATATGTAAACACTGTCTCACAGCCACAAGTAGTCAGGGAAGCTGTCAGCTGTCACTAATGACATCTGTCAGTTACATGATGGCGGGAAGTTGGAAGTGAAGTAAACCTGGACTGAGCTTGCTTATTTTCGTTACCATAAGGTCGCTATTAAGGCGACATTAGCTGCCCGCGACCTTGAGCGCGCGTTTAACTCATCGCCTAAACAAATAAGGTTGAAAATGGCGATGCGTTTGATGCTCGTGACTGCCAAAATGAACGATAGTTCGCAGATTTAATTTATTAAAAAAAAAAATACGCTGTAATGTTAAAATATTTTTACATATGTCTTTAGTTGGTTAAATTTCCTTTCTGATAGTAAAAAAATAAATAACAGTTGTCACTCAAAATATTGAGCATTTCGAGACGAAAAAGTTTTTTCGTGTGATTTTTTTGTGATTTTGTGATTTTTTTTTTCGAGGTTCTTGGTTACTTTTAGAAAATATTTTTGCATAAGTCTTTTACCTATACATTTAACTATACACTGTATTTTTTTTGGAATTGTAATAAGTAGCAATACGGCTAACTCTGCGACGAAAAACAGGTCGTTTTTACGGTTCCCCCGTTAACTGCGTCTTAAGTTGGTTGCAATACGGTTGATAGAGAGCAGCGGTGGCCTAGTGGTGTCGGTCCCGACTTACGGACAGTAGGTCGTGGGTTCGAAGTGTTCGAACCCGCCTGCCTGGGTTTGGCATTACTTTGTGTAATTTATTTCATCACCGCTGCTCTCAAAACGGTCAATCAAAACTTCGTGAGGAAACCGGCATGGTCTTAGAACCAAAAAATTCGAAGACATGTGACATCTACCAACCCGCACTGGGCCCGCGTGGTAGATCATAGTCCATCCCTCTCCTAGAGAGGAGGCCTGAGTCCCTGCAGTGGGAACATTATAGGCTGATAATGATGAATACGGTTGATATTGGCTTGGCTAAAATAACTCACAGGACAGCGCATAGAATTTCTGAGTAAACTAAAATATACTGTTATCTATGGAGTATCATATTATACAAAAGAAAGCTGCAATACAATACGACACGAAAAATATTATTTACTGATAAATAAAGTAATTGATAAGGGCTGTAGGGTGAATCACCCTGTTGTCGGGCACATCGCTATTACGTAACATAATACCACAGGGTTATGTTAAGGTGTACCTAAATAGTACACCCCAAGGGCTAGCCTATTGACATCAGCCGGGCTCAAATCCGGCTGAGCAAAAGAAGCCTATTTACTTGCGACTTAAATATCGAACGAGCTTGGGAACCGGGCGCAGGCAGGGAATTCCACTGAACCAGCTTATCGTCGCATTTGCTTAAATTAGTCATTGTCTTTCTCATAAGGAAAATAAGGACGAAAATAACCGCCTTCCAAATAGACAAATAGTAACATAAATTACATTTAAGGACTTCGCAAACGACAGACATGTTATGCAATCCAGTTTGGGTCGCACAAATAAGTCTGCTAGACGTTATAACTACTGCTTTCGACCAAGTTCAAACGCGAATATCTCGTGAAATAAAGATATATGTTTAGTTTAGAATAGGTTAAGTTATAATGACGGCTGACTTGCCTTAGAAGATAAAAAACTTCAATCACTATCACTGCATATTATAAAACAAAGTCCCCCGCCGCGTGTCAGTTCGCGATAAACTCAAAAACTGTTGCACTGATTTTCATTGTTTTCACCAATGGATGGTGGTACACGAGGAAGCTTTTAGTATATAATTTGACCGACATCCACGCGGGCTAAAATCTTGACTAGTAAGCAATTATGACCAAATTATGACATTATAAAGAGTAAAAGTTTGTACATGTACATTCGGAGGGATCTGCGGAACTACTGAGTGGATTCCTAAAATTCTTTAACTAATGGAAAGTTACATTATCCTTAAGTGCCATAGGCTATTTTTGACGTTCCCGAAAGACGATTTCCGACTATGAAACGAGGCGAAGCCACGGACAAATGTGGTATCTTTGCTGTCTTCTGCAAAGTGGAGTGACATTATTTTTTCCAAGGAACGGAAAAAATACTAAAATAATGGTCCAGCAGCGAAATGGGCAGACGATATTGTTGTCATTCCGGAAATATCCTGGATGAGGCTGGCACAAGCAAGCCAAGAAAACAAAATCAAAAAATTATTTATTTAAATCAGGCTTCTTCTTCTTAGCGTGTCGATGGCAAATCTTCACAAAATACATTAAATAAATTTGGCCCAATATTCAGCTACGCGAACTCCGAAATCAGGCTGATAATTCAGCACTTTTCGAACGTCAAAACAAGAGACAGTCGCCCAAAGCGCCCCACCTTTCGACACTTCCTAGCTCCGCGCTCATTGGGGTATAGATAGACCCAGCAGTGGCGAAGTTGGGCTGGAGATGATGGCAATTACTAATACAGTGAAACTTGGTTAGCTGGGACCTGGATAAGTGAGAAACCTCCATAACTGGAACTCAAGCTGAGGTCCCATGAGACAGATATTGGATATCTAAGACACTGGGTAAGTGGAATACCTCTATAAGTGAGACAAATTTTCAGGTCCCTTGAGGTCTCACTTAACCAGGTTTCACTGTAATTTATTAACTAAATCTTCTTCTTTTCGTATCGATTAACGATTAACTAAATAATAGTCCTTCATACACTTAGCATACATGCCAACGAATTTGACATTGTATTTAAAATTGTAGCCAAGTCTGAAGTCTGTCGTCTACAAAACAGCGATAAAATCCGCCATTCGAGGGTACCGTCAATCGGTGCACCCTCCCAATAAGTGGCTATCTACAAGTGATTCGGTATCTTATCTGGGTCCGCTCGGCGCTCCACTTTGGAGTTGTATTCTTAGAGACACGCTGATAATGCCCACTTTCCAAGAATAAGACCGAGTGTTTTCTACGTTATGTCATTGTGGAATCGTGGTGAAACATTCATTTTTTTTTTCGGGTCGTTGGAAAATTATCAAATGACCCCTTCGCTCTTGGGCAGAGCGAAAGGGAGTGTCAGACTGACTAAAAACCACCCATGTTCTTTCTTCGCCCTTGTGCCGAGGTCGCGGTCGCGGTATCTCTTTCGACAATCCCGACGGGCGTCGGCCCTTGCGGCCCCTCCTTGCTGACATCTCTTTGAGGCGCGCGTGGAACACGAACGCGCCGTTCGCCGAAGGGTGGGCGTTTTGGGGGACTGTCTCTTGTAAATAAGTAAAGTAAATTTTGACGTTCGAAAAGTACTGATTATCAGCCTAGTTTGAATAAATGACTTGATTTGAATCAAACAACCCGTACGTCCCTTTTTTTTACGTCCGTCGATAATTAAAATAAACTATCACTTGACTTCCTCCTCCCAACAATTAATCATCAATAAGAATGTGCCCTTCAGGTCACGAGCGATAAGGACCGACGACAGAACTGTCACACAGTACTTATTGACAAATTGTACTGAATGGATTGTACAGATTTGTTTGGTACTGTTACGACAGTGGTAAATAATAAACAGGAACTGATTTATAACTTTATTCGGGCAGAGCTTCCCCTAACAACTATTACAATCGAGTGCGACAAGACCGCGAAAATGAGCTTGCAGGGCATTATAAAGCTTTATTCCCCCGGAGACGTCCAGTCGTTATGGCGGTGGCATAGCTCGGCTGTCATTGGGCCGGCTAGAGGGGCTTGGCTATGGTAGCTTGGCTATGGCGGGTTGGCTGTCTAGTGCGGCGCGCTGTCAGTGGGATGTTGTAACAGTACCTAAGTTGCAGGGATTTATGACTGCCTCAATGACCTAGCGGTCGCAAGTGCGACTGCTGAACATGATTCCCGGATCAGACAAAGACTGTTATTGGGTTATTCCTATCAGAAATTTCGCAGCAGCAGCCAGCGGAGTCTGGATTCTTGCCCGGTTAATGGCAATAGACATGGGAGGTAGACATAACTGGCGAAATGTGCGTGTGTGTGTACTATCAGGCACACCTCTGCGTAACCCAACGAAACAGGTTTTTAATAAATTAAATGCATCAGGGGCCGTGTTTTTGAATCACTCGAAGTGAATCTTAAATTCATGCACGAAAGCAAAACGTATACGAAATGAATTTCGATTGCTCCAAATTTTACGTATTTTTAAAGTAATAGAAATGAGTGTTGCCCTAAAACTCTAATCTTATAACATTTTTCATTTCACGCAGAAAAATAAAAACCGGAAAGCCATAACTCGTTGATTTTAAAAACCGATAATGAGTTACGGTGGAACGGAACGTAAATTAAAAAGTTATTATGTCATTGTCTGACGTCTGTCATTGGGATTTCGATATTTTTTTCTGTAGTTTTCACATATTTTTCCCCTAAAAAGAATAGGAAATCAATAGGGCACCTTTCTATAGCCCAAAAAACTAAACTAATCGATTTATTGAGCAGCAAACCCACACTAAGAAGTGGGAAGTTCTCAAAGGATTTCCGTCATTTCTACTGGTAGAATATCGGAAACGAGTGGGTCGGGGTCGGACCACTCGTTGCAAAATTCACGGGTATGAATATTCAAAAATAGCTATTTTAGGGATTCGCATACGAATTCTGCGATTTCGTACACGATTTGGAATTCTATTGATTCAAAAATACGGCCCCAGGACCGATGGGCTAGGGTCGTCACGCAGTAGTGCCAGAAGACGGGCGTCGTCGCCGAGAGAGGCCTAAAAAACGCTGGCGTGACGATTTGGATGCTTTTGTACAAGATTGGCCGAAGAAAGCCGCACGGAGAGAAGAGTGGAAGACTATGGGGGGAGGCCTTTGCCCGTGGGACAATATAGGTTAACAAAAAAAAAAATAATGAAAGTAGGAATAAGTGGATGTAACAGAAAAAAAAAAATTTTCTCATCTTTTTGTTCCCGCTAATCTCCGAAACGGTTGAACCGATTTTGGCGTGATAAAAGCTATTTTTATTTGTGGTCCAATTTGATCCTTGGCCTATTGTCCGGCGTCCTACTGGAAGTAATGACATAAGTACGTATGATAGGTCTCAATTGGCTGCAGGGTCACTACTCACTGCCGTTTGCCGGATCATATTCGGTGATATCGTCATGTCGTGTGTCTGGGATGACATGTTGTTGTGTTGTATTATCTAGCATCATCCTTTGCCTTTATAGCCTTTTCACAACTAACTCGCTTATGCCGAACCAGGCACAAATTTAGACTACGTGGCAGTCGTGGTAGAAATGTACAGTACAACACACTATCATCATCAGCCTATCACTGCAGGGACTCAAGGCCTCCTCTGTAGGAGAGGGATGGGCTACAATCCACCACGCGGGCCCAGTGCGGGGATGGTAGATGTCACACGTCTTCGATTTTTTTGGTTCTAAGAAGTTTCTTCACGATGTTTTCCTTCACCGTTTTGTGCTCTCAAAACGGTGGTGATGAAATACATTACACAAAGTATTGCGCCTGCCAGAGTTCGAACCCACTACTTACTGATCGTAAGTCGGGGCCGCCACCACTGGGCCACCACTACTCTGTAATATACTAAAGTTAGCTTCAAAAGAATACTTTTAAAAGCGTTTCCAATTCAGCTCGTTCTTCACGAAGTACTCCTGTAGCTAGGCCATTATATTGTCTTCATGAGGGAACCCCATGCTTTACATAGCGTCTATTTATAGCGACGCTATGTGGGTAACCGAGTCCCGTGTTGGTTTAACCGGAATTCGTAAGCTCACGCTTTTACGAGGAAGCCGGAAGGCAGGGATAGAGGTTACATAATGTGTAAAAAACGGGCCAAGTCGAACTTGCACATTCTATTAGATATCCATGTTATTTTAGCACCATAGACTTCTTGTAAGTTTTCCTGTAATCTATAACTGTTGAACTAATTTCTGTATTTTTTTCAAAATTTTAGGCTCATTAGCTTCGGAGATAACGAGGGGGGAATGGTCGGACAGACAGACCCACGAGTGATCCTATAACTGTTCCGTTTTTTCTTTTTGAGGTACGGAACCCTGAAAATGTAATGAGGAAAATGTTGAATATGAATGTAGGTAGATGGCTATAGTAGTAGAGGAACACCAAAGAAACGATGGTAGATAGATAGATTTGTTCGACTATTCAAAAGTGCCTGTAACTGGCCTACATTGAATTTTTTTTTTTTGTATCCTGCCTTTTCCCCAACTATGTTGGGGTCGGCTAACGGCTTCCAATCTTAACGGATACAGTTCCATGACTATCTGATATTACATCAATCCTGTAATAACCGAAGAAGTAGGCAGTAGTGCTGCTAATAATAGTCCACTCATATTTTTATCAGTCTGAAATTATTTTACAAAACAAGTTCGACTCCCAGTACATATGATAAGAGTTTAATAATAAACTCAATATGATTTGCTTTTATATGATAACGGCCTAATTGCAACAACATCAAAAGATTTCTTTGATATGAGTTTGTATCGATTTTACTAAATTTTCCGTTTGTGCCTTTAGTTTAGCGGTTGCAAGAGCGTCTTCTGAACTCGGGGTCACAGGATCGAATTTAAACTGAAGTATCAGTTCCTGATATATATGTTCCTATTATGTATTTCCTTTTTTGTTATCTTTTTTTTAATATTATTGTGTGTGTGCTTGATGTACTGACGTCAAATAAACATTTTTCTTTCTATTTTTCTTTATATAAATGTTTTGGAATTCCACAGAACCCTGGATTAGTGGCCCCCTGCTCCATTAAGCATTAGCAGCCTATAATATTCCTTTTGCTGGGATTCCAAACCTCTCTCTATGAGAGGGATGGGCTATAATCCACCACGCGGGCCCAGTGCGTGTTGGTAGATGTGACATGTCTTCGAATGTTTGGTTCTAGGACATGCCGGTTTCCTCACGATGTTTTCTTTCACCGTTTTGAGGTTTGAACTTTTAGACACAACTGGTGAAATTTTGCAGTACAATACATACACCTCTGCCTGACCTGAACCTTAGAGGATTGTTGATGGTACAAACTATTCACAAACCTAATAATCTTTTGTGGCATTTAGTCCTTTTTATTAAACGGTTTTATTTAGCTCACCCCGTTTGTTTTATTCTTGGGTCAAATTTAGTAATTCAAATTTCACCCTCTTCCTGTCAACCGATTAATCTGAAATTTTGTATACACTTTGGATTTTGGTGACAATACAATTATGTTTATTCATTATCATTATAAATTCAAGATGGCCGCCGCTACAAAATGGCGGATAACTTATGTTTTATTAATCCCATCAATATGGGTATCAAATGAAAGGGCTCAACAAGCAGAATACAATATACTATATAAAATTAAAATCCAAGATGGCGGCTAAAAACTAGAAAATAAAAATAGGTAAAAAAACTTTTTAAGTTAAACGGTTTTATGTTAAACATACATTGCAATGTTTAAGATAAATGTACTAAAAACCAAAAAATAATAAAATAGATACAGTCGTGGGAAAAAACCGTGGGGCACGTCAATTCGGAACCGTCGTGCTGCGGAAATTACAATTGACGTGCCCCACGGTTTTTTCCCACGACTGTATCAATTTTATTATTTTTTGGTTTTTAGTACATTTATCTTAAACATTGCAATGTATGTTTAACATAAAACCGTTTAACTTAAAAAGTTTTTTTACCTATTTTTTTATATGGGACAAGCCCGCCACACTATTCCCAAACCACTGTAACTCCTGTTAGCCAGAATCAACAGTGGCGACCACAAGAAAAGCGCCTAGACAATGAAGCCCGACGAAGTCCCAGAGAAACGATTTAACTGTCTTGGATCCCGCAACGAAATTAATCAGAAAAGAATAGCGGAGGAGTAGGAAAAACATAATTTCCACGCGGCTTACTGCCGCACTCAGAGAGCTGTAGTTATACTTTTGTTAAAGATTTGACATACTTTTGTATGACAAAACTGTCAAAACCTTTACTAAGTGATGGCCTAAGTCATCATTAAATTACTCTGAGTAACCTAGTAAGTCGGCCTACATAAAGTTTAAATAAATAACTATATCTCAAGGACCTCAACGGCTACATTTTTAAGTGCACAAGTTTTTCAAGAACTCGTGCCCAAAATCGTATTTCAAATCGCCGAGACACAGTGCATCAACGGCCAAATCGTCCTTCTCTTTCGCACTCACCAAGAACTATACCTGTCTCGCTTCAGCCAGGATTTCGGAGACCGGTTTTTGATTCATGTAAAAAAATAACCGTCGAGTTTCTTATATCCTTAACCAGATTCTATAATTAGATGTTATACTTGCTTTTTTGAGAGGAACTAAACCATAAACCAAAGAAACGATGGATAGAGTGTGTGAAGGATGATATGGCAAGTAAGGAGGTGCCTCATGAGATGACGAGAAACAGAGAAGTATGGAAGAGGAAGACATGTTGCGTCGACCCCAAATTAATTGGGATGTGGGCAATAGAATGATGACGACTTGTTTTTTAAAAGCTAGGTTTTTACTCGACTGCAGCGAAGCCCAAAAGGAGTGTTATGTATTTAATACTTGGTCCACACCTACGTGGAGCTCATCTATATAAATAAAAAGAGAAGTCCTGACTGACTGACTGACTCATCAACGCCCAGCCCAAACCCTTGGACCTAGAAAGCTGAAATTTTGTACAGAGATTCCCTTTATAATGTAGACAAGGAATGAGGAAAGATTTTTCGAAATTCGACCCCTAAGGGATTTAAATAGGGGATGAAAGTTTGTATGGAAAATCGACATTTTCACGCGGGCGAAGCCGCTGGCAAAAGCTAGTGGTTAAATAATAATAGCTGCATGGGTCAATCTAGAAGTTTATGCTGCGCTTGTACACACGGCTACACATCAAGCTATACATTTCCAGTTTACGCTGATAGTTGGCACTGTACGGAAATTCTATACAATGCAAGACCAGCTTATACTGGAAATGTATAGCTTGATGTGTAGCCGTGTGTACTCACTTTCTTCAAACATCTATCCTACTAATATTACAAACGCGAAAGTTTGTAAGTACGGGTGGATGGCTGTTTGTTACTCTTTCACGCAAAAACTACTGAAGGAATTTGGATAAAATTTGGTACACAGATAGATAATAACCTGAATTAACATGTAGGATAGTTTTTATCCCGATTTTATCTTCCCGTGGGATAATTTTCGATTTGTAGCGGGCGAAGCCGCTGGCGGCAGCTAGTTTAAAACTAAAATAGTGACTACATATACCGAGGCTACTTTTCTGCCTACACTCAAACAACATTTTTTGCATCATGACCGGCCGGTAAGCAGAACAGCTAAAAGTTCAACGATACTGATATAAAACCCGTTTTATTAAAGGTACAGTCACCACTAAAAGCTATCTATCAGTAAAGTAAGCTAGGAGATATTTCAAGTTTTAAAATGTTTTGTATGGTCTTTAAGGGTATCAAAAGGAAAAAAAACGGAACCCTTATAGGATCACTCGTATGTCTGTCCGACTATTCCCCCTTATCTACGAAACTACTGACACTAAAATTTTGAAAAAAATACAGAAATTAGTTCAACACTTATAGATTACAGGAAAACCTATAAGAAGTCTATGGTGCTAACGGAACCCTTCATTTGCAAGTCCGATTTGCACATGGCCAGTTTTTTAGACTAATCAAATGGCTTGAATCGAGTTATTTAATACGGACAAAGAAGATTATATTATAGCATCCCTAGCTATGACCAATCTATATAGAGAGAAATCAATAAAACCAAACTTCATATTAGATAACTATTCCGTACATATTTTAGATAAAATCAACGGTATTTTTTAGCAAAACATTAAACAATTGTGTAAGAGTTTGCTTACAGAAAATTATTTGTATAACATAAAGCATGCTATCCACTCCACTCTTAGTGGTACCATTCTATTTAAAAAAAAAAGATTTAAATGGACCCCGCCAGCTTCCAAGATTTGTTTAATTTAAAATGCCAGTTTTATCGTTATCACCGAAATAATTGTGTGACGGCGCGGTTGGCGCAGTGGCTGAGCGATTGGACTGCTGTGCTGCGTGTCGCGGGTTCGGAATAAATATTTTTACGAGCTACAGGTAGTTGTTTCGGGTCTGAGTATTTGTGTACATGTGAATTTTAATATTTGTTAACGCACCCGTTTTAAAAACAAAAAAAAAAATATAAATAAGACGGAATTTGTTCAAAAGAGTCACCGAAAGTAAAGTTATTACCTCTTTTTAGTGTTTATTTAGAAGTCAGTTGTATTTCCCATAGCATAGCATTCACAGGCCACAACCTTTATAAAACCGGTACGCCATGTCTCCGTCATAGCGAGTCTTTAAAAGCTTGCGTAACGGTACTTATAGCAAGTTGTGTAAGAATTAAATTCGCAGTCTGCGATACGAATAGACCCTCTGACCTTTTGTGGTATAACTGACGAGTTTTTAATACTGGTTATCTTTTATTTATTTTATTTTACAGCCCATTTCGTAGTTTTACAGGGCAAAGGCCTTCCTCTCTCCTTTCCGTTCCTCTCGATATAACGTGGACTATTTGAGACCTCTAGAAGGTCGTTGCTTAATAATAACTGCTCAGGTCGATGTTTAGGTTTATAAACCGTGCTTGCGTAGGTTGGAGTGTCCCGTGAATGGATGACCATCCATAACAATGAAAACGCATTTTTTTTAAAGGTGACATCCAAAACTTTCCTACTCATAATAATACTAGCTGATGCCCGCGGCTTCACCCGCGTGGATGTTGGTCAAATTATATACTAAAACCTTCCTCGAGAACCACTCTATCCATTGGTGAAAACAACAATAAAATCGGTGCAGTAGTTTTTGGGTAATCGCGAACAGTCAGACAGATGTGGCGGAGGACTTTGTTTTATATAATACTAACGACCCGCCCCGGCTTCGCACGGGTGCAAATGGATGTTTATTATACATATAAACCTTCCTCTTGAATCACTCTATCTATTAAAAAAAAACCGCATCAAAATCCGTTGCGTAGTTTTAAAGATTTAAGCATACAAAGGGACATAGGGACAGAGAAAGCTACTTTGTTTTTACTATGTAGTGATGTAGCGATAAATAGTTGGGATGACACAAATAACATTATAGAAACACACAAATGGCATACATCTGCGCACTAGTTTATTATTACTGTCGACAGCAGATTCCATTTTCTGTGGTTGAATCCTACCTTTTTAGGGAAAATTACTGATGGTGCAGTGGTATAATTGCAAAACTGCATCGTATAGGGGACATTGCATGTGTAACGGTGCGGTATGGAGGCACAGGAAGAGCATGCGGGCTTCCTGTCACCGACACCCGTGGCTTTTAAACCGGAACTCGGCGGAAATGTGTCGTGTGCTGTTCGAAACTGAGCTTTATTGACTGACTACACAGAGCCTAAACTACTGTCTGTGTGTGTGTCTGTCTGTCGGTCTTCTAGACTGTACTTCGGAGAGTGTGCGCTGGAGCTCCGCTGATTCCACTATCTCCCTTCTTCCATCGGGAGACTAGACGTACTGCACGGTATCACCGACACCTAGTCGATGTTCCACACATTCGAACGAAGCACTTTGCTAAGTCCTTTATTATGCGCACAGCCAAGGAGTGGAACTCCCTGCCTGCGTCGGTTTTCCCGAGTTCATATAACCCCAATCTATTTAAGTCGCGAATAAATAGGCTTCTTCTGGGTAAGCTCGATCCATCGTCGACCTCATCTCTGCCCTTATAGCAAGATTGAGGTCAAGAGTAAGTCCATTTCAAATAAAAAAAAGCCTAAAGTACTGGGTCTACAAAATCATGAATGTTCTTAGGATTTTCGAAAATTCATCCCCTACAGGATGAAATTTGGACAGGTCCACACAAATCTGTGTGGTGCTTTCTTCAAAAGACCATCGCAGACACTAATCTACATAGTCCTCATGTGAGTTTACCAAGATCATGTCTTGACCTTAAAAGAGACTATGACCTCTGAGTTTGTTTCGGATGTTTCTTCTCAGAAAAGACAGGTACAAAACACCGGTCCCATCTAGTTAAAAAAGTGAGTTGTAAAAAAGAAAAAAAAAAAAGATTAGATTTTTTTTTTTTCTTTTTTAAAACCTATTTGGAAAATAAACATCATTTGGTATAGAAGTTCATTGCCTAAGGGGAATCGCACCCTCCATATGACTTCTATGTTAAATGTGTCTGTTTATTTGCTAGTTTCCAATTAATAAACCAATTTTGATGCGACGCTATAATAGTACGAAGTTTTCTCTAGCTCAAAAAAACTTTTTTGCAAAAAAAAACAACCGACTTCAAAAACACCAAAAAGTGAAAAAAAAACTTCAAAAGAAAAATCAGCTTCTGAAGTCGGTGACATTTCTTTGTTTAATTTGCAAAAAAACCAAAAAAACCAAATTAAACAAAGAAATGTCACCGACTTCAGAAGCTGATTTTTCTTTTGAAGTTTTTTTTTCACTTTTTGGTGTTTTTGAAGTCGGTTGTTTTTTTTTGCAAAAAAGTTTTTTTATTTTTTCATTTTTAGTTGTGTATCTTATAGAAATATTTACTATGAAACCTTTACCTATGCTTGTATAGCGTCAGAAAAAGCACGATACACGTAATACGTGCCTATGTTTGAGGGTTGCCCTCGGTTTCTCTGGGATTCCATCACCAGGATCTGGTTTCCATATCATGGTACCACTCTTGAAATATCTCCGTTCTAATAAAAAAAGAATCATCAAAATTGGTTCATAAACGACGAAGTTATTCGCGAACACATAAAAAAACGAACGAAAAATGTTCATAAATTATAAAAAAAATGGTCATAAAATGAAAAGTACTGGGCCAAACCATGCTAAATTTTTATGGGACTAAATGGCAACTATTCCGCATCAGACTAAAAAAGAATCACGTAAATCGGATCATAAATCGCAGCGTAATCGGTGTACCTGTAGTCCTGTACATACATAGAAAAAAAAAAAAAAAAAAAAAAAAAAAACATACCGATCGAATTGAGAACCTCCTCCTTTTGGGAAGTCGGTTAAAAACGAAAGTTTCAGAAATAAATTTCAAACGAAATAGAAATTTATTAATGGCATAACTTGTCTTCATGTGTACATTAATTTGACAAGTCTAGACATTTATAGTAGTCTTGGCAGCGTTCCAGGCTGAAACTCAGGCAGAAATATAGCCATAAACGAATACGACAATAGGCGGGGCGCGCCTTAAATTGCTTCTAGACAATGTTATATGGGTTTAGATCGTTTAGAATGTGCATTTGGCAGGCGGGTTTCGTGTTAAAAAGATGAGTCAATATCTTTAGAAAGTAGTACACAACGATGAGATTTTAAAATCGCTATGGTGCTTTACGATGTTTAATATTTCGTGCTGTCCGTTGCACACACTTTAAACATCAATATTTGGAAGTTTTAGACAAGTTTTAATATCGTGGCACGCCTCTCGACTAGATTGGCTGATGGGATGTGGATTGGCCACTTCTTCTTGCATTTGATCCCTTATCAACGCATGCAGTTTTTGCCTGTTCTTTAGCGTTTGAAAAGAGCCGAGTTCGGCCTACTTTGGATATGTCAAATCAAAATTCCGATGACTTTTTTCGCTAGGACAAAAAACTGGGCCGGTTGCGCACTATGACCTAATCAAAAAACTTCAAAGTACACTTGCTCCTCAAAAACGTTCTAATTTAGTTAGTATTTCGATCTGTGAATAAGCTAGGTTGCCCGGTTGGTCATCATAGCAATGACGTCATTGGCGCGTTGCCAGCCCGCTCTGCCGCGGAAACATCGGCGCGCTAGTCCGAGACTGTTTACGTGTTGCATTAGCTGAACCGCCCTGGGTTCATTTAAAAACGTGGGTTTTTGTTTTGATTTTTTTCTGGACTGCATTAAATATTTGAAGATTTCCTTGCAGTTTTACACAGTATACATAAACTCACACGCCTTTTCCCATGGAGGCAGGAACCGCAGAACGCCACTGGCTACGATCCTTACTATACTCCTTCTGCCTCGCCAACATTCATACATCTGGTCATACACGCACGCCAATACGAGTACCACGCACCTGTCCTTTCTGAAGAACGGCACCAATGAGATCCAGTGTACATGTCTTTCTAGGACGTCCCCTCCCGGCGTAGCCACTCACATCTCCCTTGTAAATCGTATTATCCATTAATTGGGTTAATAGGTTCAGATGGACAGTCGCTCGAGAGCAGTGGTGGCCCAGTGGTGGCGGCCCCGACTTACGAACGGCCGGACGGGTACGGACTTAGGAACTTACGGTCGTGGGTTCGAACCCAGGCAGGCGCATTACTTTGTGTAATTTATTTCATCACCACTGCTCTCAAAACGGTGAAGGAAAACATCGTGAGGAAACCGGCATGTCTTAGAACCAAAAATTCGAAGATATGCGACATCTACCAATCCGCACTGGGCCCGCGTGGTGGATTATAGCCCATCCCTCTCCTAGAGAGGAGGCCTGAGTCCCTGCAGTGGGAACAATTATAGGCTGATGATGATGATGATGGACAGTCGCTCCATGTTAGAGACTGGCATTCAGATGCATCCGGTTATACTGGAAGCCGTAACCAATTAAACATAGTTGAGAAAAGAATCGCAGATGCTCTAGCGTGGTGGTAGCCGGTCAGATAATGGAGACCCTTTGTGTCTGGGGGGTTGGAAATCATCAAATGACGTCTCCCGCTTTGGGCAGAGCGGAAGGCAGTGTCAGACTTCTACTGACTGACTCAAAACCACCCATGTTCCTTCTTAGCCCTTGTGCCGAGGCCGCGAAAAACCCGCAGCCCGGACGGGGGATAATAGAGACCTTGGTCTATTATATTACGCGTATATATACTCGCTCCCTAAAAGCATTAATGGAAAACATGTGGCTTCCTCCCGAAAGTGGAACGCGTAAAGCTGATTTCCGGCAGATATTTAGGTGTGCGTATTTTCCGGAATTAAGTGTTATTATAAGCTATGACTGCAACTATAAACTAGTACTTTATTCAAGTTTATTCAAGCCAACTGGGTATTGTACAACTCACAAAAAAGTTGCGAATGGTCAGACATCCCCTTCTGGCTCACTATATCAAACCTGCAGAAAAGCTTCCAGGCGGACACCTACTTATCGTGTTGGCAGAAGGTCTAAAGACCCCACACACCCTAGTGTCAGAGTTTCTAAAGCGCCTCAAAGGCCTCTGACATGGTTTGACGACCGGGACCGGCTTATACGTGCCTTCCGAAGCACGCAATTATTATAAGACAATCCGGTGATTCAAGCCTGCAATGTCCTAGCCAAACTGCAAACAACTTTACAAAGTATGCTTCCTTTGAGAATCGGATCCACGACCAAAAGGCAAACGCCTAAACCAATCGAACACGGAGACACCTACTGCCTTGGCCCACCTGGTAAATCCGATCCTGTAGGATCTTACACTGAACTTCGCGCGGGTGAAGCCGTGGGCTTAAGCTAGTCTATACATTAATATAAATAGAGTAAAGTTCGGATGTAGGTAGTAGTCTCTGAAACTACTGATTCGATTACGAAAATGCTTTTACTTATATGAAACTTATAGAGCAGCGGTGGTAGTAATTTATTTCAACACCACTGCTTTCAAAACGGTGAAGGAAAACATCGTGTGGAAACCGGCATGTCTTTGAACCAAAAAAATCGAAGACGTGACATCTACCAACACGCACTGGGCCCGCGTGGTGGATTATAGCCCATCGCTCTCCTGGAGAGGAGGCCTGAGTCCCTGCAGTGGGAACATTATAGGCTGATGATGTGAAGTCGCGGGTAAAAGCTAGTATTCTAAACAGACTATAAAATATGATGATAGTGTGAAGCAATTAACGGCGCAGTCATCATTGTTTCGCCATCTTCGTACCATCTGTGCATGCCTTATCTAGCTGTACACTGATTTACAATCGTTCACTAATGATTCCATACAACGTATTGCATTTTATGAGATACTAGTGACCCGCTCTGGCTTCGCACGGGTGCAAAGAAGGTATTAAAACCTTCCTCTTGAATCACTCTATCTATTAAAAAAACCCGCATCAAAATCCATTGCGTAGTTTTAAAGATTTAAGCATAAATAGGGACAGACAGCGGGAAGTGACTTTGTTTTATTAGACTACTAGCGACCCGCCCCGGCTTCGCACGGGTGCAAATGGATGTTATTATACTTAGAAACCTTCCTTTTGAATCACTCTATCTATTTAAAAAAAAACCGCATCAAAATCCGTTGCGTAGTTTTAA
Source organism: Diarsia mendica (assembly GCA_949316265.1). Classification (NCBI taxonomy): domain Eukaryota; kingdom Metazoa; phylum Arthropoda; class Insecta; order Lepidoptera; family Noctuidae; genus Diarsia; species Diarsia mendica. Next base: position 12,686,783 of record OX438914.1, on the reverse strand, counting down.
AGATTTAAGCATACAAAGGGACATAGGGACAGAGAAAGCGACTTTGTTTTATACTATGTAGTGATGTAGTGATAGTGATGGTGAAACCCTCCTTCCACTTTTCGCGATCTAGTGCGATTATATGCCAATCCTTTGAGAAGGAGTCTAGCTCATCCCGCCATCTCCTTCTGGGCCTGCCGCGTTGTCGTTTCCTGCTTGTTGGTGTCCACTGAGAAGTAATTTTTGCCCATTGCTCCTCCGACAGATGTGATACTTTGTTCAGTTTAAATATCTTCTAGGTGATCTTGTGTGGGACTTACGCCCGAATACTCGAACGTCACTCAATTTTAAGTTGCACTTAAATCTCGTGCTGTCTTTGTTACTTTAACGCAGAGTGACAGAGATAGCACGAGTTTTGAGGGCTACTTATAATTGAGTGACGTTCGAGTATTCGGGCGTGAGCGACAATAACGAATGTAGTTAGTTTAATCTAGCCTCTATTCTAACCCATTTTTTGCAGATGGGAAATCATTAAATGACCCCTCTTGTTCTGGGCGGAGTGGAAGGGAGTGTCAGACTTGTACTGACTGAATCAAGAAAGAAGGATTTTGCTAAAAATACCGCTGTCTATGCTTACAAACCAGCTTTAAAAGCTTGAAAACCGGTCAAGTACGTGTTGGACTCTCGCACCGAGGCAGGGTTCCGTATAACTTGTAATATTTTGTTATTAAAGTACATAAATTTTATTTTCGGGTTACAGATTTTTTCTTTAGCTTCTCACCAAATTTTATGATTCTAGGTCAACAGGATATACCCTATCTATAGGCCTTTAGATTGTGATTCCCTTGAAAGTGTCGGAATAAATTTAAGTCTTTTGCGACAAACTGTCGTATCTTTTTTGTACTTTTGCAAATAAATGATATTCTATTCTATTTTAACTTAGATTTTTCACATCTTCAAAATAATATAGGCCTGAGTATTTATGGTTTTTAATTTTAACTGGATACCTCCAAGCGTTCCCGAGATAAAAAGGGTAGACAGACGGTCAAGTAAGTGATCCTAACAAGTCTTAAAACTAAAACCCGACTACAAACGGCGGACTAAAACTATAATATAATATACATATTTGTAATGTGCTCGTCAAGACCTTTCATTTGATACCAAACATGTTATGATTATCTCAATTTAATTTTTTTCGATGTTATAATGTGATATTTAACTTCCGTCATAAAAATATTTGATAAAATTTATATAGCCTATGACACCCGGGTTATTCTTACGAATCTATAGACACCTCATTTATTAAAATCCGTTTGGTAGTTTAGGCGCTACAGTGGAACATACATACATACATACTTACATACATACATAGACTGCCAAAATCATTACCCTTCCTTTTGGCTTTGCCGTAGTCGGGTAAAAATAAAGAGTTCAGTTTGTTCCTTCTGAGGTACAGAAACCTTTGGGGCCTGGGAAATCATCAAATAACCCCCTCCCGCTCTGGGCAGAGCAGAAGGGAGTGTCAGACTTCTACTGCCTAAAAACCATCCATGTTCCTTCTTAGCCCTTGTGCCGAGGCCACGGTATCTCTTTCGAACAACACACAGCCCCGACAAGAGGTACAGAACCCTATAAAATTAGACCGTTAGTACGTTTTTTGTGCATTTTTTTCCTATCCATTGTTCTCACCGTCACCACCATTGTAAAAGAATCAAGTCTCTTTCTAACATATCATCGTAACGTCATAAGTGTTACATTTCGAGAGGTCACTGACAGACTTTTTTTCCACATTGACATTCAACTTTTTATTTTTATTCTGAACTTGGTTTAGAAATGACATGGCTATTAATAAACGAGTGTTTCGTCAAACATCTGTCTTTTATTTTTTGTCAATAATATTGTGGTCGGCTTCCGGTCTAAGTAGTAGAAAATGTCTGTTTTTGAGTGGCAAATGAGCAGTATTTCTGTTTCGTAGGTCTAATGGTCGCAAGTGCGAGTGCTGTATATGAGGTCCTGGATTCGATTTTTACCAGGTATTTCTAGTAGCAGCCAAAAAGCCTGGATTTAGAATTCGATCCCGTGATACAATTCCCCAACTATCCGCGGCCATTGTTGTGGAATTGTGATAGTTGTTTCTACAAATTCTTATCAAATATCTTAAATTCGCTCACTGACAAAAATATTTATAAGAATTTGAGTCCTAAAATTAACCCGTAAAACTATTAAAGTTTATACGAAAGTGCCGTTTTTAGCCGATGGGTGTGCCCTATCTCGGTGTGTCTTAGCGAGAATCTCGGTCTACAGACAGACGCATAACATAACATCGCATGCCAGGCGTGTGTAGACAGCAGACAAATTGACGGACACGTCGTTTGTCAAAACCGGTCCGGTTTGGGCCGCAACCGGTGCACGCGCACTCAACGGCTTTGTTTCAACTTTTGGGCTAGAGAATGATGATAACTGGGTACTTCTATTCGATAGTCTGATGTTTTTATAGTAATACTAGCTGTTCCCAGCGGCTTCGCCCGCTACAACTCGCAAATTATCCCACGGGAACATAAAATCGGGATAAAAACTATTCTATGTGTTAATCCAGGTTATAAACTATCTGTGTACCAAATTTTATCCAAATTCGTTCAATAGTTTTCATTTGTGATAATTGGATAGGTGTGTTTAATGTTTTATCAAATTAACCTTTTTAGCGCCACAGTCACGTATAGACGACAAGCCGAACAAGCAAAAAAGTGCCCTAAGTCTGTCGACTTATGGTACTTTTTGGCTTGTCGTCTTACTTGACCGTGGCGGTCAATGGGTTAATAAAAATTTACGAAGATAAAAAGTGTCAAAGATCATGGAGTGGGGCTTGAAACGTCACTTGAAGGTACAAAATGTACTATCATATGACGTCACACGAGTTTTCGAAGCACTGTATCGTCTTCATTTTTTGTTTACGTGAAAAAAGAAAAAATATGTGTCCAATATTTTTTGTAAATCTATCTGACGGACTAATTAGTTTTTTTTTGTCCGATCCCCTATCACTACACTAGCCATGTCATACAGTCATACAAACATGACGGGTTGTATTATCACTATCAGACTGCACCTCGGTCATATCAGTTGCTATAGTAGTGATTAATGTTATCTAACTATCACGTTTACTCAATGAAAAAACTTACTAGATTACCGTTTTAAGTTGTTCGCACTTTTCATCACTACATATTATGCTCTGCCCTGAAGTGTAAATGTGGTCTTGCCCCTCATACTATGGGGCACTTGATATCGTGTCCAGCCTGTCCTGTTACTTGTACATCACAAGAGCTGATGGAGGCTACTGAAAGTGCCGAACTCGTCACCAAATTTTGGGCCGACTCAATTTAGATTGTCATGGACACGCTAAGAAGAAGATCACTACATATTATAAAACAAAGTCCTCCGCCGCGTCTGTCCGTCTTTTCGCGATAGACTCCTAAACTACTGCACCGATTTTCATGCTGTTTTATCCAATGGATAGAGTGGTTCTCGAGGATGGTTTTAGTATAATACAATTTGACCGAGATCCACCCGGGTGAAAGCGCGGGCATCAGCTAGTTTGATTATAAAGCGGTGTCGGAAAGCACATGAAGCCATTGGTACTCATAATCAGCCTGCAAGCAATATCAGCTTTCTTGAGTCTTTTAGAATGATTTGGCATCAATAGTGATCGTGAAAGGGGATTAGGATGGTTGGTCAATCTGTCTTTGTATTTCTCTAGATAGAGCTTTGCTTCTTCTAGAATTGTTGGAATTTCCAGGTGTTCTTGAATTTCAGAGTTGCGAGCATACCAGGGCGCCGCTGCTAGGACCCTCAGGATACTGTTTTGACTCCTTTGAATGCACATGATGTTAGATTTGCTTGCGGAAGACCATAATTGAATCCCATATGTCCATATAGGTTTTATGATAGAACAATAAACTCTAAGTTTGTTACTCAAGGTGAGTGATGATTGTCTGCCGAGCAATCAGAAATATCACACAATAGATTATTCTGAGTCTGACTCACATAACATATTAGTGTACATATAAATAAAATCTATATATAGTAGTGTGTGTGATAAATAATTAACCCATATTCAAACACCTATGTTATTGGATACAGATAATGATTTATCATTATTTTGGTCTAGAAAGTGCTTTTGTTGTTTAGATAATTTTACAGTACTGAGTAGGGTTGCCAACCGTACTCTAAAATAGAGTATTGTACTCTATATCATGTAGGCGTACTCTATAATCTATAAGACTAATAGAGTATGCTAAAATACTCTTTTTCACACAATGATTACTATACTAGTGCTAGTCATGTAATATGCAATCCCATTATCAACAAAAAAAACCCACATTCCGATGTTTCTGAATGCAGCAACTAATGTCAATGTCACAAGTTGTTTTGAGAAGTTTTTTGACATTGCGTTAATTGTGGCGCAAGTTTTTGATTTTCCACTGTGTTGTGACTCTGTTTTTTATTCAGAAAACTTTTATCCAATTCCTAATGGATGACATAATTGATGAAAATTACGAGTAAAAAAGGACACATAAGTAAGTACACACAATTATGGGAAATTGAGCCGAGAAAAGACCAATACAAGAAATAGAATTGATAAATAACATAGATTTTACTCAAAAGTCCACTGCAGATAAATGGCAATTTATTTTAAAAAAATGTCCTGACGAATTTGTTTGTTACCTACAATTATTTTAAAAACAATGAAAAATTGTTACGTGCTGCAAAAAAGTACAAAAAAATACGTTTTTAAAAATATTAAATAAATACTCTTTTTTGGAAGTCCGTACTCTTTATTTACCTCCTTTGAAATCAGAAATACTCTATTTATTCTAATAAAAGTTGGCAACCCTAGTACTGAGTGCAAACCTAGAATTCTAGAAATGATTTGTACCGCGTTCCCGACCCAAAAAAATTGAATTGACGACATGGTTAGTGCAGTGACTGAGCGATTGACTGCTGGGCTGCGCGTCACAGATTCAATCCCAGCATGGAACAAATATTTGTATGACCTATAGATGGTTGTTTCTGGTCTGGGTATGTGTGTATGTGAGTTTAAATGTTTGTAAACATAGCCATGATACAGGAGAAATTCCTAGAGTATGTGTAATTACTTTTAAAAGGAAAAAAGACTTAAAAATAATGCACAACGCTTTAGCAATACAGATAAAAATCTATTAAAGAAAGTTTATAGCTCATAGTAGCTTGATATTTTGGTGACTTCATTTTTGTGGCATTATTTTCAGATATAGATAATCTACATACATAAACTCACACCCTTTCCCCATGGGGGCAGGCAGAAACCACAGAACGCCACCCACTACAATCCTTTTGCCTTGTCCACATTAATACATCTGGTCATACACGCACGCCGGTTGCGAGTACTACGCACCTGTCCTTTCTGAAGAACATCACCAATAAGGTCAGTGTATGTCTTTCTAGGGCGTCCTCTCCCAGCATTGCCACTCACATCTGCCTTGTAAATTCAGACATAGACTGGAAATACAGGCACAAGGTAGTATAATCTAGGTAATTACAAAAGTATCAGCATCATTTAGGATAATCAAAAAATGAGGTCACTTACACTAACAATAAAAAATATAACAAGAGTAGGCGTAGTGACCACAAGATGACATCATTCATCAAGTATGTTACCATTTCTATATTTTTTTAAAGAAAAATTGTATTGACAAAAGTTTGTATGACTAGCTGACGCTGTTAACTGCTACAACTCGAAAATATTCCCACGGGAAGATAAAATCGGGATAAAAACTATCCTATGTGCTAATCCAGGTTATAAACTATCTGTGAGCTAAACTTCATGCAAATCGGTTCAGTAGTGTTGGCATGAAAGAGTAACAAACAAACATCCATCCATCCTACTCACAAAGTTTCGCATTTATAATATTAGTAGGATTAAAATAGGGAAATTGCAAAAGGAAAATGTTTTATGTATAATCAAGAATGATTTTATAAAAATCTAAAGTAAATATAACCTTAATATTCTGATAGGTTTATTTTTGTGCATAAATAGGTGGTTGTGGTTGTACTTCTCCCAAACAGCTTGACCATTTTTTTTTAAATATTCGGTAGGTATGAGAGTAGATCGTAATTATTTTTTTCAAGAAAATTGTAAGTAATAGGTAGTTCGTTAACACAAACGTTAATACAGATTGATATTTTTTGCTTATTTATTTATCTTTAGGCTCATTTTATAGGATGCATATTTTATGTAAGGTATTCAATGCCATTATATTCTACTTTACAAGTTTTTTAATGCTACCACTTTTGAGCTTAGCACGGCAGTACAGGCAATGCTGAAGTTTACATAAATTCCATCTTTTTGAATAGTACTTTATTTAATATTATAAAGTAAAAGTAAACATTTGTTTGTACAGCACATTATCTTATCTTATAAAACTGGGTGAAGCTTGTCATAGCCACTTAAGGATTTGCAAGGAGAAACATTTTATATATTTATATTTACTTTAATATAAATTTATATAATGCACACTCTGCTACATTGATCTAGTGATCACAAGTGTGTTTACTGAACACGAGGTTCTGGGTATGATTCCCATGCCAGGTATTGGGTTATTCCACCACAAATTTCTTGTTATTAGCCAGGGAGACTGGATTTGTCCCCGGTTTATGGCAATACAATACGTGCAAACTCGTAAACGAACGCAGCGACCTGGTTGACGTCCACGCAGACTCAATATTGACGTTTGTCAAACGTATCTAATATAATTATGTAGAATTTAAGTACTTACATTAAGTCTTTAGTCTCTATTCTCTTTGGTTTTGTTTTTTTCAATTGTATCCTTTACAAAGTGTTAATAATAATATTAAGTCTTTAGATTAAATGTACGATTACAAGGAGCATCGTGCATGTGGTGTTTGGCTGTAATTGGTTGTGCAGTTAGAAATAAGACACAATTATATATTCCTATGTTTAAAATGTCTGTAGCAACTTACTGTTGGTGAATCTTAAATAAATAAAATAAAAATTAAATATGTTTGCCCCCTATTACCCCATGTAATAGCTTGGTTATAACTGCCAAAATGTACTATTAATAGGTACGTCTCTAGCTTACCCTTCTGGGAATAAAGGTGTGATGTTATATTATAATGCACACACAAGCCAGCCTTGACCAACAAAGCAGTCAATAAAGGTGGAGTTAGCTAGTAAGTCACCTTTCTATTTATCTTCGGGGACGCCAGCAGACACCAGACGGGCGATCAGTCCTTTCGTTGTGGATTATTTCGCCCAGTTCCCCATTTTGGTGGATCCCCTTCATGGGTTACTACTGGTGGTCGGCATCATAAGTCACCTTTAGTAAGGCAGAGAAATTATAGTACTTAGTGTTCTACAGAGAATGAACCTGTCTACTGGGAGTTAAAGTTCCCACAGTAATAGACAAAATAGAGGACCTGTACTAGCATCATACAATGCAACCTTTAGACCCCTATTACTCAACTAATTAGTGCTAAAGATTTAATTACTACGACGATTCTATCTTCACAACGGCCGATACACTTAGAGTGAATGAATCAAAGTGAATAAAATACATACTGGCAATCAAATCACTACGAAAATCTCGAGCGGCCACCAATCGCCCAGCAATTTGGCCCATACACCCGCCGTGTTATCCTACTAAATTAAAAAAAAACACCTGAAGTGTGTACAAGACGTTACGAGTATGACGCATCTAACTCGGTCGGGTTATAGAGTACCGATCGTAAGCGGTGACATCAGCTCACATTATTGAAGAGATAATAATGTAATTGATTAGTGTCACGCCCAAGAAGAATGGATAAAACTTACTTTTCAGTCTTACAAACGCTGTATTTTAGTGCTAGATCATGTATTTGAATTTGAATTGATTATTAAAACTTTGAATATTTATAGGATCTAAACCTGTGGGGAGTCGACAAGTTTTGGGTACAATGCGGCAAAATTATCACAGAACACGGCAATACGCCAACATCGGCGATAACGCTAAATAAAAGACAGAACGAACTAAAAAAAACCGACCCAATTCCTATTAGCATTAGCTGACACACCCTAAAGCGGGTGTCGAAAAAAACGCATACCGACATAAAACTACCGCGTTCCTACCGTTAATGTAAACAAATATGTACAAAAGAAAGCAGAACACACGCAATACTCACCGGCAGATCTCCAAGACGCGTTGAAATCTCGATTTTTGAGTCACTTCACACACTTATCGGATAGCGATTCGTAACTTACACTAAGCACATAACCGAGGTAACATTATATAAAATAACATGCACAAAACGTTGTTCGTTAATATTTAAAGCACCAGCACTACCGACATTACGCGGAGAGCGTTTATTTCAATAATTCGTTCGTAAAAAAAGAATTTCTGTATCACGCCACCGGAGGAGATCGATGTCGGCGCGAGTTTCGTTTTTTCGCCGTAGCGTCGCTGCTGTCGACTGACATCGGAAGCCACGCTTCAGAGGGCGCTGTTGTCTACTGTGTTGCTATCTTTAAAACTAAAATACCTATATTTTTAAGCTATTGCATAGTTTATATCGCGGGCCTTGAGCGTGGAGAGCGAATCAAAATTTTCAACCAGGTTGCTATGGTTACGGAAAATAACAAGGTCAACTGAGGTTGTTGGTGCGTATAACCTGCAGAAGTTGTAAATTTCTGCTAAAATCACACGCGGATTGAGCCTAGATTATTAGAGCAATCTAGGCTATAATTGCTGATTCTGTCATAAGAAGTTGAAGGCAAAAAATACGCAATCGGGAAGAAAGGCACAGGAGATCGTCCAATTCATTAATTGTACCACATACCTTGACCAGCGATCCCAAGCGCGCGCAGGCGACGGCAACGTGTCCGCTTTCGGGATGAACAGCTCACAGGTCTTTTGCTGGATACACTATGCTGGCCAGCAGTACACAACACACTATCATAGGTCTGGGGTAGGCAGATAACAGTTTATATAGGTTCAGTTCAGGGGTTTTAGGGCGCGATGGGACTAATTAGTGTCACACATAGCATGCGCACCTACACGCGTTCCCAAGGTTAGAGCGAGACTGCTGATGACGGCGCGGCGCGGCATGGGCGCGCGCTGCATCGCACAAGGAAATCACCGAATCAACGATATATGGCACAGATCAAATAAACTAGAACAGTAAACCAATGCCTTTCAATCATCATTAGGTGATGTAGAAAAATATAAGAAAAACTATAAGTTACGAAGCGTAACCATTTTCCCCGGCTTGAAAGTTCCTGCTTTCGAAACACAAAGGAGAAGTAAATAAAATTGCATATCATCACAACTCCACAAAAGCTATAAGAACTCTAGAGTTGCGACTCTATATAACAAATAAGAATACTTAACTAACTATTCTACGCGGTAACTAAATCTAATACTGCACATTGGTGCAAGGTAAGAATTAATATTAAGGTAACTAAACTTATTGCGTTGGCAAAGGGCACAACTTTACTACCGGGCGACTCTGAATGATCCCACGTAGTCGCAACCTGTATGAGAGAAAGCCTTAGGAGCCGACTCAACGCGAAAACGTGGCAAATCCGCCATTACAGGAAAGTTAGGTCGCGGCATTGCTCGAAAGCAAATATTAGACTTAAAGGTAATGTGACGTGCAATACGTCGCGCGGACAGGATCCAATACTTTTGTCGTAAGAGAGATACGAGCAAGGTTGGACCTGTGTGGAAATTTGTCACATGATAGTGGGAAACTAAAAGTTCCACTATATGATCTTGACGAGGAAGGAGGATCTGATGACGCGAGTCAAAATCTAAGTCAGAGTTTGCTAGGCGACCTCCAACATGGATAAGTCCTTCGTGAAGGAAGGGACTTAACCGTTGTACTGGCTTAGAGCACAACTCCTTGCGGGCTAAACGATCGAGATCAGATTCAAAGTAAATCCTCTGCACAGATCGCCACACAATAGATTCAGCGAACTCTAAATCAGACGCGGTAACGGGCCCTCTAGGGAGCCGTTTGATGAACTTATAAACTAAGCAAATAGTTTTTAAATATTTAAACCAGGACGAGAACCTGGTAGAGCGAACGTACAAAATGTTGTCAGAAGGAGGACTTCTGTCAGAACATTCGTGCGAGAGAGCAGGTAAAGCCACGGGCTTCATTTCTGGAAGCTCTTGCGACTCGCCTGAAACGAATGGTTTTATCGGCCATTCAGCGCGGGGAAGTTTAAGCCATGGCGGCCCATTTAGCCACAACGGATGATGTACTAATTGGGCAGGCGTTAAACCGCGAGAGAGGCAGTCACTGGGATTTTCAGACCCTTTCACATGGAAGAAGTGATCTGCCGAAAGATTCTCATGAATCTTAGCAATACGATTGGCTACGAAGGTGTGCCATCGATGCGGTGCGGAATGAATCCAACTCAAAGTTACAGTTGAATCCGAAAAAGCTACGACTACCTCAATGGCGTGTCGAGCTGCGAAAAGATTATATACTCGCTTTATCACAGTTGATAAGAGGAGTGCGGCGCATAACTCGAGACGAGCTAGCGAAACGACTTTCAGTGGCGCGACTTTAGATTTCGCACACACTAGCGAGACCACGACACTACCGTCAGGTCTGACAACGTGGGCATAAACCGAACCACCGTAAGCCTTCTCACTAGCGTCGGCAAACCCGACGAGTGAGAGTCTACAGCGTTCTACGACGCCAACATGTCGCAAAAATCTCAATTCAGAGATGATTGGCAGTTCAGATTGAAACTGTTCCCACAGACGAATAATGCGAGGTGGTGGGACGTCATCCCATCCAAGTTTGACAAGCCAAAGCTCTTTGATGAGAAGCTTGGCGTATAAAATTATCGGTGCAACGAGGCCTAAAACGTCGAAAAGACGTGCGATGGAAGAAAGAATATTCCGTTTAGTGCAAGTGCGAACATCAGGGTTAACCTGGAATACGAAACAATCCTCGTCAGGGAACCAACGAAGTCCCAGTATTTTCTGGGTCGGATCTTTACTGAGGTCCACGCTCTGTGAAAGTCGTAATGACTCTGGAATAGTCCGAAGAACATCGACACTGTTGCTAGACCACTTCGTCAGTTGAAAATCGCCGCGAGAGAATATTTCTATTAGTTCACGAGCCGAGTCTATAGCTAGCGCAGTGCTAGGTATAGAACTAACTATGTCATCCATATAAATATCTCGCTGCAGAATGTCCCTGGCGAGAGGTAACTGTGTTCCTTCATCCTGACATAACTGTTGGATAGTGCGAATCGCTATAAAAGGACTACACTTTAAACCAAAGGGAAGCACTGAAAACTCATAAATTTGAAGTTCTTCTTCCTCGTTAAACCGATATAAGATACGTTGTAGTGAACGATCTTGTGAACGTATACCTATACGTAGGTACATAGATTTGACATCTGCGGAAACAGCGACACTAAAAAGCCTAAAATTTAATAAAATGTTGAAAAGGTCAGCCTGAAGGACTGGACCTGCGTACAGGATATCGTTGAGCGAGGTACCGTTATCTGTACATGCACTGGCGTCTAGGACCACACGTAATTTGGTGGTCACCTTATCCTCTCGAATAACAGCATGGTGAGGAATATAGTATTCCATTTCTCGCTCCTTACAATTTCGTGTGGGCAACATACATTCAGGTACGATGTTCTGCACCAAAGAAATATAATTGTTTTTTAGATAATCCCGTATGACGTCATCATAAAGAAGTTTGACGTTAGGAAGTGACTTAAGTTTACGTTCAAGACTATAGAATCTCTTGCGAGCCATATTAAAAGAATTTCCTAAAGCTGACGCGTCTGTTTTCAGTGGTAAAGCTGCAACATACTTGCCATTTGGAGCGCGGGTAATTGTGCTACAATAAAACTCTTCACAATGTTTATCATCCACACTCCCAATGGATGAAGCAGTAACATCTTCAATCTCCCAAAACTTACGAAGATCGAAGTTATCGAACGAACTCGCAAAGAAAGACAGAGTGTCAGTTGGAGGTTCGATGATAGGTGCTTCTCCTAGAAGTATGTAGCCGAGCACAGTCTCCAATGCGTCGGGACAACCGGGTACGCTGGTCACGTGACCGGGTCGCAATAACTTAGCGAACAGCTTGACCCCAAGTAACATATCAATATTACCTGGCACACCCCAGCTGTCATCCGCTAGTAGTTTAGGATCAATATGATTTAATACGGACGTATCTATAGCACCCAGTGGAAGCTGTCCGGTTATTTGATCCAAAACTAAAGCGTCTATTTCATACCTAGGCTGCGAGCAAAACCGGGAGCTGAACGTAAGATTCACCGAGCCGCGAACGGGCTGCGACGTGCCACCAATACCACGAACGGTAGTTATCGAGTCAGTATGTATAGTTAGACCGAGCATACGGCAGCAACGCGATGTCATATAATTCTTTTGCGACCCAGGGTCCAAGAGACATCTAACCACCACGGCCTTACCCTTCCTACCCGCCACCAACACCTTGGCAGTAGCCAGCACCTCCGTACTACGTGTGGCCTGGACTTGAGCAGAAGAATGCGTACACAACGCCACACCATCGGAAGCAGCTGGGTCGGCCGCAGGAGCGGAGGCGGGGGCGCTAGCGGGCGTCGGCGCAGGGGCTTGCGTCGATTGCTCGAAATGCAATAAAGAATGATGCTTACCGTTGCATTTTCTACATGTTGACTTCGATATGCACTTAGAGACAGTATGTTGGCTACTTAGGCAATTACCACATCTGTTATTGTCTTTTATAAACTTAAATCTATTATCCACGTTCAACTTTTGAAACGCTTTGCACATAAATAAGTTTTTATGAGTGGAGTGACAAAGTGAACATTTAGATTCAGTAGCCACAAACACCTGCGATTCTTTAGATGAGGCGCGGGGGCTACTTGCGGGGGCGGCCTTACTAGCCGCAGGACAGGTGCGATACAAGATTTTTACTTGTTCACGAACAAACTTTACGAAATAATCATAATCTAACTCTTGTTGATTACGAAGCGACATTTCAAAATATTTTGCGGTATCAGAGTCTATTAACTTAAGACCCCAATGAATAAATATAAAATCATCTAAGTTATGTATTTTCAATTGTTTAAGTCCCGCAACCGTAGAAGTTAATTTATCGAAACCCTTTTCAATATTAGCGGGAGTCGATCCGAACGATTTCAATGAGAACAGCTGATTTAGATAATTAGTAGCGAGCGCGCGAGTGTCTAGGTACTTGGCGATAAGCGCCTCCCAAACAACAAGGTAATTATCGCCAGAAGGTACAATACCTTCGGCCACATTCCTAGCCTTTCCCTTCAAACAACTCAACAGATAATGAATGCGATCCGAATCTGATAGATCTGCGTTAGTATGTATAATACGTTTAAACGTCTCATAAAAGAACGGAAAGCTCTGAATATCACCGTCAAAGGTAGGCAGCTCGATTTTAGGAACCTGTATATGGTGAGCATTAGGGCTCGCTGACGGGCTAGGTTTCTGGAAATCACTTGACTCAGTTAATGAAGATAAACTAAACTTTATTTCGCCGACCAACTCATCAAATGAATGCAATGCGCCATAGCTTACTTCACAGGTTGGATTCAATGTCAAATTGAGCATATTTATCTCGTCCATTAGTCCATTGAATTCACTACGCAATCCATCAATTTGTTTTGCCTGAGCGATGAAAGCGTTGCGTAATCTTTCGGTAGTTAAAGATTTAGTTGAATCCAAAATCCTTTGAACCCGTGCAAAATATGCGTCACGTTTACTTTCTAATAACCTAAGTTTAACCTTGTCACTCATTGTGAACAGAAGTTAAATATGACACAAAAATAATAATAATAAATCAACCTTTATCTTCTACGGAACCCCAGTGAGTGAGGTTAGGGGCAAATTAAACCGATAACTCAATTAAAGATATTATAACTTAAGATAATAGTACGGAACGAACTTTCCGTACACGCGAAACCCTAACAATATTAAATTGAAAGGTAAACAAATATAAACTACCAACGCTTTAACCGAGTGCACGTAACAAAACCTAATATAAATTAAAATAGTAAGCACGCCAAATATCTTATGAACGTACCCATCTATATACTATTTATGATTAGCTCAGATATACCTACAACCCGATAATAGCATTTATGTCGGATGCGACGCGATTAACTTGTCTGCACTAACTTCTACTTGAATGAGATTAACTTACTCAATACAAGTATTATGAAGGTACAGATTCTTAACTAATAATAAGTTAAGTGTTGAACTTAGAAAAAAGTGTAAACTTATTTTCGTAAGCGATGCGAGTGTATTCATAACGAAATAACTTCGTAAGAAACAGTAAATTTCCTCACGAGTACAGACGCGTAGATGACTGTTTGAAATAAGTTATCTAGTAAGTACATACTACGTTTGCAAACGTGAAGTGCGGGTGTGATATGTATAAATATACGGCTATTTCCAATGAGGAGAATTAACGCGTAAAGTTTATACACATCTGTTATTTTACCTGAAGGTTTCTGTCAAGAAATCAAGTTACCTTACAAAACAAAATAACAAGCGACGCGATGATAATATGGTTAATTGCAATAACTAATCATATGCGGTTGAGTCTCACTATATAAAGCATACCTGCTCGTGCAATACGAATATAACAGGTGTAAACCTAACGAACCTATACAAGTGTATCATGCAATAACAATCAATGTTATTCATTTAGCACTTTCGATTAGTACCAACATAATAAGTATGTAAAAGTTTCTAATGCGTAACTAAATTTAATCGTGGGTACGCGAACTAAGTTCAGAACTGGAACATTCCACAGTCAACGTACGACGATTTATACCCACTACCCACAATTTTTACAACCGAACAAAAAAATATTTATTACTCCGAAAACTAGCAGATTAATTAAATAAACGTATTTAGCGATATGAATTCACGTTGATATTCAATTATATGTATTCTTCTGAGCTTCAAATAGTGAATTTAAAGATTTAAATTAAGAATTGTTTTGACGGTTGACCTATTGCAAACGCAAGGCAGTTTGAACCTTATTACTAAAGCAATAGAGTTGAGAGTTGTGTGATGATATGCAATTAACATTGAAAATTCCTAAGTTTTTTGCTCAAAATCAGACTTTTAGGACTTAAAAATAGGCCGTAAAAAGGCCCAAAATTAATATGTCCGGGACGAAGGACCAAAATGGTGCGTATAACCTGCAGAAGTTGTAAATTTCTGCTAAAATCACACGCGGATTGAGCCTAGATTATTAGAGCAATCTAGGCTATAATTGCTGATTCTGTCATAAGAAGTTGAAGGCAAAAAATACGCAATCGGGAAGAAAGGCACAGGAGATCGTCCAATTCATTAATTGTACCACATACCTTGACCAGCGATCCCAAGCGCGCGCAGGCGACGGCAACGTGTCCGCTTTCGGGATGAACAGCTCACAGGTCTTTTGCTGGATACACTATGCTGGCCAGCAGTACACAACACACTATCATAGGTCTGGGGTAGGCAGATAACAGTTTATATAGGTTCAGTTCAGGGGTTTTAGGGCGCGATGGGACTAATTAGTGTCACACATAGCATGCGCACCTACACGCGTTCCCAAGGTTAGAGCGAGACTGCTGATGACGGCGCGGCGCGGCATGGGCGCGCGCTGCATCGCACAAGGAAATCACCGAATCAACGATATATGGCACAGATCAAATAAACTAGAACAGTAAACCAATGCCTTTCAATCATCATTAGGTGATGTAGAAAAATATAAGAAAAACTATAAGTTACGAAGCGTAACCAGTTGTCAAATTAAATAATTGATAAAAAATGCTATGCAATAGCTTTACCGCGGCAGTCTCCGAGTGCCACATTCTCTTTTTTTTATTAAAGTATTTTGGTTTTCAGCTGTCAGCCCAAAAGAAGACAAAAAAAAATAAGTCCATTGATTTGGATTGTCTGATATTCAAATAACACCAAAAAATTACCTAATTTTTTACAGTAAATAAACGAAATATTACATGTAGGTAAATGTTAAAAGAATCTTGAAATAAGGGCTCTCGCAATGTTTGTGTAAAAGTTCTTCATTTTTGTGCTACAAACTTGAATTTTGGGAGTGACGTAGTTTATAGATTTACAGTTAGTAAAAGAACCGATTTCGTGACAGGGCCGCCGGAATAGGGAGGTCTAAGGGCTCCCACATGTTTGTATGA
Organism: Diarsia mendica; assembly: GCA_949316265.1. Taxonomy (NCBI): domain Eukaryota; kingdom Metazoa; phylum Arthropoda; class Insecta; order Lepidoptera; family Noctuidae; genus Diarsia; species Diarsia mendica. The sequence continues at coordinate 12,670,552 of OX438914.1, read as the reverse complement.
ACGTTTTTTTTATAATATTAACCTGTTTTTAGCAAGTCTAGAGTTTATTAGTAGGAGACATTAGCGAAGAATGAATTTTGTGATAGCCTGGACTAACGGCTTTCGCAAGTTTATATGAAATTCTTGGCTTTTTGTATAATGAAAATTGGTTGAAAGATAAATATATTTTAGACATAGGTAGGAACAGATTTTACGACAGGTTCGGTTTATGGGAATATAATCGCTTCGGTTAGCATTGGCATATTTGGCATTCGATTTGACATAGTAAATCCAGAGGCAGTTTCACACTTATACGTTATAATTTCCACGCGAACAAAGTCGCGGTCAACAGCTAGTATAGGGTAGACGACTGACTAAAAAAAATATGATTCTGTTTAGTCCGTCAGTTAGATTATCGGAAAATATTGGATACGTGTTTTTTGTTTTATCAAAATAATAAAAATTGACGAAAATAAAGCTTGTCAAAGATCATGGAGAGGGGGCTTTTGACGTCATAGTCTCGTAAAATTGGACCAAGCTGTGACGTTGCACGACTTTTCAAAGCGCTGTATCGTCTTCATTTTTTGTTTACGTGAAAAAAGAAAAAATACGTGTTCAATATTTTTTGGAAATCTATCTGACGGACTAATTAGATTTTTTTAGTCGTCTACCCTATTATAATATTAGTAGAATACCACAACAATGTCAGGATTAGCCTTTACTATCAAACAGTTTACTTTAACAAAGGGTACGACTTTTAGTATGACAACACTTAAGTTCGTTGTTTCTTATCAAGCAGTAATAGAATTTCAGGACTGACAATAATAATATTTAAAACGACTACCTATCATTTTAAATTTTATTTCAATTTTTTCATACAAGTTTTAGATACATTTTATCATTAATAATGCGTCAACCAGCTATGGTTCTCAATGATTCACAAACGCTTCAAGCGCCTACGTATAATGAAACGGATTTCGCGTTTTGTTCACCCTGCTTCAACAAACATTTTCTAAAAATTAATTTAAGGTTGATGTTCCAGGGTAGCCCGCGAAATTCAAATTTTCTTAAGTTTTTTGCAATTTGCAGGCAAGTGCTAGGTTGTATGTTAGTGAAAACATGATTTGCGGCTGTAAGACATATGTAGTTACAGAATTATAATCATCAAAATCATTAATACAACCCTCCGAGCTCATACAGGTTCCGGAATTACTTTTTAAAGGTCAAAGTCATTCCGGAACCTGTATGAGCTCGGAGGGTTGTATTAATGATTTTGATGATTATAATTCTGTAACTACATAGGTCTTACAGCCGCAAATCATATTTTCACTAACATACAACCTAGCACTGGCCTGCAAATCGCTAAAAACGTAAGAAAATTTGAATTTCGCGGGCTACCGTGAACATCCACCTTAATAATGCAGAAAAATACAAACATTGAAAATTAACTTAATTTTGTGATATATTTTTTTTTCTAACTGATTGCTTATTTAACTGATATAGAGATAAAAACTTTTTACAAATTTTAAAATGGTCAGAGAGCAACGAAACGTAAAAACGTTTTTAAAAAGTAAATGAAAATCGAACGAATACTTCGTTTCGTTTTCATTCATTCATTCACTATCAAAATGGCGTTGAACTAAGCTGTGCGTTATTGTTACTTTTTGTTTTTGTAAAATTTTAAAACTGTTGACATAAACTGAGGTAAATATCTGTCTACTATTTTAATAACGTTATTATTTGCGTCATCAACATGTTTTATTTACTTACGTTGTAAATAATGTTCCAACAGGTTAACATGGGTCGTTCGCCCAGCCCGCGGCGGCGTGAAGACAGACGCCGCGACAGAGAAAGGGATCGAGACCGAGATAGGGACCGCGAGAGGCGGAGGCCTCGCACCCGGTCCCGTTCGCGCTCTCTGGACCGCCGGCGGCGCTCCCCAGAACGCCGGCGCAGCCCCTCGCCGCGCCGCCGCCGATCCCGCACGACGTCTCCCGGACCCTCCACATCGTTCGTAAAGCCGAAGAAGAATTTCGGCGAGCGTCCGATAGTCACCCCCGCGGATCTAGAAGGTAAAACTCCTGAGGAACAGGAGATGCTTAAAGTAATGGGATTCTGTGGCTTCGACACTACCAAAGGGAAGAAAGTAGATGACAATGTGGAGGGAGACGTCCACGTTGTGTTAAAACGTAAGTACCGACAGTATATGAACAGGAAGGGTGGGTTCAACAGACCTCTAGACTTTGTAGCATGATTCCGGACTTCGCACAGCAGGTTCCCAGCGTTTCCACCGTGTTGGTCTGTTTTAGTTGTAAGGCTGATATGTGATATTTTTGACAGCTTGGTTTTATATGAACGTTATCTATTATGTAGACTGTTATTTAAAACTTAGTCTGAATCTTTCGGGCAAGTTCGTAGGCATCTATAGACATGTAACATGCCACTTCAGCAAAAGAGTGGTCCGATGCAAGTCTATTCAACATTAAATGTGGGCCTACTCGGCCTGGTGCCATATTTGCAGTCCGTGGTAGCCAGTCTTATTAGCTGGCATACCAACTAAGATTACAAGCGGTACCATAAAACAAATACTAAAAATTGAGATCTGTAAAGCTCGCATCAATAATTAATGAGGTTCAATCAATTTTCTCTTTATATCGCAGAGGTTGTCTTGTAACTGAAAATCCTACTCTGATTTAAAACATCATGACCAATAGTGTCACTTTCCATGATTAAATGTATACAGAAAAACATTGATGTCGGAGAATTCCATTTTCATAATTATGTAATTTAATATTTTCTGTAGTCCATATTTACATTAATATATTCTATATTTTTTTTATACCATTGAAGAGAGTAATTTAACTTAATTTTAACATATTATAATTTTCAAAAAATAAAAAATGTATGTCACTAACATTTAAAATACTCATGGGAATTTTCAAGATTACATTTCATTTTGTAAAAGATGCAACTTCCTTGGAGCATTGACAAAAGCGTTGCGGTCTTCCGTTCCATTATATTAAAATTTCTCCCATGAAATCTCTTGGCAATGAATTTGGTACCAAACCGGTTTTCATACAAGACAAGCTTTGTTACGAGGCCTTGATCATGATAGTAACTCCAATGAAAGTTCTTTAGGGTCAATAACAAAAGTAAACATGTTTCAAAACTTGTTTACTGGACAATTTCGTGTCTTGCCAGACTTTTTGGAATAAAAATAAAAGTTTTCTTTTGAAGTGCTTCCTGCAAATCCTATTAAAGTAAAAATAGTGTGAGAAATATTTTCTTTTTACGGATGCAGGGTTAATAATATTTTGTCATCAGTTTTTTTTTTTCCACAATATCTCAGATTCTTATTTTACACAAAGTTCTATTAAGTGCGAGAGGAAATTCTGTTGTAAAACTAAATCAATACATAAAAAAATTACATAACCCTCCTTTTGGGTTTCACTGCAGTCGGGTAAAAACGCACAGTTTCTGAGATTTTATATCAAAAAAACATTATCCTATTTACATCGCGCCAACTACTCATAAAAGTTAATTATTGCGGCAAAATAAAACATATCATTTATTTGTAACTATTACTTACAAGAGCAAATAGAACAGATTTATACACTTTTCTACCATTTATTCTTACCACATACAACTTTTTTTACATTTTACAACTGCTGTATCTTAAGAATATTAATTGTTCATATAAAACCAAGCTTCCCTATCAACTTTTTTACATAGAATTAAGTGTTAAACAATTGTTTTACTCTCACATATATTTGGGAGATGTGGCTGTGATAACATAATATAAAACATTTTACTTTTTTCAAAATACTCGGAACAGAAGGAAAAATTCTAGGATTTTAGAAAGTAGATTCTGCGTCCTTGACATTATTCAGGTTAATAAAAGCCTTCGAAAGGCTGATAATTCCATGATCAGATATTTTATCTGTTGTATAAAATTGAGAATTGACAGTTTTTTTTTTATATATGGGAAACTGGTAAATTCAAAGTTATTCCTCGGATAAGATCTGGTGTTGGGAAAATTAATCTTTAAGCACGTAAAACCCTGCCTATTTTTTTAGTTGTCTTTGTTGTGTCTCATTGGCAGGAATAGAGATAATTATAGAAGGGGTAGTGTTTTATTAACAATAAGGTTTTTATTTGCCTGCATAACGTAAAACTTCAAGCGGGTATTTAAAAATATTGAATTTAGCTGTTTTTTTTTTTTTCTAACAGTTTATAAAATGTATTATTGCAGCCATAGCTCTTAATAATTCCGATATCTTGGTGCCTAACTACAGAAATACGATGAACTAACTTGAAAAAGGATCTTTTTGAACTTCGGTTTTTATTTGAAAATCTTACTTTCGCTCTGAGTTTAGACCAAATTATTGACAAATTCTTTCAAATTCTTGGACATATCTGAGACAAATAGCTTATGCTAGCTTATTTCAAAATTGAGTTGAATTTGAGATTTTTCCAAATAATATAAGCATGTATTTTCTTAGCACCTTACCATACCTTGAAATATTTTTTTATTTGTAAGTTTTAACAGCATTCACGTATTTCTGAAGTTAAACCAGGACTGATAGTTATAAGTTAGGTTTAGTCCGTTACCGCAGTCCCCGCGCGCAGCTTGTTGCCCGCGCGGGCCCAGTCAAGCGCTTCGGCGCACCCAAGAAACCGTTTGCAATACGCACGGGTTGTGACGACATAATTTTTGTGATCTGTCGGGCGCCAGTTCAGGAGATATGGCACCTGGATACATTTCGATTTTTTTGATACCAGATGGTTTTATCCGTTGTTGTAGCAATCATTTACATGTTAGAACTGATGAAAATAGCCGTCAATCTATTCTATAGTGAGCCGTATAAACTTTTCAAATTCTCCGCACGATTTTATACACTCTCAAACTATTAGGACTTAACTTTATACAGCTCATTATACTCTCTAAATTACTGAGCCATGTCCGATGGAACTCGCGCCGACAGATTGAACTATAAGACTGAAGCGATCCGCACTAGTTGTAAGTTTACCGCACGGCGCACTCTCTAGTTAGTAGAAGATATATTTATACACTCATATACACACCCCCCTCCCCCCAGAATAAACCCTTATCCTCCACAATTTACAATAGTTAAGATCTTCGCGACAGAATGTTATGTTCTTAGTAAAATATCTTGGGTGAATGATTTTAGTCCATGGAACAGTCATATGCAGTTTTTCAGGCAGCATTTGGGCGTTGTTTTGCCAAGTATTGGCAGCATCAATGCGTTTTTGGATTTGTGTTGCCAATTCATCAAATTATTACATTTTTGGTTACCGTATCCCTCACATATTTTTGGGGAAAATTAAACAAATTACTCTATCAACATTAAAATCGTTCACCAAGTTCCATTTACCAATAACACTGCATTCCGTTGCGCCGGTCTCCGATATACAATAATATACAATGGTTAAATATATTTTTGATGTATATTATTAACGCTAGCGCCGTGCGGGTGTGGGCAGCGATCTATCGTCCCCGTTCGCATTGCAAGCAGTTTGTCACAACATCTGCCCTTTTGAATGAATCTCCAAATTAATCCACAGCACACTTTCGCACAAATAAAAAGAAAAAAAAAATATCCATCACTGAAGTTAATGATTGTAAAACCGAATTTCACTTACAAAACATTCGTTTCGGTGGAAAATTTGCAGAAAAAAAATGTTTGATATTATGTAAATTAAAAATGTAAGTACCGAAAAATCTTACTGTCATGGTACTTTTTGGCGCCAATTTAGATTGTTGGGCGCCATTTTAAAACCACAAATTATTATGTTAATTTGAAATACAGATTAATTTATAATTTACAGGCTGATATATGTTCAAACAACTATTGTATTCTCAATTTTAATGAAAGTCATTACATAAAAATTAGAATGACAAAAAAATTGCATTAAGTAACTTTATCTTAATTTGTTTGAACAGTTTGATTTGTGATTTAGTAAATATCCATATGAAAATTCTAATTTTTGCAAAAAATACTATAGCAACAACATTTATTGTATTACTGAAATATTTATACAGTAATAAAAACAGAAAGAATTCATTCCCAATGTATATACCACGAATTATTTATACTTATATCAAGTAAAAAATAAGTCAAAATAAAACTTTACTTAATTATGCAAATCAGCTTTGAAAATACTTGAGTACCATTTTGATCTTCAAAAATCATTATAGTATTGTGATTTATCAATCCTAAAACAATGTTAAGTGCCAAAGAACTTAAACAATTGATCAATCCAATGCCTACCCTCATTCAGGTAAAAAAATATTTTTAGAAAAATTACTTTAATTTTATAAATTTAATAGACTAGTCCTGATTCTGTTTCTATGCTGATTTGCAACATTTCGGTGTGTTAAAATTTTAGTTTTCTCTAGAATAATAATGTGTACTAAATTATATATCCTTGGTACTTTTCGCGATGTCTTCACTTCATAATTATATAAATGTAATATTTTCTCAAGTAGAGGCACTGCATACTTGTTTGATGTCTAAAATACTTTTAAAAAGTAAAAATTCTGATATTCACATATTGTGTGTAGAAAATTATTGTATGCCAGTATTGCCATCTACAAGAGTTACTATATTTTGGCATTATAATACTTAAAAATGTCGAAAATTATTAAATAGTAGTGTTAGTTATTATAATTATTATGAAAATTATATCAAAATACTTAGTTTAGTTATATAAAATTGTATTTAAGCATATGGTGTCGACTTTTAAGTTCAAATTGTCATGTTTGGTCGATTGAATTGACGTATTTTGTGTTCTGTACATTTTGCGTATAAAAATTGATTTAATTTTTGTTAACCCAAGGATTCAAAATGAATAAATCATTTTGGAATTTATGAACTATGTTTTATTTATGATATCATCATCCACAGTCTAAATTCAGCCAGTGCTGAGTATAAGCCTCTTTTTTGGTGCCAATCTCGAGGTTCCTGTGCTGCTAGCCCATTTCATGTTTTTCCCCCAATAGATACGACACAGTATCTATTGGGGGAAAAACATGAAACGGGCTAGCAGTCGTGTAGTCTGCCCATCTCACCGCCGGACGACCTACATTTCTTTTTCCCGTTCTTGGACTCCATTCGCTATTTCATTTACGATTTATGTATATAATATGTTACAGTCAAAACTGTTAATCAGTCACAACAATCAAATCAGACTGGTGCCAGTCAAATACCTTAATAAATTAAAACGCATTTTCTATATTAAAATAAATGTTCGCTCTAGCATGAGGTTATCCAAAGGGTCATAAAAAAACGTAACAAACCTAATAAGTTGCCTAATGACCTTTAGGTTATTTCAATTTATCGATGTAATAACAGAAACCACATGGATCTAAGTAAATGTTTAATAGTTTTGACCGGTCAAAAGTAGTTTTAACAGTGACATACACAAATCAGGATGAAGTGCAGGCTCAACAATTTGCACAAAGCTGAAAAATCAATTGTGCCTCATCTGGTAGCACGGAATCACATTCATCATCACCTCCTTGCCCTTGCCCCTTTCTATTTGAGGTCGGCTACAAGAGTTTACTTCTTCCATTCTCCCCCCTATCAGATGCCACAGCATGACATACACACACCATCATTTTCTCTTTCATACCAGTCCTCACAACACTTCACACTTCTTTTGCCTTCCTCTTTTTTAGCACGGTATCGGGGGGTTACCATGACGTCGAAGAGTGAGTTGAAGATCATTTGGTTCCCTTCAAAGTGGTTGAGTTAGATGGTGCTGATCCATGCGTCATGTTCGTGAACGGGCGCTGTCAGTGGAGACTGGTCATTCCTTAGTTGCCATGGTGTAGATATTTTTTTTTATTTGTTTATTACATCTTTACTCTGGAGTACTCTGGACGCTCTTAACTTGCACGTCTTGCTACATAGTTCTCACATAATATACCATCTCAACATGAATGATATAAAGTACCAAGATTTTGTAACAAATTCTGATTTAAAAGAGTGTCCATGGAGTTTCTTGCCCGTTCTTCTTCATGAGATCTACGTTAGGGAACTGGCAACTGCGGTACTTTCACAAGTTATTATGCCTTGTGATTGTGACTGTAGCGTAGGAGTGCAATACGTCGTTTCGGGAGTTGCTGCGTCGGGCTGCGCGGCGCCGAATGTTACCGGCGGCGAGTGCTGTGGGTGCGGGGGCGAGCGGCGGCGTGTGCCGTGGCGGCGGGTGTGCGGGGCTCTAGGTCGCGGGGCGGCGGTTGCGCGTTGCGGTGTGCATTCGTTGTTCCGTGATTCGGGGACTCGAGCATTCGTTGTTGCGGTTTGCGTCGCTGCGTGCTTTTGTGCTCGCAGTGTTCGTTGTTGCGGGCATTCGGTGGCGTGTGGTTCGGAGTGGTGACTTTCGGAATGACGTATTGCACTCGTAGTTTCGTTCTTCTTCCGTCCTTCTGACATTCAAAAGTGCCTGTAATGGCTTAATTGAAATAAAATATTCGAGTTTGAGGGGAAAGCGACAGCTATACCTACAGGGTGTCTAGCGGTATCTCGTTTCAACTCTAGAATAAGATCATGGAGCACACCAGGTTATTTTGCTCCATGAATAAGATTAAAGTAGTCCTACTGACGTCATGGTAGGCCACCAGATATAGACAAGATAGCATGGAACTTGACTAAGATAATGTCTGGAGTTGGAAGAAACTGTGTTAATTAGAGTTTGTTCCAGCTGTTTTTTCTAAAAGTACCTAGTCAGGCAAGAGACACCGGCCCCTTGTTTACTTCAGACCTTGCTACAGGAAGGTGCTGGACACAGGACTTGCCTATATTTTCTTGAGTATATATAATATTAAGGACCGACCGAAGGTTCGGTTTCGGCTAGTTTCGGCCATAGTTTCGGTTTCGGCCAATATTTGGCCGAACCTTTCGGCCCCGCCGAAACAAGGTATACGTGAATTGTTGCGCATCAGTCAGCTAACTTCGAGTGTCAGTTGAGTTCGCTAGCCGGCGCGATCGTGATGATTTGATGTTGTGTGATTTTTCTCGCGTAAAAATTAGGTATTTGTTTTTACTTATGATTAATGATGATGTATTTTTATGGCATTCATTAGGGTCTTGTGCTACAGTGTAAAATAAATAGGTTGTAAGTAGGTGTGTATAGAAAAGAATTCATTAGATATTTTACTTGGTTCTGTTGAGTTATTCCCTAGAACTTATAAAATATGAATTTATGTTGAAATTAATTTAACACTAAAAGATGTGTGAAGATACCTGTGATGTTTGATTCAAACATTACTATATTTGTTTGTAATTGTTGATGGATTAAATTTTGTACCCGTATTCGAACCGCCCCGTAGTTCCGATACACAACTATCTCCGGTGATTTAGGCGCTTTGCACATGGAGCAACTTAAGTTTAAGCAACTTTAACTAGTTGAGTTGATAGTAGCTACAACGTTTATGGTTGCAGCAATTTTATGGTAATCTGTGAGCAACTTTCATAACCGAGTTGCTCAATCTACGCAGCGAACAGCGTTCAGTGTGACGATGAATATCAAAGAAGCAGCAATTGCTCTAATTTTATTACGTCGTCGCCGTCTACGCTAACTTTAAAAATCGGTATAATATTTAACAGTTGCTAGTTGCGGCAATTAGCAACTAACTCAGTCATCGATTGCAGCAACTGAAAACTGTTGACGATTTCCGGAACTCGAAACTCGAGTTGCTATGATTGTGTACGCAATCCAATTGAATAGTATATTTCATTATAAGTGCGGAAAGCCTGTCATTGCAACGAGTTCCGACAAATGTCTAGCCGAGCCGAGGCACAGCCGACGGCGAGGGTAGACAGTCGGAACAAGTTGCAATGACGGTTCCGCACGTGTACTGAACAACTATTTTTAATACAGTTGCGAAAAAATGAAGCAATTTAATAAAATAATAAAACCGTAATTAAACTCGCAAAGAACATTTTTGAAAATGGCGCATAACGTAAAAGAATCGCAGAGATTTTTTTTTTCTTTACCTATTCTGGGTAGGCAAAGGGAACTATGCCCATACAGCCAAGTCTTCAGTAGATTTTTTTTATTGATATGAAATAAAAATGAAATTTAATGAGATGAAATGGAATGAAACCTTTAACTCATTAAATCAAATAATTAAATCTGATATTGAAACAAATTAGTAGCTTCTTTAGAAATATTTGCATGAATCATAAAAACTTCTATGATTTTATTTAGTAAATACTTCGTGGTTGTTTTTTTTTTTAATGGACATTATTTTGACAGTTGGGAAAGAGAACGCACGAGTTCGGGAAAGGTAAAGAAAAAGCACGAGTACGTAATAGCCCACATCCCGAACGCTATACGTCCCTGCAATACGCCACTTTTTGAGCAACTGTATTAAAAATATATGTAAACAGCTAGTTGCCAGTTGCTGCAATAGTTGTTCCATGTGCAAAGCGCCTAAAACCTTAACTAATTAATATAATTTAAAAAGTTCGTAATTAAAATTATTTCTTAAAACACCCATCGTTGAAAATGATATGATGTACGTTTTTTGTTTAATAATTAGAAAAAAAGTTATATCGACCAATAGATTTTTTTTACTAAAAAGTTTCATATACTTATTTTCTATTAGCGTGAATGGCCTTCAGTACTATTAGTCATGTCGCATTTTTTCCCTTTAGTATGCGAGGTGCTTAGTTGTTTTTTTTTTAATTACTAACAAATATAGTAATGTTAAAAATATAGTGCTTATTTTTTTTAAAGTTTGACAAATATGTTGATTGCATTTTTTATCTTTTTAATTCACATTATTAATTTTACAAATAAAGAGCTATTTTTATTACCTACCTACTTTATTGTTGCATTTTTTACGTGTTAACTGTGTATATATGCGTAAAAATACAATAGATTTTACATTCCATAAATATTTAATAAGTTTCGGTTTCGGCCGAAACTGGGACCAAGGCCGAAGGTTCGGTTACGGTTTCGGCTGAAAATCGTGTTTCGGTCGGACACTATATAATATTACTTACCCAGAGGGCAGTGCTTCTCGATAGAGGTTCCTGGCTCTCGTCGGGGCTGTGGGTTCGAAAGAGATACTGCGGTCTCGGCACAAGGGCTAAGAAGGAACATGGGTGGTTTTTACTCAGTAGAAGTCTGACACTCCCTACCGCTTTGCCCATAGCGGGAGGAAAAATTTAAGTAGGTAGCGAATGTAGCGGGGCACAGCTAGTTTCAAATAAAAAACCAAAACTTGTCATAATTTACATTTATTTCTTATTCAACTTGACATGTACAACACAATACTTCTCTAGGGAATGTGACAAGGGGTGAAAGTGCCGCGCGGACTATCCACTGAACTCCATTGCGTTCATATTAAAAATGTTGATCCTGAAGATCTATTGTTTTAAATAGGCCAGTATTGATCTTTGACAGCCGATACCTACTGATAGTCAGAGTCTTACCAATGAGTCAGCTTCAATCGTACGCACGGCTATATATAATTCATACAATTTCAATCATACAACAAATATTTAGTTTAAAATGAAAATGTCAGCAGAAGTGTGGTCAGATTAAAAAAAATATTTTAACTTTTACAACATTACGAACACAGGGCGACACATTTAGCTATACATTCCCAGTAAAACACGGGTTCGCTTTGTATAGGTTTCCCGTACAAGAGTTCAGCATAAACTAGTTTTGTGTTTTATATAGCTTGATATATAAAACATGGTCTTCGTGTGTGCTAGTTTGTTTATTCGAGTTATCTGCGCCCGTTCTGTGTATGTCATGACATGATACACACACCATTTCATACATAACATCATGCATGTAATCCCCGCAGGGATAGGCACTGGTATACCATAGAGAACACTAACATATAACCAGTTATGTATATGTAAGTAGTATTATTTAAAACTGAAAGTGAAAATAATGTTCACCACAATTTTTTCACATTTTTACCCAAGACACACAAAATAAATTAATCTAATCCAAACAGCCATCATACGTCTTACAATTCACTTTCAAAAACATAACAAGAAAATAACTTAACTTAATTTCAAACAAATAAATAAAACTTTTATTTAGCCGTTTGCTACAAATTAGTGCCAACATCGTTTCATACAATCCTTTCAAAGACTTAAAGAAAATAATAAATATGCCCTTAATTCATTATCATTAAGTAGTAAAATGGTAACTAACTTACCCATTGGTAAGCATTAATACTAGCATTATACAAAATAAATAAAGATCACGAAAAGAGAGTATCATCATCAGCCTATGTCCCCACTGCAGGGACTCAGGCCTCCTCTCTAGGAGAGGGATGGGCTATAATCCACCACGCGGGCCCAGTGCGGGTTGGTAGACGTCACATGTCTTCGGATTTTTGGTTCTAAGACATGCCGGTTTCCTCACGATGTTTTCCTTCACCGTTTTGAGAGCAGTGGTGATGAAATAAATTACACAAAGTAATGCGCCTGACTGGGTTAGGTTAGACTCACTGTTCGTAAGTCGGGGCCGCTACCACTGAGCCACTACTGCTTTGATAGCTTATTGATTAAAACATAAATTAAATACATTTTTTTTAGGAACTTATACTGGCAACTTTAGTTTTGACCACGGCTGATAATCTTCGTACAACGAAACGCTCGACGTAGCGCCATATTGTTTTAATGTTGTATGACGTTTCTGGTCGTCTGTGATTGGCCGACGCAGGCGCAGGTAGGCCGCCATTTGTTTTTGTTTCATTTGACGTAAATGACATAAATCTGACATTACAGCATTACAGTTATTGTGTTGATCGAGTGAAGTCGTTTGTGCTTATCCTCTCCGCTTTATCTGTAATAAATCCCAGTGTCTCTACGATTACTTTTGCTACTTGCAAAATGTATTACGAGTGCTGTGTTTGTAAATCTTCGCGACAGGACGCTATTTTGCATCATTTCCCGTGTAATGAGAAAAGACTCGCTGTGTGGTTAAAGTGTCTAAATCGTGATGATCTGCAATCGTTATCACCGGAACAACTTTCGAAGCTTTTTGTTTGTCAAAAACACTTCGAAAAGAAGTTCATTACGTCTAAATCTCGTCTCATTGGCAGTGCCTATCCTTCCCTGTTTACTGAAGATGATATTTTGAGTGGAATAACAACTCTGCAGTATACAGGTAAATATTATGATCATACATTACTTATTATTACATCTTGCTTTCTTTACCTTCCTAAACACACGCCAAATTTTGTTATACCTATACTCGCGTACGGTGCGAAAGACTGAAAGTTTTGAAACCTTATTCAGAATACAACTTTTCTTAAAAAAGCTAGATATATTATGGTTTCTAGGTGTATACTACGAAGTATCGTGAACAACACAATATATATTTCTTCTCTTGTATCTGATCTGCAATCAGTCTTGAGTACTATAAGCAGATGTGATAAGGGACAATATACTATTCATTTATTAAGCAATAGTATTAACAGCACTCACTATAGAGATGATTGGAAGAGGCTGCAAAATTAATTGATTATATTAGCAAGGATACATTTTCGGCCATTTTCCCCCTGATGACCCCCTGACCACTCTTAAAGAAACTTACAAACCTAACAGTACTATATTATGAACTAACTAAAGTAATGATACAAATCATTTTCGACATGGGTTTCAAAATTTAATTATTTATTTATCAGTACAAATCACTGAGCAAAATATTATAACACCTATACTCACGACAGTGTCACAGACTGATTTTTACCAAATATTTGCAGTTCTCACAAACATAATTTTCACTCTATTGATCGTATATAAACTAATGATGCAGCTAACAGGAAGGAACAAATACCATTATGATAATAAAGTTCAAAATCTAGAAAAAGTTTTTTATCTGTCTCACAAACCAATGCGCAAGTATAGGAAGGAAAGTAAACTTGCATTCCTCTCTTTATTCTCAGGTGTTAACTCAGTGACTGATGAGCATAATGTTGAGGTGCATAATACTGAAATTGATTTTGTGTGTCTGATTTCAGAAAATGTGTCACCTCAGGCTGAGCATTCATACTCCCGTAAAAGACACTTTGACCACACATACTGCCTAGAACCACTGAAAGGTACGTTAAATTTTTATTACGAATTAAATTGTGCACAATAACAAAATAATACACTTTCTTGTACATCAATTTTTTTAACAGTACTGCTTTACAATATTGTTTATTATTCCATGGTTACAATGGCAGTCTTAGTGCTCCTGAACAGGTAGTTGAAAAGGTAGTTGGTGGTAAAGTGCAGTGGTGTGTTTATTAAACTTGCTATATTTTTCTGTTTTTACAGAAATTCAACCAGTTGCTTCTACCTCCACTGAATTTCCTCTGCGGTGCCTACCAAAATATCCACAGTCTAGGCAAGATTCAGGTATCTCTAATCTCTTTGATAAATATGTACTGCAAAACAGGGTGAATAGAGAATGCAGGGGTGAATCGGCACCAGACTGAAAGGGATTTCAATCTTTAATTATTATGGTGATTGGTCTGCCGACAAGAGATGTTCATTTTTAGGTACTAAATAAGTTGCATGTTTGTAACATATCCCATAACTTACATGTAAACAAGGTTGGTCTCGATTCACACCTGCATTCTCTATTCACCCCGTTTTTCTGTATATTAAATACTTGATTTTTTTAAATTAAATTTAATCCCTTTAATAATTTTTTTCCTTGATTCTGTCTATTTCAGAAGTCACTGCTGCTAGCTCCTGTGACCTCCAAACTTTACCCCAAGCTCTACAAAATCCACCAACTATTGAGGAGTCAGGTAATAATCATTCAGAGTTCCAATTAATAATATTTTTTATTTCATCAGATTTGTGCTACTACTCGTTGACACTATATTATGTTATATCCTCACTTGTAACCAGCTGCAGGCTTAAAGTTATATAGTAAAAGTATTATTAGTCTCAAAATAATAACAATCAGGAAATTGTAGTCTGTGTTCCCCATACAGAGTATTTTACAATGTTTCAGGTTTGGGCCAAGTCCGGAATGAAACGCAGAAACCTTCAAGAAAACGAATTATAAGCAATGTAAAAAACTTGTCACCAACTTGCCAAATGTTGTACAAAGAGTACAAAAAGGCAAAAAAGCAAACAGATTTTTACAAAAGGGCCAAGAAAGCTTTGAAGTTTAATAAGGAAACTTCCTTTGAAAAACTAACAGCAAACATGAACCCATATGCAAAGAGTATCATGAAAATGCAGATTAATCTTTGCACTAAAAATAAGAAAGGGCGTCGCTTCACATTAGAGGAAAAACTAATTGCATTATCAATTATGAAGCAGAGTCCCAAATGCTACAGATTTTTACACAAAATTTTTATATTGCCATCAAGGTCAACATTAAATAAGATGGTGACAAAACTTAATATTGAAACAGGAGTTTGCCCTCAAGTTTTTGAGTTAATGAAAAAAGAGGTTTGTACCTATGCAATATTCAAATTTTAAAATCTTCTAAACTGTACATTATGAGTGGTACCATAACCGAATTCAAACAACATGCCTGTGTGTGTAGAATTAAAGTATGTTATTTAACCTTTTTTTTTAATAAATTATATCATGGTTGCACATTGGTGAATAGTGAAAAAAGTTAAGCTTTAATTCATATGTTGGTTTCCAGGTTGCAACATGGGAGGAAAATAAGAAAATGTGTTCTGTAATATTTGACGAAATGTCACTGGAAACTGCCTTAAACTACAACAAAAATAAAGATACAATAAACGGCTTTGTAGAGCTTAACATTAAAAAAAAAAAGTTTGCTGATCATGCACTTGTTTTTATGCTGAGAGGAGCAGTTTTTAAATGGCAGCAACCAGTGGCCTATTACTATTGCGAAGGAGCCACCTCTGGGCTAGAATTAAAAACTATTTTGAAAGAAGTAATTTCTGCCATAGTGGGATGTGGGCTGAAGCCAGTTGCATTAATTTGTGACCAGGGGTCTGCTTTTCAATCTGCACTAAGAAGCCTGACAGCAGACACAAGACGTGACCAACTACTTGCAAATCAAGAACCAGGTTCGTATTATTTAGTTAACTTTTCCATCCTAGCTGTCCAAATATTCGGGCACTTATGTAAACATTCACCATTAAGGGTTTAAATGCTGGCATGAATCAAATGGACCAATAGTGGACATATTGTTTAAGGAACTAACCAACATTTTGACTTCTTGATTTTTCATCTCAATCATTGTTTTTAACTACATGTATATATAGGGAAAAATATGATGGCACTCATGAAATTTAATTTAGTTTAAATATTTAATCATTTCAGATGGCACAGTTACTATAAGCGGAGTCAATCTGAGTATTATATATGACCCATCACACCTTATAAAGGGGCTGCGAAATAATTTTTTAAACAAAAACATACAAATTGATGGAAAACTATCAAAATGGCAAGACATAGTTGATGTTTATGAAACAGATTGTCATCACACAGAAGCCAGACTTCTTTATAAATTGAATGACCAGCATGTCATTCCTGAAAAAATAAAAAAAATGAAGGTAAATTTCTTATTTAGCCACCTATTTGTATTCTGCTAGAGTGGTCACAATGTGGTCACTAGATTATTTACTAAAACAGATTTTAATGTCACCTTTTATTTTTCAGGTAAAAAATTGTGTAAAGGTCTTCAGCAAAACTGTATCTGCAGCCTTGTCATACACGGCAAAATTTTGTAAGTACCTAACATGATCTTACTTCTAACTAATATTATAAATCCAAAAAAAAGTGAGGATGGATGGATGTTTGTTATTCAGGTTATTTTAACATATAGGATACTTTTTTATCCCAGGATTAAATTCCTGTTAATTAAGTTTCGTCATAAACCCGGGTAAAGCCGCTGGCAATGGCTACTATAAAAATAAACTTTTTGCAAATTGTTATTTAGTATAGGTGCTAGGTATTGACCGCGTGGTAGGAGCCAAACATAATATTGTTACTTTAGTTTAATGGATCTTTTAAAGACAGTAAATAAACAGTTACATATAAACATAATATGTATTACTGAATACATATAACGTCATAAAACTCACTGGTTTACACTACATAAACCACCCTCATGAATCACTCCGAGGTTCATAATATTTTGATAAACTAAACATAATGTTTCTTCTTTTCCAGCTCATTATGCAGATGGAAGACCTGTCAGCAGTACACTAGAAAACACAGCAGACACAGTTCTATTTTTTGACCAGTTGTTCGACAGTGTCAATGGAGCTGCAATATTTTCTAAGAGAAGCAAGGGAAAAATCCTGAGAACAGCAGTTACAGAAAAATCACCTCATCATCAGTTTTGGAAAGAGGCTATTACGAAATTGGAGAAAATTCGCTATATCGATTCCAAAGGAAACGAAAAATCTGTGCCCTCTTTAGTGAATTTTATTGTAACACTAAAAAGTTACATGAGGCTGTGGCAGATTTTTAAAACCAATAATATAAAAATAATGAGGCCGAGATATTTTAACTCAGATCCCATTGAAAACTTTTTTGGGCAAGTAAGGGCATATAATTACAGAAATAATGACCCAAACTGCCACAGCTTCAATTGCACCTTTAAGTCATTGTTGATAACCAGAATTATAAAATTCCACAACCAAACATTTAATTGTGAGGATGACCCGGCAGACCAAGTAATAAGTTTACAGTCTCTGTTTACTGAAGATACAAAAGAAAATGTCGAGCCGGGTCATTCAAATACAGGGCAGAATATTGAAATGATTGTGGAGCAGGCTCGACGAGAACGATTGAATGTCCACTCGCGAGCCTACACTACAGGATGGGTAGTTCGCAAAATATTTGATAAATTTAAATTAAAATGTAACTCATGCAAAAATTGCTTAACAAGCAATGAATCAAATATCCACGACTGGATTAATCATCGCGAATATACGGCAGCAAAAAAAAGATTAAACTACCCATCCGAAGGTGCAGTGAGGTGTTTCGGTACAGTGATAACTGAAACAAATGCATACTTGGAACACAACGCTCATAAAAATAATGTCGCTTCAAAAGTAATTGATTTTATTTGTTCCAAGTATTCATTTGATTTCATTCACTGTACCGAACACAAGACAATGATCCTTAATCATTTCATATCATTAGTTGTGAGGTTTACAATAATGAACTGGTGCAATATGATAAATCGAATTTTAAAGGGCACGGATATTCAAAGACTCCAAAATCGTGATTTGCCTGCGATGCAAAAGCAAGCTTACGAAAAATATAAAAGAAAATTAAAAAATAAATCTTTTAATAAGTAAGTAATTCTTTGTTTTATTTATTTTTTCCCAAAATTAATTTCAGAAAATTAATAATAGCCCCTTTGTGGGACAGCAGTAGCAATTTATTATAGAAATCAAATAATATCCAGCAGCACGGCGTTTTAGGCTGTATACGAGTGGTTCCTTTGCCATTGTACAACGTAACTTTAAAAAAAAAAAGAAACGTCATACGACATTAAAACTCGAAAGACTGTGGTGAAAATTTTTGTTCTGAAGTTGGCAGTCTGATACGTAGTATCTCTAAGTAGTCTGTGGTTTTGACATTATAAACTTAAATATCAATAAAGCCCTTTCAACTGTCCTTAATAAATAATATAGACCACACTTGTCAAAGGGGTTTGGCTAACTTTGTATGGGCTAGTGGCGTCATTTTTTTTTGAGCGGCCACTTTTAATTTTCATGTTATTTTGTTGTGCTGTGTCAAATACACATACATGTTAAATTATTTTTGTCCTAAGTCATTTCTAAGCTGAGATATTTGCGTTTGAAGATTATAAAAATGTCTTCTTCAATTACTGTTCTGCGTAAAGAAATCTTAGTTATGTGTTTAGAATGTTGATATTAGAGCTGGCTTAATAATAACTGCTACTCGGGTCGATCTTTAGGTTAGGCCACGCTTGCCTAGGTTGATCTGTGGATGGGTGGGTGTGGATTATATACCGAGTTTCCTCCGTGCCTTGGAAAGCACGTTAAGCTGTTGGTCCGGGCTGCCATTTAAAGATCTTTTGCAGTCGTTACTGGTTGTCAGTGACCTGAAAGTCTGAAAACCAGTCTTACCAAAGGGTATCGTATTACCCAGTATTAACTGGGACGTGGAGGTCAGATAGGCAGTCGCTCCATGTAAAATACTGGTATTCAGCTGCATCCGGTTAGACTGGAAGCCGACCCCTACATAGTTGGGAAAGGAATAAATAATACAAGAGCAATATTGCATCCAGCCCTTGTGTAGCAGTTTCTACGAGAATGTACACGTAAATGTCCGTCTAGAATTCTAGATGAATGTGTAATACGAGTCCCGCCGACACGATTCAGACTTCGCTGGCTACAAATGCAAAATGCACTGTTAATTACATCCATGGTGTTTTACATTCAAATCTTAAACATATAAGAGTCTAAAGAGGTATGCTGGGTCTGTCACAATACACAAACGATCACAATGCCAAGTCTTTATAATGCATCAGCCCATAGATAACAGACATCGAGCCATGCAATCTACGTACGTATTTAATTTATTTTGATTATTTTTTCATCGTTGGCCAGCACTAGAAACTTCAGTCTGCTGTATCGTGGGTGCATTCACAAACATTTAAACTCAAACACACAAATACCCAGACCCGAAACAACTATCTGCAAGACATACAAATATTTGCCCTGTGTGGGAATCGAACCCGCGACACGTAGCGCAGCAGTCAACTGCTTGAGCCACTGCGCCTACCGTGTGGTCTGAATTCTGAAAAAAATACGACTGGAACCTTAAACAGTGCAATAGACTGTAATAACTTCTTCGATTTTAATGAGCAATTCAAAACCAAATATCTCCGTTCCGATTAGATTTAGAGAAATGCATCCATAATATTTTTGGATCGCTTTAATCTGTTCTTTCAAAATATCCAAGTTTCATTACTGGCCGCGCAACTTCAAAACGACGCCAACTTTAGCCAAACCCCTTTATGTAATTTCCAATATAATTTGGGTAGCCTCAGATATGTTTAACATGATACATAACATTTATTTCACATGACATGTAGATACAAACTTTATTATTTACAATGGTTTTTTATTTTTTATTTTATTTTAATAATATACTTATTTTTAATGAAAATAAAATAGCGAAAGTGAGACAGACCAAATAATTCATATATCTTTCTGACATTAAAGATAGAAGTCTGACATTCAAGACAGAAGTCTGACATTCAAGTTAGAAGTCTGACCCTCGATTCAGACAGTCAAAAAGCTAAATATAAGAAGCAGCTGATAATGTTTACATGAAAAACTAATTAGCCAGCTTCAAGAAACTAAATTGCAGCATTATTTGGTACTCTTTAGTAATAATAAATATTGTTTTAGTATAATTTAGACTAAAACGGTCATAATTTAATTCTAAATATATTTTTATTATGGAAGTTTGATTGATTTGCATTTTCATTTTAAATCTAGTGTTTGTGTAAGCACTTATATTTTATTTTTATTGTACAGGGTCTAAGGGATAGCCCATCGCAAACTGACAGGGTGCATTTAGCTAAAATTACATTACGTGTAGGTACACATCACTCAATTTATATAAACAATACGGTTAAAATTAAAATAAAACCAACAATATATTATCATCGGCACGATTCTTGAGCGCTGACGCAAAAGTGAATTATTGGGTCCCTTTGGTGGTATGAAGTGAGACGCGGGGCGGGGAGAGTGCAGTGATTGGCCCGTAGCGCATCGCGTCATAGCCGACACTCGGGATTTGTTCTTTACTCCTGCTGCACTTACAAAGTCGCTATTTTTGTCTGTTTGTTTGTTTGTATGCTTAAATCTTTAAAACTACGCAACGGATTTTGATGCGGTTTTTTTTAATAGATAGAGTGATTCAAGAGGAAGGTTTTAGTATATAATTTGAACGACATCCACGCGGGTGAAGCCGCGGGCATCAGCTAGTAAATAATAAACGGGTGTGCGTTTTATTTGTCATAAAGTGTCGATGCGCACAGCGATCCCCACTCTTCCGCCGACCGCTCAAAAACCGTGCCGGTATCTGTATGTTGAAATACTCTAACGAACGACGCAGGAATCAGCTGTTCACAAACACAACGAACTTGTTGCGCTTGCCATTCGTTGTGTGCATTTTGCCACGGTAACAATACGTTGAGTATGAGGGAATAACACATTTTTTTATTTCTTGTACCGGTCATCTTAGTATGACATACTGAATTTACCCCATAAGTCTGTGGAGGGCTGTCTCTTACACCCTGTACTGTATTACATGTTTTTTTTAGTTGTCATAGAAAAAGATATATCTCTTCGTATAAAAGCAAAACTAGTTTTCTATAAAAAGTAACATATCTTTTTCTATAAATTTAATTCGTTTTTCATTTTACTTTTTTATATTATCGCTATAGAATAAATATATACCTGTTTGGTAACCATACAACTAATGTTTTAACTTCTTAGTTTATAATTTAATCTGTATATACCTGATATACTTGAAAATTGGTGAACGTGTCGCTTCTATAGTAACTTTTGACTAGCATATTCCTAATAAACAGTGTAAAAAGGGACACAGAAGCGAAAATGGTTACCACATAAATCAGTACAACATTCTGAACACCTCCACATAAAAATTCACAATTGGTAATTTTATTTCTTCTACTTCCTTCCTTCCTTACTTTCTTTCTTCTTCTTTCTTTACTAATATTATAAATGCGAAAGTTTGTGAGTATGTATGGATGTTTGTTACTCTTTCACGCAAAAACTACTGAACGGATTTGGATAAAATTTTGTACACAGGTAGTTTATAACCTGGATTAACGCATAGCATAGTTTTTATCCCGATTTTATCTTCCCCTGGGGTAATTTTTGAGTTGTAGCGGGCGAAATGTAGATATCCAAATCTGTCTCATGGGACCCCAGTATGAGTTCCAGTTATAGAGGTTTCTCACTTATCCAAGTCCCAGTTAACCAAGTTTCACTGTAGTAAAGTAAAGTAAATTTTGACCTTCGAAAAGTGCTGATTATCAGCCTAGTTTGAATAGATGAATTTTGATTTTCGAAGCCGCTGGCAACACCTAGTTCAACTATATGTAGGCATTTCAGAATGATGTACTAAGTACTTGATAACCGTTTTCATGTCGGTGGCCCTTTGACCTTGTACATACCTGCTAATTTTATATTCCTCATATTTTATAAATCTATATAAATAAAGAGAAAAGTCCTGACTGACTGATTGACTGACTGACTCATCAACGCCCAGCCCAAACCCTTGGACCTAGAAAGCTGAAATTTTGCACAGAGGTTCCCTTTATAATGTAGACAAGGAATAAGGAAGAATTTTTCGAAATTCAACCCCTAAGGGAGTTAAATAGGGGATGAAAGTTTGTATGGAAAATCGTAATTTTCACGCGGGCGAAGCCGCTGGCAAAAGCTAGTCTTTCATAATTATTTATGTGACATTATGCCACATCGGGCTTCAGAGAGGCTCACGCCCAAATACTCAAACGTCACTCAATTATAAGTAACCCTCAAAACTCCTGCTGTCTCTGTCACACTGCGTTAAAGTAACAAAGACAGCACGAGATTTAAGTGCAACTTAAAATTGAGTGACGTTCGAGTATTTGGGCGTCAGTGGCTGTCATATATTTATAAGTAGAGATCGGTTATTCGGATGCATTTTTACTGAAAGTACGTTTTATTTCTGGTTTTATAGAGAGAAACACTGGTCAAGGGCGTATCGTGCCACGCATATAATAAAATGCGGATTTGCCACCGAAAGATAATTTTTATTGTAATAATAAAAACGAACGACACATAAAAATACTAATAATTTGTACTAGTATATTTAAGTATATAAAAAAATACAATTATAAAAAAAAACAGTACTAGTAGGTACTCCACTCAAGTTTGAGGTAATAAATGTATCCAAATATCCGAATTCTACATAATAAGGGTGACAAAGACGAAATCTCACTTAAACCCGACACGACACATTATGGCTAAGCAGAGTCCGCCTAAACTAAAATTCCTCGCCCTTTCATATTTTTTTTAATATTTTAAACGTACCATTAAATAATGTAATCCGCTATTTGACTACTGTTAAAAATTCAATAAAATGTTATGTTATTTCAAAGAACTAACAGAAATAACACGATGTGTAAAAAAGTAATAAAATCGATAATAAAATGGAGTAGATCCATGTTTTAGAAGTTTTTGATGGGGGCACTTTCTATCCTTGTCGCGGGAAACGGCCATTTGTACTACGTCACTATGGCCGCACTATGGCGGTATGAATTATGACGTCACGTTTCTATAGCGCTGTCTTTGTCTACCACGTCATTTAAAATCAGTTAAAACGACGCCATTTTCTGATCGATTTTATATTTTTTTTCACACATCGTGGTATTTCTGTTAGATCTTTGAAATAACATTACATTTTCGTGAATTTTTAACAGTATACAGTAGTCAAATAGCCAATTGGTGACTGAGATCACATGTGAGCATCCATTTGTGTATACAAAAAATACTTTACAATGTTTCCTATATAATTTCAAGAAACAATTCGGTTAAGCAACGTATGCCGAGGTCGTTTCGAAGATGGGTAACCACCCCTTCGTGCTGTGGCAAGCCCATGACCATTGACAGTCATCAAAAAAGGGTAGATCCTCAAAACAGACCAGCGTTGTGTTTTAAAATTACTCGGATAACTTAGCTTGCACGATGTAGGACTAGTTTGACATCTGTCATGTGTATTTTGACATCTGTCAAGTGTAGTTTGACATCTGTCATGTGTATTTTGACATCTGTCAAGTGTATTTTGACATCTGTCACGTGATTTTGACATCTGTCACGTGTAGTTGGCATGTGTCGGCACAGATGGCGCCACAGGTGGGTCGCGGTGTGTGTGTGTGTGTGTGTGTGAGAGAGAGAGGGAGACAGACAGAGAGCTAGAAGGGCGCGGCGTCATCGAGAGTGTGGAGCCAGTTGAAGATCATCATGTTCCGTTCGTACTTGGAGAGTGGACGGCCTCGCTCGCGCTCCAGGTCTGCGGCCGTGAGGGCCAGGTGAGCCGCTTCTGTAACGTTTACTTATTAAATCTAGCAACTTTGCCTGCGTCATATACTATAGCTTATAACCTTGCTCGATAAATGAACTATCCAACACAAAAATATATTTTCAATTACAAACAATAGTTCCTAAGATTAGCGCGTTCAACCAAACGAGCTCTATAGCTTTATAATATTAGTATATTTATGTCTAATACCCATATTTATAGTGCTGGCTCAAGTCCATTTCCTCTACAAGATATCGAAGATAGGCCATTTCCTCTCCTAGAGAGGAGGCTCGTAGTCCCAGCAGTGGCAACATTATATGTTTATGCTTACCGGGATGCACAAAGCGAGTAGTGGGCAGCTTGGCGCTGGGTACTCCACCGCTGGGCACGGTGAGCGTGGTGGGACCCGGTCCCGGACCAGACACCGCACACACTGCCGCAGCCTACAGAACACTTACCGGGATGCACAAAGCGAGTAGTGGGCAGCTTGGCGCTGGGTACTCCACCGCTGGGCACGGTGAGCGTGGTGGGACCCGGTCCCGGACCAGACACCGCACACACTGCCGCAGCCTACAGAACACTTACCGGGATGCACAAAGCGAGTAGTGGGCAGCTTGGCGCTGGGTACTCCACCGCTGGGCACGGTGAGCGTGGTGGGACCCGGTCCCGGACCAGACACCGCACACACTGCCGCAGCCTACAGAACACTTACCGGGATGCACAAAGCGAGTAGTGGGCAGCTTGGCGCTGGGTACTCCACCGCTGGGCACGGTGAGCGTGGTGGGACCCGGTCCCGGACCAGACACCGCACACACTGCCGCAGCCTACAGAACACTTACCGGGATGCACAAAGCGAGTAGTGGGCAGCTTGGCGCTGGGTACTCCACCGCTGGGCACGGTGAGCGTGGTGGGACCCGGTCCCGGACCAGACACCGCACACACTGCCGCAGCCTACAGAACACTTACCGGGATGCACAAAGCGAGTAGTGGGCAGCTTGGCGCTGGGTACTCCACCGCTGGGCACGGTGAGCGTGGTGGGACCCGGTCCCGGACCAGACACCGCACACACTGCCGCAGCCTACAGAACACTTACCGGGATGCACAAAGCGAGTAGTGGGCAGCTTGGCGCTGGGTACTCCACCGCTGGGCACGGTGAGCGTGGTGGGACCCGGTCCCGGACCAGACACCGCACACACTGCCGCAGCCTACAGAACACTTACCGGGATGCACAAAGCGAGTAGTGGGCAGCTTGGCGCTGGGTACTCCACCGCTGGGCACGGTGAGCGTGGTGGGACCCGGTCCCGGACCAGACACCGCTCACACTGCCGCAGCCTACAGAACACTTACCGGGATGCACAAAGCGAGTAGTGGGCAGCTTGGCGCTGGGTACTCCACCGCTGGGCACGGTGAGCGTGGTGGGACCCGGTCCCGGACCAGACACCGCACACACTGCCGCAGCCTACAGAACACTTACCGGGATGCACAAAGCGAGTAGTGGGCAGCTTGGCGCTGGGTACTCCACCGCTGGGCACGGTGAGCGTGGTGGGACCCGGTCCCGGACCAGACACCGCACACACTGCCGCAGCCTACAGAACACTTACCGGGATGCACAAAGCGAGTAGTGGGCAGCTTGGCGCTGGGTACTCCACCGCTGGGCACGGTGAGCGTGGTGGGACCCGGTCCCGGACCAGACACCGCTCACACTGCCGCAGCCTACAGAACACTTACCGGGATGCACAAAGCGAGTAGTGGGCAGCTTGGCGCTGGGTACTCCACCGCTGGGCACGGTGAGCGTGGTGGGACCCGGTCCCGGACCAGACACCGCACACACTGCCGCAGCCTACAGAACACTTACCGGGATGCACAAAGCGAGTAGTGGGCAGCTTGGCGCTGGGTACTCCACCGCTGGGCACGGTGAGCGTGGTGGGACCCGGTCCCGGACCAGACACCGCACACACTGCCGCAGCCTACAGAACACTTACCGGGATGCACAAAGCGAGTAGTGGGCAGCTTGGCGCTGGGTACTCCACCGCTGGGCACGGTGAGCGTGGTGGGACCCGGTCCCGGACCAGACACCGCACACACTGCCGCAGCCTACAGAACACTTACCGGGATGCACAAAGCGAGTAGTGGGCAGCTTGGCGCTGGGTACTCCACCGCTGGGCACGGTGAGCGTGGTGGGACCCGGTCCCGGACCAGACACCGCACACACTGCCGCAGCCTACAGAACACTTACCGGGATGCACAAAGCGAGTAGTGGGCAGCTTGGCGCTGGGTACTCCACCGCTGGGCACGGTGAGCGTGGTGGGACCCGGTCCCGGACCAGACACCGCACACACTGCCGCAGCCTACAGAACACTTACCGGGATGCACAAAGCGAGTAGTGGGCAGCTTGGCGCTGGGTACTCCACCGCTGGGCACGGTGAGCGTGGTGGGACCCGGTCCCGGACCAGACACCGCACACACTGCCGCAGCCTACAGAACACTTACCGGGATGCACAAAGCGAGTAGTGGGCAGCTTGGCGCTGGGTACTCCACCGCTGGGCACGGTGAGCGTGGTGGGACCCGGTCCCGGACCAGACACCGCACACACTGCCGCAGCCTACAGAACACTTACCGGGATGCACAAAGCGAGTAGTGGGCAGCTTGGCGCTGGGTACTCCACCGCTGGGCACGGTGAGCGTGGTGGGACCCGGTCCCGGACCAGACACCGCACACACTGCCGCAGCCTACAGAACACTTACCGGGATGCACAAAGCGAGTAGTGGGCAGCTTGGCGCTGGGTACTCCACCGCTGGGCACGGTGAGCGTGGTGGGACCCGGTCCCGGACCAGACACCGCACACACTGCCGCAGCCTACAGAACACTTACCGGGATGCACAAAGCGAGTAGTGGGCAGCTTGGCGCTGGGTACTCCACCGCTGGGCACGGTGAGCGTGGTGGGACCCGGTCCCGGACCAGACACCGCACACACTGCCGCAGCCTACAGAACACTTACCGGGATGCACAAAGCGAGTAGTGGGCAGCTTGGCGCTGGGTACTCCACCGCTGGGCACGGTGAGCGTGGTGGGACCCGGTCCCGGACCAGACACCGCACACACTGCCGCAGCCTACAGAACACTTACCGGGATGCACAAAGCGAGTAGTGGGCAGCTTGGCGCTGGGTACTCCACCGCTGGGCACGGTGAGCGTGGTGGGACCCGGTCCCGGACCAGACACCGCACTCGCCACCGCACATACTGCTGCGGCCTACACATACACAACATTATCATATTTTAAAAAATCTAATCATTTTATTATCAGGTCTTGTAAAACAGGGTTTGAACTACGCGTTACGTAACATTGTTATTTTAACCCTTCAGAACGGTCAAGTAGAGATTCTCTTGCGCAATTCAACTCAATATTTCTAATTTTAAGTAAAAATAGTCACTGGTTATGTAACGTTTTACTTGGAGGGAGAGATACAGAAAAGCGGGGAGGGAAGGTCAAAAATCTCGAAGTACAGTGCGATCAAATTATCTTGGCAGGTCTGAACATAGGCTCTGCGAACTTTTACGCATGTAAACTTGTGAAGAAAACTGTTATTGCTAGATAAACCAATACTTAAACGATCAGAAAATATCTAATTTATACAGTGAGAAATACAAATAAAATAAATATCTTAACACTTTTATACATTAGTTGTAACAAAATGACCTGCACGAAGTTCGGACCTGCCAAGATAAAGGTCAGGAAGCCGACCAGAAACATAGTTGGTATAAGGCAGGCAGATAATGATGTAGTCTTACCTCTAGCCTGTCCAGATTGAAGTCAGATTGAGACATCCTCTCCAGCGCTCTGTACGTGGTCAGCAGTCGACGTTTGATGTAGCTCTGTCTGACCTAAGGGCAGATACGTGTAAAGGGAAGTTAAAAAAATGCAATATTACACACACAAATGTGTGAATTAATTTATTTGAATTTTTAGTAGTAATTTGACTTTTAATGGTATGTTTGTGTGTATTGTTGTTTTTATTATAGTATTATTTTCTTCACAAGTGTGTTGAAAAACGTCGTATGATACACGTGTGTATTGATGATTACCGTTCCCGGCTTTCTTAAGACCCTCACCTAACGGCTCGGGTCTCAATGGCGCCTCAGCGGTAATCACCAACGTTACACACTTGTACCATAATGTACTATTATTCATGTTTGTGTATTATGATTGACATGGCAACGGGTGTAAAATTACCTGAATAAATGAATTTATTATTATTATTGTAATAGGGAATACGACTTGTTAAAAAATAGTGTTATACGTACCTTCCTGTTGTCTGCGGCAGGAGCCCGTGGTGTGGGCGCGGGCAATGCGCGCTGGGGAGACGGTAACTGTGACCCGCCTACTGGTGGGGGGGGACACTTATTGTACACACAGTGATACATCAACAATCAACATATTATACATAGTAGTCATCATCATCATCAGCCTATAATTGTTCCCACGTGCGGGACTCAGGCCTCCTCTCTAGGAGAGGGATGGGCTATAATCCACCACGCGGGCCCAGTGCGGGTTGGTAGATGTCGCATATCTTCGAATTTTTGGTTCTAAGACATGCCGGTTTCCTCACGATGTTTTCCTTCACCGTTTTGAGAGCAGTGGTGATGAAATAAATTACACAAAGTAATGCGCCTGCCCGGGTTCGAACCCACGACCAACTGTTCGTAAGTCGGGGCCGCCACCACTGGGCCACCACTGCTCTTTGATACTCTCTCTACATAGTAGTAGTAGCTTATATCTACTAACAAATGTATATGTTAAGATAAGGAAAATGGATTATATTCTATACATAACCAGTATAATCTGAACTCTTTTGGCTATTCCTCCGCCATTCTTTTCTGATTCATTTCGTTACGGGATCAATTACCTACAGTTAAAAATGTCGATTTGTAATTGATTGATTTAAATCCTGTATATAAAAATCTCGTGTCAGTGTTTGTAACAAAACTTCTCAGAAATATGAAATGAGTGTATATTTAGCAGGTCTGAGAATAGGACATAAACTATATTTTTTTAGGTACATAGTACAGATACAGGTACAGATAATTATATATATGTTTACTTACCAGCCACCCATGTGCTACAGGATCGGGAAGCGGCACTCAAAGTCAGGGCTTCCAAAGCCGCGCAAAGTCCGACTTCCGAAGTCGCGCTGAAATTAACATTATATCAACATTAGACAACTATGTTATTTATGATGTCATTTCAGGGATACAACCTTGCAGGTATACACAGTGTATAGCGAGATATAGTGTATAGGGTGACTCAGTGTATAGGGAGATATATAGTGTATAGGGTGACACAGTGTTTAGGGTCACAGTGTATAGGGAGATATAGTGTATAGGGTGACACAGTGTATAGGGTCACACAGTGTATAGGGAGATATAGTGTATAGGGTGACATAGTGTAGTACCTCCGCAGCGGCGCGCGCTGGCACAGATCCCTCGAGTGCGCCACATCGGCCGCGCTGAAGGAGCGCCGCAGCCCCAACTGAGCACACAGCGCCGCGCAGCCAGCCAGCAGCTCGCGGCAGTTGTCTGTGGACTGCAGCGGCAGCGACGATGATGATGGCCTTCTGTTCAAACAATGATAATCATCATCATCCAAAGCCCGATTTTACCCACTGCTGGGCTTCTCTTTGCTAATCATAAATAATATTGGCACATAGAACTTCATAACGTTTCGGCGAATCTGAACATTATAAATTTTAAAGTAAAGGCGATCGGACAAAAAAACTAATTAGTCCGTCAGATAGATTTCCATAAAATATTGACCAAATATTTATTATTTTTTCACGTAAACAAAAAATTAAGACTATACAGTGCTTCGAAAACTCGTGTGACGTCATATGTTAGTACATTTTGTACCTTCAAGTGACGTTTCAAGCCCCACTCCATGATCTTTGACGCGCTTTATCTTCGTCAATTTTTATTGATTTAATAAAAATAAAAAACACGTATCCAATATTTTTCGATAATCTAACTGACGGACTAAACAGAATCATATTTTATTGAGTCAGTCCGATCCCCTATTAAAGGATGTGTAGAGAAAGAGACCATCACATAGGAATGAGTGACAGCGATGACGTTCCAAGTCCAATCTTGAAAGAGGATGAGTGCTGTTGAGCGTGAGGTAATGGATTCGATTCTCGGGTCAAGTAAAGTAGTTGGGTTTTCCATCAGACATTTCTCAGAGGCAGTCACAGAGACTGTTTTAAGCCGGGTAGATGGCAATAGGCTCACTCCCTGTTACTGGTGAAATGTGGGTGTACTATTCAAAATCAAATCAAAAACTCATTTATTCAAACTAGGCTGATAATCAGCACTTTTCGAAGGTCAAAATTTACTTTACTATTTACATTTTTATAAGACAGTCCACCAAAACGCCCACCCATCGACACTTCCTAGTGATTAGCTGGAAAGAAGAAGTGGCGGAACAAACTTCCCAGCACACATCTGTCTGTTAGGTTGGTTAGAAGAACCAGACTCGATACAATAGCAAGGTTTTTTTTTTGTTCCTCTTCTTATCTGCTATCAGTCATCACTGACTATCATCAGATGTGTGGCAAGATACATCACAATAGAAAGGTGTCAGATAAATTTAAGATTTACTATAGACTCAGGTGATAATATAAATTTAAGATTTACTATAGGCAGAGGTGTACCTAGGTTGATACTGAGAAATTTGCGCTATGCCCGAGCCGGGAATCGCACCAAAGCAGCCATGCTCAGCAGTTCCTTGCCACCACTAGACCAACGAGGCAAGTCAGTATTGATTAGATAAAGTAATGAAAAAAAAAAACACTCACTTTATAGCTTTACTGTCTGGGTTAGGGCTGGCCACACGCAGCGATGGGTCCGGCCCTTGTCCTGCCTGGAAACCAATACTTATTTCACTTAAGCCTGTTAAATTGAAATATTTTAATAAAAGTTTCTAAGTTGCGCAAGTCTGCTAGTTATGGAATTAGGGATTGCAATCCGGTGTCATTTTCAGTCCGGCCGGATCCGGTCGGATCCGGCCGGATTGATCATAATGATGATTTTTGCTTTTTAGTACAAAATAAGTGAGTTAATCAAGTGTCACTGCACTTATATGTAGGTAGTTTATATAAAATAAATCATAGATATATAAAATCAACTTTATTTCCTAACCAATGTTAAGACAACAAAATAATATAATAAAATTTAGTAGTGTAGGTAACTAGTAATAATTTTAGACGACACTAGCTCAGTCTTTCTAGATTTCACTTTCACAGACAGATCAATTTAAAAGTAAGAAATATAAAAAAAAATTACAAGTACACACTAAGGGACACTAACTCATCATCATCATCATCATCAACAGCCTGTTAATGTTCCCACTGCTGGGACACAGGCCTCCTCTCTTTGAGAGGGAATGGGCTATAATCTACCACGCGGGCCCAGTGCGGATTGGTAATCAGTATGTCACAATCATGTCTTCGAATTTTTGGTTCTAAGACATTTGCCGGTTTCCTCACGATGTTTTCCTTCACCGTTTTGAGAGCAGCGGTGATGAAATAAATTACACAAAGTAATGTGCCTGCCTGGGTTCGAACCCACAACCTACTGTTCGTAAGTCAGGGCCGCCACCACTTGGCCACCGCTGCTCCCCATTATTTTGCCACTAACTGCTAGCACCGGATCCGGTTTTCGGATCCGGTATATTGGTACCGGATCCGGTAACCGTTAAATGATGCCGGATCCGCCGGATTACCGGATCCGTTTTTCCGGATTGCAATCCCTATATGGAATAATGGTCATAGAATACTTTATTTTACAAACTACAGTTACCAGAACTATAATTATAATAAAGTAAAGTATCAAAAATGGAAATAATTACAGGGCATCAAAAATTCGTCTACATCGCTGACAACACGAAGAGTGCCCAGAAGTTTGTGCCACATTAGATATTCATGCTGATTCTTTGGCTAAAAAATAACCAGCCCTCTGGTCACGTGAAGAGCTGACCAAGGTTGTAGATAATAAAATAGTTCTATGTCAGTCTTTATGGCTGACAGAACCAACTTGGTAACAATATTTTTGGCACACATCAAGTACTTGCTACTGGATCTTTTAGAAAAAAACATACACACCTTACAAGCCAGCAAACGGAGCACCCTGGCGTCTGAGGCAGCCGAGGACACGCTGAACAGCGACAGGTCTGTGGTGACCGACTCGTGCGACGGCGAGCGAGCCACCCCGCCGCGCCACGCCTCGGGCGTGCACATG
Organism: Diarsia mendica; assembly: GCA_949316265.1. NCBI lineage: Eukaryota > Metazoa > Arthropoda > Insecta > Lepidoptera > Noctuidae > Diarsia > Diarsia mendica. The sequence continues at coordinate 12,638,208 of OX438914.1, read as the reverse complement.
TCCACTGCAAGAGGAATAGGGCTTCAGTTGGGGCATAACCACAGATTATATCATGATCAATCTCTTATTATCTCTTGCTCTTGAACATCTTGCATCTTGCTCTTATTGCAGAAAGACTTAAGGTTGCACAAGCCAGTCATTCTTCCATACAAACGTAGTATGGTGATTACTCCTCTGGTTGACGGTGTAGGTTCAAAATTAAAAATTGTATCAACTGGTCTTGTCATTATCTAGGCCTCCATGGAAGCAGAATTGGAAAAAAAATATTGGTTTGGAAGTTATGAGCGTCGAAACTTTCATATTTTAGCACTAATTTTAACCATCTTTGGGCGTAAATAAGTTACGTATATAGTATGAACATGAAAAAAGTGAAACCTTAAAGGCATAGATTAGTTAATAAATTCAATGGATTTTTCATGGTATCCATTTCCATACTACCAAACGTCTAAATAGAAACAATCGCGCACCCGTTTTAGTTGTGTCTCTTTCGCTCTATGCATTTCGCTCGTGATGTCGGATGAATTAACATGCATTTTAGCCCCGCCCACCAACTAGTTCGTGCCGGTGCCGTTGGCTTGTTTACCCTTAAGTGGCAATGGGCAGGTCACATTACTTGCAGAATAGATGACCGATAGGCCCGAAAAGTTCTAGAGTGGCGACCGACAACCGGAAGATGTTGCGTTGGAGACCTCCCACTGGGTGGACCGATGACCTAGTGAAGGTTGTGGTGATCCGCTGGATGCGAGACGCACGGGACCGGTCAATGTGGCAACACTTAGGGGAGGCCTATGTCCAGCAGTGGACGTCTTTCGTCTGAAATGATGATGATCATGTTTCTCTTGCCCTTACAGCAATCCATTTAGGCTTCTTCTTCATGTCTTCTTCTTCTATGGCTCCATTACTCGTCATCTCATCAAACAAATTCTTTCACTTTGATGAGTACCTACTTTAGACTGTGTAAAAGTGTTTGCAAAACCTTTTTGCAAAATAAACATCATTTATCATTCACTGCCACAATTTGAGCACAACTTGGTCCAGACTCTGTGGCTGCTACTGACAAATTCCTTACGGAAAAACTCAGTAACACTTTTCCTAGCCTGGCAATAGGAAATAGCCTCATGGTAAGCAATAGGGGATCGGAAAGAAAAAACTAATTAGTCCGTCAGATAGATTTCCAAAAATTATTGGACACGTATTTTTTCTGTTTTCACGTAAACTTAAAATGAAGACGATACAGTGCTTCGAAAACTCGTGTGACGTCATATGATAGTACATTTTGACGACACAAGTGACGTTTGCGTGGGCTTAGACGCGTTTTATCTTCGTCATTTTTTATTGATTTGATAAAACAAAAAACACGTATTCAATATTTTTCGATAATCTAACTTACGGACTAAACAGAATCATATTATTTTGACCCAGTCCGATCCCCTACTGTCCTTGTGTCCATCCCACCAACGAAGCAGTAAATCTGCTGATATTCCCAGGATAATTTTCCTAACTTCACAAAACACAAAGTAACTGAAACGGGGCTGGGCTGGCGACATTTATCATATGCCCAATGAGCTGTGGGTCAAAATAAAGACTATGTGGCACCCAGACACAGACAAGCCCGCCACACTATTCCCAAACCACTGTAACTCCTGTTAGCCAGAATCAACAGTGGCGACCACAGAAAAGCGCCGAGACAATGAAGCTCGACGAAGTCCCAGAGAAGCGATTTAACTGTCTTAAGATCCCGCAATGAAATTAATCAGAAAAGAATAGCGGAGGAGAAGGAAAAAACATAATACCAGACACAGCCAGTAGGCGACACAGCAGACCTCGTAGAAGACAAGCATATAGTATTAGCCCTGGATTGATAGGATTGGAAATCATGAGGAGAGCTACTCCCAGCAGGCATGATGTAACAATAACAATATAGGTTTAAAACAAATGTATTTTCAAAGATGTTTTGGTAAGAAAGGAGGTGTCTCATGAGATGATGTGTAATACAGAAGTATGGAAGAAGTAGACATGCTGCGCCAACCACAAATAAATTAGGATAATAGTAATAATAATAAGCCTTTTTTACTATTGTTGCCAATAAGCCTGACATTGTGGTGATAGATCGAATGGAGCGTCGCGCAATGATTGTTGATATAACAGTCCCGCATGACGAGAACCTCGTGAGAGCGGAGAAAGATAAGCAATTCAAGTATCTAGATCTGGCTCGCGAGGTTGTCGACATGTGGCACGTGAATACAGCAGTCATTGTGCCGATAGTCGTGTCTGCCAACAGCTTAATAGCCAAGAGCCTCGATGAACATCTAAGGAGGCTCTCGTTAGGCAGCTGGATCAAGGGCTTGATGCAGAAAGCGGTACTCCTGGACACGGCTCGCATTGTTAGGAGGTTCCTTTCTCTGGAGCCCTGACCGCCAGCAGCTTGGACCCTGTTCCCGATACTGGTGGGCTACAATTTTTTATATTTTTAAAAGTTTTTTTTTTATTGATTTTGTAAGGAATATTTAAAAATGTATCAAATTTGTTAAAAACTAAATAAAGGGAATAATAATAAGCCTTTTATTTCTTATCTCACAATATTTAAATTTTAAATGCAATAAGTGTTAGTTGTGTTAGTATCTTTTGGAGATGTAGCCCCATATCGGGTAAAGGCCTCCTCCATCCGCTTCCAATTCTCCCGATCTTTGGCAAGGGTTCGCCAGCTTGTGCCAGCAGTCTGGGCTATGTCGTCTGCCCATCGTTTGTATGGTCTTCCAACCTTTCTTTTCCCTGGCGGTCCTTTCCAGTTAGTGGCTCGTATCGTCCATCTGTCGTCAGTGAGCCTTGCGATATGTCCTGCCCACCGCCACTTTATTTATAGTAGTTTATTCCCACAAAACGGCACGGAAGTGACAAACATCGAGGGAGTAGAGTGCGCATCTTCAACGGAGACATCATGGCTCGTCTGCGTGGAGGTTGCGCTAGCTCTGTGCCACTTTAGTGCTAGTGTATGAATTAGGATAAGGGGAAGATAAAGATGATGCTATTCAACACTGATACATTTATTTTATTACAGTGATCATTCTATTCCATATCATTTTTCATGTTTGGAAAAAATGTACCTGTATTTACAGATGTTACTGCATTATACTATCCTGTCTGCAGTCTAGTTATAGTCTATGTTGAGCGACTGAATTTTAGACAGCAAGATATTGATTATTATTTGAATCCTTGAACCCTTTAATCATGGCGATAAAATATTTTATAGCGCTGGAATTGATATTGAGAAACAGTAATTGCAATGTGTTTGCGATACTTTTCGTTTTGTATATACTTATTCCTTAATAACGAAGTATACTAAGAGTTTTTTTAACTCTGTTGACGAACACAGAATATATTTTGATTGTGATGTAACATGTTGTGGTACAAACACACAGATGGAGAGAAAGTTCTACCGTTTCCGGTCATATACCGGCAAATATTAACGCACACACAGTTTTCTGAGCACGATAATATATTTTTAATGACTGCGCAAACAATAAATACCATAATTTTATGCGAAAAAAGATAACATTCTTCGGTCGGCTTATGCAAGTTGCGCATTTTCAAATAATACGCCGAAAATTCTTTCCGAAGCATTAAAAACACTCAATAAATATTTAATTCACTATATCAAATAGTTTTCCATGTTCTAACATGCGAAAGTAATGAAAAAAATACAAATTACGCGTTGAGTTTTCGAAAAAATCGGTAATCACAACAATAACAAACAATTAGACTTACCGCTTACGTGAGGATCCACGATGGCGGCGTTCTTTACGATTATTTAGACACACACAAAAATATATTAAGTATCTATCGCTAGCACTACACAATTCATGTAATCTTTAGTTTTATTGCAAAAATATTTTTGCAACTTTCGGTTTTCGCTAATGGCCGGATGAGTTTGACAAAATAAAATTAGGCCGTTGGGTTGCGTTCTGAAATTCCGAATTATGGTTTTTGTATAAATGTTCACGGAATTTATTCAAATAAGAGATAAATATTATTATTAAAACATATTTTGACTGGATATTTATTGCAATTTCGTGAATGCTGACGAGAACACAGAGTACTTTTATTTAAATGGGAGACGAGAATGGAGGCCTATGTCCATGAGTAGACGTCTTTTGGCTGAAATGATGACTAGAATAAGGTTTCAAAACGCACCAGCTATTTCTCTTTTTTTATTTATTTTTTATTCGTTTTGAAAAACTGCTAGCCATCTATGAAATAGAGTTATCAGACAAAATGGAAACGGATAAATAATAGTGCTTTTACCAAAGCTTTTACTTGGTTTTTAAATCTTGGTAGGTAGCGACATCTAGCTATTTATTAGTTTAAACTTATGAGCAAGTTTATTCATTGAATCTTAATATATTTTAATTATAATAAATAATTTCTCGCAGACGAAGGCGCGGGTAACAGCTAGTCTTCAATATGATTAATTTACTCGGTCGACCTGTTTTTTCGGTAATTTGTATAAGTAGGAAGAACCTTGACCTCAAATAACAAGTTAGAATGATCCACAACCATACTTACTGCCGCACTCAGAGAGCTTTAATGATTACTTAAGCCTACATACGCCATCACTTAGTAAAGGTTTTGACAGTTTGTCATAGGTACTTATATCTACGAATAATGTCAAAACCTTTATTACCTATGTGATGGCATAAGTAATCATTAAGGTGGATGTTCACGGTAGCCCGCGAAATTGTAACTTTCTTACGTTTTTAGCGATTTGCAGGCCAGTGATAGGTTGTATGTTAGTGAAAATATGATTCGCGGCTGTAAGACGTACTTATGCAGTTACAGAATTATAATCATTTTAAGCATTTTTGTTTGAGGGTTGGGAAATCATCAAATGACTCTCTGGGCAGAGCGATAGGGAGTGCCAGACTTCTACTGACTAAAAACCACGCATGTTCCTTCTTAGCCCTTTGTGTCGAGGCCGCGGTATCTCTTTCGGACAATCCGCAGCCCCGACGGGACGGGATCCCCTACAACCTTACTAACTTTACCTCTTTATAATATTATCACGTCATAGACATAGTATAGATGACTGTCGACTCGCGCTTGACCGTTTCTCAGTTGTTATCATGAATCGTCACAAATACATAGTGACAATTCTTAAGTGTGCGTATGTAATATTGTGATGGATTACAGAACAATAAAAGAATACAGTTCCTTTACATTTTTTATAAAATTTCGCAAGCTAAGAAAAAAGTAGCAAAAAAAAGACAATTCTTCTTCTTATCGTGTCGATGGCAATCTAAATTGTGTCGACCCAGAAGTTACTAGTTTGGCGCTTTCGGTAGCGTCCATCAGTTCCTGTAGTAAACAAACAACAGGACACGCAGAACAAGAACTCAAAGAAAATCCTGATTGAAAAACTCATTAACATTTTGCCCGACCCGGGAATCGGACCCAGGACCTCGTGCTCAGAAGTCTCTCACTTGCGACCACTAGACCAACGAGGCAGTCCATCATCATCAGTGGGTTTATCATATAAGTACCTAGTTAAGAAATAATAAAAAAACTTTTTTGCAAAAAAAAACTGACTTAAAAAACACAAAAAAGTTAAAAAAAAAACAAAAACATAACAACAAAATGAGATATGCGTGGACATACAATAAAAAAACATCTTACACACGAATAGAGAACCTCCCCCTTTTTGGAAGTCGGTTAAAAAAGCATTTTTTTATCTAACGATCTTCAAACTAGGCTAAATTAGTCAGCCTTTACCTACTTTTTACCCGACTGCCCCAGAAATAATGCAATATTTAAAACCATAATCAAATTTTAACTTCCGCCATTTTAAACGCCTCAAATCCAATGACGCGTCTTCAATCAAACAATAACCAAAAAAAATACTAAACAAATGACATCTCCATATATTTTCGTAACAACTTGGCTACTTATCGTTCGGTACGATTTTAAAATTAAAAACTTTAATGGTTGTGTGTGTGTGTGTGCTTACATAATATATAAGCTGTCAGTTTATGTTGGGGTGTGTCTGTGTGCTGGCGGTTTGTGTGTGTGTGAGTCGGGGACAGAAATACAGAATGTTGAAGATGTGGCTGTGAAGTTAATTCTTTTATACTACACTTGCTTGGTAAGTGTACCAATACTACCCCAATATACGGGTTGAAAGCTGTTCATTAAACCTTCTCAAAAATCTAGGCAGTTATATTGTATGGAATTTCATTACTGCCCTGAAAATCAGGGTAATAATGGGTTCATTACTAACGCGTTTTGTTTTTTTTTTTAAAGACTTGATGACGTTGGTAATCAAACGATTTAATTTTACCATAAAAAGTACTGGCCACTAGAACTTTTAAAGCAGGTAGCATACATTCTACATTCCGGTAGGGCCGGAAAACTTCAAACCTCTATGCGATAGAGCGAGAGATTTATCTCGCTTTAACACGCGAATAAGTTGGAACCTGCGAAACGGGGCGTTTTTTACCTTCTCTAAAGCCGCGTCCCCACACAGAGCCGCACGGCTCGGCTTCGCGTGCCGTGCGGCTCTAGTGGGGACGCGGCTTAACGTCTTTTGGCGTGAAAATTTTTTGACGCGCTAAAATTTAAAGAAAAAAAAAAGAACTTATTGTTGGTTGACGACGTATTTTGTAGAAACAATTTTCTTGGTAAATCTTAAAGTTTGGCGGTGTAAATCACAAGTTAAAATGAGTGATTCAAGTGACAATGATAGCAATTTATTAACAACAACTCCACCTGACATAATAGCAGATGCTAAAGACATTGTTAGTAGGTAATCTCTTGCCTGGAAAATCCAAGATGAAATATATGAAGGAATATGAAATATTTATGCAGTGGAAAAGTGAAAAACAAGCTAAGTGTAGTATAAAGCAGTATATTTCACTCGAGGGTAAGTACAGATTACTAAACTCGTGTGGTTCACGGCCCTCCGCTTCGCGTCGGGCCTCAAATGCACCCTCGATTAGTAATCTGTGCCTTACTCCCCTTGGTGAATAAATAGCTATAGTTTTGATGTTTGCAATAATAATAATAATATAGGTATTGATTTTAAAGAGTGAGTTTGGGAAGAAAAATCAGCTTCTGAAGTCGGTGGCAAAAAAAAACTGAAATCAAACAAACAGAAGTTTATTTTTCAATTTTTTGTGTTTTTGAAGTCGGTTTTCTTTTTTACAAAAAAGATTTTTTATTAACCGCAATAAACCGTTTAATATTCGGGGATTTTTACTATTGTATTTGTTTAGACAATCTAAAAGTGCATGTCATGTCTCACGCATGCTTCAAATAAATTGCTTGAATTTTTTTTAACCGGATACTATAAAATAGGAGCATCTCAATTTGACTGTATGTTTTTATTTTTGTCATTATGTTTCCTCACAACTTCGTCATTTATGGACCGATAGAATATATTTCTTTTATTTGAAAGGATAATAATTTGTTTGCAATTCGGTTCAGTGCTTTAGTTTATTTTTCGTCCTGACTTTTGTTGACATAATCTCGGTAATAACTTGGTTCTAGTTTAAAATGTAAAATTGAATAATTATGGCAAGACTTTAAATTGTGTGGTCTACAACTAAAAAAGATGGCAAAAAAGTCAAAGAAATAAACAAAGTCACCACTTCCGAAAATTAAGTTATTTAAGACTTTTTGTGTTTTTTTTAAGTCGGTTCTTTTTTTTCGCAAAAATATTTTATTAAATACTGGTAATATCCACGCTAGTCTAGCGCCTGCTCGGGTATTGTACTTGATTGTAGCGCGAGTGTCGGCGAGCGGAATGCAAACTAAACTGTGCAGGGTTGCCACAAAACGTTATTATTATTATTATACTCTATTTGTTGAAGATTTCGCAGTTTTATTGATTAGAAACAATAGCCAATGTATTTTGAAATTAAAGTAGTATTTCTTTCTTCTTTGTTGTGTGGTTTTTACCTAACTTGGTTTCAGAGATTATATATGCCGCCCATGGGCTTCTGATTTGGTTTTACATGCCATCGAGAAATAACTTTCAGACATGCTGGTTTTGTCACGATATTTTCCTTCACTGATTTAAGTGATAATTATACAATACACATAATCCGAAAAATCAGAGGTGTTGACTTGGGTTCGAACTCGAGAAGTCGAGACGTATGATTTGGCAGTACGACGGTCACGCCATTAGGCTATCACTGCTATATTAAAGTAGTTTCGAGCAGTATCTGGGCTTTTAGCATTAGCTTATGTTATTTATTCAGTGAATCTAGCGAAAGGTTGTTTAAGATTTGTCACCTCTCTAATTTCACGACGTCACATTCCCACAGCATGCTTGAAAAGCTCCATTAGTACATGAAATAAACTTAGCTCGGGGAGGTCCCATAAGTACCAAACATTTGGACAATTACTACTTGCAACTTTTAAACATAATTCAGTTATAGTTTACTCGTCAGCACCAATTATACCTTTGTATGACAAACAACAGTACTGCGCCTAAATGACACCTTTTGTATTACTTTTTCTTAAATAACTATATTCTTATACAAAATTACAAACAAAATAATCAAGTAAATACCTAAACTAACCCAAAACTACACACCCCCTACTAACTCGTCCTCGAAATAATAAATAGTGGCCGCAGCAACCCTACGTTTATATTAGCGCACACATACTCACCCCCGTGTAGACACACACTCACACACCCGCATGGAGTGTACAGATGCAAACGCACACACACAACGCACGAATTAGGGTCGTTGTGTTTCGTTGCGATGGTGCAGTTGGTTAACTTTGATTTTGAAGATTTTAGTTTTTGCAGTTTTAACTACTTTTTGAGTTTATTGTTTTGTTATTAAATAATTTAAAAAAAAAACCTATAATAATAATAATATTCCACAATTATCACACAACGCCATCTAGTCCCAAGCTAAGCAGAGCTTGTGTTATGACCTATGCTATTTATAACAGAAAAAAATGCTTTGTGATTTATCATTTAAGTATTTTATGTCTGTGTATTTTAATTTTTCGTAGGACTAATAAGATTAAAATATCAAATGATTTGATTTATGTTGTCACAAAGAAAGAGGTTCGATCATTAAAAAAATTACTGTTAAGTAAGTGTTTTTGCAAAATTAAAACGATCACCTTTTTTTGTAACTGCTCTACCTCTTTTTATTTAAATACCTCTTTCATACAATAAAATCTTTGGAATGCAATTATTATTTCATTAATGGTTTCAAATTTTTAACAAAATTCTTGTATTAAAAATGTCACTTACGGGATATCTTCCGTGATTATCATATGTTTTGAGTTCCCGATTTCGACGCTGTTGCAAGCGCCATGATCGCGGGTTAGATAATCACGGAAGATATCCCGTAAGTGACATTTTAAATATAGTTATGAACCGTGAAAGCTTAAAACAGTGTTTAAAATTCTTGTATTTATGATGCACTTTTGTTGTAATTTTTAATAAGTTTAGTGTTTAAAATAGCGTTGATAAAATAATATAATAAATCTTGCATTTAATTGAGTATTGTATTAAAATGTTCCGCTGTACATAGTAGTTCTTGTATTTATTTTTCAAATGATATCTTCAAAAAAAAATATATGTCCCACAATTTCAAATTTTTTGACTTATGCCACTTTCCCAGGTGTCCGCGGCCCGTTTTTTATTACGCTTGCTAGATGTCCTTACATATACTACATTGTCTAAGTTATTATATTTTTTGTACGAATTTCACGAAAAAATCTACGTAAAAACATTTCACGTATGCATATGGGTGTGTTTGTTTAGTTTTTGCAAAACAAAAACATATGGGTTTGTAAGTATTAAGTTTATAAGATATTTAGATTTACAATTAGTGTTAAAGAAGCAAAAAATTGATATCAAGCTACATGGTACATATATAATCTCACGCCTTTTCTCCATGGGAATAGGCAGAAATCACAGAACGATTCTGCTACAATTCAATACTCCTTTTGCCTCGTTCACAATACACTTTAGAACACACAGAACTACACTAAATACTCAATCATTACTTAAAACTAGATTTCAGCCTTTTGACTGGTTTAACTCAAAACCAAAGCATTTATATAAAAAATAGACCTGTACCTAACAAGCACTTTTACTAATTTTAGCCAAAAATAAAGCTTCTTGCAGTATAGCCACCAGGCATAAAAAGTAAATAGACTATAGCTGCCCATTTACTAGTTTAGAGACCTAATTCTCTTATCACAGAAACAAGGATTATTTAAAAATGTAATTTTAAGATTGTTAAAACTATACCTATATCCTAATACATATTTGATACTGATTGTGGAATAACATTATAATCAACTAGCAGTGACTAGCACTTGGAATTCGTTTGCAAAAATTGTGATCGATTGAATAAATAATTAGCGCCCAAGGTTAATGTGTCTTTCTATCAGTGTTTTATTTTAGAATTAAGTCATTTATTCAAATTAGAATCAGCTCTTTTCGAACGTCAATTTTTTTACAAAAGACAGTCCCCCAAAACGCCCACCCTTCGACACTTCCTAGTGTTTTAACTTATTTATAAACTTTTAATTACTTAGATTATTAGTTCCAGAGATTACCCCTGCATACAAATTAACTAACCTCTTTTTATCACTATATTAAGCTAAGCAGCAGCTAAGGAGTGGAATTCCCTGCCAGAGTCTGTATTTCCTGATAGCTATAACCTAGGGGTCTTTAAGTCAAGAGTGAATAGGTTACTTCTAGGTAAGCGTGCTCCATCGTCGACCGCATCATCACTTTCCATCAGGTGAGATAGTGGTCAAACGCGAACCTATCAATAATAAAAAAAAAAAAAAAAAATATCCTACTAATATTATAAACGCGAAAGTTTGTTAGTATGTATGTATGGATGTTTGTTACTCTTTCACGCAAAAACTACTGAACGGATTTGAATAAAATTTGGTAGGTACACAGATAGTTCGTATGCTGGATTAACACATAGGATACTTTTTATCCCGATTTTATCTTCCCGTGGGATATTTTTTTAATTGTAGCGGGCAAAGCCGCTGGCAACAGCTAGTAGGTATGTGTAAAAAATATTGATCTGATTTTCACTTCCGGAGTCCCGGGCTGAGAAAGGTCACCCTCTATCCGAAAAGGGGTGTGTGTGGTGAATGGTGACTCAAGGATTATGCCAAGAGCACGTATATATGTACTTAGATGTATTTACTAGGTTATGCCCACGGCTTAAACGGGATAAAAAGTATCCTATGTTGTGTCAATTTAGGTTGTAACTATCTGTCCACTAAACTTACAAATCTATTTAGTAGTATTTGCGTGAAACAGTACAAGAGGACTGTAATGTATATGAACCAAACTCGTGAATCGATTTTGAGGAAATTTCAACAATGAGATTATGGGACCAATTGGAGAGTAGGTACCTATCTAATACCTACATACTTTCACTTACAAAAATAAAGTCATATTGGTTCTATATGACAGAGTTAGCGCTCCCAGACTCCCAGCCCACGACAGACTTTTTGTTGGGCCGATTTTTTTTCGTAAAAAAAATCGGTTACCGATTTTTTACGAACAAAATTAAATCGGTCACCTATAAAAAGTCTGTCGTGGGCGTTCAGCCTTAAACGTAGAAAAATACAAACTAATGTAGAACCTCCATCTTTTTCTGAAGTCGGTTAATTTAAACCTATGACAAACAGCATAACAGTTGAACATTAGAACTACTACAAGACAAAACTCAGCGTATGTTGGAGAACGATATTGAAAATTTGTTACTAAACCATAAAAATTATCGCTCTTTACCGATGTGTGTGTGTTTGTGAGTGTGTGTGTGAGTTCGTCGCTACGCAACGCCCACACACACACAGGTAATTTGTTTGTTGGTCTTAAAACTCAGGGTTGTCATGATTACGGATTACCTATTTGTGGAGGAAAACGTTTTGTTCCTGACTTCAGAGAAAGGAGGAGGTTCTTTTTTTATTGGTTTTTTGTAATATTGACCTTTTACCATTTCTTTGGTCTCCAAGAATGAAAGGAAAATAAAGCATATATTAGTCTCACACACAGGACAAAAGAAAATCATAAAAATTAACAAAAATAGATGTCAATTTAGCGGTCATTGCCCTTTCCATAATATCTCTTCGTACGAACCAAAACAAATGAACCATTTGTATCGATTTCATTAGAAAAAATGTTGAAGATCACGATAGATGACGATTCAAGACACAAACAGGCTTATTTTGAACTTTAATAAATGTGTGCGGGTCAATGAATGGGTTTAAAAAAAAAAAAAATTACCGTTATTGACATCACTGGCAGAATTTATTAGTACCTATCTAATAAATGATATATTTTTATACAAAACCTACAATTTAATTAGTAAGTAGGTAACAAATATAATGGACATCCCAAACCAAATAAATTGTAATCTAGACCAATAAAGCACTTGTCCCAAAACACACACCATCTCCGACACAGCACAAAGTTATTAACATTAATTATTATAATCCACAGCCCTGACACACACACACACACACACACACACACACACATATACACACAAACACACACATAGCGGACATATGAAACCGAATGCTTGTCAAACTAAATGGATACGGTGAATAGGGATGTGTCGGGGAAGTTAAATATCGATATGGGATTTGTTTTTGCGAGATTTTCAAAGAGGAACAAAATAACATTTCAAAGGTTGTTAGATTTATTCAATTTAGCACATATTTAGTAACGCATTTTTTTATATTGTTTCCAAATGTTACAAAAAAAAAACTATTGGCATTTTAAATATTTTATCGATAGTTCCGGAAGGACAAAGGGTGGACAAAGGAAGACCAAAGAAACGATGGAATCACTTTGTGAAGGATGTGCTATGGCTAGATAGACGATTCTGTTGAGAAGAGTCTGATGAGATGACGAGTAATGAAAAAGTGTGAAAGAAGAAACCATGCCGCGCCGACCACAAATAAATATGGCCAAGGGCTGAGGAACTGAGGACATCCGCATGAGAACCAAGGTTACCGACGTATTCCCGAAGAATCGCCAGACTTAAGTGGCAATGGGCATGGCACATTGCTCGCAGAACGGATGGCCGATGGGGCCGAAAAGTTCTGGAATGGCGACCGCGAACCGGAAGACGTTGCGTTGGAAGGCCTCCCACTAGGTGGACCGATGACCTGGTCAAGGTTGCAGGAACCCGCTGGATGAGAGACGCACGGGACCGGTCAATGTGGCGACGCCTGGGGGAGGCCTATGTCCAGCAGTGGACGTCTTTTGGCTGAAATGAATGATGAAGGGCTGAGGAATGATGAAGACGAGTTTCGAAAGGAAGGTATGATGGCACATAAGTTATGTGCCACACCTTTATCCTTCCGAAACTTCACATAAAACAAAAAAAAACTCTTTCAAATGTTTTTTTTTCCGGAAATCCTTCAGCCTAGTGGGGATTTTGGAAAAATAAGTGTCAATCCCCACCAGATTTTTTTGTTTCTAAATTATTAACCAAAAAATGCGTGAACCAATTATTTAATTTTATCGTTTTCTTCTTTGTGTACGTTTTCTAACTTATGTGTGAATAATAATAATAATAAATAATAAAATATGTATTGTTTCAAAAGTTACATACTAAACATGAGTTGAGACAGCCCCAGAAAGTAATTAAAAATACTTGTGTGAATAAAAATGAGAATGTGAAAGAAACAAAACCTTTCGATATTATCCTCACTAATCTATCGACACGTCCCAGCGCGGCTACTCCACTGCTCGAGCTTGCGCTAGTATTATTATTAGCCGCGATAAGGCGCGTACACACGGACGGACTGTTTGGAAATATTATGTATGGTTTGTAATCTGTTGTACCTGGTGGTTTAGGTATTTGGAACATCACGCTGGTAATCCCTGAGGGGTTTGGCAGGGGTGTAGCTAATAGTAGAACTACATTTGGCCAGTTTTGTTTGTCTTATTTAATAAGGGGCGAAATTATTGCTGTCAATTAGGTCCAAAATGAGACTCCGTGGTTGCTATAATCATTGCATCGATTGCTCATGAGTGCAAAGTCAGGCAAAGTGTTATCCGTCGGGACTGCGGGTTGTACGCAAGAGATACCGCGGCCTCGACATAAAGGGCCTAAGGGCTAAGAAGGAGGACATGGGTGGTTTTAAGTCAGTAGAAGTCTGACACTCCCTTTCGCTCTGCCCTCTGACGAGTCATTTGACGATTACCCAAAACCACAAAAAAATATTGATTTCTATGATTGAAAGAAAAGAAAGAAAGAAAGAAAACATATTTATTTAGTACACACGGCTACACATCAAGCTATACAAAACCAGTATAATCTGATCGTTCATTGTGCGAAAAGATCTAGTATAGTGAGGCCAAGATTAACTGGTTTTGTATAGCTTGATGTGTTGCCGTGTGTACATGCCACAAGTGCACACAACAAACAATAAAAATATAAAAGAAATTGAAAAGAAAAAATAACAAAACAAAATAAAAGCGTGTGTGCATCTCACGGCTGTGCCAAATAGGACCAGTTCAGCAAACTGCCACAACAACTGCTGCAACTGCTGATTGCTGGTTGATCATGAGTGGTAGGATCGATTCCTAAGTCAGGCAAAGTGTTATTGAGGGTTTTCCATCAGGATTTTTCAGGAGAAAATACCGAGTCTGGATTTGTGCCTGGTTGACGGCAATAGGCTCGCCCCTTTAAATGGAACTTAAATATATGGGCAAAATGTGGGTGTACGAATGGGTAGGTACACCTCTGCTTACCCCTTTGGGGATTACATGCGTGTGAATCTTTCCTCTTTATAATATTAGTGTAGATAAAAATGAGGTATAGTACAGGACCTAAGATACTGCCCTGAGGGACACCTGACTTTATTTCGTGTACTTCTGAAAGATCATCGCTCTACATGGTAGCATCTTTTATCTAAGTAGGATTTAAGTATTCGGAATAGACAATGCGGGAGTTGCTTCTTTAGCTTGAACAGGAGGCCGTCATGCCATACCTTATCAAACGCTTGGCTGATATCTAAAAACACGGCAGAGCAATATAATTTGTTTTCAAGGCATCTGCTAATGGTGTCAAAACGGTGTACCTGTTCAATTGTCCCGTGTTTTTCCCGGAATCCAAATTGGTGTACCGAGCCTACATAAAAGATTTACCACTTGACAACAAGAGAGTCGTGTGAAAAGAATTTTCATACAAGTATGGCTCTTGAAGAAAACATAAACTGAGAAATCAGACAAAGAAGTGGCTTATTGTAGGAAAACAGATTGCCATGAAGCAGAAATCAACAAAAAAAAAAAGTGTAGATAAAGACGTCGGTCTCCTTCCATTTTGTCCAGTGTGACGTCGCCCTAACCATGTGTCATTGCAACGTGGATGTAGCTAGACTCTGATACCAAGGTCTTATATGTATAAATTAGTATTTGGCCCACCGGTGGGCAAACTGGGGTAAACACGTGGTTGGGAAACTATCGGCTTTGATTGCCACGGTATTTGAGCAGTTTTGTGTTTGATTTTTTAATGCCCGTTTTGTACCTCTACATCATAGTCGTACAAGTTTGTAACCGGCTTGAAAAAAGGAGGAGGTTCTCAATTCGACTGTTTTTTTGTATGGTAACTCATAGGCATCATAACTCCGTCATTCTCTGATTGAATAATTCTTGGTCCCATAGTTCCATCGAAATCGGTTCAATAGGTACTTTAGTTTATTTTCCTCCTGAGTTCCTGATCTTTTTTCTTCTCGACTTACAGTGTAAATTAAAATAAACAAAAACGACAAAATAAAAAAGGATTACTTGCATTAAAAAACTTTTCTCGATATCTATATTATCCAAGGTTTTGGAGGTCAGGAGGTCAGTGATCCCATGTAACATATTGATTTCAGTCGCTTCAAATTATACGGGAAAACCGACCGCCAAATAGTTCGGAAAAGCCTGAAAAAATGATAACAAAACATAGCTCTGTCTAAGGAGCTAGTAATAACAGTAGTTAGGTTCGAAGTTTCGAACTTCAGGTTAAGCCGTGTCGGCCTAGGTTGACCCCGGGATGGATGACCACCCTTTACATACCGAGAATGAAAATCAGTGCAGTAGTTTGTTTTATTTACATATTATTAAACAACGTCTTCCGCCGCGTCTGTGTGTCTCTCTGTTCGCGATAAACTCAAAAATAACTGCACCGATTTTCATGCTGTTTTCACCAATGGATAGAGTGGTTCTCGATGAAGGTTTTATTACTTATATTTTTTTTTAAATAGGGGATGTTTATTGGGAATTTAATTCATTGTAACACATGAAACATATTGTACATGCTTTAAAACAGACTTTGATCCCTGAGTTTGTTTCACCATTTCTTCTCAGGGTAGTCAGATACGAAATGTCGACCCCATCTAGCTTAAGTTTAAAATGTGATGACGTGTAAAAGTGATTCCTACATCCTATTTACTGAATAAACAATTTCATTTAATTAAATTTCAATGGGATATTATTCGACATACACGCGGGCGAAGCCGCGGGCAAAAGCTAGTTATTAATATATAATAATATGTAGGTAGTGATAATGATCTTCTATATATAAATAAAAAGAGAAGTCCTGACTCATCAACGCCCAGCCCAATTCAGCCCAAACCCTTGGACCTAGAAAGCTGAAATTTTGTACAGAGGTTTCCTTTATAATGTAGACAAGGAATAAGGAAGGATTTTTCGAAATTCAACCCCTAAGGGAGTTAAATAGGGGATTAAAGTTTGTATGGAAAATCATCATTTTCACGCGGGCGAAGCTGCTGGCAAAAGCTACTTTATAGGACGAAGTCGCGGGGAAGTGCTAGCTAGTATATAACATAACCTTCTATAAAATTATACGACCTTCAAAAAGCCATTTAAGTACAGACCATTTAAATAAATATGGTTTGTTTTGAATAACTTCACGAATCGTCTCCATAAGTTTTTTTCTAGCTTAACGGAGACCTTCAAAACGTATATTGAATATTATTTAACTGATACGTGGGTAGGTAGATAGGTAGGGATGTGGCGACTAGCGACATCTATCGCAACACCTGCGTACTAACAACGATCGTCAGAAGATTCCTACATCGCGCTATTAACATTATCCGCGACATAAGCCTATATAGGAGTTCCCGACTTACAACTGTCGGGCAGTTAGCCCGCCGGACACAACACCCGTCCGGTCGGAGGATCCTCCCTTTTCAACGGGGGATGAGGAACTTTACACCCTGTTCCTCAACCCCCCAAACTGGTGACCCCGAGCATGAACGTCAGCGCAGCCTTCGTGCAACTACTTCAGACGTCGTCACCACTTCCCCTTCGCCTTCGAGCAGCGAGTCATACCGTCAGCCAGCAGCCACGGCTTCATGGGGTATCCTGTCCACCAGCATGCAGCGGAAGCGCATTCCTGGACATCACCCCCAGCCTCATCAGCGACTTTGGCACAGCACACTGCACTTCGGCCGGTCAGCAAGCAGAGACGCCCTTCTCTCCTGGTCGACGCAGCAGCCAGCCACTACGCAGCACTGCACACTCCGACTCACTGGAGCATACGCAGCATCACGGCAAGCACTGCATCACTCCGACTCACTGGAGCTAATATGCAGCATCACCCCGACTCACTGGGGCATCACCGCAGACAGTTCCGACTCACCGTGAACTATGCGGCATCCGGTTCCGACTCACTGGAACCTTCCACTGGCTGACAAGCGCCAAGACTTAACCTGCTTTCGACCTCCGGTCTCGGAGGGGAGTGATGTGGCGACTAGCGACATCTATCGCAACACCTGCGTACTAAACAACGATCGACAGAAATCCTACATCGCGCTATCAACATTATCCGCGACTTAAGACTATATAGGAGTTCCCGACTTACAACTGTCGGGCAGTTAGCCCGCCGGACACAACACCCGTCCGGTCGGAGGATCCTCCCTTTTCAATGGGGGATGAGGAGCTTTACACCCTGTTCCTCATACTCCCCCCAAAGGTCTATTATAACGGGTGAGAAAACACCCGAAAGGCAATTTTCTTCTCGTCATTACGATATACTTAGGGTTCCGTATCTCAAAAGGAAAAAACGGAACCCTTATAGGATCACTGTGTGTCTGTCTGTCTGTCCGACTTATCCCCGAAATTACTGAGCCTGAAATTATGAAAAAAGTACAGAAATTAGTTCAACACTTTAATATTACAGGAAAGCCAAGTCTATGGTGCTAAAATAACATGGAAAATCTCTCAATATCTACTACAATCGACGATTTTCAGCGCCAGCGGTAAATGATTATTAGTAATAATGTATTTTATAAACTGCACGAGTTTTTTGATAAAAAAAAAATTGTGATTATAACCTTATTTTTAAAAATACTATTGCATATCCGACTTGGGTAGACTGTTGAAACAAAAATGTAATGTTTACTATTAAGAACTTATGTACCTACTTACACAGTTACGCAATAAATATATCTTTAATAACACTTGGCCAATCCAGGAATCGAACCCAAGACGAGAGAGAGAGACGCTTGCGACTACTAAACCAACAATGCAGTCTCGTGAACTAATCTACATAATAAAAGATCTGATAACAAAACTATTAGATAACCCAATAATCATGATTATTATTATTCCTATCACACTGTTATCGACTTATCGTCCAATACATATAAACGAGTATAATAATATAAATAATAATAGTAGTAAGTCTTCGTCAGTCGCGGATCGAATTATCACATTTTTAACACTGAGAACACGGAGTCCTATGAGTGCGAACAGACTTAGTCACTAAATAGAACTGGCAACTTAAAATCATCATTTCAGCCAAAAGACGTCCACTGCTGGACATAGGCCTCCCCCAGGTGCCGCCACATTGACCGGTCCCGTGCGTCTCTCATCCAACGGGTCCCCGCAACCTTCACCAGGTCGTCGGTCCACCTAGTTGGAGGCCTTCCAACGCAACGTCTTCCGGTTCGCGGTCGCCATTCCAGGACTTTTCGGCCCCATCGGCCACCCGTACCTACTTAAAATACTTGTTAAATATTTTACTTTGTAGGTGGAATTATTATTTCAGTATGTAATAATAGGTGGTCTGGTCACCTATTCAACGACCAATGCAATGCAAGTTGCAACGTAGATAAGCGCGGCTCAAAGATCCACCAGAGCGGCTGATAGTAGTGATACCACGAGCTAATTAAATATAAACAACATTTTTTTTGTTTTTGTTGGATACTAATGGATGAAAATTGACCCTTCCCTCCCCCTTATGTCCGAAACTAATAACATTAAAAAAAAATGCAGATTCAACACTAATATATTACAGGCAAATCAAAAAGAAGTCTATGGTGCTAAAATAACATTGAAAATCACTTAATATCTACTACAATGGTACGGAACCCTTCATGTGCACGTCCGACTCGTACTTGGCCAGTTTTTCTTCCATTCCTCACACAATCCATCCATAGTTTCCTTGAAAATCATATTTATTATCTCTCTCAAAATACAAATAAAGGTGCACTCTATACTATTTATAACTCTACACTCTATGATGCGATGTGTCTCATACACACACACAAACATACACGTGTTGGTGTTTGTGCGTTTGTCAACATACTATAGATGTGTTCGTCTTCGTACAGACTACGTAGATAATAATAAAAATGTTTTTTGATAAAAATAATTAGTTACCTATTTGTTTTTTTGGAGTTGGTTCTTTTATTTAATTGAATGTAGGTATCTCATTCGGTGACGAATAAAAAACTTTTTGCAAAAAAACAAACAGACTTCTAAAAAAATACAAAAAAGTCTGAAATGACTTTACGTTCGGAAGTCGGTGGCTTTGTTTGTTTTATATACTTTTATGAAGTCTATTAACAAAATCGGAAAATGTTAAATAATTAGTAGGTATCTATGTATCTAGTTTTCAACATAGCTAGTATGCCTACTTGATTTATAAGTTGGTAGGTAGTCTATTTTGAATAAAATACAATGGGAATTAATAATTTAAAACTAAAACAAAAATCAACATAACATCACGCTTGTAAGACCCCGAAAGGTAAGACAGAGTTGTTTCTAATAGCGTCC
Source organism: Diarsia mendica (assembly GCA_949316265.1). Classification (NCBI taxonomy): domain Eukaryota; kingdom Metazoa; phylum Arthropoda; class Insecta; order Lepidoptera; family Noctuidae; genus Diarsia; species Diarsia mendica. The sequence continues at coordinate 12,618,122 of OX438914.1, read as the reverse complement.
CATGTAATAGGGGGCGAGCCTATTGCCATTAACCGGGCACAAATCCAAACTTCCTGAGATTTTCCTGAAGGAAAAACCATAATCCAACCCGGGAATCGAACCCATGTCCTTAAGCTCAGCAGTCGCGGTTACGACTACTAGACGAACGAGGCAACCAAAATCAAAGACTTAATTATTTTAAAGATTTTCCTCAAATCTTATTTTACAATCTTGTCTATCTAGCTGCTCTAGCCTGACCTAACACAATGCATAAAATATTACAACGAAAAAAAAAAACTCACAAAAAACAGTCGTATCCATACGAAACTAACAAAATGGGAAGACATTCAGGTTTTAACACACACATAAACAAAACACACACACATATAAACACAATTGAATGTGTTACAGTCTTGGCAAACCTATTTACTGTTGCTAAAATTATTTTTATGCGATTTTGAACTTTATGTAAAGGTGATAGAGGTTGTGTAGTTATTTTCTGGCGGTAACATAAGGTTGAGTGCACATATCTTTGTGTATTTATTAAAGTCGGTTTCAACAATTAAAGTTTAAAATTGGTGAAAATAGTTTAGGAATTATTGAAGAATCGTTTATAGAATGCGAGGTTTTGGTAAATAATAATCATGCTAGTAATAGGTACACAAGGGGTTATGCAGAGGTCATAATATGTTAATGGATTCCCGCATTTTGCCAATATATGTAGTTCTGTGCGAATCTATTGCTTACATATTGGTTTTATTTTATTTTAAGGTAGTAAACACTTAAAACGTTTTAACTTTAAAGGCAAGGTATTTTTTTATATAATTACGAAGTATTATGTCGTTTTAAAAGAAAAATATAAGTAGGTAGGTACACACAGTGTCTTCTATTTGCTCTATACTATAAAATCTCTAAATTATTTTTATAAAGAAAAAAAAGCTAGTAGGTAATCGTTTTTGTGATTACGGCTTTTTTTTTTATTTAAAGAAAAAAAAAACTACAAAAATACAAAAAAACTGTAAGTAAACTAGATAACAAATTCAAACAAGCTATTTAATATAACAGATCTGCCCACCCAAAACACAATAGCAAAAAATATCACAGAAAAAAAGGTAAACCCACACGAAAAAACTAGTCCATGATATGTTTTTGTATGCAAAATGAACGAACAGGAGAGCGAGAGGGACGGCCATACTCAGACAAAGGTGTGCGAGCGAGACGGATATATAATTAAAAGTTTTGTCGCAGCGGCTTTCCGAGGGTACGCTCGACTTGGATAGAGAAAACTTTGGAGACGATATTTTTTTGTATTAGTCTTTTGTGATAAATCTGTTGACTCTAAATATGTTTCAAGAATTTTAATACATAACAGGTTTTTAATTTATTTACTACTTACTTAAAATAGCACTTTATTTGCGACTTCATCCACGTATATTTTGAAAATATAATGTAACCTACCTTTAATATTTGGTAAAGATGTAGCTTATTTTACTGATTTTTTTTTTAAATCGGACGAGTATTTTTTTGAGTAAAATCGTAACAAACAAAAAATCTATCCTTTCCTCTTTATTATATTTAAATACATAGTTTAGATAAAGTTTTTATAAAATCATTGCACAAATTTTTATCAGTTATGAAACCTTGTCTTGTCAATCTTAGCGATAATATATATTTTTTAAAACATTGTATGTCATTATTACTGTCGTATTAACGTCATGTATTTGTTGTATCAGATCAGTAATTACTTATTTTTTTATTCAAAATCAAAATCAAAATTCATTTATTCAAACTAGGCTGATAATCAGCACTTTTCGAAGGTCAAAATTTACTTTACTTTACTACAGTGAAACTTGGTCAACTGGGACCTGGATAAGTGAGAAATCTCTATAACTGGAACTCATACTGGGGTCCCATGAGATATATTTGGATTATCTGAGACACATTTAACCAGGTTTCACTGTATTAAACATTTTTATAAGACAGTCCCCCAAAAACGCCCACCCATCGACACTTCCTAGTGTTTAGCTGGACAGAAGAAGTGGCGGAACAAACTCCCCAGCACACATTCTGTCTGTTAGGTTGGTTAGAAGAACCAGACTCGATACAATAGCAAGGTGTCAGTTAAATTTAAGATTTACTACAGACACAATCAGTAATAAACAAAAGTATATAACAATAGACAATGTAAAAATAAAATAATAAATACATAACATAACAGTAAACTAATTTTGGAGAAAGATCACAAATAACAAACATTGTCTTGTGTTCAACCAACAAAGATAAAAGTAATTTAGTTTTTTATTAGTGTGGGGCAACGTTTTTCAAAAAAAAGAAAAAGAAAAGAAAAGAAAAGAAAGAAAAGAAAAGAAAAGAAAAGAAAAGAAAAGAAAAGAAAAGAAAAGAAAAGAAAAGAAAAGAAAAGAAAAGAAAAGAAAAGAAAAGAAAAGAAAAGAAAAGAAAAGAAAAGAAAAGAAAAGAAAAGAAAGAAAGAATTTAAAGTCGGTGAATTTTCTACGTTAAAAATTTATATTATGTAGTTCTGCAGGAAAAACTAGATTTTCTTATTTCAAAATTAATTTTTGCTGTCCCACTGCTAGGTCAAGGTGGGGTCCAGTCCAGGTCACCTGGGTGGTTTGACTTTGAGCTCTCTAAAAAAAACTCTTTAAAAAAAATACAAAACATTAAAATAAAAATAAACTACAAACTCTCCACTCCAAAGTTTTCTCTGTCCCGTTTTTACAGAATATATTCCGATGAGTTCCGTTTATACCCTTCTTACCCGACTGCGAAATGCGAGGTGCTGTGTTTGTTAGTTATTTCCTGTTAGTTCGCTTACCTGGTTTAGCCGCAACAGATAACCGATCAAGATTTAGGATTTCAATATTGCTTTGTGTAGGTATTGTAAAATATATTGATTATTATGAATTATAGTCTGGAAGCCAACCACCACTTAGTAGAGAAAAGGGTTTTTCAAGGCAAATAAAGAAAAAATAATAAAATAAGTATTATGATATTTTTTTTGTTGTTTTAGATTATATTAGATAGAGAAAAGGTTTCAGTATCATTGATAATTAATACATATTATACCTACTACATACATGATTATAACTGATTTCAATGTTCTTTTTTTTTGTCAAACATTGGTTTTCAGAAGAAGCGAAAAACAAAAAAAAAATAGGTACATTGTTTACTTTATTTCTCTCATTTTTAGTGCTACATAAAAGTATGTAAGGGGAAAAGTTCTTCGATTTTGATGTGCTAAGGAAAGTTTTTTTCGATAAATGGCTCTTCTTTAGTATGTTTTTTTTAACCAAAGTATAGCGCCATCACTAGGTACTCTTTTCCACACTGGAATAAAAATAAATCGATGTTCGAGCGCCTTTTCCTGACATCCAAATAAAGCATGTAAAAACATACACGGATTTATATTGACAAAAAAAAAGTCGACCAAAATTTCTATCGGCAAATAGCGTGAGAATCAAATACAAGGAAAAAGAAAGGGTTTGAAATTTTCAAACGCAAGAATATTGCATTTAAAACGGTTTTATCTACCTATCTATATAAATAATAAAAAGAGAAGTCCTGACTGACTGACTCATCAACGCCCAGCCCAAACCCTTGGACCTAGAAAGCTGAAATTTTGCACAGCGGTTCCCTTTATAATGTAGACAAGGAATAAGGAAGGCTTTTTTAAATTCAACCCTTAAGGGAGTTAAATAGGGGATGAAAGTTTGTATGGAAAATCGTCATCTTCACGCGGGCGAAGCCGCTGGCAAAAGCTAGTATCAGAATATATACATTTTATTGTACTTTTTTAATCTTTTTTTTCTTGTGATTGGTGCTTATTGCCTAAACTGGTGTTAGAGTTTTTATGCCACCCATGACCCTCTGACTTGGCTTTACTGCAGTCGAGAAATATCTTTTAGGCATGCTGGTTACCTTAATACAATACGCATATTATTAATCCGAAAAAATTAAAAGAAAGAGGTAGGTATGTGTCGTGGGTTGGGGTAACAAACACCTATAAATTATAAAATGGCTATATTTAAGGTGGAAATAGCCATTTTATTAGTTTTTTTTTCTAATTGTTTCCCAAATATGAACGGTGATAAAAATTCAAATGATTATTTTAGTAATTCGCGATATTTGGCACATTAATGAACCAAAAACTTGTCTAAATGACCATCATTGGAGAGAAAACAAAGTTTATTAAAGTTGATTTCTTTTTTACACAATAGATCCGTATTAAATTCACTCCAAAATAAAAGAAAATGAAGTTTTATTAAAAAAATCCATAGTTTTCATAAAATATGAATAAAAATGTTAGTAACGTACAATGTACGATGACTAAACAGCAATTTCAACCAAATGGATACGACACGCGGTGTGTTCACACTACGCGAAATATTATCGATGATAACGTAATTATTATTATTACTTTGTTTAACTTTTGTTTCGACACGAATTTTATGTTTTTTTACAGCTTTTTGTGTTTTAATTTGAATTTGTGTAAGAGCAACACTGATTAATTGTGGAGAGATGTTTTTATTCCAGACATTTTTAATAATAAAGGCAAAAATTGACGACTTTTATTTTCGGTCTAAAACCTTATAACATCACATCAGTTACGCTTATATAGTCCTGAAAAAACTAAATTCGCTTGTTTAAATACAATACCTATCTGCTAAACAAAAGAAAACGCCAATAATTCGATAAAACCCTCGCAAAACAAGTCAAATTATTTTTTAAATTGACAAAATCACACATAAACAGTAATACCTAAGCACTTAACACAAAGTCTAGACAAAAGTAGCAAAAAAAACTCAAAATATATAATAAAATGTAGAAATAAATAAGAAAAACAAGTCGAAGTTTTCGCCCCGTGCGTACACACTGACCCGTACGCCGCTTGCTTCAGCAAATGAATGTGTACAGACGTTGTACACACTGCGTGTGCTTTTGTTACACTATTTGATTAAAATATTATTTTTGACAAAAAGAATGTGTTTGTTTTCGAACTATGTGCTAATCGTGTTAAAACTATTTGTGATTGATAGTAATGATTATTTAGCCTTTTAAAACTGGGAAAATTGTGTTTTTTTTAATGTGATACAATTTTATATGGCAAATAAAAAAAAATATCAAAAAAAAGTCCGTGGTATGTAAGAATTTAAGCTTGTTACGTTTTCTGCGTACCCCTGTGGGAAAAAGACGAGTTATTTAATCAATAATATGATTTAAAAAATAAAACCGACTAGAAAAAAGGATCAGATTATGCATTCATCGAGTATTTTTATTAAAACACGAGTAAGATCAAAGTGTGATTATTACTAAACAGGTTATTTCTTTAACGATTAAATACGACTACAATGTTTCCTTTTAGAAATAATCTTTGTCACTTTAACTTAATTACTTTACACACATGTATTTAAAGAAAAAAGTAATTCTGTTTGTTAATTCGTTGTCATGGCACCATTTAAAAAAAATTGTAGACAGAATCGATCTTGATGTTTCCTCAAAGATGTGTTACGTCGCTCGCTAAGTTATCTCGTTTCTCCAATAACCTTGATAAAAATCTAGTTTTTTTTAATAAGTCTGTAAAAGATTGGCGCCATAATTTTGACAGCAGCTGTCAAAATTATGGCCCAATCGTATTTAAAAAAAATAAAATAAGTAAGTAGATTGATAAGAATGGGAAACACAGTCAATGATAATAACTATTTCCATATTTGAACATAATAAATTGAATTGTTAATAAAACGTAAATTTTTCCTTCCAAAGGTCGACTTGTTGTATTTATTGCTACATCTGTGTAAACATGTACGTTTTACATTTTATAAATGTCCTTAACTGTTATAGGTAATATAAAGACAAAATAATGTATTTCTATACTTATGTACAGTTTTTAGCTGATAGCTCGAACTGTTTTTCTCCGAGTCAATTATGTACAAGATTAAAAAGAAAACCGGCCAAGTGCGAGTCGGACTCGCGCACCGAGGGTTCCGTAAAAAAAATATATTATGTGATGTAACTAAAAATTTATGGTTTTCGTAATTATTCCTTTATCTATGCTATAAGACGTTGCTTCGTACCAAATTTCAAGATTCTGAGTTCACGGGAAGTACCCTGTAGGTTTTGATTCCCTTGCGAGTGTCGAAAATTTGCGGCATAAACGGGAGTATCTTGATGTAACTAAAAATTTATGGTTTTCGTAATTATTCCTTTATCTATGCTATAAGACGTTGCTTCGTACCAAATTTCAAGATTCTGAGTTCACGGGAAGTACCCTGTAGGTTTTGATTCCCTTGCGAGTGTCGAAAATTTGCGGCATAAACGGGAGTATCTTTTGATCGCGTTGACTTAGAAGTTTGATTTTTTCACAGCTCCAAGAGACCATAGACTTGAGTATTTGATATGAATTTCAGCTTGATACCTCCACGCGTTCCTGAGAAAAAAGGTCTTGACAGACAGACAGACAGACAGACAGACAGACAGACGGACAACAAAGTGATCCTATAAGGGTTCCGTTTTTTCCTTTTGAGGTACGGAACCCTAAAAAACCAACAAAGTTCAAAGTCATACGAAAGTCAAGCAGTTAATTTAGAATGAATATAAAATTTAATTAAGTATAAATAAATAGCCGTCGTCAACAAAAAAATACTGAATCGTATGGTTGGTTATTTAATCGTTTTCTTCGCGACCACTGTACCCGATCAGAAAAATGATAGTCAGTTAGCTTATCCACAGATATTGCTTAACTATTTGTCTACTGACCAGCCTTTTTTTTTTTTGGTGGGTGGAAAATCATCGAATGACCCCCCCCCCCCCCGCTCTTGGGCAGAGCGAAGGGGAGTGTCAGACTTCTACTGACTAAAAACCGAACCCATGTTCCTTCTTTCCTTCAAAGTCATCTCCTGATGCATCATGTAGCTATTACGTGTGTATTGTCATATCAAAATTGTTTACGGTTTTTCTCCAACAACAACCAAACCGACATTTTGTTTTTTTTTACTCTCCACGTTTACTCGTTTGACTCAAGCAATGACACCAGCTAAGACCAGCTTATGCAGTCGACTTTGCTTGCTATTTTACTGTTAAAAGTAGTGAGATCCGAGGGTTCTATTAATGTTTTAGTTAAATTATTGATTTTAAACGCGTATTTTTATGTTTGAGTATGAATTTCCGTAAAATTTGCATAGATTTCGTAATAAACCACTCGCTTACGGATTAATTAGTTCTAAAAGCGGTTAAATTAGCGATTAAGAAACTAACTTGACCATTTTTGAACCGGTAACCTTCAAATCAAAGCCAAAATCCACGAACATTCAAATTCGACCGCCATTTTGATTTTTTAAATCATGCTGCCAAAGTCACTCAAATTGATAATAGATGGCATCCATTGCAATCAATAACGAATATCGATACTAAATCGATTAGAAATCGTACCTAGTGTGCATTTCAATAGCATTTTGCGGAAATACATAGGCTAAGCTAAAAATAAATTAACTAAAATACCGGACAGTCTATAATATGAGAGTGAAGTATATGTGTGGCTTGCAGAACCTTTTTGAAGAATATTTTTGTAATTTAGTATGATCGTTTTCAAAAATAAGTAGGTAAATAAAATACGAGAAATAACGCTAATATTATGTTTATATATTATGACAAAGTTTTGACAACTAGGTACTTACTTTATTCGCTTCTGGTACAGTTTTAACATAAAAGTAATAAAATATATACAAGTATCAAAAAGGGGAGTAATTACAGGGCGTCAAAAAATTCGTCCACACCGCTGTCAACAGGAAAAGTGCCCAGAAGGCTGGCAGCATTGCCACGTTGGATGGCAATGCTGATTCTAAAGTTTATAAGTTATTTATTATTTTATTTTTATTCTAAGTTTTTAAATGTTGTAAATAAAATCATTTCAATACATAAAAGTAGGTTAAAAACTAATAAAAAATATTTATGTGTATGATGTGCAAACAAACAATTAAGTAAATTCCACACAGTCGCAATCACTCACCACTGTTCCATCCACCTTTTTTTTTGAAGTCGGTTAAAAATTTAACCGACGTCTCCTTGCAACCTCTAATTACCTCTAGCGACTTTCGGCAACACACCAAGCTACCCAATCCGGTATATCAAGGCCTTGCTTTGTATTAATTTTCAATGCAATCAGAGATCCGGATATACTAGTTTTGTATAGTTTGATTGGTATAAAAGTACACACTCTAAATTCTAGGTGATTGTTTTTATAAATTACGCTACAAACACCACCCATGAGATTCAATCATGATTATTTCTATTTATTTTATCATATTTGATTAATAACACAATAAAGTTTAATACCAATTCATTGGAGACCAGTGACTCGATGGTCTAGTGGTCGCAAGCGCCAAGCATGAGGTTCAGGTTTCGATTCCCAGGTTGCCAAAGTGTTACTGGTTTTTTCCATCAGGGATTTTCTTAGTAGCAGCAATGGATTCTTGTATTGTGCAATGTGCCCGGTCGATGAAAATAGGCTCGCCCCCTATTACATGGGACTTAAAAAACGTAACTGGCGAAATGTGGGTGTACTATTAGGTACACTTCTGCCTAACCCTTCGGGGATTACAGGCGTGATGTTATGTTTTGTATGTCATTAGAGTCTCTCTGGGCTATCGTATTATTTTTGTTTTTTTTTTTTTTTATACTTCGTAATTGACGTACTTACTGTTAGATATAATAACAAGTTAATGTACCTAACTTACTGCTATCTGTGAGGTGAGGCTCATCATCATCATCAGCCTATAATGTTCCCATTGCAGGGACTCAGGCCTCGTCTCTAGGAGAGGGATGGGCTATAACTACCACGCGGGCCCAGCGCGGGTTGGTAAATGTCACATGTCTTCAAATTTTTGGTTCTAAGACATTCTTGTTTCCTCACGATGTTTTCCTTCACCGTTTTGAGAGCAGCGGCGAAGAAATAAATTACACAAAGTAATGCGCCAGCCTGGGTTCAAACCCACGCGCTAATCTTCGTAAGTCGTGGCCGCCACCACTGGGTCACGCCACTCTCTGTAAGACTACCTTTCATAAAATAAAATAAAATAAAATACTCAAACAAACAAAGAAACATCTTTTTTAGTTCAAGAAAAATACCGAAAAGGATTATTTATTTAATCTCTTTCTTTACCGTTTACTATGACAATCTTTATTTACGTAAAAAATATGTATAGACGCCGTATTGCAGTGTGCGCGGGAATCTTTGTGTGAGTGACAGGGCTGTCACGCGTATTTTGGCGCGGCTTTAATATTTTTTTTTTGTTACAAATATAAAATTATTGTGTTATTGTTATGATTTGAGGTTTAAAAAGTAATTTTTGATGGGTTGAACTTGTTTGTCACTACAACAAGAAAATACTTGTCTAGACTAAATATTGTTTTATTGGTATCAAATGAAATATGACAGGAAGATATCAAAAGATTAAAGTAATGATTTGTGGAGTTTTGCTGAATTGCTGATGACAAGTCCAAGTAGGTACTAAGTTACTACAATTTGAAGGTAAAGTCCCTACGCTGAACTTTCGTCTTTCATATTTTCAACAATTTGAAATTTAAATAAAGAATTTCATGATAAGTAGCTGTCTATTTCGGTCCCGTTACAACAATCGACATAAAACATTGCCTGCAGGCAAATTTTATGAAATCTTTTCTTAAAATATCAGAAATCGGCAATAAAAAAAAAAAACCTAAGTAGGTATATTAGTTATTTCTTTTTTCTTATACCTTCTCTTAGAGAAACGGAGAAATAACGACTTATCCACAAAAAGTACGAAAATAAATTAAAAATTTAAATCGAAAATATTCGAAAATCAAAAAGCAGCCCTGCCAAGTCAGCGTGTGAGCGGGCAAGAGTATACGAAATGAAAACGAACACAGACACGAACTGGCCGTGTGCCGCGATGGCCGCGCGCGTATTCTACGTACCGCGCTCTCGTGTTTCCCCTCATATCTGTCGAAATACGCCATATTGTTTTATTGTTCACTATTATTTATAATTACCAAAACATTTCGCAAATAAACAAAGTGATTTTCAAGTCAAAATAACAACTAAACGACTCATGTCAAACGGTAGATGTCATCGTTACATTATTGATAATTGTATTATTTATCTCGATTTATCACGATCGACGATTCGTTACGGACGTGTGTAATTTAAAAATCGGAAATTATGTTTTATAATTAAACATAAAGGTGTACGTGTGCGTGAGTGTTGTTTCTAAAAATATTACGTTGAAAAATAACTGTTTTGCACACTCAGTGTTGTGTTAATTTTAGTGCAATGTCTAATGTGAACGTTAAAATAAGAATGCATTTATTATCGCCATTGTTTTAAAATTGTTATTTAGGAAAATGGATGTGTTTGTGAAGTGATATGGATTATCCTTTGTGTATCGGATTGTAAAAATGGATAAACCCTCATTCAAGGTACGGCATTATGATTTTTTACCTTAGCCTCGTAATCTCTGATTTATTAATCAAAAACACATAAGAGCGGTCAATACAAGTACTTTTATTTACATAATTTGCATATTTTATCAATTACGTATACAAATTTGATAATAAATTGATATAGATTTGTCAATGAATGGTTAATTATGCAGGCACCTAATTAAATCGATCTGTTTAAAGTGGTCAGATAATGATTGGTAGTCAAAATACTTGAGTAAACGGGTGACGTCACCCATTGTCTCTAGTTGTAAGGATGACTTCTCACTGCTCGGATTTCTTTTATTGTTTGCAAACGAAAACTTATTGACAATCTAAATAGAAATTATTATTCTAAATATTACTTGTTGCTTTCGCTAATTGATGGTTGATTATCGGTATCGGTTATACATTTAAAAGTAAAGAAAATTTTATTATTAAAGTCCCCTAACCTGCCTGCCTCTGTCCGCCATATCAGCAAGACAGCAAGTACTAGTGATGTGGCGCAATATTGAAATAATCGACATCGATATTTCGAAATTTCAATTAAGTTTCATCATTTTTATGATTTTTATTCGCTTTGTGTTGGAATTTATGAGTTTTGTGTAGTAGTTTAGTCATTGAATGATTTATCGACGTGTGCTATGGTTGGCACTTCTTTAATTTCTGGATTTTGGACGTGCTTTATAAAAAACCGGTATCATTTGTTGATTTGATTTGTAAATGACCAAGATCTACATTCTATTAATTATTTTAATGAGATACCTACGATTAATTTAAAATTTAAATGATTACTTAGATCTAGGTATGTATTATATCATTGAGGAATTAATGATAACAGGTTTATTCATCGATGACACACTAGGTATGTGTGTTTATTTATTTATGTATGTATTGTATGGATGGACATACTACCTCTAATAATGTTATTTTTGTATAATTTGTAAGTAAAGGTTATTTTTGAACGACGACGCGAGTATATTTTTGAACGGCGACGCTTGAGTAGGTCATCTTGGTACTAAATATTTAAATCGTTGTCTAAATAAAGTTCAAGCGACACAGATTCTGGCTTCCATTTTGGTTATCTTTTCAAACCTTACTTGTGGACAAAGGTTCCGTAGTTTTCAAATAACATTTTTTTTAATGTGACGTTCGTTGCTCTTGTCGTAATGAATGTAGGGACACACTCAGATTTGTCCGGCTTTTCGTGCTCTCGTCTGGACTTTATCACTTTTATAAGATTAATTAAGTTCAATTGGTATTTAGAAATATGGTTTCCGGTGTGTTTGTCTGTACATTTCAAATTACGAAAAGGTAAGCGACCCAAACAGAGAAAAGCAAAAATAAGAAAATACATACGAATTAAAGAAGTTTAGTTTTGAGACTTTTTTTCTCCGAATAAAATCATGTAAATTAGCCCAGCGTGTCCAGCGTTAATTTTGTCCATTTTGAAAGCATCCGCCAACGCAGAGCGTGAATACTTGGGGTAATCGGCGACCCATAAAACCTAAATTAGAACATCTATTTATAAAATGCAGCGTCTCACTCTAGGACTGCTTTATAGCCGTTTAGTTTAATTTATTGAGCTATTGTTTAGTTAGTACAAACTTTAAATAAACCTGTCGGATCTTTGATGAGTATGCACTTAAATTTAAACACAAGCGCCTTTGTTTGGCGTTGTGCGGAGTCTGGAGGTAGGTGTCGGATATGGACCTCAGTCCCATATGGATCGCCACAGTGATCGTTCGGGCATGGTCGCGACACATACTATCTAGGAACTGCACTGTGTTTCCTTTTAAGTTCAGAGTATACAGTAGTGTTAGTAAATTGACTGTACAATAGCTGTGTACAATTTAAAGGAGTTATTTCTCTCATTTACCCGTATCCCTTTCTGTGCCCACAACTGTTTGACACTATGTATGTCATTTAGTACTTCCTGACTAGCGTCCTATGTACCTGGATGCGACATCAGAAGTGGGATAAGAGCGGGTTGAGAAATCTCCTGAAAGTGAAAACTGTGTGTATAGACAATTGCGTGAACTGTTCGATAAACAGAGCTGCAACATAGTTGCTTTGATAGCTATTCGCGCACGAAACAACTGGCCGAACCGTTGTTTTGATTCGTTGGGTTCGATTCCCTTAGACAGATGTGCACGATGCACAGTTCTGTGATGATGATGGTCTTGATAGCACGAGGTGACTATCCACCGTCATGATACGTGAAACAGAGTGTTTGAGTGAGAACGAGTAAAGGTGTTATATCCGGTGAGTCCTTACTATTTTGTAAGCGAGTGAAGAGAGTTGTTTTGAAAAGACCTCTTGCTACTTCACTTGGTTGTTGTGATCATGTTTTATTGTGATCTTATTAGCCCGTTGGGTTATCGCGGTCGCGAGCGCGACTGTTTGACGATCCTGGGATCGATTCCCAGGTTGGATTGTGTACTGTTGGGTGCATCTCTGCCTGACCCTTGTTGTTGCAGGCGTGATGTTATAATGCAACTTACTGCAACGAATGTTGAAACTAATGTGCAACTGCGATCTACCAGTTGAGCTCGTGGTCGCAGGGGCAGCTGCGGAGAGTTCTGGGATCGATTTCCGAGTCGAAATGTGAATTCGAATTTGTGATTGATGTGCTAGAATGATTAATTTGTGTTTACACGGTTATGTTTGGTTCATGTATCCCAACTGAAAGATATTTTAACCACGACTACCGAGTTGTAAATGTTCAAAGAATGTTCGATGTTGTTGTGTTTCGAAGGTTCTTAAGGTAGCGGAACGCTGTATTGATGGTTTTAGTAAAAGATGGGTGTGCTTAGCACCTCTGTGTGCCCCTTTGGGCATTGTGACCGTTAAGTTTAATTTTACGTGCTTTTCCGATGAAAGCGAAAAACGTACCAATGGAGATACGACGTCAGTGCGAGACGTAGAGAGTAGGTGTCGATGTTTTCCGAATGATTGAAATTAAAGTATTTCGAATATGAAAAAATTAGAGGACACTAATAAACTTAAAAGTCGTCATTTGCGTAGCCTGTTCCCAACTGTGTGGGGTTGGTATCCGGTAGGTGCGGCCGGGCCGGTGCGGCTGAGAGCCGGTGTTGTGCCTGTGGCAGCAGCTTGTCTGGCCACTGTAGCCCGCTTGGTGCTGGGTGATGTGGTACCCCTTGGGGGAATGGGTTGTCAGACTGTCGAGCCACTGACTGCCACTGACTGCCAGTGACGGCTGTCGGGGGTCTGCTGGAGCCAGTCGGGACTGGCGGCTTGGCGTGTTTTTCTTAGCGCGGAGAAGGATTGCTGGATGATGGATGGTCGCACATCTATGGACCGATCTAGGTGGATAACATAGCTTGAGGTTCCACCCGTGTGGCTGTGATTGTTTAACCATGAACTCCTCCTCGGTTAAATTCAATGAATTCAAACGTAATGCTAGCTAAACATGAGATAAGGTTAACAACGGTTACAGTAGAGCAACGAGTATCCAACTGTTTGGAGCTTGAAACTAGCAGTAGCATAATAATCATGGCGTACCTACTGGTGTACCTACAGGATGGATGTAACGAGTTGAGCTCCGAAGAGCAAACCGTGTATCGCTCTAATAAGATTGTGATTTAGTCTTCATAATATATCACGGCAAATCCTACCCATCCATCCAACTAAAATACTACTCAGATGTGATTTGTTGACTGATGAAACATAGTTTAGTTTAGTGCTTTGGGCAGAAAGCCTTATTGTGACTTGTAAAATTCACAGAACAGATTTAATTGTGAGCATAATATCACTAACGTAAAGTCATTAATGTCATAGTGTGATACAATATCATGATTGGTCATGAAAACAACCAATGTTCATCATTGTTTCTTAAGACTAAATAGCTGAACCATTGAGAACTTGTAACTCAATCTTAACAAAGCTTTACAAAGCTGCAAATGCAAATGTAGAGACGATTGACGATTACTCTTAGCCTTTATAACACAGGATAAGCAACATGAGTGCCAAATTATAACAATCGGGACTGTGTGTGTAACGCGATCACCGAATATAAGAGAGCCATTGTTAGTGCTTTATGCTGAATCGCACTTGACTTCGTCAATGTTTACGTCGAAGACGCCGCGTTACTGTCGGCATCGATAGAGCAAAGTTGAAACCTAAACATTGGTCTCGACAAACTCACTAGTCATCCATTTCTGATAGCATGGTTGGCGCAGTGGTTGAGCGATTGACTGCTGTGCTGCGTGTCGTGGGTTCGATCCCCACAATATTTGTATGGCCTGCAGATGGTTGTTCTAGAACTGGGTGTTTGAGTGTCTGAGTTTGAATATTTGTGGACGCACCCACGATACAGGAGAGATTCCTAGTGTGGGGCAACGCTTAAAAAGAAACGAAAAGAAATGTATTCGGTTTACCAAATAAAATGGTCTTGGATTAGTTCACACTAGTAAATCGGTAACGAACTAACAATGTCTTGATTGATGAAGTGATGATACTCAAGTGACATCAATGCAAGGCTGTGTTGTTGACATTAGTGTGGTAGACACTAAAGTAGAAACTGTCAGTCACTATAGAAAAATAGCGCACAAAATAAGCTCTGTATGATAACAACAGGATTGTTAGAAGTTACCAGCTAAGATGGCTTAGTTGGTTTTCAATTGGTGATTTTGTTTTGATAAATAATGAAAGGAAATAATCAAATGAAATCTTCTTCTTAGCGTGTCGATGGCGGTCTGAATTGTGTTGGCCTGGAACTGAGCTACTAATATCGCGCTTTTTTTAGTGTGCATCGGTCCCTGTTGTGAACAAACAATAGGACAAGCAGGATACAATATTAAGTGCCACATTTGTGGAACAGCAACTTAATTAAACTCTATGGCAGAGTAATTATTCAGGTTTTCCTTGCTGCGACCAGCCTGGGGCTGGAGTCTATTTAAATGGCTTCCAGGTGGGAGAGTAGCAGACGATGAAACGAATGGGTTAGGCAAGAAGCTAGTTGGCTACCTTTCCTCAACTTTAATCTTTAGACTATTCACCAGTGAGTGGGGTGAATGACACTCCTCAGAAAACTGTTTTGTGCCTTTGCGATACAAGGGTGTTTAAGTGTAAGGGGTGTCGTGTGACTGAAGCCATTTCGGCTCTTTCGCGAGAGCTTGCCACTGTACTGTGAGCTTCTGGTGGCGCTATTCCTGCCAGTGGGTACATCATCTGTACCGAGGCCGGTTTAGAGCAACCAGTAGTCCGCAAGACATGCGGCGAAGCACACACTTAGATTAGTCGCCGAAAGATACTATAGTCGCCATAAGAGACAAGCAAGTTCGCATCTTCTGCTTGATGTTAATTATGCAGTACTGTTTTTACTATTTTATTATTACAGTTACTGACAGTCAATGATCTGTCCAGAGAAATTTAAAGATACTTTGAGAGTAACTGTGCGGGATAGACACTCTATCCCAGACAATGTTAAGTCTGGGTCCAGCCTCTTGTTTCGAAGGGGAATAATGCAAGATTGTGTTTGCTATGGCTGGGTTAGAGTAAATTAGCAATGAAATATGTGGCTTATTCATATTCACTAAGAACATTATTAACAAAGCGGACCTCAATCTCCTCAACCTAAAGCTGTAGCTTGGGAGGTGAGGACAAGGTCAATAAAATTGCATAAAAGAACCGGGACGTGTACGGAAATAAAACCGAAGTAAGGTTACTTTTTATGTTAGCGAGTAATAATTTAATGGTGATGCTATAAGCTAAAAGTCTACGGTGAAAAACGTCTTATTGGTGCGTTCAGAATAGAGTTAAGAGAACGCTGGAAAGTCAAGTACCTTTAACGTAAAACTGAGTCAAATGTGTTGATGTTTCAAATAAATCTAGTAATGGTGTGGTCGCTGAGTGTGTATGGTCATAAGGATGACTATACGATTGTAATCACTGGGATGATTACGGGGCCCAGTCACAAAGATGAATTTGGGCGGTAGTGGTCACTGAGATGACTACTGATGTAGCCACAAAAAGGATGGCTAAGGCACCTGGTCACTGGGATGACTATGGTCGGTAGTGGTCACTGTGAGGTTTACTGCGTAGCCCCCGCAAGGATGGTTACGTAGCCTGGTCACTATAATGACTTTGTTTGGTAGAGATCACGGGGATAACTACTGAGGTAGCCACAGGGATGGTTACGGGACCTGGTCACTCGAATGACAATGGTCGTGATGGTTACAGGGATAACTATCGGAAGCCACAAAGATGGCTGTAAGAGCAACCACCATTCCTTGAATTCGATTTTAGAGACTGATTTTTGAGAAATTGAGAGATTTTGAGATTTATTGGTTGATGGTTCTAGTTAAAGAGTACTTGCACTTTGTTGGGCTGACTGTTCTAAGTCGTAATGTTTGTAACGAAAAAGACTATGTAAACAAATGATGTGATTTAGAGGTTGACGTCTCATAACAATGAGATAATCTAGCAAGACTGATAATTATGTTACAAGAGAAGTTTAAGAGTTCAACTTGGTTAAGTCAGAATGACCGAACGGCGTTCTGCGATGGGAATCTCTGGTATTGCAGGTTTACACACGAGGACGTGTGTCATGCAGGATGGCCGTGTCGGATCTTTGATGAGTATGCACTTAAATTTAAACACAAGCGCCTTTGTTTGGCGTTGTGCGGAGTCTGGAGGTAGGTGTCGGATATGGACCTCAGTCCCATATGGATCGCCACAGTGATCGTTCGGGCATGGTCGCGACACATACTATCTAGGAACTGCACTGTGTTTCCTTTTAAGTTCAGAGTATACAGTAGTGTTAGTAAATTGACTGTACAATAGCTGTGTACAATTTAAAGGAGTTATTTCTCTCATTTACCCGTATCCCTTTCTGTGCCCACAACTGTTTGACACTATGTATGTCATTTAGTACTTCCTGACTAGCGTCCTATGTACCTGGATGCGACAAACCGTTAAGAGTAGTATTTGAATCATTTTGTTTTTGTGGCCATGTGGCAGGTTTTTTCTCTTTTTTGTTATGTTTACCTACGTAATTCGTCGTTATTATTATTTGTAAGTTCCTTACACTGAAAAAAAGCACACAATTAGGCCTCTGGGGTGTGTCTTAGCATGCCATGACCTGAGATTAGATCAACCCGCTATCAGCGCGCTGTTATTAGTGTCTAAATCTTATCAGTGACAGTGTAATTTTAATGTGATTTTATTTGATTAAATAGATAATAAACTCATTTCTTGGTAAGTACGAACTTATTACGTTAATTGAAAAAGAAATGTGACAGCGTGGTCTTGTTTTTTCAGTAATATTGATAACATTGTCCTCATTATCACCGGCTAGAAAAAAAAACGAAAGAAAATACCTACGCTGTGAAATGCAAGTGTAGCCGCGGCACATAACAGTTAAATTTAACCTTAGCAACAAAATAGAAACTGGTACCTACCTACCTGTTTTATTTGCGTAACATCTTACGAGTCGTGTCGTTACAATCTATTTTAATCTTTAACTGTAAACAAATAAAGACTAAATCTAATTGATGCGGTACTTATCAGCTTAACTAAAGTAAGCCTTAATGACGGAAACGATTTCATGTAAAAAAGTACAATAGACCAATAAATAATTTTGGAAGTAAGCTAATGATTGTTTTTATTTGTATAAATTTAACATTAAATTATTATATTACACAAGAAAATAATCATGAATTCAAATACCGTTGCATTTTTTACAAGGGAATTATTAATTCAAGTAGTTAAATGTTTTTTTTTTATATTAGTTAAATACAAGCACGATAATGATGTTAAATTTATTTTGTAATTAACTTAATTACTGCTGCATGGCATTGCAAATTATGGTTCGGTTTTAAAACTGAAATCCGGTCAATTCTCTTAATAGGGTTGTTGGTATTGATTTTATTTAAAGGGGAAAGCGCCACCCCTGCTGCCCTGCGTAATGAAAATTTGATTACTTTTTTTTTGGAATTTGTGACTCTTTACGAGGTCTTATGTTGATAAAACTATAAAGTCTCATAACCTTTCATCATCTCAATTCTCTTTCTCTTACCCCAATTCATTTGGAGTTGGCGCAGCATGTCTTCTTCTTCCATACTTCTCTGTTACTCCGACTCGTTTCTCATGTGACACCTCCTTTCTTGCCATATCGTCGTTTACTTACACAGTCCATCCATCGTTTCTTTGGTCTTCTTTTTATTTTTAAACAAGGAAGCATAACATCTTATTATAGCATCTGGTTAAGAATACAAGAAACTAGACTTTTTTTTTTACATATATCAAATAGTTTGGTACCTAAACACACTGTCCCTTAACTATCGACATTGGCTATCGATATTTTACGCCACAGCGCACTATCTCGGGGCCATTCGTTGGCATTATGAGCCATTTTATTCAATTTTTTTTTTCTCGACAGGAACGACGACTCTGCGCATTCTGCCGATAACGGTGACGAAGTTTACATAAATAAAAAAAGTTTAGTTTTGTTAATGGTACAAAAATTGTAGTGTCATTGGTTTTCGTAGAAATGCAAATGATGCGAGGACCTAAACAAAACCGTTTTGTTGAAAATAGAGAATGTTATGATGTGATTACTGATTTTGTAAGAAAAAATATAGGTAGCCTTGTCTTTACCATTAAGTACGGTAATAAATAAAGTACTGACTTGTTTTAGGTACAACCTACTAAGAGTAATATAAAAGTAAGAAATCATAAATTAAGAAAAAACCTATTCCGTAATCGTATGGGACTGAAAAAAAACTAGCGAAATGTGGTGTGCTTTTAGGTACACCCCTGTCTGCCTAACCCTTCGGAAATTATGTCTTACCGATTCCGTCAAAATATGGCAACCATTAACCAAAATTGTTTGCAAAACTGGATCATTATGAAGGGTTAAATTTCGAGTCGCAATACTATTTGGCAGTATTTGGAAAACGACGAGGGAGTCCTTTGTCTAACATGGGGACATTGCGGTCTAACTAGATAGATGGTAGACAAAGATTACATTTTATACACGGAAAGAACAAATTGTTATAAAAAAATTGGCACGTAGGGTGACCATGACCTGAATAGGACGTAGGATAATTTCCACACGCGGGCAAAGCCACGGCCTAAAGCGACTTTATATGAAGTAGTTAAATTAATAGTTTTCTTCACATTTTCCTTCACCAAGGGAAGGAAGCTAACAATATTTTCAAGGAAAATTTACTTTACCTATACATGAATGTAATCAATATGCGTACTGCGTAGAGGGATAAATTAGTAACGATTACCTGTTCTCGGTCGCTGATATAGTAATTATATCGAATCTAATACGTTGTTAATATTTCTTATTTACTACAAGATTACTTTTTTACTACAAGACACTGTATACTTTTCTTTACTTTTTGTTTTGTTTCTGTTTACTTTTTGTTTCGAGTTCCCGATACTGATTCGGCGCTATTACAAGCACCATACAGTAAACATGGTAGGTATATATCCCGTTTTACAGTGTTAATCATAGTGTTAGTATCCATCTCAAGTTTAAGACACTGTATGTTACAAGAGTTTAGCAGAAGTGGAAAAAACTAGTGAGTTATAATTATAAATGCATCCACATATTTGAGTCATGCTTAGGGAGAAAATCTTTAGCCTATTGCAATAAACCTTATAAAAACCCAGACACTACGTGTGCTGGTTTGATAACGTGACTAATTCTTGAAGGAATAATAAAACTTTGTCCTTACCCGACTTTGGAATTGAACTCAAGACCCCACGCTCCTCGGGGCTGCGGGTTGTTCACAAGAGATACCGCGGCCTCGACATAAAGGACTAAGAAGGAACATGGGTGGTTGTTAGTCAGTAGAAGTCTGATACTCCCTTTCGCTCTGACCAATAGCGGGAGGGGATATTTGATGATTTTCCACCCGCCAAAATAAAAAAAAGACCCCGCGCTCCACAGTCGCCCTTGCAACCACTAGACACACTTGGCAGTCACAGATCGAAACCACAGCTGAATAGACACATGTGGCAATTGCTTTCATAGCGTTTCGTATTGTCACAGCGTATTTTGACGGCATTGACAAACTTTTCGGTTATCAGCTACCTAGCCTTTTCCCAAACTATGTTGGGACTTCCAGTATAACCAGCTGGGTATCAGTATTTTACACTAGTTTTTGCCAGCGGCTTCGCCCGCGTGAAAATGATGATTTTCCATACAAACTTTCATCCCCTATTTAACTCCCTTAGGGGTTGAATTTCGAAAAATCCTTCCTTATTCCTTGTCTACATTATAAAGGGAACCTCTGTGCAAAATTTCAGCTTTCTAGGTCCAAGGGTTTGGGCTGGGCGTTGATGAGTCAGTCAGTCAGTCAGGACTTCTCTCTTTATTTATATCTAGATAGATGAAACGACTGCATAGCTGACCTCCACAACCTAGTCATTGCGTTATACTATATTTGTCATCCATCTACAGACGGACCTTGAACAGCGCTGCTTAATTTTGAAGGTCGACCCGTGCTGCTGTTATTATTTACCCATGAGCTCCTCCGCCTTTTACCAGTCTGGTCTCATACATTTTTAAATAAACCGTCATACAACTGACTGACTACAAAATCAGTGATCATTTCAGTTATTAGGCCCTGAGACACAAAGCAGCCAGTCACGTACTATATCGTTCGCTGACGATCGACCACTTTTCAGCTTTAAGACCTGGGTAATCCTGGCAGGGTTGCCGAATTTCTTCGAAAGAGATACCACGGCCCCAGAACACAAAGGGCTAAGAAGGAACATGGGTGTGTTATAATCAGTACAAGTCTGGCACGGTCCGCCCAGAGCGGGAGGGGTCATTTGATGATTGTCCATCAAAAAACGACAAAATAAAAGCATTAAACTCTTTCACATAATTATTTATAACTCGCCTACAAGTTACTTACAAATAAAATTGGAGTTCAGGGTTAAAACTGTGTCCGATAGACGTCAATTAGCTTGTCACCGTCAAGGACTGTATTCATATAATTACAGTATTGAACAATGAAATTCGTCAATTTATAACGACACGAGTTTTATTACTCGCTACGTGGAGGTCGGAAATTATCCCAGAAACTTATTACGGGGATAAAAATTGTCCTTAGTCCTCATTCAGTTTGCCTTCCTTTCAGACATAAAAGGTTACAGAGAGACACATAGAAATACTTTCACATTTATAATATTATTCTAGTAACATAACTTCACGCCGTAATTCCCCGAAGGGTTAGGCACAGGTTTACCTAATAGTACAAGTACATAACGACCAATCAATCTATGCAAAACTAAACTAAGCTGATTTCTAATCGTCCGGTAAGTTCATGCAAAAGGAGCTCACGGTATACTGGTTTTGCAGTACATGTCGTCAGTTCCATAAGTTTAAGTCCCATGTCATAAGGGGCGAGACTATTACCATCAATCTGTCACAACACTAGACTCATGCTATGAAAAAATCCTTGATGAATACGGTATACATTACTCATTATCTTCAATTCAAAGTCTATCGACCTACAGAAGTCAAATATCTAAAACTAGCTTTTGCCAGCGGCTTCGCCCGCGTGAAAATGACGATTTTCCATACAAACTTTCATCCCCTATTTAACTACCTTAGGGGTTGAATTTCAAAAAGTCCTTCCTTATTCCTTGTCTACATTATAAAGGGAACCTCAACCTCAAAATTTCAGCTTTCTAGGTCCAAGTGTTTGGGCTGGGCGTTGATGAGTCAGTCAATCAGTCAGTCAGTCAGTCAGGACTTCTCTTTTTATTTATATAGATAGATAGATAATACAGGTATAATGCAGTACCGTAGTCAATAGTCATTATTTTCAATTCATCATCTATCGACTTGTAGAGTTCTTTAAAACCAAAATATTTTTTTTCTCATAGGCCTACATGGGCACTTATAAAACGTCGATAAAGGTGCACGGTTCGGGCTATGGAGAAGAACCGACAAGAAACTCCATGGTTACTCTTTTAAAATGATACAGACCCTGATATAAAGCTATTTATCCTTGAACCAACTGGTGCCACCCCAAAAAGATTGTCGCTCCACATATCCTGAGGGTGGTCTAAATTCTTAATCATCGGTCGTCGATTCGCGGTCTCCATCGGCCTTCGTGGCTAATATGGCCTTCAGCTTACTTATTCTGTGTCAATATCGACTAGCACTTGTATCTAGACTAAAATTTTAAAGAGGTAAAGTTTGTGACGTTGTAGGGGGTAATCTATGGAACTAAAGATCCAATTCAAAAAAATATTTCATTGGCAGAAAGCTACATTAATTGTAGGCGCATATTAGCCGGGTAACCACATTTTTTGCGAACGAAATCGCAGGCGGAGGACTAGTCTGAAATATTTTTAAGAGTTGGGTTTTCAAGTTTTTTATCTCAGACCTTTTACTTCTAATATCATGGTACCGCACAAATTCTTGTCATGAATCAATTTTTACTGTGTAACTAGAAGTTATAAAAAACCATATTAAAATAGGCCAAGTAAAAAATCGAACTACTAAACCGATTTTGATGAAACTATGGGACCAATCGGAAGTATACCTTTCACATAATAAAGAATTATTCAAATAACGGAGTTATGAGTTATTGAGAACCTCCTCCTTTTTAAATCGGTTAAAAATAATAAAGAACAGAAATACTTTTGTCATTTTTGCAGAGTCTGGGCCATAAAGTTGTTAAATATTAAAGCATTTTTTTGCGAAAATGTAAAAAAATGCGAACTTTGAGTGCCTTTGCCTCAAGATCCCAAGCGTCATTATTTTGTACACAGATGAAACGCTGAGCTACGTACCTTTAGCGGCGACACAGTTGCTCAATCTGCAAACTAAGCTCAACTATAGAATTTTTTATATCAATTAAATATAAAAAAAAAACAGTTATAGGAAAAAAAACATAAATCAGATATAATGACAATAGTGATACTAACAGCCTATTATAATTATTATAAAAAATAAAAAATAAAACGAAATAAAATAATGGTTCCTACCGATAATTCTCTCTACGATTTTATCGATAAAATCGTTCCCACCACTACGACTTACAAAATGACGACAGTGATTCGAAAATCAAATTCGACCGGATGTTTACGCAACGGGAGGCCATTTTTCTTGTAAAACAAAAAATGTCGCGAATCATATTTTATTTAAATTCCGCAGTTTCAGGAAAATTACCTACAAATTGCAAAAAGAATGAAAATTAGAATTTTGCGGGCTACCCTTTTTCTTACGCATGGGAAATAGAAAGAAAACATATTTATTTAGCACATTAAGCCACAAGTGCACACAACAAACAATAAAAAATAAAACGAACAAACAAAAAAAAAAAGAGAGTGTGCATCTCACGGCTGCACACTCACGGCTGGAAATCATCAAACTACTCCTCCCGCTCTAGGTGGAACGGAAGGGAGTGTCAGACTTCTACTGACTAAAACACACCATGTTCCTTCTCAAGCCGTTCGACGTTCGTTAGTTCTTAGTTCCGAGGCCACGGTATCGCTCTCGACGTTCCGCAGATCTGAGGCCCGGTTTTCACGAATGCGGAAAGATGTTGCAAATTCGACCAATAACAGGGAGTGCGAAAGACCAGAAGTAAGTTTTTACTAATGTGATTGGCTGATTTCCGCACATCTCTCGTCTCCGGTTTGGTGGAAACCGGGCCTTTCACGGTAGCCCGCGAAATTAAATTTTTCTTACGTTTTTAGCGATTTGCAGGCCAGTGCTAGGTTCATGTAACTGTCAAGAATGAGTATTTCATCAAAAGGTCATTCTTGAGAGTTACATGAACTTGGAGGGTTGTAATGATGATTTTGATGATTATAATTCTGTAACTGCATACGTCTTACAGCCGCGAATCATATTTTCACTAACATACAACCTAGCACTGACCTGCAAATCACTAAAAACGTAAGAAAATTTGCGTTTCGCGGGCTACCCTGGAACATCAACCTTAAATTCATCTACGGCTTACTTTTCGTACCCATCCGAACTAGAACCTTCTAAAAGCTGAATAATAAGCCTATTTACCAACCACTGTTTTTTCCAGTCAAAGGTCGGGCAAAAATCACAATATTGTTTATAGTTAGGAATTAATCTTGGGCTAAAGTTTGAGCACCGGTGGCTAGCGATCCCTAAACCAATATACGGGTGTTACATTAGAGAATAGGGCTCCCAGGTAGGGGTGGCACTGCGGCATTTGTCGTTATTAAAAAAAAAAAACAAAGAATTAAAAAAACAATTAAATAAAGATTATAAAATTGCCGGTAATAGAGAGCAGCGCGCAGCGGTGATGGCGGCCCGGACGTATGAACAGTAAGTCCTGGCTTCAAACCCGGCAGCCGCATTACTGTTTGTGTACCTAATTTATTTCATCACCGCTGCTCTTAAAACGGTGATGGAAACATCGTGAGGAAACCGACATGTCTTAGAACCAAAAAATTCGAAGAAATGTGACAGCCTGTTGCCGTCAAACGGGCGCAAATCCAGACTCCGTTGCTGCTACTGAAAAAGGGGTTTGAACTTTTTTGTATCGGAGCTGCCATATCCACCCACCCCACCGCCATTTTGTTTTTTTTTCGAAATCACGGATCACGATGAAAGTGGTATACGTATGGATAGAGGAGATACAGACAAACAAAAAATGTCATGTAACATGGTACCGCAAAGTGTCACGTTATCGAGATATTTGAAGGTAAAGATCGATATATGAGTACAATGACCTCATAAAAAAGGCTTGTGTTTAAACGCCTACCAGAAAAGAACCTATTTTACTACCAACAAAAAATCGAAATGCCGGCCAAAATAGATTAATGCTCACGAATCAGCAACAAAAACAGCACACCTCTTGTCTATCGCAGTCGGTTAAAACTTTGACAGCCCTGAACAAAGTCTGTAGTTCACGGTCGTACATTTTGAAAGGCCTGAGTGCGACAGAGAGGACACATGCTCCGTCTCTCTCGCACGGTACCTAGCTATATGGCAGAGGTTACCGAAAATATAGTTTTTGCTTAACTTTTTTTGAAAGTAAAATAAATTGAGTTAGGAAAGTGACAGTTATTGAAATTGGTTATACTAGGGTAGCTTCTTTAGGTAAAGCCTTGCCTGGGTTGGTCTATGGATGGGTGACTAGTTAAACACACGTTACATATACTGAGTTTCCTCCGTGCCTCGGAAAGCACTTTAAGCCGTTGGTCTCGGCAGGGTCTACCTTTTTTAGCAGATTTTTATACCCGAATTTTGTTTTGCATAACAGTGGATGGCAGAAACTTCATTTCGCAGAAAATCATTTGGCATACACTCATTTACCATAAATTAAAAACGCATAGTTTTGTAAGTCAGAATCATCTTTGAGCATAAACTTCATTTCCAGAACCATCATTTCGCCGAAAATTCATAATCAGAATCGTCTTTTGGCACGCATTTCATTTCATACTACGTGTAACATGCAATAATAATAATTATTATTAATTATTATTATCAGCTCACCCCGGCAAAAATTTCTAGCTGAGAACATTAAATGTTGGTATGTCAAAAATAATAATAATAATTACTTTCGCGAGACGGTCGTTATACCTTATAAAAATCTACCAAATAAAATTCTGCCATCTTAAAAGTATGCCATTGAAAATTCGGCTATTTAAACATTCTGCTAAATGAGTATTCTATTCTGCCATAAACACATTCGTTCAAAGAAGAATATGCCAAGTGTGTTATGCCAAATAAATTTCGGAGCATCAAGTTTCTGCCAGATAGATGGTACCCGTCTCGGCAGTCATTTCAATGTTGTTGTTGAAAATCTTTGATAGTTGTTAGGTAGTCAGTGGAACGAAAGTCTGCCAATAGGGATGTTTACTAACTAAAAAAAATATCATTCTAATTAGTCCGTCTGTTAGATTATCGAAAAATATTGGATACGTATTTTTGGTTTTATCAAATTAATAAAAATTGACGAAGATAAAACGCGTCAAAGATTTGAGAGGTTGTGACGTCACTGCTCGCTAAGAAATGTCACACGAGTTTTCAAAGCACTGTATCGTCTTCATTGTTTGTTTACGTGAAAAAAGAAAAAATATGTGTCCAATATTTTTTGTAATCTATCTGACGAACTAATTAGATTTTTTTTAGTCTACTACCCTATTACATGTAAAGGTAGCTAACCCAAAAAAAAACAAGAATATTAAGATGAACACTATTAATTTCTTATTTTTTGTTCCTTTTTTTTGTGGATAGATAAACTTCAAATGACGACTCCCGCTCTGGTCAAAGCGGAAGGGAGTATCAGACTTGTCTAAAACCCACCCATGTTCCTTTTTAGCCCTTTGTGTTGGGGGGCCGCGGTATCTCTTTCGAACAGTGCCGCAGCCCCGATATTGGATTACAATTTATACTGTGACAAGGTATCCTACAGCCTACTTCCTACTATAATATTATAACCGCGAAAGTTTGTAAGTATGTTTGTAGGATGGCTGGATTGATGTTTGTTACTCTTTCACGCAAAAAGTACTGAACGGATTTGGATGAAATTTGGTACACAGATAGTTTATAACCTGGATTAACACTTAGGATAGTTTTTATCCCGATTTTATCTTCCCGTGGGATAATTTTCGAGTTGCAGCGGGTGAAGTCGCTGGCAACAGCTAGTTTTTTATAAATGGCCGCAAACTTGGCCCTTGATCTGTCAATTAAGGCATTAATTGACGTTACAGTAGTTACCTAGTTCATTGTAGAGCTCCTTTGTCTATGGGACAAAGTTACCCACAACTATGTTGGGGTCGGCTTCCAGTCTAACCGGATGCAGCTGAATAACATTACATTATCCTCCGTAAAGGGTTAAGCAGAGGTGTACCTAATAGTAGGTACAGTCGAACCAGCTAATAAGTATACAGGTAGAGCTTTATATCATTCTAGTGCACTGAAAATATTGATTGCAATTTTGTTTTATAAAGCGTTTCGCAATAAGCGACTGATAACAAACGCTGTATCGTTTGGCATCAGTCTCTTAATGTATCTGTTTAATCTTAAATGTAAATTAGCTGCCTGTATAGTGTATACTTATTAGCTTGTTCGACTGTACACCCACATATCGACAGTTATGTTTAAGTCCCATGTAATAGGGCGAGCGAGTCTATGCCATCATCATCATCATCAGCATATAATGTTCCCACGTGCGGGACTCAGGCCTCCTCTCTAGGAGAGGGATGGGCTATAATCCACCACGCGGGCCCAGTGCGGGTTGGTAGATGTCACATCATGTCTTCGAAATATTTGGTTCTAATTTCTGGTTTCCTCACGATGTTTTTCCTTCACCGTTTTGAGAGCAATGGTGATGAAGTAAATTACACAGGTAAATGCGCCTGCCTGGGTTCGAACCCACGGCCACTGCTCGTAAGTCAAAGCCGCTACCACTGGGCCACCGCTTACTGCAAAAGATTTACCATATTTTCTCAAATTCACCGCTGAACGTACAAACAAGACGTAGCTGATAGAAGTATACCTGATAACCTGTCTCTTTCTCTCGTACTACGCTATCTCGCTCTAACTAGGCTGCTTCAATTTTATACTGTCTTATTGATTCCGAGTTGGAACTCTTTGAAAGTACCGTTAGCATGTTAAGAGTAGTTTTTTTTTTTCTCTTCTTTTTTTTGTGTTTTTTTTTTCTTATTGCAGTCGTTTTTTTTTGTTGCAAATTAGGTGTGGTGGTTTAAAAATGAGGGGACATGTGTGTGTGTCTGTTTTATTTTGAGTTTTAAAAGTGCTGTTTTTGGTTTTTGTCAGCGGAGATTGGTACTTTAGAGTTTTTATTAGTCGAAGTTTAGGATAAAGTGTGTTTATGGACTATACTACAGTGAATAGCAGTGTTTTCTGGTAATGCAAAATAATAATTTTTAGCCTAGCCTACGTTAGCGATGAGATTTTATTTGTTACCATCTTAATACTTTTAGACGTGAGGATGTATAATGTATGATGTATATGTATTTATATACCAAAGGGTTAGGCAGAGGCGTACCGTACCTAATAGTACACCCACATTTCGCCAGATAAATTAAAAAAAAAAAAACTTTTTATTTCAGACATAATTATTTGGTCCATAAATTTGTTAGTAGCGACTTAAAACTATGTTACATTTGAAAATTAGGAGATTACATTATAGAATTAAAACTTTTCATTTAAAAATTTGCATTAAAAAAGTTAAAACTTTACTTTAAAATAAATACATAAAAAAAAATTAGTCCCAGGGCGAGTCTATTGCCTATTGCCATCAACCGGTCGTAAATCCGGACTCCGTGACTGCTACCAAGAAATTCCGGATAGAAAATCACTATAACACTGCCAAACCCGGATTTCGCATCCAAAATTTCATGCTGAGCAATTCGTTGTTTCAGTTCATTAAAATTGACGTCAATAGGGATGTTCCCTTACTAAAAAAAGAGAATGTGGCACTCGGAGACTGCCGCGGTAAAGCTATTGCATAGCATTTTTTAACAATTTTTTAATTTGACAACCTCAGTCGACAACCTTGTTATTTTCCGTAACCATAGCAACCAGGTTGAAAATTTTCGTTACGGAATTTCTGAATTCGCTCTCCACGCTCAAGGCCCGCGATAGAAGCTATGCAATAGCTTAAAAAAATATGATTTTGTTTAGTCAGTCGAAAAGGATTTGGTTTTAACAAAGCAATCTTTAATAAAATACCTGACCAAATTAAAAACTTACCGTTGCAAAAATTCAAAAAACGTTTCACAGAATTACTTGTAGACAAATGTTATTACTCTGTGCAGGACTTTTTGAATGATAATTCTTTGTAATATCCTTATAATCCTAGTGTTATGTATTACATTTGCATGCTATATTAAGGCTCCTTCCACAAAATCATCTCATTTTGATCAATTTTGATCGCTTGGTGTGGGAAATCTATGAAGAATTTGAAGCTTCCTTTTGGCTATTATAAGAGACGAGTTCTTTTTCAGGTGGATGGGTTTGAAGAATTTTCAAAATAATGTTTATATTAATGACAATCACCCGTATTCAAAAGCCCTTTTCCGCACAAATACCGATCGAGTTACGTTTGGCTTAGCCGAACATAACACTACAAACGATTTTAAACATTAAAAAAAATATAAATAACATCACCGTATGGTCTATAAGGGGACCAGTTTGCCACATTTTCGACTTCAATACAAAATATAGCAGAAAAAAAATGTTAAAACATCGCAATTTTTACAAAATGTCTCGACAAATAAGATTTTTTTTCTATACCTTAGAATCACGTTAAAGAAAATTTAAAAACTACGTATTAATTTTAAGGTAACCTTCTAATAGAATCGTATTTTTATTTTATCAATAAACTATAATTTCATTTCGTAAATTGAATCTAAAGTTAACTATATTATCGACCGCGCAAACTCTATCTCGCCAGTACGAATCGGCCACTGCCAGAGGACGGACGTATCGCTTTGTGTCACAAACGCTCCCGTGTTTTTCGTGCATATATTTTCGAGATTGTACACCGATTACCACAATTTGATACACTTATTAATTTTGATCAAACATGTTTATTTTGCTAGTTTGTAAAGATTGCTAAAAATTTTTTCATCTTCAGATCGAAGTCGAATTTCACGATCGTTTGTTGTTGTCGATTGTACTTAGATATATATTTTTAACCGACCTCCAAAAAAGAGGAGGTTCTCTATTCGTGTTTGTATGTCCGCGAATATCTCCGTCAATTGTGGACTGATTTTCAAAATTCTTTTTGTCTTGGAAAGGGTATACTCCCGAGGCGGTCCCATTGCACCAAGTCAGTTTCTGATGATGGGAACTCTGAGAAATTGAGGGCAACCCTCGAATATCATAGGCGCACATAACGTTTTCCATACATTTTCAGAAGCTGTTCAAGTATTTGCGTCTAATAATCATAATTTCATGTGGCGGCGCTGCGCTGATGACGGAAGGTGCAACTCCTCAACGGTCAGGACTTGGAAGAAAATTCCTTCAAAATTATACGTACTTATGGATCGATAGTTGTATTCTTTCAGGCTATTAGGTTGAACTGATGATAGACGGTAAATCTCATTAACCGACTTAAAAAAAGGAGGTTCTCAATTCGTCTGCTAGAAATTTTTTAGTTCTTCCGTCATGGGTGTCGTTTTCATGGTTTTCGGGGTCGCTGATTACGAAAATGAAGCCAAAATGAAAATCCAAGATGGCGGCCAGGAAAATTTTTGGTTATTCCGTGATGGGTGTCGTTTTCATGGTTTTTGGGGTCGCTGATTACGAAAATGACGTCAAAATGAAAATCCAAGATGGCGGCCAGGAAAATTTTTGGTTATTCCGTGATGGGTGTCGTTTTCATGGTTTTTGGGGTCGCTGATTACGAAAATGAGGTCAAAATAAAAATCCAAGATGGCGCTGATGAAAATTTTTGGATTTTTCGTCATGGGTGTCGTTTTCATGGTTTTTGGGGTCGCTGATTACGAAAATGAGGTCGAAATGAAAATCCAAGATGGCGCCGACAAATTTTTTTGTTTTTTCCGTCATGGGTATCGTTTTCATGGTTTTTGGGGTCGCTGATTACGAAAATGAGGTCAAAATTAAAATCCAAGATGGCGCCGACGAAAATTTTTGGTTTTTCCGTCATGGGTGTCGTTTTCATGGTTTTTGGGGTCGCTGATTACGGAAATGAGCTCAAAATTAAAATCCAAAATGGCGCCGACGAAAATTTTTGGTTCTTCAGTCATGGGTGTCGTTTTCATGGTTTTTGGGGTCGCTGATTACGAAAATGAGGTCAAAATAAAAATCAAAGATGGCGCCGACAAAATTTTTTGTTTTTTTCGTCATGGGTGTCGTTTTCATGGTTTTTGGGGTCGCTGATTACGAAAATGAGGTCAAAATAAAAATCAAAGATGGCGCCGAAAAAAATTTTTGTTTTTTTCGTCATGGGTGTCGTTTTCATGGTTTATGGGGTCGCTGATTACAAAAATGAGGTCGAAATGAAAATCCAAGATGGCGCCGACAAAATTTTTTGTTTTTTCCGTCATGGGTATCGTTTTCATGTTTTTTGGGGTCGCTGATTACGAAAATGAGGTCAAAATAAAAATCCAAGATGGCGCCGACGAAAATTTTTGGTTTTTCCGTCATGGGTGTCGTTTTCATGGTTTTTGGGGTCGCTGATTACGAAAATGAGCTCAAAATTAAAATCTAAAATGGCGCCAACGAAAATGTTTGGTTCTTCAGTCATGGGTGTCGTTTTCATGGTTTTTGGGGTCGCTGATTACGAAAATAAGGTCAAAATAAAAATCAAAGATGGCGCCGACAAAAATTTTTGTTTTTTCCGTCATGGGTATCGTTTTCATGGTTTTTGGGGTAGCTGATTACGAAAATGAAGTCAAAATGAAAATCCAAGATGGCGTCGACAAAATTTTTTTTTTTTCGTCATGGGTATCGTTTTCATGGTTTTTGGGGTCGCTGATTACGAAAATGAGGTCAAAATAAAAATTCAAGATGGCGCCGACGAAAATTTTTAGTTTAAAACCTGGTCCATTTAAACCATTTAAGTTCCGAGACACATGGTCCTACGACGCACCGTTTCCGAGTTATGGTCCTACGAATTTTACTTCGTTTCATCTAGAATGCTCTATATTTCCAAAATGGTAGCTCGGATGAAAACCTTTTCTGGAAAAGAATTGTTGCTCTAGTCAAAAACTATGAGATGGTGTAAAAAAACCGCGACAAAGAGAGAGAAAAGAAATATTTGCAAAATTTTTCGGGGCAAAACAGTAAAATTTTCAGAAGTTTTTTTTTTTCAAGATTTCAGCTATTTTTATTGCAGCATCTTTTTAACCTGGTCCATTTAAACCATTTAAGTTCCGAGACACATGGTCCTACGACGCACCGTTTCCGAGTTATGGTCCTACGAATTTTACTTCGTTTCATCTAGAATGCACTATATTTCCAAAATGGTAGCTCGGATGAAAACCTTTTCTGGAAAAGAATTGTTGCTCTAGTCAAAAACTATGAGATGGTGTAAAAAAACCGCGACAAAGAGAGAGAAAAGAAATATTTGCAAAATTTTTCGGGGCAAAACAGTAAAATTTTCAGAAGTTTTTTTTTTCAAGATTTTGGCTATTTTTATTGCAGAATCTTGTTAACCTGGTCCATTGAAACCATTTAAGTTCCGAGACACATGGTCCTACGACGCACCGTTTCCGAGTTATGGTCCTACGAATTTTACTTCGTTTTATCTAGAACGCTCTATATTTCCAAAATGGTAGCTCGGATGAAAACCTTTTCTGAAAAAGAATTGTTGCTCTAGTCAAAAACTATGAGATGGTGTAAAAAAACCGCGAAATTTTTCTGTCGGTCGATCTTTCACCTTGACACACGAGACACATGGTCCTACGACGCACCATTTTGGAAATATATAGCGTTCTAGATAAAACGAAGAAAAATTCGTAGGACCATAATTCGGAAACGGTGCGTCGTAGGACCATAATGTGTCTCGGAGCTTAAATGGTTTCTATGGACCAGGTTAATAAGATGCTGCAATAAAAATAGCCGAAATCCTGAAAAAAAAAATAACTTCTAAAAATTTTACTAAATTCTGTGCCCCTAAGGATACACAAGGTGAAAGATCGACCGACACTTAATTTTTTTTTTAATTTTTCTTTTTCTCTCACTTTGTCGCGGTTTTTTTATATCATCTCATAGTTGTCGACTAGAACAACAATTCTTTTCCTGAAAAAGTTTTCATCCGAGCTACCATTTTGGAAATATAGAGCATTCTAGATGAAACGAAGTAAAATTCGTAGGACCATAACTCTGAAACGGTTTGTCGTAGGACCATGGTTCGCAGAACCTAAATAATTTCTATGGTCAAGGTCAACACGAAACAAAAAAAAATGAGGCATTTTTGAAAAAAAAAAAACAGGAAAATTTACCAAAAAATTAAAATTTTCCCGAAAATTATTTTAAACTAATTTTTTTTTTTCTGTTTTCTTTGCTGCTCATAGTGCCCCTAAGCGTATACTCCAACTCCTAAAAATCCGCCCCTATGACGACCCACTGACCTCATTTTCGCAATCAGCGACCCCAAAAACCATGAAAACGACACCCATGACTGAAAAACCAAAAATTTTAGACGGCGCCATCTTGGATTTTTATTTTGACCTCATTTTCGTAATCAGCGACCCCAAAAAACATGAAAACGATACCCATGACGGAAAAAACAAAAAAATTTGTCGGCGCCATCTTGGATTTTCATTTCGACCTCATTTTTGTAATCAGCGACCCCATAAACCATGAAAACGACACCCATGACGAAAAAAACAAAAATTTTTTTCGGCGCCATCTTTGATTTTTATTTTGACCTCATTTTCGTAATCAGCGACCCCAAAAACCATGAAAACGATACCCATGACGGAAAAAACCAAAAATTTTGTCGGCGCCATTTTGGATTTTCATTTTGACCTAATTTTCGTAATCAGCGATCCCAAAAACCATGAAAACGATACCCATGACGGAAAAACAAAAATTTTAGTCGGCGCCATCTTGGATTTTTATTTTGACCTCATTTTCGTAATCAGCGACCCCAAAAACCATGAAAACGATACCCATGACGGAAAAACAAAAATTTTCGTCGGCGCCATCTTTGATTTTTATTTTGACCTCATTTTCGTAATCAGCGACCCCAAAAACCATGAAAACGACACCCATCACGGAATAACCAAAAATTTTCCTGCCCGCCATCTTGGATTTTCATTTTGACCTCATTTTCGTAATCAGCGACCCCAAAAACCATGAAATCGATACCCATGACGGAAAAATCAAAAATTTCCGTCGGCGCCATCTTGGATTTTCATTTTGACCTCATTTTCGTAATCAGCGACCCCAAAAACCATGAAAACGACACCCATGACGGAGAACCTCCTTTTTTTTAAGTCGGTTAATGAGATTTACCGTCTATCATCAGTTCAACCTAATAGCCTGAAAGAATACAACTATCGATCCATAAGTACGTATAATTTTGAAGGAATTTTCTTTCAAGTCCTGACCGTTGAGGAGTTGCACCTTCCGTCATCAGCGCAGCCACATGAAATTATGATTATCAGACGCAAATACTTGAACAGCTTCTGTAAATGTATGGAAAACGTTATGTGCGCCTTTGATATTCGAGGGTTGCCCTCAATTTCTCAGAGTTCCCATCATCAGAAACTGACTTGGTGACAATGGGACCACCTTAGGAATATACCTTTTCAAACAAAAAAAAATAATTTTGAAAATCTGTCCACACTTGTCGGAGATATGCGCGGACACACATAAAAAAAACATACGAATAGAGAACCTACTTCCTTTTTAGAAGTCGGTTAAAAAGAGACGGAAACACTATTTATTTTTGACGTGTTAAAGTGCTTTCACAACCAATTTACAACAAATATTGAAATCTGTGATTAAAATAGATTTCAAAATTTTTGATTTTTATTCATATATCACCAAATTGAACCATTTTTATGTTGATTGATATACTGTACCTATACACAACACACATTCCAGACTTTTTTTCAAAGTGTACTTACTTACTATAAAATTATGTCACCTAAAATAATATTCGTCTAAATGATCAAATTTTTCAACCGTAGTTCAACGCTCGAAATGCCCGTGTGTGCGTTCGTCGGTGTTATCACTGCACACAAACATAGCATCGCACCGAAATTGCCTAAAGTTCCGCAAGTCTTGTCTGTACAAGGCCTCTTAAGGCAGAATGTACATGGATTCTATTGTATAATGTCAACAACTTATTTTTATGTACCTACATTCTAAGCAAATAAAGATTCTATTCTATTCTATTCTATTCTAATAAAAATTGACTTTTCATCCCTGTATTCCCATGGGAACGGGAATTATGCGGATGAAACCAGTAAGTAATAAAAAGAAAAAAAAAACGCGTCAAGTTAAAGGAAGCAATTTTTCTGCCAGCGTTACATAGTCGAACGTATCCGTTCGAGGTTATATCGTTGTCCACAGTTTTACATGCGGTTCATATTTAACGCTTTTTCACCTCATTTTTGCCTCTCGTTATAATACAGTATAGGTACATATAATTCGGACTCCCCGATACCTTTCCACTCTTGTCTCTGGGCGGTTTTCTTCGGCTACTGCCAGTTTGTCACAAACGCTTCTAATTAATCGAACCTACACCAAAAAACATACAACCGAACATAGAACCTTCTCCTTGTTTAAGGCGGGGTTGCAGTAATTTTAAGATTTTTGAACCTATAAAAATCGAACTAAATACGAGTTTTTTAATAAATAAAAATCATTACATAAAAATTGAACATACTCTCTAATAAATCGTAAAGATAGAAACGCGATTTAGAATGATCGGCTCGATACTATTTTTTATCAAACATGACTCTAAATCACAATTTCAAACGTGTACTGCTAAGACATTTCATCATGAATTTATATAAAAGTTATATCAATAGATAGAACTTTTTATTTTGAAGTAAATGTTGAAAACATATTGTATAATTTCTTTATAGTTTTTCTCCAAGAAGCAAAAAACAGTCAAAATTTAGGCATTATATCGCTCGCGCGGCAGGGCGGGGGGCGAGGTCGGGCATACATAAAAACAAAGTACTGCAACCTCGCCTTAAAGTCGGTTAAAAATAATCGCAATGACTAGGAGGCAAGTGCCTTTCGTCGGCACAGTACACTGTATAGGTACTTGCCTTTTCCCCCAATTTTCCTCATAACGAAATTGTTCGAAACTTCTGGTTATTAAACAAAATTTAATATTGCGACATTTTGGCCGCGTGTTCCGGGAACCTACCACTCTGCTACCAATAGGGTAGTTGACTGTCAAAAAAAAAGTCACCAATAAATGAGGACGATGCAGTGCTTCGAAAAGTCGCGCGACGTCACAGTTTGGTACATTTTTTACCAGAAAGTGACGTCACCAGCCCCCCCCCCCCCCACTCACGATCTTTGACACTTTTTTTGTTAATTTTTATTAATTTGATAAAACAAAAAACACGTGTCCAATATTTTTCGATAATCTAACAGGCGGAATAAACAGAATCATATTTTTTTTAGTCGGTCAACTACCCTATTGTAAATATTCATAGTTTTTTTTTTCAACATAAAATTGCAACCAATATTGTCAAGGGCTGGCTTTTTCTTTGGCCAGAGGATAAGTGTTGCCATACAACGCGGCAACGCTGCCAGTCTCTTGGGTACTCTACCTGCTGACAGCGTTGAGGAGGAGTTTTTCGATGCCCTTTTATAGTTAGTTTGTTTTTAGTTTAGTTTATATATTTAGTATAGTCTGGTAATAAATATTTTAACAAAAATATTAAACGAAAAACTTAAAAAAAAAAAAAATATTGTCAGTGTACTAGACTTTATAAATATTTCTGCGTACATGTATTACCAAATAGCTCGTTCGACCGTACACCCGTTATTATAAACTTCCACGAAAAAATGGCGCGCGCAAATTGAAATTTTCCGATTTCTGCGAAATCCGAGCGAGCTTTGGAGTACGCCAACATGCTGCAGTAGCTCTAACAGAGAAATTCTGTGTAGATTTCCCAGAAACCATTATTACCGCAGCGTCAAAGCACCTTTGTCGTTGCGGTCTGCAGTCGCTTTCAGATTTACACTGTTTAAATTAGGCATGAAAAATTTAAAAGAGTATGCTTTGAGGTATCAAAATTTCGGACCGTATAAGGAATACTTCGATCCAAAGCCAAAATTGCAGACATTTGCAATACAGTCGCTAACTTAAAATGGAACTGGGCAGGCCACATCTGCCGCATGTCACACCAAAATTGGGCTAAAGTGACCACAGATTGAGTTTCGAATACCAGAACAAAGCGACGCAGTAGGCCCAGATGGAGATGGCGTGACGAACTGGACTCTCATCAAAAGGATTGGGCCCAAACAGCCAAAGACAAATGGAAAGAGGGAAGGGAGGAATTTGCCCTGCAGTGGGACACGTCAGCTTCATAATAAATAATTATAGATGGTTTAGTCATGTGGAGAGGATGAATGGAAGTCGATTAACGAAAGGTAGATGTGAGAGGCAACGCCGGGAGGAGACGCCCTAGAAGGACATACACTGACCTTATTGGTGATGGATGTTCTTCAGAAAGGACAGGTGCGTAGTACTCGCAACCGCTGTGCGTGCTCACCGCCTTCGCTCTCCGTTCCCCAAGTAGAATGGCACAAGGGCAGTAAGATGATGATGATTGTACTGTACCATACACTTCTGCCACATCATCATCAGCCTATAATGTTCCCACTGCAGGGACTCAGGCCCCCCTCTAGGAGAGAGATGGGCTAATACACCACGCGGGCCCAGTGCGGGTTGGTAGATGTCACATATCTTCGTTTTGGTTCTAAGACATTCCGTTTCCCTCACGATGTTTTCCTTTACCGTTTTGAGAGCAGCGGTGATGAAATAAATTACACAAAGTAGTGCGACTTACTGTTCTTAAGTCGGGGCCACCACTGGGCCACCGCTGCTTCCAAAATACCCAATCAAAAAATACAGGGATGAAGCTATGTTAATTAAGCAGAGATCTCACGATGACTGCACGGTATTTACTGGCTATATTTAGTTTTGAGATAGATCATAAATTATTACGATGACAAAATGACAATCATTCGTGCCGATTTTTTGGATCTGCGCCAGAATTCACTTAAGTAGCTATAGAAGCTAATCATTATAGCCAAGCCTTTTCCTAAACATGTTGGGGTCGGCTTCCAGTCTAACCGGATGCAGCTGAATACCAGTGTTTTACATGGAGCGACTGTCTATCTGACCTCCACGACCTAATTAGTATTGCGTAATATGATTCTACTTGGTCAGACTTTTGAGCCACTGACTACCTGTAACGACTGCCAAAGATATATATTGCAGCCGGGACCAACGGCTTAACGTGCGCACCGAGGCACGGAGGTAACTCGGTATGAAATGGGCGGTCACCTATCCACAGACCAACCTAGGCAAGCGCGGCTTAACCTAAAGATTTGACCCGAGTGGCAGTTATTAAAGGTGGATGTTCCAGGGTAGCCTGCGAAATTCAAATTTTCTTACGTTTTTAGCGATTTGATTTTGATTATTGGTCATTCTTGAGAGTTACATGAACTTGGAGGGTGATGATTTTGATGATTATAATTCTGTAACTGTGTAATGATGATTTTGATGATTATAATTCTGTAACTGCATACGTCTTACAGCCGCGAATCATATTTTCACTAACATACAACCTAGCACTGGCCTGCAATTATCGCTGAAAACGTAAGAAAATTTGAATTTCGCGGGCTACCCTGGAACATCAGCCTTAAGCCGCGAGCTTGTCTCCGGAAAGCATATCCCCTTTCATATAATAAGAATTTTCAAATCGGAGTTAGGAGATAACATTCGATTCGAATTCAGAGCTTCCTCTTTTTTTTTGTTTGAAGTCGATTAAAAAGAGACGTGTGTACTCGGTCCCCATTACCCGAGCGTATAGTTAGTTACTCATCGGTCCATCTAGTGGTAGGCCTTCCAATGCAACGTCTTCCGGTTCGCGGTCGCCACTCCAGAACTCGGGGATCCGCTGGATATGAGACGCACGAGACCGGTCAATGTGGCGACACTTGAGGAAGGCCTTTGTCCAGCAGTTTACGTCTTTGGGCTGGAATGGAGATGATAGTTACTCTTAAGGTTGAACAAGCCAGTCATTCTTCCATACAAACTTACGAAGGTGATTACTCCTCTGTTTGACGGTGTAGGTTCAAAATTAAAAATTGTATCAACTGGTCTTATCATTATCTAGGTCTGTATGGAAGCAGAATTGGAAAAAAAATATTGATTTGGAAGTTATGAACGTCAAAACTTTCATATTTTAGCACTAATTTTAACTCATCTTTGGGCGTAAATAAGTAACCTATATAGTATGAAAAAGAAAAAAGTGAAACCATACGGACATAGATTAGTTATTAACAAATTTAAATAATTTGATTTTGAACAGATACATTCAATAGATTTTTCATGAAACCAAATATACCAAAGGTCTGCATAGAAACAATCGCGCGCCCGTTTTAGTTGTGTCTCTTTCGCTCTATGCATTTCGCTCGTGATGTCGGGTGAAATAGCATGCATTTTAACCCCGCCCACCAACTAGTTCGTGCCGTTGGCTTGTTTACCCTTAAATGTTATAGTTACCCTTTCTGTTGCCTGACCAACCCTCAAACCTTTGTTCCAGCTGGTGGGGGCTC
Organism: Diarsia mendica; assembly: GCA_949316265.1. NCBI lineage: Eukaryota > Metazoa > Arthropoda > Insecta > Lepidoptera > Noctuidae > Diarsia > Diarsia mendica. The sequence goes on along the minus strand of OX438914.1, from coordinate 12,578,419 downwards.
CCTGTGGCCAGCATGGCCAGTACACCTTCTACAAGGCGCTCCGGCTGACCGGACCTTCGGAGAAGATCATCGCCATCGGAGACTTCTTCTTCGTCAAGGTCTGGCAGGACTCCGAGCTGGTTTCCATAGGTAAGAACATTTTTCTTGACTTCTAACAGCTCACAACTTAAGACCTATTAATATTAAAGATAATAATATCTGTGGTGCTATAAGCAACTGGGCTTATCCTAGTTGTAAACGTCCCTGTGTGCCTATTGGCCTTGTTCTGTTCTGTCTCCTGCTGATATGGAGGGAAGTGGAAACTATGTTTTTTCCTATTACTCCGCTGTTCTTTTCTGATTAATTTCGTTGCGGGATCCAAGACAGTTAAATCGTTTCTCTGGGACTTCGTCGAGCTTCATAGTCTTGGCGCTTTTCTTGTGGTCGCCACTGTTGATTCTGGCTTACAGGAGTTACTGTGGTTTGGGAATAGTGTGGCGGTCGCGGATTTCTTCTTAGCGTGTCGATGGCAATCTAATGTCGGCCCATAACTGAGATACGATTTTTTCTCAAAATTTGAAATTTTCAGAAAAACGTTACGGGAGAAACGTCATGGGAGATCAAAAATCTCCAAAAATTGCGTTTAGTAACACTTGGACGCTCCCTTGTCTAAATCTGAACCTAACTTGTCAACAGGGGAACTCCAGCTGCTATGGACAGACCGGGTGTCTGACCAGACCCTCGTAAGCCTGCGTCTGTACTTCCTGCCCGAGAACACGCCAGAGGGAAGGAACCTGCATGGAGAGGTCAGTCTTACTTCCTAAGAACAGACGATAGTCGCCAATTGCCTGGGTTTATAGTGTTTATACCCAGTTAAGCCTTGACGGAAGTGACACTGTCATGGCATGATGCCTACTCTATGACACGTAAAATCAACGTTTTTCAATAATTAGTTTTGTTTTGGAACAATATTGATCTACATTAATTCCATTTCGCGAAAGTTCCACGCTACTCAATTAATGATATACAGAGACTTTTCCTAAATTACCCCAGGCTGATAAAATTTTAGTTTTTCCTAAATCATAGAATATTAGTATTAGTGCTTTCAAATTAATATTTCCAAAAACAAAGTGAATTCATAAAGTGCTTTTAGAGAGAATCTGTTGGTTATTTTTCCACAGAAATCTCTTCAACTATTGATATTCATTTCACTAGAATTCTATGTGGTGCCTGATTCGGCACAATACGATTATTCCAAGTTTCCAGAACTTTCTGGAACTACGAACTGCTGTACTAGGGTTTCTTTTTGAAGGTTTGCCTTTATTTTGTCTACTAGCTACTTACTGCGGGTATTTGTATCGGCATCACTATCACTACATATTTGACGGCACGGTTGGCGCAGTGGCTCAAGCAATGGACTGCTGCGCTGCGTGTCGCGGGTTCGGTCCCCGCACGGAACAAATATTTGTATGACCTACAGTTACAGACAGTTGTTCCGGGTCTGGGTATTTGTGTATGTGAGTTTAAATGTTTGTGAACGCACCCACGATACAGGAGAAATTCCTAGTGTGGGATAACGTTTTTTAAAGAAAAAAATAAAAAATTATAAAACAAAGTTCTCCACTGCTAAAAAAAGTCGTTTCCCAGCAAAAAATTTGCGTTGGGGTACTTAGGATGTACAGAATGCTTGGTTGACGACTGTGAGATGGGTTGATTTACACCCTGTATAGTTACTAGTAATTTAGTATACCTACTCTATGAAATAAAATTATATTCTAAACCCAGTTCACAATAGAAATAGCCAGTTTACTAATGAGATGTCTTCTCCAATCCAGTTCGGGGCTGACCCAGTCAGCCCGTGATGTCAGAGGCTGCATATAGAGAATTAATCGATACGTGTCACTGCCTCTATTGGAAACAGAAGGCAGAAGCTCCGGGGAGGGCAGAGGGAATTAGGAGGACTAGGTGTATAGTTAAAAAACATATAAAAATTTATATACTTAATAGAGTAGTTGACAAAAAAAGTCTAATTAGTCCGTCGGATAGATTTCCAAACAATATTGGACAAGTATTTTTTTCTTTTTTCACGTAAACAAAAAATGAAGACGATAATATTTCGAAAAGTCGTGCGACGTCACAGTTTGGAACATTTTTTACCAGACAGTGATGTCACCAGCCCCCACTCACAGATCTTTGACGCGTTTTATCTTTGTCAATTTTTACCCGACTGCGGCAAAGCCCAAAAGGAGGAAAATCACGTTTGTTGTATAAGAGGGGCTACTTAAATATTAATTTTATTCTGTTTTTACTTTTTGTTGTAATAGCAGCTACAGAAATATATTATTATCATCTGTGAAAATTTCAACTGTCTAGCTCATGGTAGCTAGACAGTTGAAATTGCTCATGAGATACAGCCTGGTGACAGACAGACGGACAGTAAAGTCTTAGTAATTGGGTCCCGTTTTTACCCTTTGAGTACAGAACCCTAAAAATGAATGTGTGACGTTTAATGTGGTTAGGTCGTATGCACATAAGCAGATTTGATCAATATCGATTCCCCACCAAAAGCGAGCCTAATTACCAACATACGGAACCCTTTAACGAAACCACTCGTTCACCACAAACCCTAAAAGATTCGTTCAAAATAAGCGAAGCTCAGAAATCGAGAGAGCGCTGTTCTATCTCGCTCGCACTCACAGCGTGCAACATGTGCCGTCTTACTCTAATCCCTATTTGGTAACACCAACTATTTCATGGATGAAATTACTGTTCGTGTTTGGTGTTTGTTATAGGCTGAAGCGGGAGAGGTAGCGTTTTTAGAAAATAGGTCAATTCATGCTGATTTAACTTGATGATCGAAGTATTATTTTTAGAGTTTCTGATGGAGTTTTTCTTAACCTGGACTAGTATTATAATAAGCCTATATTTTCGCACTACGGGGGAAATTCCTCCCTTCCCTACTTCCACTTTTCGCGATTGGTGGCTAACTCTTTGAAAAGGAGTTCATCTCATCCCGCCATCTCTCAAACCTGGTTTATCTATATCATAATATAAAATATTTTACGTGTCACCTCTTAGAACTTTATTTTTCAATGAAAATGTAGGTTAAAAAATAAAAGGCTTAATATTGTAATGTCTTAATTTTAAATCATTTAAGTAGGTATATTAAATTCATATGTTATGTGACTTATCTTTTTACATTTTTTGTAATTTTATTTTACAAATAAAACAACAACGTTTTTGCAACGTCTGATGAATAAAATAATTAAGAGTAAATTAAAATTCAAAAAATAGTTAGCAAAATAAATACAATAATATACTAAATAAAAAAAAAATGGTTACAAGAAAGATTAGAAAAATGTTAGAACATTTTGTTTTTTTGTTTTTTCTGCGTCTGTAGTCTTTTTGTTGTTGTTAGTTTTTTTTTGTTATTGTATTAGAACTTATTTACTACTAACAGGATATGAAACAAACAATAATGTCTCCAGTAGTAGTAGATTTGTGGTATTCCCCAAAATGACATCGTTATAGAAGGTCAAGTATAATAAGAATTAATTTATTCAACTCTTATCTATCATGCCTTACACTCGTGTTATCATTCATGCAAGCTGATATCGTTTTAAAGTCCCGAGGATTTATAAAAACAATCAAATTAGTGACGAATTGGGCTTTTGTAGGGCAGGTTCGGTCAAGTTTGCGACTTAATTCAATTCAATTCATTTATTGCATTAAATATGGTAGGCATTTAGGTACATGAAGTTCTTATACTAAATATATGTTTAATAGCATCCAATAGTACGTTTTTTGTTCAAGTTTTTACACTTAAGATACAGTTAAATAATTGTATAGAATTTACAGGGACACTTTTGAAAAAACTCATCTTGCGAATAAAAACACTTGTAACAAACAAGCACATTAAACATGGAAGGACGTCCGCAATTTGTCTGTAACAGTTTTTATGAATTCTTAATTATGTTCAGTAGGTACCGATAACCGATATATAGGTAATTTAATAGTAATCGGAATGTATGACTGACCAGCCAGCATCAACCGACTAATGAGCAAAGACCTCTCACCATGACTTCAAATTGTTTCGATCCAAGGGCAATGTGGCCTATTCCGGTTCTCTGCCTTTTCGCCGAAAATTGTTTCCCAAATTTTCACTTGCCAACCAACGTTTCGCAGAATTTTATTTCACCGAATAATCATTTGCCAACTTATCATAATATATTTTTTTATTTCCCAACCTCACAGTTACCAACTGTACGTTTGGTTTGCTTTTCATTATGACACTTTTTAAAAGGCCAACTTTCAAGTAGCAGAATGTTTTACTTTGCGTAATATTCATTTAGTTGTTTATTGTTTACCAAATTTATTAGCACGGTATTAATTTTGCACCTAAAGTATGTGTGTTAGATTTCGAAAAAGCTGCAATACTGAGTCTGCGATCAAATTTTGAAGAAATTTATTTACAAGGATGCCATTTTCATTTGGGACAAATTATATACAGGTAGTTATTGTTATTATTTTTTTTTCTTTATCTTTAATGTGACCTAACCTAACTTAACGTTTCCTTTTACAAAAGCGATTCGCTTCTGGCACATCGCCGGCCGCTGCCGCGGCACGCTCGCTTCGCTCGCTCGGCTCGTGCGTTGTTTGTCATAACCTAACCTAACCTTTAATGTGACCTAACTTATCTTAACGTTTCCTTTTACAAAAGCAATTTGCTTCTGCCGTTGTTTGTTATAACCTAACCTAACCTATCGTAACCAAAGATTTCTCGAACACAAAACTACATATTCAGAGGAAAAACTATTGCTCTGCATTGCTGCCAATTTAAAAATTTAATGTTATTTTTGATATTCTTAAATAAAAAATGTATGAAAAAAGTCGTAATTTTTTTATCAATATATCAATGTATGAAAAGGAAACTGTAACACTGACAAAACGTCATTCGTCTAATAGTTGTGTTGCCTAGTAAAATGTTTGCCAAATGATAAATGTCCCAAACGTTTTGTGTCTTTATAATAATCGGCTTTACAATAATTCTACCAAATGAAACGTTGTCAAACAAAAATTTGGTAATCGTTAGTTGTCAAAGTGAAACATCGGCGAAACGTTGGTTGGCAAGTGAAAATTTGGGAAACAATTTTCGGCGAATAGGCAGGACACCGCCTATTCCATCTTGTCCAACCCAGCATCTTCTACGAGGTCTGCCGCGACGCGGCTCAGCCAAAAGATCCTTGTCCTACTATAATCACACTAATATTATAAAGTCGAAAGTTTGTGCGTGTGTATATACTATACTACTGAACGGATTTCGATAAAATTTGGTACACAGATAGTTGTAACCTGGATTAACACAATTAGGATAGTTTTGATCCCGATTTTATCTTCCCGTGGGATAATTTTCGAGTTGTAGTGGACGAAGCCACTGGCAACAGCTAGTTATTTTTGATTTATAAGTGACATTTGGATGACAATTTGATCTCAATTACATCAACAAAGTGTAATCGATACTTAAATTAAACCAAAACCCATTAAAAAAAATACTAAACTCGATTCTTAGCTGAAACTTAAAAAGACAAAGAAAAAACGTACCTATATATTTGTTTTCACTTGTACCACAAAGCCATACCTATTGCCAGGCATACGCAGGCGATACTCGCTCTTATGTTCAGGACATAACCGTGAGAATCCCGTGACTGGTTGCGGAGTAATTTTGTAGTACGTTATGGGGATTTTTGTAGTAGGACCAAATAGTTTTGGGCCTTGATATAATTTTTGTCTAAATAGTCAAAACGAAGGTTATTTTTGTTGTTAGGTAGCCTTTTCGGTAATTATATTTTATGACGATAATAAAATACTTTTTAAACGATGCTTGACATGAATATAGGGTAAATCATATTAAAGTTAGGATTGTCTAGTAGAAAATAATGTTAAGAATTTTATTTTCTGGATTATGTAAAGCTAAGTTTATACAGCCATCCTTCTCTTGCCCTTATTCAAATCTATTTAATTAAGCAGTATAAGATAAAAAAATATTGCAATTAATAAAATATTAAGCCATTCATATAAACTCGAGTATTTGAAGTGCTAAATGCAATTATATTGCATGCAATATTCTGTAATGCTGTCATGAATTCATGATACTTTGTAACAAACTGTACAAATACATTAAAATTAACAATATTGGTAATTTACCTAAGTAATTATGTCAATGATAAAATATTTATCAACGCTGTGCTATCTTGATACTTAACGAAAATATTGTAAATGGAATTTTAATCTACCTTTTTTCTCAACTACAGTGATATTTTTTTTTAATCATTTCAAATTTCATGTTTTAGGGTTCTGTTATTCCGTAGCCGAATGGCAAAAAACGGAACTCTTATAATTAAGTAGACTTTTAATGTCTAACAAAGTTAAACATTAGAAAATGATGACCTTAGGAAGATGACGATTGATGATTAGGAATTACGATGGTCGATATCATAATTTTGTTAAAAACATTACGCCCTTATTATTCTTAAGACTTAACTTAAGAATAGGCAGACGCACCCTTCATCTGCCAAATGTTATTAATCCCAATTAATTAAGGGTGAGCTTATTCCATACCATCAACTAGGCTCAAACCTAGTCTACTAAAGAATTTTCAAATCTAAAGTAGTAAGTTATAAAGTTAATTTTCAATATAAAATACAATTACTGTGTAAGTACTAAAACCTGGGTACATAATCGTACGTAAGGTTATTGTAGACATTTGAGTTCTTTTCACACTGACCTAAAAATGGTGTAATAATAATAATAACTGCAAGTATCAAGAGCGGTCGCTGTAGTACACAATACACTAGAACTGCGACGCGCCATGTGACGACTTTAGAACTAGGAACGCGGTGGAATCGAATTCATACTACAAATATTTTCTGCTTATCTTTTTTTTTGCAATACAAATGATAATAATAGAATACGGGTGGAAAACAACATGAAAGTTGTTTGTGAATCACTAATTTTGAAACATAAAAAACACATACTGTCCTGAATGCATTTTCAAAGGACATACTTTATTTTTCATAACTCGGAAATATTGAAATTGGATAATTTATTGTGATGTACCTAGTGTTAAATAAAATAGATAAGTATAAGGATGGTGTCCGCACATTTTTATCATTATTAATATAAGTCGACATTGTTTTATGCGATGCAAGATTAGCGTGACTAAAATACCTACTTATGTTTCCTTTTCATGCATGATAATGAATTATCTTGTGAAATAAAAAGCATTTTAATTTATTTTTAACTAGCTGTTGCCAGCGGCTTCACCCGCTACAACTCGAAAATAATCCCACGGGAAGATTAAATTGGGATAAAACTATCCTGTGTTCATCCAGGTTATAAATAAACTATCTGTGTATCAAATTTTATCCTAATCAGTTCAGTAGTTTTTGTGTGGAAGAGTAACAAACATCCATCCATCCATACATACATACTTACAAACTTTTATTTTAGTAGGATCATTACTTAAATTAAAGGTAATTTATTCGTTTTAATTTATCGGTAAATAGAAAATTAGGATTACAACGTGTTAAAAATTAACACTGTAAGCTGTTAACATAACCGGTTTTTAAATGACATTATGGCAAGTACGATTAAAACAAAATTAAGCTAAACCTGTATTGTTGGTTGATTATTCAATAACCATTATTTTGGGCTTCTAAAAATGTTGCACAAGGATATTAGATAAATAGGTTTTTGTTCTATCGCGGTTAGCGAAAAGGAACAAACGTTTTAGGAAGAGGATATAGATTTTTAATTGTAAAATTATGTAGTTCGAGACTGTGTTCAATGTTGATAGTTGTACTTAATTTAGATTTTAGGCTGTACTTATGTAAAGTATTATTTGTAGGTATTAAATTTATAAAACAAAATTGGATGATTACAGTAAATAACATTGCCCCTGTAATGGCCCAAGGGTTAAGCAAAAGTGTAGCGTACAATAGACCCAGATTTTGCCAGTTATGTTTAAGAACCAAGTAGGATCGAACCCAAAAAATAGGATAATTTATTTCCCTGATGTCAATGGTTATCTACGGTCTCTGAGATAAAATAAAAAACACAATATTTCAAATTACTCATACTTACTTTTTTTTTAAGTAAAAGGATTTAAAAATAATCCAAAGAATGTACAGTTTGGCAATAATCGCGAGTTTCGAGTGTCCCTAGGTATAGAGTTTATCTTATCTTTGAGTTCATTCGCTGTGTAAATAACTGATAACACTGCCCGTTAGGTACAGACGAGTGATTAAGTTTAAATACATTTCTATCCTTTGTACCTATTTGTTTTTGGTGTTTCTTTGACTAATATGATGGAAACTGGAATCGTATGGAATTACCTAGTCCAAACGGTCACGGTCGTTTATAATCTTGATCTAATATGCAAGCAATGTTATTTTAGGTGAAAAAAGGTTAGGTTATTTTACCAAAGCGTGGGATATAATACCCAGACCTACAGGAAATAAATATGGTTAACTATATTTTATCAGTAGGTATTAAAATAACACTAAATTTTGCGTATCAATAATAGTGTTTCCGTATTCCTTTCAACAAGTCACACTTGAAAAAATTCTAAAACATTATATGGCCTCTCAAAGAGAGGAGGCCTGTGTCCCAGCAGTTGGAACATTAATATGCTGTTGATGATGATGATATGGCGCGTAGCAACCAGATAATACTGGAAACCTAGTGATTATCAGACAAAAATACTAACACAGGCTTTTACCGTTCGTCTGTACAAGTAATAATCGCTATGATATGTTTGTATGTCGCTCAAAAGTAAAATAAGTTTTTTGTGTGACAAGATAACTTTGGTAAACGGTTCTCAAAGTTGGTTTTGTAGGTCAATTTCAACGTTTTGTTTTCTTAAACGATGACCTACTGCTGAGTAATGTTTGTGAATAAGCGTCGGCTGTTGTTTTCATACAGTTAGTAGTTTTTTTTTGTAACGCAGTTGGTATATCGTACTGTAGGTACACTAGCTTTTGCCCGCAGATTCGGGTGGCGGCCTGCCGGATCATACTACCGGGATAAAAATAATCCTATGTCGAACAGTAAAGTAAACATCCATCCATCTTCACAAAATTTCGCATTTAATAATATTAGTAGGATGTAATATAATCGAAAAAATACTCTTTAATTAAATATTTTATTTAAAGTTTTTATATTTTCTTTTCTGGGTTCACAACGACAAGAAAACGGTTTTATTATTCTACTGACGTCGTTTTCTTAATTAGTACATCGAGTTAGCTCTTCAGATTACAGAATTAAAAGCTCTAAGATTAACTTGATTCTGGTTTTATGGCCTGAGTGTCTGACTCAGATAATGCACTGCACACTTACAACGTTTTTAAATATATCTATCAATTCTGGAGTTGGTTGGGAGTTGGGACTTGTCACTTTTAATTAGTTGTTGAATGTAATTTTACTCTTATTTTTGTTTTGTTTGAATAACCGATAACTTTTATGTGTGGTTTATTTATACTGTTAGTGCAAGTTGGTGATTAATATTTTTTTTTCGAAAAACTGATTTCATGAATGCAGAACAAGGCTAACGAAAAAAGTAAAATATAAATAAAAAAAAGAGGCTATTTGTTGTCGTAATCATAATGTTCAGCCTATTCCTTTTTGAAATACAGACATTACCCAGTCTTAACTGGGTTGTGGAGGTCAGATAGGCAGTCGCTCCATGTAAAATACTGGTAATCAGCTGCACCCTCCCAACATAGTTGAGAAAAGTCTAGACAGATAATGATACCTTATTATACCTTATATTTAGACTTCCTAACAAAAATCCTTTGTTACATCCAAAGATCTTTAGTTGTCATACCTCTCCACAGTTTCTCAGTTAAGCAATTATTTACCAGTGACGCGGCGCTCGGCCAGGGCTGCCAACCTACAGATTATATTTTTTAATGATGCCAACATTTGAATAACGTACTAAGTGCCATGTGACCCCGGTTTCTTAACAACTAGGTAAGATATTGGAAAAAGGCTTACAGAAGAAATGTCACAGAAAAATTGATGCCCTTGTCAGTTGTCTCTAAGACAAAATTCTATGTTGCTTATTTTTTTTTTTGCAATTATCCGGGCAGTGAGGCTCATATTATTATGCTGTATGAGCTGTATCTTTATGACACAAAGGATTTTAATGCAGTTTTCAGCAATAGATAGAGTGATTCAAGAGGAAGGTTTCTATGTAGTACATTGAGGGGGGCGTGTCGCTAGTATTGAACAAAACATGATTCGCGAAAGTAACACGTCGGTAGTAACAGAATAGGGATGTTTACTGACTAAAAAATATATGATTCTAATTAGTCCGTCTGTTAGATTATCGAAAAATATTGGATACGTATTTTTTGTTTTATCAAATCAATAAAAATTAACGAAGATAAAACGCGTCAAAGATTTGAGTGGAAGGTGGTGACGTCACTGCTCGCTAAGAAATGTCATACTAATGTCTTAGAATAACGTCACACGAGTTTTCAAAGCACTGTATCGTCTTCATTGTTTGTTTACGTGAAAAAAGAAAAAATATGTGTCCAATATTTTTTGGAAATCTATCTGACGGATTAATTAGATTTTTTTTGTTAACATCCCTCTTGCCCTTATCCCAATTTATTAGTGGTTGGCTTTTCCATACTGCTCTTTTTACCCGACTGCGGCGAAACCCAAAAGGAGGGTTATGTGTTTGTTCTCTTTTCGTCTCAGTGGTGTAGTTAGTAACCTATCTTGTCATATCATCCTTTTTGAGAGCAGTGGTGATGAAATAAATGTTATATTGCTTACTAGCTTTTGCCAGCGGCTTTGCCCGCGTGAAAAAAACCGACTTTCCATACAAACTTTCATCTTCTATTTAACTCCCTTAGGGGTTGAATTTCGAAAAATCCTTCCTTTTTCCTTGTCTACATTATAAAGGGAACCTCTGTGCAAAATTTCAGCTTTCTAGGTCCAAGGGTTTGGGCTGGGCGTTGATGAGTCAGTCAGTCAGGCAGGACTTCTCTTTTTATTTATATAGATTTCGAGTTCGCCCGACTCGAAAATTCAAAACTAACTAGTTTTTTTGCTGATTTCAAGAAAAGAGAAAGTGTTTCTATGTTTTAGACGTGTTTACTTCAAAACTGTTGTCTTCGATAACTGTGCTGTTGTAAAGAACTTTCATACGTAACCTTCACGCTTCACTGGGGAAGGGGTAAGCTGAGAAGTGGGTACATAACTACTAGTTACTAGTTAGTAATTTCTTAGTTTCTGTTGAGTTAATAGCATAAGCAAAGCATATTCAGTCTTTAATGTCAAAATCAAAAGTCATGTAGTCAAACTATGCTGATAATATTAGCACTTTTCGAACGTCAAAATTTACAAGAGACAGTTCCCCAAAACGCCCACATTTAACTCCCTTAGGGTTGAATTTCTAAAAATCCTTCCTTATTCCTTGTCTACATTATAAAGGGAACCTCTGTGCTAAATTTCAGCTTGACGTTGATGAGTCAGTCAGTCAGGATTTCTCTTTTTATTTATATAGATAACATAGTTGTGAATTTATTTTATCAGCACTGCTCTCAAAACGGTGAAGGAAAACATCGTGAGGAAACCTGCATGTCTTAGAACTTAGAACCAAAAAATTCGAAGACATGTGACATCTACCAACTCGCACTGGGCCCGCGTGGTGGATCCCATCCCTCTCCTAGAGAGGAGGCCTGAGTCCCTGCAGTAGGAACATTATAATTATGATGATGATGATGATAGTTGGGAAAGGGCAGGCAGATTTCGAGTAGACAGCAGTTGAATGTTTATAATTACTACTCGTGTAGAATTTAGAATACTGCCAAAATCATTTGGCAGACAGATCGGTTTGTCGAAGTATGCTGCTCAGTATGAGCCAGACAAGGGGACGCCTTTCTGTCTTGCTATTCCCAACTATGTTGGGGTCAGCTTCCAGTCTAACCGGATGCAGCTGAATACCAGTATTTTACATGGAGCGACTGCCTATCTGACCTCCACAACCCTGTTAATACTAGATATTACGATACCCTTTGCAAGGACTTTCAGGTTTCCCGTCGGGGCAGCGGGTTGTTCGAAAGAGATACTGCGGCCTCGACACAAAGGGTTAAGAAGGAACATGGGTGGTTTTTAGTCAGTAGAAGTCTGATACTCCCTATCGCTCTGCCCAGAGCGGGAGGGGTTATTTGATGATTTCCAAACCTCCAAAAACTACGACCAAGATCTTCAAAAAGCAGCTGGGACCAACAGCTTAGCGTGCTTTCCGAGGCACGGAGGAAACTCGGTATGAAATGGGCGGTCACCCATCCACAGACCAACCTAGCCAAAGATCGATTATTAAGCCTTTTAACAACACAACTATTCTGTAAATAAAAAGAGAAGTCCTGACTGACTCATCAACGCCCAGCCCAAACCCTTGGACCTAGAAAGCTGAAATTTTGCACAGAGGTTCCCTTTATAACGTAGACAAGGAATAAGGAAGGATTTTTCGAAATTCAACCCCTAAGGGAGTTAAATAGGGGATGATAGTTTGTATGGAAAATCGTCATTTTCACGCGGGCGAAGCCGCTGGCAAAAGCTAGTACTTAATATAATATTTTGTGGAACACTGCTGGCGAGGACGATACGAAGGTTTTTTTTTATTTGCTTTCGTAAGCCATCCGAATCGAAGTCAGCTGTATTCGTAGCTGTACTGATGGCAGAAAAGTTGCACAAATAATAAATGTCGTGAGGATAGTTTTAAGTATGAATGTGGAGGGGTACTTATAAGTATAGAGGAAGATTAAAGAAACGATGCATAGATTGTGTGAAGGATGATAATTATGGCAAGAAACGCCGATCACTAATTAATTGGGGTGAAATAATTATTTGTAAAAAGGGAATTCACACTAAATTATTCCCTTTTAAACACCTCCATGGAACCTGTACTATTCAATACAATGATAATTATTTTGAGTGCGTCACATTAAATACTGCTGTTTAAAGTAAAGTTTCATAAAAAAAAATCACCAGCAATAAGTTTGGCAAACCCAGAACTTCATGCTCAGAGACCAACAGGGCAATCAATTTCTATATTAAGCGAGTCCATAAATTGGTGAATAAAGAAATAAATTTACTTGTATTATATATTTATATGTTTACACGGTATAGATAGATAGATATACGTAAACATAGAAATTAAGACATTATCTGCGTTACTCAGAGATATTTAATGATTACTAACTTAAGACGTCACTTAGTAAAGATTTAACATACTTTTGTATGACAAAACTTCAAAACTGTCAAAACCTTTACTAAGTGATGGCCTAAGTTATCATTAAAGGTCTCTGAGTGCGGCAGTAAGTCCCTTTTTTTTGTTTTTTTTTACTTTTGCATAAAGTTGTTAATAAAAAAAAAACAGTATGCAACCTGCAATGTTTTTGCTATCGCTACCGCGTTCCTCTGCTAGGTATATCAGAATAACTTCGCTGACTCAAACTGTACGCTCGAGTACAAAGTGTTCAGCACAATATTACCAGGGTTAGGCAGAGTTGTACTTTATTAGTTCACCCATTCTTCGCTAAAAATATTAGATAGATAGATAGAAGATAGATAGTCGTTGTTTCCGGCTTTTTGACAAGCCCGCCACACTATTCCCAAACCACTGTAACTCCTGTTAGCCAGAATCAACAGTGGCGAGTGGCGACCACAAGAAACGCGCCGAGAAAATGAAGCTCGACGAAGTCCCATCCCGTAACTGCCGTAACGAAATTAATCAGAAAAGAATAGCGGAGGAGTAGGAAGTTGTTTCCGGTTGTCATTATTTTGTAGATCTTAAGCAGTCATTACAGGTAGTCAGTTACCTGAAAGTCTGACAACCAGTCTTACCAATAACTATCGTATAACACCTAGTATTAACTGGGTTGTACTTGTGGAGGTCAGATCGGCAGACACTCCACGACTGACAAATACTGGTATTCCTATTTAGCTGCACGGGAAGCTGACTCCAACATATTTGGGGAAAGGCTTGGCGATATTCATACTGTTACTGTTAGCCTGTGTCATCCCACTGCAGGGCAAAGGCCTCCCCCCATGATTTCCAAATTTTGCGATCCAGGGCCAATGTGGACCACTGGTCGTTTGTTCTATCAAGCTCGTCCCGCCATCTCCTTCGAGGTCTACCACGTCGCCTTCTGGCTGTCAGGGTTCCAGAAGGTGGTTGTTTTGGCCCACAGCTCAAATTGATATTCATACTCCAACCTTAAAATATACTAGCTTTTTCCGGCGTCTTCGCCCGCGTGGATGTCAATATAATTATATCCCAACAAATTTTCATCCCCGTAGTCTTTAAGTCTCTCGGACCGAGTTCCGAACAAACGCCTCCATCCTTGATGAGCTAAGCATAAAAGAGCGCCTATCCACTCAAGTGCGCAGTCGGATCCTGAAATTCTTTGGGCATGTTAGTCGGCGTGGAAACGACTCCATAGAACGTCTTGTCGTGCAAGGGAAAGTCGAAGGTACAAGACCAAGGGGAAGATCCCCGATGCGATGGACAGACCAAGTGAAGGCTACGATGGGCGCTCCCGTGCATGAATGTGCTCGATTGACGGCCAGGGCAGGGGTGGCGGGACGTCGTACGGCGGGTGCTGTCTGCTGCCCAACCTCCCCGAACATGATAGCCACGACAGCTCTGACAAGAGTGAATCGACTAAGAAGAAGAAGTCTTTAAGTTTAACACAAACAGACAGACAGACGCGGTGAAGGACTTTGCTTTAAAATATGTAGCGATGATAATAATAATAAGCAAAAAATATATGAGTAAGTAAAACTTAGTATCATGTAATAAATAAATATATATACATAATGCATTGGTGTCAAGGTAGCGATGCGCTCAGACATCCGCTGAACGATAGTAACTGTCCACTGACGAATTACTGACAGTCTGACAGACGTTGTAACATCAAGCCTGTAACACATGAAGGGTTAGCAGAGGTGTACAGTCATTTGCACTAACATATTTACACGTAGCGACTTTTAAAAGCGATTTATAGGGTTCCGTACCTGGGTAGTAAGTTTAAAACTATTAATAATATTTTTATTTTAAGTATCATGGTAAGTAACTAAAAATATATTTTTTCCCTTTATCTGTGCTACAAGACGTTGCTTCGTACCTTTCAAGATTCTGGTTTCACGAGAAGTACCCTGTAGATTTTGATTCCCTTGCAAGTGTCGAAAATTCACAGCTTTAAGGGACAGTAAACCGCAGTATTTGATATGAATTTCAGCTTGATATCTCCACACGTTCCTGAGTAAAAAGGTCTTGACTTGACAGACAGCCAGACGCACGAGTGATCCTATAAGGGTTCTATTTTTTTCCTTTTGAAGTAGGTACGGAACCCTAAAAAGAGAGCAGCGGTGGCCCAGTTGGGGCGGCCCCGACTTACGAACAGTAAGTCGTGGGTTCGAACCCGAGCAGGCGCATACTTTGTGGAATTTATTTATTTCATTACCGCTGCTCTCAAAACGGTGAAGGAAAACATCGTGAGGAAACCGGCATGTCTTAGAACCAAAAAATTCGAAATCATGTGACATCTACCAACCCGCACTGGGCACGCGTGGTGGATTATAGCTCATCCCTCTCCTAGAGAGGAGGCCTGAGTCCCTGCAGTGGGAACATTATAGGCTGATTATGCTAGGCGTGCAGGTGGAGTTATATCAGTAAACGATAACTACTTTACAATAAAAATAATAATAAAAAATTATAAAAAAAAAACGGAACAAACACAAGAAAAACGTCCCGAAGATGGTAATTGAGTACTTAGGTAAAACTTTACTATTACATACGATTCTCAACTTTAACGCTTTTGAGATAAAGTGTATAATACCTTAACCTGGATCTTCTAGTAATGTAAATTCCACTGTATGTTTAAGAGAATAAAGTTGATTTTGCATTGAATATTGTAATGTTGATTCAGATCATGGTTTGACTGTTTTTATCATTGGCGAGGATACCATGAGTTTTTACATTTACGGGAATGTTTTTTTTTTCGTAAAACATAACATCACGTCTGTAAGCTTAGAAGGATAAGGCAGTGGTGTACCTAATAGTAGGCCTACATTTCGCCAGTTATGTTTCAGTCCCATCCCATGTAATAGGGGGCGAGCCTATTGCCATCAACCGGGTACAAAGCCAAAGTATATATATATACCTAAACTAAAATTTTAAGAATTTAGAATGTATGATACACTATTGGCCGTGACGCGGTTTCACCCGCGTAGTTACCGTTCCCGTGGAAATACAGGGATAAAAGTAGCCTATGTCACCCGGGGATAGTGTAGCTTTCCAACGGTGAAAGAATTTTTCAAATCGTTCCAGTAGTTTAAGTTTTTTCGTTACATATACAAAAAAATACAAATTTTTCCTCTTACTAAAATTATTATTAATAGAATAGATGTATTTTATAGAAAGAGTATAGATTATTTCTTGTGCGGTAGACCAATTCCTCAAGTTTGTCCTTCAAGAAGGACAAATATTGATAAAATCTAGACAACCTACCAAAGTTATTGATTGGTCATTGAACTCCCTTCCTTATGATTTAGATATCAAATCATTACATAACATCACGCCGCCAATCCCCGAAGGGTTAGCAGAGGTGTGTCTAATAAAAAAGTTTTTTTTTTAGCACATGCCACAAGTACACACAATAAACCATAAAAATTATTAAAAAAAAACTAAACTGAAAAAAAAAACAGTGTGCATCTCACGGCTGCGCCAAATAGGACCAGTTCAGCACACCACACATATCACCAGTTATGTTGAAATCATGTAATAGGGGGCGAGCCTATTGGCTTAACCAAAAACCCAGGATCTCATGTTCAGCATTCAGAGCTGCGACCACTAGACCTTTGAAATTATTAACGGAATTTGACTTACATAGGGAAGATATTAAAAGCAAACAATCGTCGTTTTTGAGATTAGCCAGAACAAACGGACAGATACAAAAATAAATGTTGTTTTGATATACTCTTTATTACCGTTTTTACATTTTCATATGCATTCAGTAAAAAGCTGTAAGTAATTTTAATTTTACAAACAGATTTTTTCAATTTATTTATTTATATGATGATTTCATAGCCTTGCATCAGGTTTGGACAAAAATTAGGTAGGTAATTGAACTGAGGATTAATATAAGATTAGGACTGACCTTGAAATGGGGTGATAAGAAACCACAAAAAAAAAACATTTTAACGACAAAATGTTGAAATTCTTAAATAATTACGGAATAAAATAATGATGTCTTTCAGCTTTTTCGAGGACAACCTCGATCATTACAAACATCTTAAACCTTCACGCACGACGCGACGGGCCAATCAAGCAATTGTAATCCAAATTAAACTGATTTTTCAAAATTCAACTCCTGAGGGTATGAAATAGGGGATGGACAAGTTTAAAAAAAAACAAAGACATGCTGCGCCGACTCCTGACAAATTGGGATAAAGAAGAATTTATTCATGTGTCCTCTAGTTCGATTCAGTTTTATTTATAAAATAATAATTTAAAAACACTTTCAAATAAAAAAAAAAAAACAAATTGGTCCAGCCGTCTTCGACTAATCGGAGACAACACATCCGACGAATTGAGCACCTCCTCCATTTTGAAAACATCAAACATTTCGAAAATTCTCACTATAATCCAAATGTGTGTGAACCCTACAAGCCGTATCGAAAACACTATGACGTAACAGGCTCACCGTTCAGTGCAATATCGACCTTAGCGTTACGAGTTTAAGGTTGAAAATCGCGTGTGTTTGTCGTCAATGTAGTAGTGACCGTAAAATAATATGTGCATGTGTGTGTGTGTATATTAAACATGGAAGACTGAGCGGCAAAGGATTGTAACTCGGTTTGTATTTTCAGTTATTACTTTGGTTGTTCAATAATTTATAGTTTGTGTTTTTTTTAAGTATTGTATACAAAATTCGCGCCCATGTCCCATGGGGGTAAGCAGAAACTTCAGAACGCCCAAGTACGATTTTTAAGTACATTTTTGCTAAGTCCATGTTCATAAATCTGGTCATACACCAGATTTTTGATACAATGATAAATACTGGAAAATAATAAAGGACTTACATAGTTTTTTTTTTTAATCAGCCTATTGTGTCCCACTGCTGGGCAAAGGCCTCCCCCATTTCTTTCCAGCTCTCCCGGTGTTGTGCCTTCTCTGGCCAATCAGTCACGAACGAGTCCAGATCGTCACGCCAACGTTTCTTGGGTCTGCCTCGGTGACGACGAACGTCTTCAGGCACCCAGTGTGTGACGATTCTGGCCCATCTGTCCTGATCTTCTACATAGTTACGTGGTTTAAAAATAATACTTTTAAAGAAAACGTAATGAAGTAGGTAATAGGGAATGCATGAATTTATAAATGATTTTGTATTTATAAGTGATCCTATGGATGTGAGTCGCATGGACACGATCAATGTGGCGACAAATGGGCTCCCCCATTTGTCGCCACATTGATCTGAAATAAAAGCCTATGTCCGGCAGTGGACGTGTTTCGGCTGAAATGATGTTGATGAAGGGATATAATTTTACATTAAATAACTTAGTAAACGAGAAAAAGACGTCAGTTTATTTATATTATGTAAATAACTAGAGAACTCCACAAGAATCACATTAAGTTAGTTGTGTATTATGTAAGGGCATAATAGTCCACGTTCATAAATGGCACTGTGACTCATTGAACATTTATTTAAACAATAGTAATAAATTAAATGGCAGAATTAACATTGTTATTTATGTGATTTACATATTATTATTTTATCTAAGGGCACCTAGTAACCCGTCGGGGCTGTGGCTTGTCGAAAGGATAACGCGGCTCCGACACAAGGGCGAAGAAGGAACATGGGTTTGGTTTTTAGTCAGTAGAAGTCTGACACTCCCCTTCGCTCTGCCCAAGAGCGGGGGGGGTTATTCGATGATTTTCCACCCACCAAAAAAAAAAAAAATAAAGGGCACCTAGTAATGGTTATATTGTTTAGTTTATTCATCTGTTTGTTTTATTTAATTGAGAGATTTTCCTTTTGGATTTTATTTAAGACGTACTGTGACATACGTTACTTTGTTGGTAATTAATAACATAGATAGATAGATAGATAGAATACTCTTTATTGCAACATAGTTTCTGTTTATTTTTTCATCGTACTATTTTATTGAAGGTTATAAGATTAGAGGAAGACCAAAGAAACGATGGATGAAACGCGTGAAATATGATAGAGCTAGAAATAGGGCAATTTCGAAAATCACTGTTATCAAAACACAGTATTTCAATTAGTTAAGGATGAGGACAATAGAAACGGCACTAGAAGTATAATATAAACAACGCTATAAAAAAAAACATTGTCGATAATATAATCGCGCACAATCAGAGTTACAACGCTTGGCCCACAGCCGCATAAATATCAATGTACAATCGAGGTAATTTCTCTACTCTACTATATGTTTGAGCGCAGGGTTTGCTCGCGATTTATATTAAATGGTTTAGTTAGACTACTTTAGACGAATATTATACTATTACTAACTACTTACTTGAGACGAGAGAGCAGTAGTGGACCCCGACTTACGAACAGTAAGTCGTGGGTTCGAACCCAGACAGGCGCCTTTGTCTAATTTATTTCATCACCACTGCGCTTAACGGTGAAGGAAAACATCGTGAGGAAACCGGCATGTCTTAGAACCAAAAACTTCGAAGACGTGTGACATCTACCAACCCGCACTGGGCCCGCGTGGTGGATTATAGCACATCTCTCTCCTAGAGAGGAGGCCTGAGTCCCGCACGTGGGAACATTATAGGCTGATGATGATGATTAGTTACTTGGGACTTAAAAATAACTGGCGAAATGTGGGTGTACTAATGGGCAGGGATCGGAACCGGTTTAAAAAGAGCGGTTAAATACCGGTAAATATATCGTTCCTCCATTTACCAGTTGAACAAGTGAACTGTTTTTGTAACCCAAATGATAAAGGTTACCGGTTACATAACCACAAACGATTTTAAAACCGTAATTAATCGGTTATATTAGTAGGTAATTCGTTATTATTTCCTCTACATTTTTAACACTTCTAACAAGTTACAGTGCCCTATAAAACTTGGTTTTATCCAGTTAATTTCCATAATCAAAACCTAAATTCGTGAAAAACCGGTTAGAAACTTAAACTGGTTAAAACCGGCAAAGTGCAACCTTTAACCTAAATCGATTTCGGTTTAGGGCTAGGCTCAATGGGGTCAATGACCGTAACCGGTTAATAATTTTAACCGGTTTCCGAGCTTTACTAATGTGTACACCTCTGCCTAACCCTTAGGGGATAACAGGCGTTATGTTATGAGGTACCAGGCTCACAGAATCAGTAGTAAGTAATACGCTTGTTTAAGTATTAGTCGTTACCATGACAACGGCAGAGCGGATAGACTATATTTAGAAGAGACGACCTCCTTTCCTTGATAAACTACTAATGGAGGAACACGAGATTAATATAATAATATAAACATCACGCGTGTTGTCAGGGCTAGGTAGGGGAGTCCATGACAGAAAAAATCGATTGCTTTAGGCATTTCTGAACTTTTATTTACTAATAAAGATCTGCTACGGTATCAAAGTGTGGTAATACTTAACTTAATTTTAAAAACACATAACCCTCCTTTTGGGCTTCGCCGCAGTCGGGTAAAAAGACCATCGCGCCGATGTTGAATTCACAAGCTATCACTGCTTATCCTTTTTTTTTTTTTTTGGTGGGTGGAAAATCATCGAATAACCCCCCCCCCCCCCCCCCGCTCTTGGGCAGAGCGAAGGGGAGTGTCAGACTTCTACTGACTAAAAACCAAACCCATGTTCCTTCTTCGCCCTTGTGTCGGAGCCGCGTTAACCTTTCGACAAACCACAGCCCCGACGGGCACCACTGCTTACCCTTCATCCAAAGTCGTGAAGAAACGCATTACGATGATTGAATTCGCCTCTAGTTATACATTTATATGTTTTTATAGTTGAAACAAGCGTACGTATGTGACATAGTAAAGGCTAAAATATTATTAGAGATAAAGATATAATCTGGTAAAAATCGCCGAAAAGTCTTACGAAGGCCTATAGCAATCCTGTCGGGGCTGCGGGTTGTTCGAAAGAGATACCGCGGCTTCAACACAAAGGGCTAAGAAGGAACATGGGTGTTTTTTGTCAGTGCAAGTCTGATACGCCCCTCCGCTCTGCCTGGGCGGAAGGAGTCATTTGATTTGATGATTTCCCAGCCTCCAAATAAAGGCCTTTCGCAATAGCCAGTATGAATTGGGAGAAGAAACTTCTTAGAAATTGTAGTCTCTTTCCTGGTCTAAATATCATCATCATTTCAGCCAAAAGACGTCCACTGCTGGACATAGGCCTCCCCCAGGTATCGCCACATTGACCGGTCCCGTGCGTCTCGCATCCAGCGGATCCCCGCAACCTTCACCAGGTCATCGGTCCACCCAGTGGGAGGCACAACTTTTCGGTTTTTTTTTGTCCAAACTTATCTTGGTCAACTAACATGAGGACTAGGTACCTATGCAGATAAGTGTCTGAGATTGTCTTCTGAAGAATGCACCACATATTGTATTGAAATAGGACTTCTCCTAATTTGTACTGGGTAATGTGAGGCTCGTCGGATGTTTCTTCAAACAGCCGAAACACACTCAGCGGTCCCTTAAAAGGTCCAGACATGATCTTGGTATACACAACACACACGAGGGCTATGCATACTCGACTCTGAGATGGTCTTTTGAAGAAAGCACCACACAGATTTGAGTGCACCCGTCCAGTCAGTGCAAGCATTTATCTGCTATCGTGTCTAAGATGGTCTTTTGAACCGTGTTTGTGATTCCGTCAGGGCTGAGGGTTGAAAGACATACCGCGGCCTCTACACAAAGGCTAAGAAGGAACATGGGTGGTTTTTAGTCAGTGGAAGTCTGACACTCCCTACCGCTCTGCCCAGACCATTGACGATTTGCCACAGTAAAAAAAAAAGATGTTCTTTCGAAGCAAGAACCACACAGATTTGAGTGGACCCGTCCAGTTAGTGCAAACATTTGTCAGTTATCGTGGAGCTCGACTTATAACTCAAGTCCACATTCATTGCTCAATGCTCGCGTGAAGTTGTAAGTAAAATACTTCCTCACGGTCACAGAAATCTTATCAAACTTTGAACTCCGTAAAGGGCTTAAGGCATCAAACAAATTAGCATTTTGGTAAACAAAATTTTGTAATAATTTATAGGGTTCCGTTGGCTATGTTTGTTTGGATAACTTTTCTATCGAAAGGAAAACTGCGCTATTTACCAGATAGGTGCACAACTACAACCCGGTCCCTCCCGTAGGATACCTGTCATCATCATCATCATCATCTGGCTAGCCTTTACCCAACTATGTTGGGGTCGGCTTCCAGTCTAACTAAATGCGGCTGAAGATGAGTGTTTTACATGGATCGACTGCGTCATAACTCCGTCATTTATAAACCGATTTAAAAAAATACTTTTTTATTCGAAAGAGTATACTTCCGAGGTGGTCCCATTGTCATCATGTCAGGATCTGATGATGGGATCCCAGGGAAATCAACCGCAATCCGCAAATTTTATAGGCACTTGTTACGTTTTTCATATATTTTTTACTAGCTGTTGCCAGCTCGCTCGCTACAACTCGAAAATTATACCACGGGAAGATAAAATCGGGATTAAAACTATCCTATGTGTTAATACAGGTTATAAACTATTTGTGTACCAAATTTTATCCAAATCCGTCCGGTAGTTTTTGCGTGAATGAGTATCAAACATCCATCCATCATCCATCCTTACTTACAAACTTTCGCGTTTATAATATCAGTAGGATGTATAGCTATATTTCATCTAACTCTACGCCACAAGCCTGTTGTACTACATACGGCTCGCTACTCGCTAGCCTCATTGATAAGCTTTAATATTGAAACGCTGATAACACGCGCCCGCGCTCATTGTCTCAATCTTACTTACGTGGCTATTGTTTCCATGTTTCTTTAAACATTGCTGGACATCCGTCTACAAGCCTCTTACTACTAGATATACTCATCATCATCAGTCTATAATGTTCCCAGTTCCCACTGCAGGGACTCAGGCCTCCTCTCTAGGAGAGGGATAGGCTATAATCCACCACTAGGGTTCATTCCCGGGAATTCTCGAGCCGAGAATTCCCGGGAAATCCTTGGGCTTTGTTCCCGGGAAATCGAGCTCGAGAAAAGTCGAGAACTCGAGAAATCATGTACCTACATAATTATAGAAATTAAATCGCCGTTTGTTGTGTTACGTGGCAATATTATGTTTTGAATATAATCAATATTTTTTTTATAATTAACTAGCTGACTGACCCACGCAACTTTGTCTGCGTTACAGTATAATTATAGCTTTAAATAACTTTACTCGATAAATCGACTATCCAACATAGAAATATTTTTTCAATTCGCGCGTTCAACCAAACAAACAAACATACTCCTCAGCATTAAATATTATTCGTTCGCGGGTACTTTAAAAACATGTTACTCGGTAAACGTGTAGCTTTCTAATGTTGAAAGAATGTTCAAAGTTGGCAAAGTCATTTTTGAGTTAAATCGTGACAAACAAAAAAATCTAATCTTTCCTCTCTATAATAATAGGTTAGATACTGTTAAAATTAAATATACAATAACACCTTGTAAACATTATGGTGCAATGAATATTTTGTATTTGAATTTCACGGAAGCCAGAATCTCCACGTATCTACATTGGGACGCGAGGGCCGGGTGGACCGCGTAATTATTTTGTCACACGGATATTTTCATATTGAAAGAAAGAAAGAAAAATATTTATTCGGGCGATATCTTCTAAGATATTTGTTTAAACTATATAGAGTAAAACGCACAAATATTCTATATTAAATTTTCGCTCTAACAAACACATTTATTAAGATATAGATTAATACCATATGGGTTAAATAAGCTTTGCAAAAAATAATTCTTTCTAACCTAACATTTACTTTTAATAGTAAAAATGGTTACAGTGAGTCAATCTTAAAAGATAGATATGCAATCCCGGACTTTTTTTTAGAATTTTTAAAGAGGACCAATTCCTTCGTACATGATATTTGTACGAGTATAACTCGAACCATTTTCGCAGCGCACGCAACGGTAGCCCTCAAAAAGGTACCAAATATCTTTTCCCGTTTTTGCAACATTTTTCATTTATGCTCCACTCCTATTGGTTGTAGCGTGATGTTATATAGCCTAAATCCTTCCTCGATAAATGGACTATCCAACACAACCCGAATTTTTCAATTCCAACCATTAGTCCTTGAGTTTATCGCGTTCAAACAAACAAACAAATTCTTCAGCTTCATAATATTAGTATAGATTTGATACTTTTATTTGAGAGGAAAACCACTGAACTTGTTAACGTTAGTGGAACCAAATAATATAAGAAAACGTACGTAAATGTAAATTTCTCGACAACCCGAGAAGACCCGAGAAATTAGCCTCGAGAATTCTCGAGACCCGAGAAATTGAAAAGCTCGAGAAATCATGAACCCTATCCACCACCCGGGCCCAGTGCGGGTTGGTAGATGTCACATGTCTTCGAAGTTTTTGGTTCTAAGACATTTTTCCTTCACCGTTTTGAGAGAATAGTCTGGGCCTGTGGACGGTGAGTAATGGGCTAGCTCACCGTCCGTCCGTCATATGACGATAGGCCGTGTCGAAGGCACGTTCGTGTTCCACGCGCGCCTCAAAGAGATGTCAGCAACATTGAAGGGGTCTGACGCCTGCCGGGGCTGTGGAACTGTTCGAAAGAGATACCTTGTTCCGGAACACAAAGGGCTAAGAAGGAACATGGATGGGTTTTAGTCAGTAAAAGTCTGACACTCCCTTTCGCTCTACCCAAGAGCGGGAGGGGTTATTTGATGATTTTCCACCCAAAAAAAAAAAAGTTTGGAAAATCATTAAAATTTAATGACATCTCCAGCTCTGGGCGGAGCGAGTATCAGACTTCTACTGACTAAAAACCACCCACGTTCCTTCTTAGCCCTATTATATGTCGAGGCCGCGGTAGCCCCGACGGGGTGATTTTCCAGCCTTAGAATGCATATAATATGCATGCTTTCTTTAAATAATGTTTGAATATACAGACTCAGCTTCATTTGTAATAATAAACTCATTGCTATTCTATCTGCGTGTCTGCAGGGTTCAATGTGTTACGCTGTGGCATTAAGGGGACGAGCAGAGATACTGCGTTTTGTCTTATTCGGCATTTATGTCTATATCTGTCGCGCTTTAACGCCAAAACCGGTTGAAACATAATTTTGTACACAGATAGTCTAGACAGTCTAGAGCCTGAAAAAAAACTTTTTAACAAAAAATAAAACCGACTTCAAAAAAAAAACACAATACCTAATGTCAAAAATAAATCAGTTTCTGAAGTCGGTGACTTTTGATTGTTTGATTTCATTTTTTTGCCACCGACTTCAGAAACTGATTTATTTTTGACATTATTGTGGTTTTTTTTTTAAGTCGGTTTTATTTTTTGTTAAAAAGTTTTTATTTTTCACTTTTTAGTGCTTCACATGTTCATGGGTCATAATGTGGACAATGTAGTTTTTTTTTTGAATTTTGTTGATTTTTCAAAAACCGCTTGTCCGATTTCGATAAAAAAAAATATGGGACCATTTGGGAAGTATACCCTTTCCAACAAAAAAAGAATTTTTCGAATCGGTTAGCAAGCGACGGAGTTATGCCCGAACAAACATAAAAAAAAAAAAAAACACCCGAATTGAGAACCTCCTTCTTTTTTTAGAAGTCGGTTAAAAAGACATACTAGGCTACTTTTTATTGCGAAAAAGGGTTGTAATGGGATGAAAAGGTTACTTTCGGTCGCAATAACCGACATCCACACGGGCGAAGCCGCGGGCATCAGCTATTTACGAGTATTTCTCTTTTTGTCACATGTGATTTTCGATCCATAGACACAGTACGACAGGTCGGACTTGTATAGTCTAACCAAATGCAGCTGAATACAGTATTTTACATGGAGCGACTGCCTATCTGACCTCCGCGACCCAGTTACTAAAACAACTATGATTAGAGTACAAAAAAACCCCCTAATTGTCCAAAATTATCGATGACGCGCTTCTAAAGTACCAATTGACATTTATCATCAAAATAATAAAAATAAATAAACAAAATACTCTTGCTAGCAGCTACTTATATAAATGCTACTTTAAACCCTTCCCGAGTGGCGGAGCGAGATAGAAGATGTTCTAACGAAGGAGTGGAGACGACGGATGTTTGTTAGCTGTTGAAAGATTTTGTGAAAGTGATTTTTGTTGGTTGGTATCGTTTCTTGTTTTGTGTTAGTCGATGTAACGTTAATTCTTTGTTAGTTTATCAGTTACTGTTGTGATAATTTACCTGATTTTGTGTCAATGTTAAAACTAAGTTCAAGGTTCTTCGATGGTTAAAAAAAACAGATGTAAGGCAAGTACCTACTTTACTTATTAATTAAAGGCGCCTAAAAAATAAATTTTAATAGAGTTGTCGGAAAAGGTTATATCTGATTTTATTCAGTTGAGGCCACAAAAATTTGTACGTATGCATGCACGGTTTTTTGTAAACGTCCAAAATGGAATAATTACGTTGAATTTTCTCATAAAACTCAAAAAAAAAACACCTGATTTTGAATCGAGCCATTACAAAAAAAAAAAAACAAGCTACCTATGAATAAGTTTCCATTTTTTTTTTTTTTTTTTTTTTTACTAGCCTATCTTGTCCCACTGCTGGGCAAAGGCCTCCCCCATTTCCTTCCATCTTTCCCGATGTTTTGCCTTCTCTGGCCAATCTGTAAGGAATGAGTCCAAATCGTCACGCCAGCGTTTCTTGGGCCTGCCTCGGCGACGACGAGCGTCCTCAGGCACCCACTCTGTGACGATTCTGGCCCATCTGTCTTGACCCATCCTGGTAATGTGACCCGCCCAGTCCCACTTCAACCTCGCAGACTTATCGCCAACATCGGCGATGCCTGTCTTGGAGCGTATTGTGGTGTTACATATTCGATCGGTGATTTTGATCTTTAAAATGCTACGCTCCATCGCTCTTTGGCAAACCTTGAGTTTGGACTTCTGAGCCTCTGTCAAAGACCAAGTCTGGGCGCCATACGTTAGAATAGGCAGGATACACATGTCGACGAGCTTACGCTTAAGTGAGATTGGAAGGTCGCCCTTCATACAAAGTTTCCATTACAAAACTAAAATCTTCGTAAACATTTAAACAAAAATAATTAATAAAAACCAAAAGTGCTAAGTCGACTCCACTGAGCATTTGTTCTAGCAGTGAAAAAATATCGGGCGCATACTTGCTGTAGCGTCAGGGTTGTCTCACGAACGTTATTATTATTATTACTTTATATTTTTTAGTTTTATTAAATAGTTACTGATTTAATTAAGTATATCAGTTTAAAAGAGTATGAATGTAAAGAGGTACCTTTAAGAGTAGATGAAGATCAATGAAAGAAAAAGTATTTATTGGTCTTACACGGGACAGCAAATTGATAAAAATAATTACAATATCCCAAAAATATAAAAAGTAAACATAATCGGTCCAGCCATTTCGGATATTATACCAAACAAATAGACAGACAGACAAAAATTTAAATTGACATGTTAATTAATAATTCTTTGTATGTAAATTGCTTTTATATTATATTCAACATGAATTTTTGTGTAAATTAAACGGATAAATTAAAGTTTTTTTTATGTCATACAGACTCATACATAACATTCAGTAAAAAGCTGATAAGTAGTTAGAAAAGGAGCGGGAGTGAGTGTCAGACTTCTACTGCCTAAAAACCACCCATGTTCCTTCTTAGCCCTTGTGCTGAGGCCACGGTATCTCTTTCGAACAACTTTTTGCCTACAAACATTTTAGTTACTTCACTACATAGTATAAAACAAAGTCGCTTTCTCTGTCCCTATGTCCCTTTGTATGCTTAAATCTTTAAAACTACGCAACGGATTTTGATGCGTTTTTTTAATAATAGATAGAGTGATTCAAGAGGAAGGTTTTAATACCTTTTTTGCACCCGTGCGAAGCCGGGGCGGGTCACTAGTGTAAAATAAATAGTTAAATTAAAAGGTGGCCATTGTGAACTCGTGACGTTAAACCAAAAATAAAAACAATTAAATACCTAATTGATATTCTTTGAATATAAAGACGAGAAGGAAAAATAAAACTAGTTAGATTTCTAGTCTGTATAAATAAATTTTAATATGACCTTGTGGACTGTGGTTAGTAATATATTATATAAGTAGTATAATACATATATGTAACTTACAAGTTACTATCAATGTGGTGAATTTTATACGTTTTATTTAATACTAGCTGTTGCCAGCGGCTTCGCCCGCATGAATGACAAAAACTTGACAAATTATATAAAGAAAAGAAAGAAAGAAAAAGAAATATTTGTCGCAGAATCATAACGAGCATACAAAGGGACACACAGGAAAAAAAACAATACTTACATGTTAAAGTAAATTCAACATATAAAATAAAATAAACATTTTTACATCAACATTTAAATCTATTCCGAAATAGTTACTCATTTTAGTAAAGTGAAGCCAACTTTTTATCTATGTGTGTAGACAATGTCTCGTGAAGTCGTGACGTTCTAGGAGAAATGCGTGTGGTTTTAGTGTAGGTGTGTGCGTGAGCTTGTATGTTTACTTGCTATAGGCGTGTGGTTTTGTGGCTTCACTGTTGGTGTTCGCGGCGCGCCGTCTTTCTTTTTTTCTTGGTCTGAGCCGGCAAGTCAATTTTTTCTGTTAAACTGTAAATTGCAATAAATTCAGTTTTCCATGGTTCCACGCATGTTTTATATTTTATAGAATACACATACAACGCATAGAAAACTAGCTGATGCCCGCGGCTTCGTCCGCGTGGTTGTCAGTTGTCGCGACTGATGTCGGTTATCGCGACGAAAAGTAATATATTCACCCCCCCTCCCCCTTTCAACCCCTTACACCCCTTTTTTAGCCTGTCATGTCCTTTCTCAGGCTCTAAACTATCTGTGTGTCAAATTTCATTGAAATCGGTTTAGAAGTTTTTGCGTGATAGCGCGACGTGGCAGACAGAGTTACTTTCGCATTTATAATACTACTAGCTGATGCCCGCGGCTTCACCCGCTTGGATGTCGTTCAAATTATATACTAAAACCTTCCTCTTGAATCACTCTATCTATTAAAAAAAACGCATCAAAATCCGTTGCGTAGTTTTAAAGATTTAAGCATACAAACAAACAAACAGACAAAAATAGCGACTTTGTTTTATACTATGTAAGGAAGTAAGGATTACACTTTTGACCAAAAAAACCCTCAGTATTAAAACAATATGCAGACGTCATATCGTCATCATTAACTAAGCGAGTACCGACCGATAAGACTTGGCATATCATAGCGACGCGTCCTGATAGCAGAGATAACAGAAATCATGCTTATTAACCAATGACAACACTAAAATATTATTGTTATCGGTTTAGGGTTCTTTGGGGACTAGAACCGTATTATTTGACGCAATGAAAAGTATATTAAAAAAAAAAGCAAAAACCTAAAAACAGAAGTAATAATAATGTTTTAGTATGTACCTATATTTATGTATATCAAAATATAAAACAAAATGGTTTATTTTTCTTTAAAAAACGTTGCCCCACACTAGGAATTACTCCTGTATCGTGGGTGCGTTTACAAACTTAAAAACTCACGTACACAAATATCCGAAACAACTACCTGTAGGCCATACAAATATTTGTTCCGTGCGGGGATCGAACACGCGACACGCAGCGCAGCAGTCAATTGTCTCAGCCACTGCGCCAACCGTGTCGTCGACCAACTCGAACCGGACGTCTTTTATCTCGTCAAGTGCCCATGTAGGCCTTTTTTTTTTTTTTTTTTTTGGTGGATGGAAAATCATCGAATGACCCCCCCCGCTCTTGGGCAGAGCGAAGGGGAGTGTCAGACTTCTACTGACTAAAAACCGAACCCATGTTCCTTCTTTGCCCTTGCGCCGAGGCCACGTAATCTAGTACATAATACCGCGGCCCCGACGGGCGTCGGCCCTTGCGGGCCCCTGCCCATGTAGGCCTTAGGTGAAATAAAATATTTTAATTTTGTACGGAACCATACCGCAGTATGACTTGCATTGCCCAGTATTTTATAATGATAAGTGATGATAATACATCATAATATATAATATTTCATGATGATTTTAAAAACGTTGTGTTTTGGCTATCGCAGCACACTACGCAATCGTTACTATACGATGAGATGACAGACGTGCAGATTAGTGATTTTAAGCAATATCAATAATCATGCTTTTTATCGTTGAAAGGATAAGCAAAGGTATATTGGATGACTGCAGGTTGTTCGAAAGAGATACCGCGACCCCGGCCACAAAGGGCTAAGAAGGAACAGGGGTGGTTTTTGGCAGTAGAAGTCTGATGCTCCCTTCCGCTCTGCCCAAGAGCGGGAGGGGTTATTAATTTGATGATTTCACAATCTACAAAAAGAATATATAATTATAGTAGGTACTTACATTGCACCCGTGCGAAGCCTTGGCGGGTCAGTACCTATTGTTAAATAGTTTAAAAATTAATAGATAAAATATATTATCTTTTTACTTGTTTGCCAACCCTATGTCGTCAAATGTTCGCTTGCTACCGGGCGCTCCAGTCGCAAATGTGCGCTAATGCATATTTGTGTTACGTTATTTTTTATAGTTTTTTGTTACTTTCTTCTTTTTTTTGTTTTGAGTTTTAATGAAACCTGTATTTGTAATGTTATTAATTGGTTTAAACATGTTTTGTGGTTTTATTCTTTGCATTGATTAGATATTTTAACCTCGCTTTGATCTACTTACAGTCAAAGAAAATATGTTTAACTAGCTGATGCCCGCGGCTTCGCCCGCGTGGATACTGTAAAAACAATCCTTGATGCGGATTATATATCATTCTAAAATTTCAGCTCGATCGGTGCAGAACTTTTTGATTTTTTGAAGCGTACACAAACCAACATAACATTTTTATATAGATAGATAGATAGATTGGCGTAATATTGCCATTTCCTGCAACTGCTAAAGAATCACAAATGATATTTGAATATAATTGACTATTTTGATAGTCTATGTGATATATGTATTACTGATAATATTATTATTTCACGTACGATAAATAATACCTCATCATCGAGTATATTATTATCTGAAAATTATCTCTCGAATTTATTTATCGATAAACTGTGACGTTGCGAAGATACGTAAAAATGTGATTGACGTTTTTATGAACTATAATAATATAATATAATAATATTCCACAACTATCACACAACGCCATCTAGTCCCAAGCTAAGCAGAGCTTGTGTTATGGGTACTAGACAACTGATAAACATACTTATATATTTCTAAATACATACATATTATAGATAAATTACACCCAGACACAGAACAAATGATCGTGCTCATCACACAAACATTTGTCCTGGGTGGGAATCGAACCCACGACCTCCGGCATAGCAGTTAGGGTCACTAACCACTAGACCAACAGGCCAGTCATAAACTAATTATCAAAATATTTGATGTTTTGTTTGATGTAAATAGACACGGGCACATATAAAACGTCGACAATAGGTGCACGGTTCGGGTTAGTCGTTTCCTATGGAGAAGAATCAGCAAGAAACTCCATGGTTACTTCTACATGGTCAAATAAATAAAATCACCTCAAATTCCTTATCAACTGCTTCACAAATAACTCTAAACACTTCATATTTACTTAAAACATAAGAATAGTATAAACTAGTGGTAACTAAATATAAATTTCGCAGTTACGTCGTTGTTCACTTCCGTTGCAAACGTTTCGTAAGCCGACGACGTCACATTCCAGTGTACTGCGAGTAATCTTGATACTTTGATTATTTGTATACGAAAGTTACTATATAAATTATGTTGTGTAGTTTTAATATAAATATGTAAGTAATTGATTTAAGTATTTTATACAATACTCACCTAAATAAATACCTTATTAATCCATGTCTTGTAACATACGATTTAAATAAACGTAGTAAGTATTTTCAAAATTCATTTGCTTCTTTTACAGTCCTGCGTGTATTACGATTTGCGACAGCTCTTGATCATTTGATTATTTTATTTGTACACGAAAATAACACGTTTGCGGTAAATATTCTGTGTAGTTTTTGTACAAATATGTAAGAGACAGAGACGCGAAAACGGGTACAAATATTGTATTTACACATTTAATTAATTTCTAAAATAGTTTGTTGATTCGGTCTTGCATTTAATGTAAGTACTACACAAAAACTCAGCTGGGAAAAAAAAAGAAATATTTATTTTATATAAACTTTGATGACTTAGACAAGCACACACATGACTATACAATAGTCATAAATAGAGTGACTCTGCTAATCTAATATTTTTCTTTGTTATTCGTAATCGATGTAATGTTTAGTATATTTTTATTTATGTTTCAGCTGTGAAGCTACCTTTTACAAAATAAAATAAAACTTTTAAACAGACCATTATATTAGGTAAACCAAAACAAAATATTTAACTATTCATCGTTAAATATTCATTGATTATAAATTATTCATCAAACAACAAATTTAGTTGTGCCTAGATTCCAAAAATACTAAGTTAACGACTTGTAGGAAAAAGCTAAAACATGTACAACACATCATCATCATCTTAGGAAGGTGATGGTGATGTGTTGTCCCATTTTTATCCATATATTAGGTACACCAACAGCAAATACATACCTACTAAAAAGTTTCACATAAAATTTTACAACTTATATGTACATAATATTTTCTTCAATTCTTCTCTGTCAACCGTCACGCTATCATCATCATCATCATCAGCCTATAATGTTCCCACTGCAGGGACTCAGGCCTCCTCTCTATCAGTTTCTCCTTATTATCTTTTCTTTTCCTTAGTCTTTCCATGCATTTGTGTTCATCACTCTTTTAGTAAGACTTACAGAAAAATAACTTACAAGTAGACTATACGAAACACAGAATGTTAGTTTATATAAAATGTGCAGTAGCGTCCTTCCCCGCAACCTCGGCACGCCATTACATCAATTGTACTACGACGAGGAAGTCTTGATACTTTTGGGCAGATAGATTCATTTACCTGAAATATGGTATATGAAGGTTTGCATATATGAAGGATATATACAGTACCATGACTTCCTATAGCTTTTCCTGTAATCTATACGTGTTGATTGAACTAATTTCTGTACTTTTTAAAGAATTTTAGGTTCGGTAGTTTCGGAGATAAGGGGGGGAATGGTCGGACAGACAGACAGACAGACAGACACACGAGTGATCCTATAAGGGTTCCGTTTCTTCCTTTTGAGGTACGGAACCCTAAAAAAGAACAAAATCAGGCCTTGGTAACTTAGTTACTGGATTAAGTGATTGTTAACTCTTGATTAGACTGTCAAAGACCTAATAATGACAGCCAAGATTCCGAGGTATGTAATGATGGTCACCCATCCACATCCGACCTAGGCAAGTGTTGCTTAACCTCGAAGACCCGAGCGTCTGTTAATAGCCACAAGTTGCTCTCCATTCCTTTGTCTTAAACTCTTAATATGTTTGTTCTGATTTGACCCACTTACTATTAGTAGTCTTATAGAGTTGTGACGTCATTTTAGACCAAGGATGTTATGGTTATGAAATTTCGGTTCTGGATACGGATATAAGTAGGAATAACTAGGTGTTGCCAGCGGCTTCGCCCGCTACAACTCGACAATTATCCCACGGGAAGATAAAATCGGGATAAAAACTATCCTATGTGTTAATCCAGGTTATAAACTTTCTGTGTACCCAATTTTATCCAAATCCGGTTAGTAGTTTTTTTGTAAACAAGTGACAAACATTTATCCATCCATACTTACAAACTTACGCGTTTATAATATTAGTAGGACATTATACCGGTTTCTGATACGGCTAATTTCGGTTACGGATATATAAGAATTTAAAAATTATAAAAGTAGTAGGACAAATAGCAAGATTTAGACTTTTATTTCTACTCTAATTTTTTATATTTTTTTATAATCAGTCTAATAAAAGTCTATTATTACGAGTGAAGATGAAGAAGAATATGAAGAAGTATATTTAAAAAAAATTAGACTTTATCCGAAACTATTCGAACTAGTAATTCGGTTTCGGTTACGGATATATTTTTAATTCGGATATCCGATAGTTTCGGTTACTTTTAGCTCCATAACCTCCCTGGTCATTATAGAGTTCTTCTATTATAATTAAAGGATATTGCCCATTTGACGACAGTGTGGGATGTGAACTAGTTTCTACTGGGTATTACAATTGGATTATTATGGTCAAATAAAGATCCCACTTGGTTTTAAACAGTAATCATCATCATCTTCATCTCAGCCTATATAATGTTCCCACTGCAGGGACTCAGGCCTCCTCTCTAGGAGAGAGATGGGCTATAATCCTCCACGCGTGCCCAGTGCGGGTTGGTAGATGTCGATGTTCGAATTTTTTGGTTCTAAGACATGCCGGTTTCCTCACGATGTTTTCCTTCACCGTTTTGAGAGCATCTCTCTCTGACCATAATATGCATTAATTAATCTAACCTAATTAATAATTTAGCCTACATAAAATGAGATGGCTCCATGAATGGCATTAATACAGCTAATTTAGCCGTAACCAGCAATTCTAGGAACTGCTAGTTAGTCGATACGTGGTATAGTAACCTCCCTTTCAACCCACCTACCCCATGCCACCGTACCCCCTTTTCAGAGTGTAAAGGTAACCAGTACTCCAACTCGGATATTTTTGTGCTTGATCTGATTAGATCTGTCGCTGGTTTTCCTTCAATATAAAAATATTAAGGTGGATGTTCCAGGGTAGCCCGCGAAATTCAAATTTTCTTACGTTTTTAGCGATTTGCAGGTCAGTGCTAGGTTGTAGGTATGTTAGTGAAAATATGACCTTTTGATGAAATACTCATTCTTGACAGTTACATGAACTTGAAGGGCTGTAATGATGATTTTGATGAATATAATTCTGTAACTGCATACGTCTTACAGCCGCGAATCATATTTTCACTAACATACAATACAACCTAGCACTGGCCTGCAAATCGCTAAAAACGTAAGAAAATTTGAATTTTACGGGCTACCCTGGAACATCAACCTTAAGCAGCATGTAGTTTATGCTTATTTCTAGTTTTAATGACTGACTGACTTACTGCTTCGATGGTCTAGTGGTAGCAAGGTCGACTGCTGACCATGGGGTCCGGGGTTCGATTCCCGTGTCGCAAAGTGTTATTAGGTTCTACCATCGGGGCTGCGGATTCGAAAGAGATACCGCGGCCTCGACACAAAGGGCTAAGAAGGAACATGGGTGGGTTTTAGTAGAAGTGTAACACTCCTTTATTTGATGATTTCCCACACCCAAAAAAAAACATAAAAGGTTCTCTATGGTAGTTGACAAAAAAAAACTAACAAATTAGTCCGTCAGATAGATTTCCAAAAAAATATTAAACACGTATTTTTTCTTTTTTCACGTAAACACAGTGCTTCGAAAAGTCTGAAACGTCCCAGGTTGGTTCATTTTTACCAGACTATGATGTCAAAAGCCCCCTCTCCATGGCCTTTGACCAGCTTTATTTTCGTCAATTTTTATTAATTTGATAAAACAAAAAAACACGTATTCCAATATTTTTCGATAATGTAACTGACGGACCAAACAGAATTATATTTTTTTTTTAGTCAGTCAACTACCTTATTGCGCTGTAGCAGCCGCGAGTCTTTATTTTTGCCATGTTGATGGCAATTGGCTCGTTCCTATGGGACTTATACTATCAAAGCTTTACGATCTTCTTCTAAACTGTTATATTTATTGCAATATCATCCTTCACACTGTCCATCCACCGTTTCTTTGGTCTTCCTATTCCTCTAACTTTCCTCACAATATTTTCCTTAGTTGAAATACTGTCCGTATACTAATATATTTAGTGTACCATGGGGTGGTTGTATTTACCCCTGTAGATAATCTGTTTACTACTGAAAATCATCCCGAATGTAATGAATTTCAGGACTAGGGCATAGCTAGCATTTACCTTGGGTCGACTCCTGTGGATTCTAAAACAGGCATCGGGCATTTTTCCGGGGTAGAAAGAATTTTATGTTGTACTAGCTTTTGCCAGCGGCTTTGCCCGCGTGAAAATGAAGATTTTCCATACAAACTTTCATCCCCTTAGGGGTTGAATTTCGAAGTCTGGATTTGATCCCTGTTGATGGCATTAGGCTTGCCCTTTATTACTTGGGACTTACTGCCGCACTCAGAGCTTTAATGATTACTAGGTTTTTACAGTTTTGTCATACAAAAGTAAGTCAATTCTTCACTAAGTGGCGGCATAAATAATCATTAAATATCATTAGATAACTGGCGAATTGTGGAGTACTATTAGGTACACCTCTGCTTACCCTTCGGGATTACAGGCGTGATGTTGTGTTCTGTGTTTTTATCCGCTTTGATACAAGACCGTGGTCAATATTATTAAGTACTGTTACAACAGCCCACTGACAGCGCGCCACACTAGACAGCCAACCCGCCATAGCCAAGCTACCATAGCCGGGCCACCATAGCCAAGCAACTCTAGCCGGCCCAATGACAGCCGATCCATGCCACCACCATAACTACCGGACGTCTCCGGTGGGGATAAAGCTTTATAATGCCCTGCAAGCTCATTTTCGCGGTCTTGTCGCACTCGATTGTAATAGTTGTAAGGGGAAGCTCTGCCCGAATAAAGTTATAAATCAGTTCCTGTTTATTTTTTACCACTGTCGTAACAGTACTAACTAACCAATTAGTAGTTTAAAGGACATTGCAATAAACGGCCATTTTCTGTGTGTTTCATTCAACTTGTTTGTTGGGTAAGATTATCGATCATTAGGTACAGGTTGTTGTTTTTTTTGGTTGCCCAATTCGCGGTTTGTTTTCTGCTTACGTGACTTTACCTTAGTCACATCTACCAAACCAACCCCAGAGTTCGCCTAGATCCAGCCTGTCTCCTTGCTGTCCTCCCCCAGGGGGGCCTGAGGCTCGTACCCCACTGGGGGTGCCCTTAGCGTATAGTCGCTTAGTTTGCCCTGGCTGGAGGCTTACAATCAAGGCATCTACAGAAAAGACTCCTAAGTTGAATTACGAGATGACATTCCTAACAAAAAAAAATTGAGATCCGTAGAAACAGGTTTTGTATATTCGTCAAAGTTTGGCCAATCTCTTATTCTACGAATTTAATACTCTACCTTTGATCTCTCAAAGCAGCGGTGGCGCTACTTACGAGCAGAAAGTCGTGGTTTCGAACCCAGGCAGGCGCATTACTTTGTACTTTTAATTTCATCACCACAGCTCTCAACAACTTTGACGGAAAACATCGTAGGAAACCGGCATGTTCTAGAACCAGAATTTCGAAGACACGTGACATCTACCAATCCGCACTGGGCCCGCGTGGTGGATCGCCTATCTCTCTCCTAGAGAGGAGGCCTGAGTCCCTGCAGTGGGAACATTATAGGCAGATTATTATTTAAGGTATCCTACACTGTAGTCTTCATACACTCTGTATGTAACCTAGATAGAGCAAAAGAATAATATATTATTCATTCCATTACTTCGGTGTGCCAGTCTGAAACAGCTGTTAGTTACAATCTAGAAAATTCTAAAGTATTAGGGTGCCACCAGAGATGTGCTATGCTACGTTGCTATGGATGCGTTTGTTATCCACCAATTATATTCATTGGTGCACATAGCTTAGCACTGGTGGAAACGAACTCAGCTAAGCTATGTTTTGTATATGGAAAGACTAGCTTTTGCCAGCGGCTTCGCCCGCGTGAAAATGACGATTTTCCATACAAACTTTCATCCCTTATTTAACTCCCTTAGGGGTTGAATTTCGAAAAATCCTTCCTAACTCCTTGTCTACATTATAAAGGAAACCTCTGTGCAAAATTTCAGCTTTCTAGGTCCAAGGGTTTGGGCTGGGCGTTGATGAGTCAGTCAGTCAGTCAGGACTTCTCTTTTTATTTATATAGATTCCTGAATGTTTTAGATGATAGGTTTAACCCTCCCATATAAGGATCAAGGATGATATGGTAAGAAAGGAGGTGTCTCATGACATGACGAGAAATGGAGAAGTATGGAAGAAGAAGGCATGCTGGGTTGGCCACTAATGAATTGGGCAAGAGAATGGTGATGATACTTTTTATTTTTTTTGTTAGTTGGGAAATTGTATAATGACTCCTTAAATACGCTCTGGGCGGAGTGAAAGGGGGTGTCAGACTTGTACAGACTAAAACCCACCCATGTTCCATCATTTCCTTCTTTTTCCTAGTCCAAATTCGTACATCTGGTTTTATAAGAACAGCCGCAGGGGATGATAGTCAAGGTAAAGCAGCACTTGCCGCGGTTGGTCTGTGGATGGGTCAGTCGCTTCATTTACAGTACTAGCACTTCGCCCCGGAACTTTGTTCGCGGAAATGGTGATAGCTAAGCTAATACGTCTGATATAGGTACCTACATATAATTTATTGCCGAATAGGGATGTTTACTTACTAAATAAAATATGATTCTAATTAGTCCGTCTGTTAGATTATCGAAAAATATTGGATACGTATTTTTTGTTTTACCAAATCAATAAAAAATTACGAAGATAAAACGCGCCAAAGATTTGAGTGGGAGGTTGTGACGTCACTGCTCGCTAAGAAATGTCATACTAATGTCTTAGAATATGACGTCACACGAGTTTTCAAAGCACTGTATTGTCTTCATTGTTTGTTTACGTGAAAAAAGAAAAAATATGTGTCTAATATTTTTTGGAAATCTATCTGACTGGGACGGACTAAATAGATTTTTTTTGTTAACATCCCATTCGTAAAAGAAGTTTCAGAATCGGTTCTGTAGTTCCAGAGATTACCCTAGCTACACGAGCAGTACACAAGTACCAAGTACGCTCTGTCACATTTAAACTCTACGTATATCGATTGGACACTAATAATAGAACCGGTAGACGGGTGGCGCAAGACATGGGCGGAGCGATTTTGGTTCTCGCTTTTCGCGTCTAATAAATCGATGAACGCCGGCTGCATGCACGGAAAAGGATGACTCATTGTCCCGTTACGATCACTGTACGCTTGCGCCGCATCTTTTTGCATCAATGTTTTGTTATGACGTTGACGCTAGCGACCTTGAGCGAAGCGCAACACACATTTATTACTTTTACTCTAAAATCACATGAAAAATCCAAAACACTATGATATTTTTTCATGATTCTAGACTTGATAAATTAAGAGAATTCCTGATTAAGGCCACTTTTATCTGAAATCAGTAATTCTTTTAATTTATGAAGTCTATCTACTACGTCCGTAAACCGACTTTACAGACAACCAATTTTTTTTCATGTCTATGAGTGTCCAGGCAAATCTGTTAACCTAATGGTCCCGAGCGGTTGGTATTCTTTAGCCAAGAGGTAACTAATACTATTTCAAAGTACAACGACATTATTTGCACTCAAAACTAACTCCATTTTGAAAAAAAAAGCCGAAAAGGACAAAAAAATACGTTTCCCTAATCTCCGAATTCTATGTAAGCCCGTCTTTATTAATAAGTTAAACAAACAACTTTAGTAATTAAGACTTAATTCTCTCAAAGTTAAGGTTGAATATCAATTGGCAATTAATGTAGTAGTCAGTACTTACGCCCTTCTGTGCAACGATCGGAACTTCGTGAGTTGTTTACAGGGGGCCAATTCTCGGTTTTAGAGATTTATCTCGAGTTCGAGTTCGTAAGTCTATCTCTATGTCTATCAAAAATATCTCTATCTCTACCAAAAAATTTCGAATTGAGCAGAATTCCGTATTCTCAGTCAAAATAGAAATAAATGTCACGAAAATGTCGATTCGAGTGAAACTAATGTTACCATTACCACAGATAATATAATACTAGCGTCCATTACGAAGAATCGCGCGTTCCGTTTTAGGTAGCTATGAGTGAATGAATGATTTTGTTTTAAAACGCTGACTAAACCTAATTATTTAAGTATAAAAGAAAGAAAGAAAGGAAGAAAAAGTATTTTAGTTTCACAAACAAACAAGTACTTAAACATAATTATGAGAAACACTTAAAATTAGGACATAATTTATATTTTAAATTTGAATAAGTCCCGTGCAAAGCCAAAGTAAAACGAAACGTTTAGTGTAAAAATAATCAGTTTGACAGCTGACTGTCTGTCAGTGACTAATAGAATTATGAAGCAAACAATTATTTACCTTCGTTTTCGGGTCTATTTTAGTGGTATCCAGTTTATTACAGGAGCCAATAGATCTAAGTATTAGAACCCTTATTAAATCTTTATTTAGTCTGAAGTTTTTAATGACTTCTGTTCCGCTCAAGTCGTAAATATCGACGGCGGGATAGCTGTTGTCGCCATGTATTGGCCAGTTGCTCGCCACTTTCCAACAACTCCGAGATAAAAATGCTCATAAACTCGTCCATCTTTCAGTGGTTTCAAGTCCAATCGTAGGTACACAAATATTACAGAGTCTGTTATCTGCGCGAAGGTCGTCGTTTCAAGAAAACACAATGCACAAATCAAAGAGTATAAATCGAATTTCCAGTATGAGATGCCAAGCCGTATTTTATTTAAAAACTAAAGAAAAGAAAACAGTGTACAATCCAAAACTCAACAAATTCACTCAGAAATTACGTATCTATATAATCGACATTACATCTCTACTGCTCAGAAGCACTCGAGATGAACTCGAACGTTAGCCTTCGACAAATGTCGAATTCGACATCCCCAGAATAGCAACTTTTAAAATTTCTCGAAAAAATGACGTCATTAGAAATTTTTCTCGAGTTCGACACCATCTCTAAAACCGAGAATTGGCCCCCTGAGCTCGAGAAGTTTTGATACTTTTATTTTTATTATGAAAATGGGGAAAAATATTTGTTTTTTTGTGTATTCGGAGTTATTTTCTTGATTCTTTAGGGATTGGAGTTTTTCTTCAAGCTTTTTTTCTTTTTGCATATACATTTACTTTACTTAAAAACTTACTACTTTTTTTATTAAATTGGCTTGACCCCTATTGCACGGGACTTTAACATATTTGGCGAAATGTGTGTGTACTATTAGGTTTACCTCTGTCTACCCCTTCCGGGATTACAGATGTGATCTTTTATGTTTATTTTTAGTTTATGAAAATAAAATTCTTAACTGTTTATACTTACATCATTTTTAACCGACGAAAAATAAGGAAGAGGTCCTCATTTCGACACGTACCTACGGGCACATTTTTTAAGTATGAACACGCATAATTGATCAAAACTCGTTACTTACGGTTACGACTGGTATTTTCAACAAAACTTTAAAAAAAAACCCAAAACGAAGCAAGATTTTTAAGAAATCCTTGAAGTCTCTATAAGAAACAGTAGGTATTATGATTATTCAAACAAATTATGTTCGCGTGTTCAGCGTAGATAATCGTTAATTTCTTTATTATCTTCTGCAGATTAGTATGCAGTCTTTCCAAGTAGGTTAAATGCGAGTAGCAACACGGGATTATCTAAGTTTTGTATTATTATTATTTTATCAGCAACATGGTGAGGAAACTTCGGACTGGTTTTGCCATATTTTGTATAAACTGTGTTTTATTTTTTTATTTATTTTTTTTTATTTAACAGTTTTACAATTACATTATTTATATAATAAAGTTGGTGCAAACATAAACTCATTCGAGATTAACCGTGCACCAAAATCAACGACGACATAATTCAAACAGATTATACAATCATATGTTCTACAATATTTAAGTAACAACAACAAAACAGCAGCGAGGGTGGGTACGCACCGAAATATTTTCTGTTACCTTACAAACTTTAACAAACGAACATCGGTGACCATCGTGAACGTAGGAATGCGACTCAGCTCGATACAGGTTGTTGCAGAAAGTAATAAACATCTACTAATTATTAGTTATCACTAATTTGTAAGTAATGTTGTTTTAGTTTGTGTTTTATGTTTTTACAAGTGATTTTATCCCTCAATGATATAGGTAGTTGATTAATAAGATAAGGTATTATATACTTTAACGATCTCTTGCCGTGTAAGTTTCTGTACTTAGGAAGTAACAATTTAAAATTGATGACACTACGAGTATTAATTCCCGTATTATTTAAAGTTTTCCTTACCTTCAAATTTTCATTAAAAAATTCTTCTTTTAATAGCGTATATTTTACTTTTTCATGTATTGGTATTATTTTACAAAATTCAAATAGTTTACGGTAGTCGGTATTGTATTTCTTCTTAATATTATGCGGGACAATTGCTTTTAATATACGTAGTTGAAGTGCGTAAATTAAATCAAGGTGGGTCTTGTACGTCCTACCATAGCTGGATAGGCCATAGGATATTGTAGATTCGGCCAGGCTTTTGTACAGCATTAACAGCGTTTGAAATGGAATTTTGCATTTTATAATAGAGAATTTAGCTAATATGCATCTCAATTTGTCACACACCCCGTTAATGTGCTCCTTCCAATTAAGTCGGCTATCAATAGTAAGTCCTAAATATGTTTGGCTATCTACGAGCTCTATGGAGTCACAGCTACAAGGCTTGGCTACCTGACTATTGCAGTTGTCATGCAAACACTCATGACAGTGAGCCGTTAGTTTAGGCAAGAAAGAGCTTCTGTTTTGACTAGAACTTATGTACATTAATTTGGTCTTATTAGCATTTAGTACTAAACCAGCGTCATGGGACCATTTAGTTAGCAGATCAAAATCTCCTTGTAGTTTCTTATGAGCCTCACTAACACTCTGTCCAACCGCTATAAGGCAGGTGTCGTCAGCGAATTGATAAATCTCGCACATTTTTATCACATTAACGAGACTATTAACATAAGTGAGGTAGTGCAGTGGCCCAAGGACCGAGCCTTGAGCCGTTCCTTCCGTCACGATGACTGGTTCACTAGTCGCGTCACTGACTTTAACTATGTATTTTCTGTCATTGAGATAGTTTCTACACCAATCAAGTAGTTTACCTCTAATTCCGCTATCATGAAGACACTCTAGTAACCGGTCATGCCGGAGAGTATCAAATGCCTTACTGTAGTCTATAAATACCACTAGAATGTGCTTTTTTTGATCTAAGTGTTTCTGAATACTATCTGTGAACTTGGATAGTAGCTGCGTGGTATTCTTTTTTGGTTGAAAACCATTATTGTTTGTCAGTAAGTATTTTATTTTTTTCATAGAATTCGTGTATTTGCTTACAAATAAATTTTTCTATTATTTTATCAATAGTATATATAGTATTATTAATTTGTGTTATCAAGGATATACTTGTTTTTAAGTTGTGTTAATTATAATTTAAACTTATCTGACACTTTCGGGATATCTTCCGTGATTATCCATTATAATGAGCTCATAAACTGGAAACAAAAAGAGAGAAAGCTTAAAACAGTATTAACAATGTATCTGTTTAGTGTTTATTAGGACCTTACTTGGGAATCTTTTATTTGCGGAGATATTTGAGGTAAAAAAAAATTCACAAGTTTTTTTTAAAGAGGTAAGTACTAATTTTTATGGTTGTAACTTTACTTAAATTACCTCCATGATCTGTTTGCTCAAACTTCAAAGCATCCTGATTTTAACGCAAAACGTAATTTTTCTCCCCACAAAAAGTCGGTTCCCAGCAATAATTTTGGAGTAGGTATCTTAGTTTAATGTACATAATCCATGGTTGTTTACCATGTATTAGAGGGCAG
This sequence comes from Diarsia mendica, assembly GCA_949316265.1. Taxonomy (NCBI): domain Eukaryota; kingdom Metazoa; phylum Arthropoda; class Insecta; order Lepidoptera; family Noctuidae; genus Diarsia; species Diarsia mendica. The sequence continues at coordinate 12,534,478 of OX438914.1, read as the reverse complement.
TGCATTGCCATTTCAAGTCAACATCTTAGCGCGTCGATGACAATTCAAATAGAGTAGGCCCAATATTTGGCGACGAGTTAGGCATTATCAGTAGCCTCCATCAGCTCCCTGTGATTTATTTATTTATTTATTTAAGCAGGTACTTGCTACACTAACTACACTTACAGTTTGCACCAACGCGTGCAGCAAGTCAACATCACACACTAACTTAAAAATCGTATGCAACCATTAAGCATAGCTTTATTGCTACTCATAAAAAGATCTAGATCCGGCTCCTGAGCAATCAGGGCGTTTAGCAGATTCATCGCCTGACATGAATCCTTATTTATCTATTTTTTTTTTCTTTTCTTTTTCCTGTGATGTGCAAATAACAGGACAGACATTATATCATAGTCATCATAATCATCCACAGCCTAAATTCATCCACTGCTGGGTATAGGCCTCATCATAATACATAGTAGTTTAATCTAATTCCTCTTGCCGCTGCCTACCAACTCCAAGTACCAATGAAAGAGTTACGTAATGGCGACAAGTATCAAGATTGTCGCGTCGCAGTCTGCGACCCGACTCTCATCTTTCACTGCTTTCCTTCGGGGACGGACTTGGAACATTACTTTATATTGTTTTTTTTTTTTTAATTTGTTGCGAAAATTGAAGTTAGACATTGATTTTTTGGAATATCGATTTGCATTAAGTTGATGTTGTTTAAGGCGCATGAAATATAAGGGGTGAGACTATTGACGTCAATCAGTCACAAATCCAGACTCCATGGCTGCTACTGAGAAATTCCTGATAGGGAAACCCAATAGCAGTTTACTTCACCCGGAAATCGAACCCAGAACCTCGCGACCAGTAGACCAGAGAGGCAGCAGTACACAATAATAAAGGTCAAGATATTGTTATTAGGATATTTTTAATTCATACAATCATTATTTAAGGGGCAAAACGTTCCCGTCGGGGCCGCGGATTTTTGTACTAGATTACGTGGCCTCGGCGCAAGGGCAAAGAAGGAACATGGGTTCGGTTTTTAGTCAGTAGAAGTCTGACACTCTGCCCAAGAGCGAGGGGGGTCATTCGATGATTTTCCACCCACCAAAAAAAAAAAGGGGCAAAAAGTTAAATAATTGAAAAATTAAGGCGCATTTTTTATAATTATGTCAGAACTAGCTAAATTATAATATTATTCGCTTAGTCATCAAAGTAAAGGCAAAAAAATGATTATCATTCTGTTATGATTAGTTATGAATAAATTAGTATGTTTATAATTCATTATTTATCAGGCTTTAATTAAAAAATGCAAAGCGACAAATCTCGTTTAAGTATCTTAGCTATGCAAGATTACAACATTAGTTGATGTAAATCTAAACATTATTTACCTACATAGCGACCTACTGCGTTTTATTTTAAAACTAGAAGATTTTAGATAAGCTAATTAACTATGTAAAATATACGCTAAGTACTACATGAAGTTAAATATTAGTTGGGATCGAAATTTACTTTATTGCCGTGTTCATTATTTACAAAAAAAAAAAAAAACCTAATAAATAAACGACTTAAATACTTACAAAGTCAAGAAATTGTTCTTTTTTTCTAAAACGGTTTTAAAGTGTATTTTACTTCGTTTGTTACCTAACCATCAAATTCTAATCGGAGATAAATTAAAGTTTCCACAGACAAATCCCTCTTTTTATAAATTTAAATGATAATCAATTCAAAAAAAATCTTAAACAGTCATAAAAATTTTTTTTTTTCTTGTTACCATGCTTAAACAGATTTTTTGCGAAAACTAAAACCTTATCTATTTACTCTATATCTACATACGTCACTAATTTAATACCTAATCAATCAAAAGATTAGTATGAGTATATATATAACGTTTTGACGTTTTGTAGTTCGTAGGAGTCATTTATATCGAAAAAGAACGCAAATATCTTGAAACAACTAGCATATTATTGTCTTAGAACCAATCATTCGAAGATATGATATCCACCGATCCGCACATTGCGGTCATGGTGGATGCGAACCACTCCTACTCACAGAGTAGGAGTTTAAGAAGAAGAAGAAGAAGCCGCCCCAGCAGTGGGAACATTCCTCATCAGCCTAACCTTTTCCCAACTATATTGGGGTCGGCTTCCTATCTAACCAGATGCAGCTGAATACCTGTATTTTACATGGAGCGGCTGCCTATCTGCTGACCTCCACAACCCAGTTACTTTTAGGTAATACGCAATCCCTTGTTACAACTGGTTTTCTGTCTTTCGGGAAAGAAAGTTGGGAACATTATAGAATACTAGCTTTTGCCAGCGGCTTCGCCTGCGTGAAAATGACGATTTTTCATACAAACTTTCATCCCCTATTTAACTCCCTTAAGGGTTGAATTTCGAAAAATCCTTCCTTATTCCTTGTCTACATTATAAATGGAACCTCTGTGCAAAATTTCAGCTTTCTAGGTCCAAGGGTTTGGGCTGGGCGTTGATGAGTCAGTCAGTCAGTCAGGACTTCTCTTTTTTATTTATATAGATAGATAGAATAGAAGATTTGGGTCAGAAAATATACCTGCTGATAAAAACATGCCAGACAATTTTCCTGTCACAAAAAAAACATAGCCCTTCGGCATTATACACTCGCGAGCAAGCAAATCGACTCAAGCCTTGTAGGCGCACACATACATTGATAAAACTAAAAATATGAATGGAAATTATAAAAATGATATGTCATTCGAAAGCTTAAGATGTCAGCTTTAATTTGATATCTTTATCATTGAAATCCATCCATATTTTTTTTAAATAAATGGTGTCTGAATCTGAACGCAAGAGTAGGAAAAACAGGAATTTAGGGAAAAGGGTATGGGTCTCGTATTTTACAAATTTGTTAAAAATAAAATTAATAAATTTAAATCAATACTTCGTATTGCCCCCTCTTGCCCTAATTACAGCCTGCAGTCTGTTTTTCATTGACCTTATCAATTTTTTGACATTTTCTTGAGGAATGCCGTCCCACTCCTCTAATAATGCTGTCTTTAGCTCGTCTACGGTTGAAGGGACTGGATTCCTGGCCCGAACTCTTCTTTTAAGCTCGTCCCATAAGTGCTCGATGGGATTCATGTCAGGACTGAGCGCAGGCCAGTCCATCGTGCGTAATTCGACCTCTTCCAGAAACTGTCGAGTGACTCGTGCCGTGTGGCAGCGGGCATTGTCGTGCATTAACACGAAGTCTGCACCGACAAACCCTGCGTAGGGCACAACATGATTTAGTAGAATGTCGGTGATGTACCGATCAGCTGTTAGCCCGCCTCCTCGGCCGCCCCCAGGCACGAAAACAAGTTCGGTTTTTCCCTCTAAAGAAATACCAGCCCACATCATGCAGGAACCGCCGCCATATGCCACTGTTTCAGCGAAACAACATTGGGCAAATCGTTCCCCCGGACGCCTGTAGACTCGGCCTCTCCTGTCACTGCCATGTAGACACATTCTGCACTCATCAGTAAACAGGACCGATCGCCATTGCGCAACGCTCCAATTGAGATGCTCTCGAGCAAATTGAAGGCGCGCTTGTCGGTGGCCTGCAGTCAATTTAGGGCCCGTCGCAGGTCTTTTTGGCGTCAAGCTGGCTTCCTTCAAGCGTCTTCTCACTGTCCACTCGCTGACAGATACTTGTCGTACACGTCTCAGTTCTTGCTGCACATCAACGCCCGTAAGGTGTCGATTGCGCAGAGAGGTTGAGACAATGAAGCGGTCGTCTCTCTCTGAAGTGCACCGGTGGCGGCTCGTTCTTGGTCTCCGATTGAAGGCACCAGTCTCTTGGAACCGTCTGTATACTCGGGATACAGAAGACTGGCTCAAGTGGAGCTGGGCAGCGACTGCTCGCTGACTTAACCCTTGTTGCAACAAGGCAACCACTTGAGCGGCTTCTTCTGGTGTGGTATCCATGGTTTAGCGAAAACAAGGAATGCAATTTACGGAGATGTGTACCGGTCAACTTGTAACAAGCGACTGATAAGGTAAACCGGATGTGGAGGGGTTTTATAGCGGGAGCAGGTAGCGCAAGTCGTGGATTCCTAATGAGGTAATTTACGCTGACGGCCAATTAAAATGCGTCAATAAATCAGCGCTTAGTTTTTTTTTAAGGTATTGATGTTAATTGAAAGCATAATTCTTCAGCTTTCGAATGACATATCACTTTTATAATTACCATTTATCGTTTTAGGAAAATCAATGTATATGTGCGCCGTCAAGGCTTGAGTCGATTTGGTTGCTCGCGAGTGTAGTCAAGTAATTTAAACAGCTGTATTAGATAAGATTTATTAGCCTTTGTTAATACTTATTTTTTATATGTGTGTACATTTTTGTAGGTTATAATGAGTTGATTGTGTAGTTAAGTCGTTTAATTCATGGACTAATGATCCAATTATTCTATTTTTAGGGTTCCGTACCTCAAAAGGAAAAAACGGAACCCTTATAGGATCACTCGTGTGTCTGTCTGTCTGTCCGACCATTCCCCCCCCCCCCCCTTATCTCCGAAACGACTGAGCCTAAAATTCTGAAAAAATACAGAAATTAGTTCAACACGTATAGATTACAGGAAAACCTTTACGAAGTGTTGGTACGGAACCGGAACCCTTCATGCGCAATCCGAAGTGCAATACGTTATATCGTGAATATCACAATTTTTGCGGACGAAGTCGCGAGTAAAGTGCTAGTCAGTCGATAAAATCAAATAACTCCGATATGTGTAGTGTAGATCACACACTATCACAGTTAATTAAAAGATAAACTTGTGTGTAATACTTAATATGCTTTGTTTGACCTTGAGCAAACTTGTTTAAGTTAATACATAATGAAATAATTTATGGACGAGTTCATCTGTTTATGAGAATGTCAGTTTATAGAGTTAGTAGTCGAAAAATTAAAGCATACATTTTAATATTGTTACGACGGTCATCTAGAATCTTCGACAAACTTCGCTAATAACTGTGTAGTACCTAGAAAAGACGAGTAGGTACGAGTTCATTTTTTTAGGTATAGTTACTAGGGGTCGCAAACCGGGATCCCGGATACCGAAAATACCGGGATACCGGACCGAAAAGGGTCCTTCACGATACCGGTATTGAATTTTTGAATACCGGGATTTACGATATTTTCGGTATTCATCACAGAACGATGCAAATCGCAAATCACGGCACACCGCCGCCACTTTTCCTGTACTGTACTAGTTCTAACGCGTTGCTGCAAGAAGAATGTTGATTATACTATTATAATAGAATAGGCTTGTTATAATTTAAGATTTTACAGATTTAATAAAACGAAGAATATTGATTACTTAATTCATTTTTGTATGGCTATGGCTTTCATTAGCGCAGGTAGCGATGTTGCAATTTCGATAGGAGCGAGATAATCGTATTCTTTGTTAAAAAGTTGATTTTCTTTTAATTGCTGACTAGTGACTTCCCAAAAAGAAGGAGGTTTCTATATTCGACCGATTTTTGTCATAATGTCGAGAGACACCGCCAAGACCACACCGAGAGACCGCATTCTCTGTCGTGAGGGTTCTCACGCGTATGCTGGCATCCACCGTCGAGCGCTTCTTGCGGAACACCAATTTGGTTAATTCGGACCCATCCCCTCAAAGTGCTCGGCGAGGCGGTTTGCATTTATAATCAAAGAGCTTGCCCACCTCGTCGAGCAGCACAATGGGCCGGTATGCGGACGGCGAGTCCCAGCTTCTAGATGAGGATGAGGACCACCTTCCCCGTCCTCCAATGAAGCGGAAATAGCCTCTTTCCAAGCATGCGCTTAAGATTAAGAAGCCCTCCAGTCGGGGCCGAAGAGCCTCTCAGGCCAGGCAGGACCCAGTCTTTGCCAGACAACGGGTCCCGGGGCAGTATTTTTGGCTTTAAGCCTACGTACCGCCACTCTCAGGTCTACCCCAGTCACCTCCTGAATGTCGTCATCGCCTCCTGCCTGAGTGGTCCGCTTCCAGCATCGCAGGTGGTGGAGCCATTGGCGGGGGAGGATGCTCCCCTCGCGAATCACCACGTCCTCCACGAGGTTAGGCCGGAGACTCTGCGTCAGCTGGGGGGGGGGCTGGGTGCGGAGTTTATTCCGCACCATCTTATAAGGGCGCCCTCACGGATCTCTGTTGAGAGTCTCCAGCATCACCTCGCGGGCCTGATCCTTGGCCGCCGACGAGCCTCGAGGAAGGCGGTCTCCGCCGCTCTATTCCCTTCATACAGCTCGGCTTCAATGGCTTCCGCATTCGGAGGACGAATGCGGAGCCTGCGATGCGGCGTACAGGTGCCGCGCCGCTACACACTGCTCACGCAGGTGTGACAGCTCTCGCGACCACCAGTACACCTGACGCCGGGCACTTCCTGGCTGGACTCGGGGCATTGCCATGTCGCATATCTCAGACATGGCCTCCTGGAACCAACCCGCCACATCGTTGACGTCCGCAGGCCTGACCGGTAATGGCACCCAGGCCCGCACGATAGAGGCTTTCAGGAGGAGCTCCCGGTACAGCTGCTTCAGCGCCCATCGCGGAACACTCGGGGTCTGTGGGACCAGCGCGCTTGAGAACTGGGCAGAGACCTCAAACCGGATATACTGGTGGTCGGAGAAGGTCTCCACGCCCTCCATGACGCGCCAGTCAACGACATGCTGTGACAGAGCTGAGCTGGCTAACGAAATGTCCACCACCGACTCGCCCCGCGTCCGTACAGAACCCCGGTTCAGGATGTCCAGGCCTGTTCCCAGAGCCCAGCACTCGACCATCCCACCCCGCACATTCGTGTAACGAGAACCAATCAATGCCAAGAGCTTGACCTGGCCAAGCTCTTGGCATTGAAGTCCCCGAGTACAAGTACGGATGCTTGGTTAATATCATATTTATATATAAAGGATATTACAACTAAAAATAACAAAATTAAAAAACTTTTTTGCAAAAAAACCGTTGAAGTCGGTTTTAAGCTTATATCTTTTTAAATTCTCTAATTTACCATATCACTATAGATACTATAAAAACTTTAACGGAAAAAAAACTAATAAAACAAATGTAATTTCTATAAATGCCGAAAATACCGAAATTACCGGGATCCCGGTATTGTCCTAGACCCAATACCGAAAATACCGGTTTCGGAAAGTGGGACCGGTATTGCGACCCCTAATAGTTACATTGTATTCAAGGTCAGCCGACGCGCGACGCCAGCGGAAATTGACATTGTAATTTCGACCGTATGCCGAGGGCGTAAGGTAACTTCTTCCTTGTCGGTTCTTTTATCTTTAAGTTTATTTTTTGTTAATGTTTTTTTGTAGATGCTTTCTTGAATAATAGCGAATTATCTCGAATATCTTTTGTTTGCGTGGGTATAAAAGGACCGATTGAGGACGAAGTGAGTCAGTTCACTTTTAAGCGAGACAACGAAAGCTTCGAAGAGAAATCTAGTGCGATTAAGTGTTCAGTACTGTTGAAGTGATTGTTTATAAGTGTATTGTGAGTAAAAAAGTTAATTCGTGTGTTTAATTGGTAGTGATTTTATTTATCCCATACCCAGCTCGTAACAATTTGGTGTCAGAAGCGGGGATAAATAATGCCGATTCTACCGAAGGACGACACGGATAGTATCCGTACGAGGAGTCAGCGGCAGCAAGGTATGGACCAAAGGCGATTTGGGGACTCCCCGACACAAACACCGGGCGGTGCCCAGCCTACGTCAGAGCCAGTCGCTGGCCCATCTGGAGCTACTCCAGCGGCGCCTACTACATCAGCGGCGCCTGACTTGTCTGCCTTAATGGCACTGCTGCAAGACCAGGCACGTCGTCAGGAGGAGCAGGCAAGTCGTCAGGAGGAGCAGGCTCGTCGTCAAGAGGAGCAGGCTCGTCGTCAAGAGGAGCAGGCTCGTCGTCAAGAGGAGCAGGCCCGTCGGTTGGAGGAGCAGTTGCAACGGGACAAGGAGGAGCAGGTCCGACGCCAAGAAGAACAGATGCTCCTGATGAAGGATCTTCACGCATCAGTTGGGAAAGAGCTGAGCGTGATGAAGGAGCAGGTAAAGCAGCACGACAACCGTATCGCAAAGGCTGAAATTCAGATCGCCGACGTGAAGAAGGCCTTGAGCGAAATTAAGGTTGGAGACGGGGCTGTGGCTTCAGTGATTGCTGCACCTTCAGTACGCGGGTTTAAAGTGCCGCCATTTGACGGAACATCTTCGTGGTCGGCCTATAAAATCCAATTCGAGGCCGTTATGAAAGCGAATGGGTGGACCAAAGGGCAAGCCATGACCGCGCTCACTTTGGGTCTCCGAGACCAGGCTCTTACCATTCTTGAGGCACTCGGCAAGGATGTGACCTACGAACAGCTGCTGGAGGCATTAGAGTCCAGATATGGCGACGCGCACCTGGAGCACGTTTTTCGTGCTAAGTTAAGGGATCGCGTTCAACGTAGTGCTGAGAACTTACAGCAGTGGGCTCTGGAAGTTGAAACGATGGTTCGGAAAGCATACCGGTCTGCCCCTGCACTCATCGATGGAAATTTGGTACAGGCGTTCGTCGACGGAATACGTGACTTGGAAGTGAGAGCCGCTGTGAGACTCGGACATCATAAGACGCTGAAGAACGCCTTAGCACATGCTCTGGAAGTAGAAGCAGTGAGACAAGACCATCGAACACACTACGTCAGAGAAGTTGTGGCAACACCTGTACATGAGCGTCCGCGAAAGTACAGCCCTAGGTGCTACGCTTGTGGAGAAAGTGGTCACCTACGGCCAAATTGTAAAAAGCGACGCACACCGAGGGAAGACCAATCACAGCGGGAAAAGGCGACTGATATGACTGCCCAGCAACAGTGGAGAACTCGCGGTAACAATGATGAACTTTCAAGACCTTGGCGTGAAGACTGTATGCAGAGTTCCAGACAAGAAACTAAGGAAGTTGTGTCTGTGAGGAGGCTTAGAACAGATCTCAGCGACGAATGGAAGGAAACCATACAGCAGGCTCAGCAAAGTGACTCTGATATCAAACCGATCTTCGAGTGGATCAAAGCTGGTGGTCCGAAGCCCAAGTGGAGTGATGTGGCTGCGATGAGTTCCATCACGAAGAGTTATTGGGCACAATGGAACAGTTTGGAGATCCAGGATGGAGTCTTGTGCCGTAAATGGGAAAACGCTCGAGGGGACAGCTGTCATCTACAAATGGTTGTCCCTAAAGCTAAGGTACCAGATGTTTTACGGCTCTACCATGATGGATGCTCAGGAGGACATATGGGGGTAAAAAGGACTCTTCTGAAGATCAGAGAGCGGTTTTACTGGATCCACTGTCGAGATGATGTGGAGGACTGGTGTCGCAAATGTACCAGCTGTGCGGCTGTGAAAGGACCCCACACTCGAAGCAGAGGTGCCTTAAAAGTTTACAACGTTGGAGCCCCCTGGGAGCGGATAGCACTGGACGTTGCGGGGCCATTTCCAGAAAGTGATAGCGGAAACAAGTACTTCATGGTTGTCATGGACTACTTCACCAAGTGGCCAGAAGTCTTCGCCATTCCTAACCAAGAAGCAACAACAGTCGCGGATAAATTGGTTCAGGAAGTCTTCTGTCGTTTTGGAGTACCCTTAGAAATTCACAGCGATCAAGGAAGGAATTTTGAATCGCAAGTTTTTCAGGAGACTTGTCGATTGATGGGTACCAGGACCACCTCTTACCACCCACAATCCGATGGAATGGTGGAACGATTCAACCAGACGTTGGAAAGATATCTGGCAAAAGTTGTGGAAAACAGGCAAAGGGATTGGGACAAGCACATACAGCCGTTTCTTCTGTCCTATCGGAGTGCAGTTCACGAAAGTACGACTGTAACTCCAGCCTTCGCGAACTTTGGAAGGGAATTACGGTTGCCTGCAGATTTAATTACTGGAACTCCCCCTGATGTCCCACGCAGTGTAACGGATTACGCGAATGACCTGCGTAACAAGTTAAACGATGTGTATGAGCATATCAGGCAATCCGGACAACAGATGTCTGAGAAGATGAAGACTCGTTATGACCGGAAGGCAAACAGTCGTGGTTTCGACGAAAGTTCGCTGGTGTGGTTGCATAACCCAGTGCGGAGCAAGGGAAAGTCTCCGAAATTGCAAGCAAAATGGGATGGACCATACCGAGTTGTGACCAGGATCAACGATGTCACCTACAGAATACAGAAGGGTCCGCGAGGTGCGCCTAAGATTGTGCATGTAGACCGATTGGCGCGATATTACGGGACTAATGATGCTCGGGACGAGCATGTCTAAGGAGGGGGCAGTGTTACGACGGTCATCTAGAATCTTCGACAAACTTCGCTAATAACTGTGTAGTACCTAGAAAAGACGAGTAGGTACGAGTTCATTTTTTTAGGTATAGTTACATTGTATTCAAGGTCAGCCGACGCGCGACGCCAGCGGAAATTGACATTGTAATTTCGACCGTATGCCGAGGGCGTAAGGTAACTTCTTCCTTGTCGGTTCTTTTATCTTTAAGTTTATTTTTTGTTAATGTTTTTTTGTAGATGCTTTCTTGAATAATAGCGAATTATCTCGAATATCTTTTGTTTGCGTGGGTATAAAAGGACCGATTGAGGACGAAGTGAGTCAGTTCACTTTTAAGCGAGACAACGAAAGCTTCGAAGAGAAATCTAGTGCGATTAAGTGTTCAGTACTGTTGAAGTGATTGTTTATAAGTGTATTGTGAGTAAAAAAGTTAATTCGTGTGTTTAATTGGTAGTGATTTTATTTATCCCATACCCAGCTCGTAACAATATTTATAATAATCATTAATTTGTATTTTTATTTAAAAAAAAAATGGATGAATTGATCTGGTGAAGATTGCGGGGATCTGCTGGATGCGAGATGTACATTGCGCAGGACAGGTCTATGTGGTGATGATAATGATGATGATGAATTACCTATATTAAAATTCCGTGTTGTGGAAGCGATTATCAATAAACAAAATGGTGAATTCCCATAGAAACTTATACTTATATACACTAGCGGACCTGGCAGACGTCGTCCTACCCGGACAGCAGCGTTACCTACTGGGTCCAATTGTAAATCTAAACTTTTCTCGAATCCACTTGAACACACAAAAATTTCGTCAAAATCGGTCCAGCCGTTTAGGAGGAGTTCAGTGACATACACACGTACAGAAGAATTATATATATAAAGATATATAAGATATTATACGTATAAGGGGTAGGATTCCCAAATAATATCTTTTCTTAACTTAAGATCTTTTACAGTTTAGACTGAACGGTGCAAATCAGTGAATTTTAGATTTTTAGTAACTATTTACGAAATATTTTACAATTCTATATTTAGCCAGTTAGATCAATGCCTACTGAAATATTATATTATGCAAAAGCATTTAGGTGTTATAAAACATAAGTAACTAATATTTTTCCTCAAACTAACAATAATACAATAAGCAGTTCTTTTTGCTGTTTGTTCTTTAGTCTATAAAAATTATGAAATCTGCAAATTTTTATAAAATCTCATATTAAATAAAAAAATCCTTGTTGAAAACTTAGTATTAACTTTACTCAATAATAGTTTTCTGTAATTATCACAGAAAATAATTATGTTTGTATGCTTAGCAAATAATAACAAAGTAAATCTGCCAAATTTTATTTAAAAAAATCTTAAAAATATTATTTTTATGATACTTCAAATAATATTTTAATTATAAACTCGACATACATGCCGCAATAATTTGAACCATCCACCCAGCAAAAACTATAAACAACAAAATAGTAAAGACATAAAATGACAATAGCTACTTAAATAATAATACTAGTAAAGTTCCGAGTGCGTCCCTGTGTCACCTCTCCCCCCCCGCACCCCGCGCCGCCATTTCGTGTTATTGAGAATTTATGTCGCTTAGGGGGCTAGCACACTGTCCGTGGTAAGCTTTAAATATAAAATATGTACTAAGTGTTGCTCACTACAACTCGAAATCGAAAATTATCCCACGGGAAGGAAAATTGGGATAAAAACTATCCTATAATTATGTTAATCCAGGTTATAAACTATCTGTGTACCAAATTTTATTCAAATCCGTTCAGTAGTTTTTGCGTGAAAGAGTAACAAACATCCATACAAACATACATACACACATACACACATACAAACAAACAAACAAACAACATACGTACAAACTTTCACGTTTATAATATTAGTAGGATTAATTTGATACATCCATTGTCGCAAAAAGTTAAACTCAAGTTACATATTTTCAACTGTCATGCTTTTTTTTCTAAACTTCCACTCGAACCAAGGAGGTTGGATGAAGTAGTTTCTAACATTGACTAATTAATATTTTATTAGGATATTTAAAAAAAATATGGACCAATAAAAAAAGGCTTTGTCTCTAAGAATTTAGTATCGTTTTTGAGTCCATTATTAATCTGATGAATTGTCTAAAAAAAATACCACGCACACGAAATTTCCGAACATCATATTTGTTCGCAATAAAAATTAAATAAGAAAATATCACTTTAAAATTGAATTAAAAGTAATATAAAATAATCGATGTTTTGAAAAAGCTTTTATTTAAAACAAAGTACCAATAAAACCCGATTTAATACATTAATATTTTTAAGTAGTTTTTGACCCCGAAATTTGTTTCTATTAAAAACTTGTTTCTTAGAATTGTTATTTTATGTTGATTCTAGATCAACATATAGTTACGTTTTAATCTTTTTTCATTGGATAAATAAAAACAGGACTAATAATACAATCAAGGTTCTAAATCTAATACTCTTAATGAATAATTCCCACATTTTCATAGATAATACTTAATTATTTCCTTATGTAGTTATTACGTTAAAATCTGCTATATATATATTTTTTATAAAAAAATTGTACATAAAAAATCGTATAAAAGGCGGACTTAATGCCTACACAGTAGGTGCAAAACAAATTAGAAAATATGTATATATATCTAAAATATATAAATATATTTATTTTTTGGTTGCTAAATGCTATAATCTCATCATAATACTTTGTCAATTCATTAATCATTTAAAAATCTATTTTAATTATGATGGATTAATTAGACGAAGACAGACGAAGCACAAGTACTTAGACTACTTGAAGTAGTATGCTTATTGCTAAGTATTTGACATTATAATATTATTATATGGTTTCTCTACCAGTAAGAAATAGACGGGAGTTTTTGTCAAATTTAAAATGATTTATTTGGAATATTTAATTTACAAATGAATTATGTTCCACATCACTACTTTAGTATCGCAATAAATCTGCATTTCTTTTTTACTACTCCAATCTTAAGAGCTTATGGTACCTCAAACGCGAGTTTTATAATGCGTAAAAGTATATGATTCACTGCAGTAATCAACATCAGAAAAATATATGATATTCTTCAGGATAAATGCTAGTGCCATAGTGTTGTGAAAACATAATACAAATAACTTTGCTCGATAGAAAAAAATCGCGAAATAACCTCTAAAAATTTCTTTTAACGAGTAAAAAACATACTAAAATACATGTCATCGTTCTGATTTTTTTGCTAAATAATTCTACAAGCAACATACTAAAGTCATAGTGTTTTACTTTTTTAGTCCAATCAATAGTTTTTTTGTAAATCGCAAAATACCACTAATTTCGCACTATTCGACCGCTTTGTAGTGCAAGCTGATTAGAACTTTATTCTAACAGTATTTCAAGCGAAGTTTGAACCACCACAAATAGGGTTGCTAATCTGAGGTAGCATACGCTCTTAAGCCTTACCTTACCTTATTATAAGTTATAACTAACAATTTAACATTTTGAAAAAAAAAAATAAGAAAGATGAGATGACGAGAAACAGAGAAGTATGGAAGAAGAAGACATGCTGCGTCGACACCAAATGAATTGGGATGAGGGCTAGAGAATGATGATGTCAAAAAAAAAACACCAAAAAAATATTTTCTACAACAATTTGCAAAAAAAAAAAATGTGTTTTGTACAATGTGAACGCTGCCTAAAGGCAGGGGCGTTGCACCGAATAGATCCGACGAACGCTATCAATTGTACGTGTGGTAGTGTGTGTGTATGTGTGTGTCACATGTGCCGAATACAAGGTGTTGTTTTTAGAGGGGGATTAAGTTTGTAATTTTTTTTTTTTACTGGATACAAAGTTTTTTTATCAAACAAGGCTTTAGAAAGTGATTATTATGCATTTTTTTAATGTAAGTAGTAATTAGATACAATATGTTAGAGCTACAATGACTTATGGTTATAAGTCGATTGTAATGATAATGAATTATTCAAAGAATGAATGTTTAATCAAAACCCTACAAACTCACAAACTTTATCTCTGTATGATATTAAGTATCCTTCCAAACCTCTCTGTTTTATCCAATTTCGGGCCACGCTTGCCCCAAGATCATTATTATAATAGTTAGTTAGTTTAAATATTTATTTTACTTAAAGCACATGAACAAAGTTATTTTATGATTAGCTGAGTTACAACGACTTGGACACGATAGTAATCAAATATATTTTGTAATAATCAATTATGTGAATGTCTCATTAGTTTATTAATAAATATTTTTTTCAATAAGTTATAATTAATTTATTCTTGAAAGTGTTAATTCCTTGTAACAAAGATTTTACATTCATATAATGACTATAAAACAAACAGTCGAATTAAGAAGAATTACACCTACTTTTATAAAACCATCGTTAAAACTTTACAAAAACAAACTATGAGAAAAGCAACCCGCTGTATAAGTTCACCTTGTTTCCACACACGCATAATGTTCGTATGATAATACTATGTGTGCGTGTGTGTGTGTGTACAATATCGAGTCGTAGTTTAGTCCAAAATATTGGATTTTAGAGTGCAATGTTATTTTTGAAGTTAAGTTTTAGATTTAGTGAACTAAGTTTTTGCGTTTGCTGTTTCTAATAGTAGTCTAAATATGTTTAGATCTGTTTAAAATGTGAGTTTTAATATATTTCATCATTTTCTTGCCCACATCTCGATATACTTTTTTTTTGTAGGTTGGTAAATCATCAAATGACTCCATCCGCTCTGGGCAGAGCGGTAGAGAGTGTCAGACTTCCACTGGCTAAAAACCACACATGTTCCTTATTAACCCTTTGTGTCGAGGCCGCGGTTTCTCTTGTGAACAATCCGCCACCATGGTGCCTGTGGTCCTACTGTTTGTACTACTATGTTAGAGTCTTCCAGTCTTACCGAATGCAGCTGAACACCAGTAAGACACATGGAGCGACTGCCTATCTGACCACCAAAACCCGGTTACTGGGTAAAACTCTTGTTATTTTACTTCTTTCATCATAAGAATATAGAATTTCATTATGAAAATATAATACTTATTCGTAAAGTATCAAGTCGTGGCCTTCGTACTATTTTTAGATTTCCCTTTTGTTTGTTCAATATGAACCTTAGTTACTTGGAAAAGGATTGAATTTCTATTGAAAGGGAGTTATGACTTTGATTGTACATTGTGTAGTTTTTTTTTAGTTTTTGGTGTTTTTTTATGGTTAATAGTTTTAGGGGTGATAATCGGTAATGGCATGGTGACAAAATGGTGGAATTTGTACTTGGGGTAATGGGTTCGACTCTTTGTTGAATATTTTCTGCTTTGTCATTATTCTGTTGTTCGATTTCAATTGCGATGCTGAATTATGTTGTTTGACGATTAAAATTCAATATAGAACAACATAATTATGTTTAAAATAATTACAATGTAGTACTTCCTACTACATTTTAATTATTTAAAACATTTAAAGCACAATACTAATATTACATCAGGCAAGTACCTACCTAATACTCATGAAAAATGAGCTCATGAAAAATTAGTTACTCAGGCCTCCTCTCTAGCAGAGGGATGGGCTATAATCCACCACGCGGGCCCAGTGCGGGTTGGTAGATGTCACGGTAATATACCTCCAGTCAATATTATAAACTAGAAATTAAATAAAACTTAAATAAATACCTAACAAAAAAGAAGCACAACCTGTATATATAAACACACACAAATACATCGTATTAACAAAACACACACACACACACGTTTATGTTAAATTTAATTGTAAACGTACACCGCACTCTGTTCTCGTGTAGAATTGGGTTCCGTACGCACTTTAAGGAGAATTATTAGGGTTCTGTGGAAAAGGATTTTTCTTAATGAGAACTTGATTTCACGCTTCTTTTTTAAAAGAGTATACAATGGTATAAAATGCCTCAAACCAACGCAATCATAATAATCCTTACATAGTATAAAACAAAGTCGCGTCTGTTTGTTTGTTTGTTTGTCTGTATGCTTAAATCTTTAAAACTACGCAACGGATTTTGATGCGGTTTTTTTTAATAGATAGAGTGATTCAAGAGGAAGGTTTTAGTATATAATTTGACGCGGGTGAAGCCGCGGGCATCAGCTAGTAATCAATATTTTTGAACTCTTTGTCAATTCGTCATCGTCATTCTATCATCTTAGTTTGTTTATAAATATCATTATGTGCTCAGCCTTTTCCCAACTATGTTGGGGTCGGCTTCCAGTCTAACCGGATGCAGCTGAATACCAGTATTTTACATGGAGCGACTGCCTATCTGACCTCCACAACCCAGTTTATACTGGTTCGATACCCTTTGGTAAGACTGGATGTCAGACTTTCAGGTCACTGACTACCTGTAACGACTGCCAAAGATCTATATATATAGCAGCCGGGACCAACAGCTTAACGTGCTTTCCGAGGCACGGAGGAAACTCTGTATGTCGGGCGGTCACGCATCCACAGACCGACCTAGGCGTATTTAGCCACTAGCTGTTGCCAGCGGCCTCGCCCGCTACAACTCGAAAATTATCCCAGGGGAAGATAAAATCGGAATAGAAGCTATCCTATGTGTTAATCCAGGTTATAAACTATCTGTGTTCCTATCCACATCCATCCATCCATACTTACAATCTTCATAATATTAGTAGGATGAGCTGATCATTGACCACATAATACAAATCAGAATCGGAGCAAGCAAAGCCGCAGGAATAAAGATTATTAAGTAAATTGCGAATTACTATGAAACATTCTTCTGAAAGGAGCTAAAATAACTCGCGGGCGTATTCTGGAGGGCCGTGTGATATTCACTGATTTTAAATGGATTCTGGAAAGTTCCTCTACATCAAAATCTATTTTATTTCACACTAGCTTTTGCCAGCGGCTTCGCCCGCGTGAAAATGACGATTTTCCATACAAACTTTCATCCTATATTTAACTCCCTTAGGGGTTGAATTTCGAAAAATCTTCCTTATTCCTTGTCTACATTATAAAGGGAACCTCTGAGCAAAATTTCAGCTTTCTAGGTCCAAGGGTTTGGGCTGGGCGTTGATGAGTCAGTCAGTCAGGACTTCTCTTTGTATTTACTATTTATATATAAATGATGACGATTTTCCATACAAACTGTGCCCCCTTTTTCACCCCCTTGGGGGTTGAATTTTGAAAAATCCTTCTTTAGTGGACGCCTACGTCTTATGAGGAATACGTGTGCTAAATTTTAAGTTTATAGCCCTAAGGGTTTGACCTGTGAGTTGGTCCTCAGTCAGTCAGCTTTGCCTTTCATATAGATACTATAGGCCTTTATGGGCACTTGTAAATCATCGACCTGATTGTCGACATTTTAAAGTGCATAAGAAACTCAATTCTCGCTATAAGAAACTATGTTTAAGCCGGGGCTCCACCAAAGCGGAGACGAGCAAAGCGGAGAGATGTGCCAAATTCGACCAATCACAGGAAGGGCGAAAGACCCGATGTAAATTTTAACTAATGTGATTGGTCGATGTCCGCAAATCTTCTCTCCGCTCCACTCGTCTCCGTGTGACTCTGAGCTTCTATAAAAGGTCATCAGAAAGAGAACACGCATATCCCCATCCCTGTCTAAACCAGCTGGTTGTCAAAATCAGCTGTCCCATATATACAGGGTGATACCGTTGTGATATAGCAACGAGATCGCGCGCCCCTCTCTAAATATCCGGGGGTTGGTTACTTATTCGAAAGCAATTTTAGTTCAAACCCCACAACCCCCACCTTCGTTTAGAATGGCACAGGGACGGACTTCGGAAAGGGTTTTTAGAGTTTTAGGGAATTATAGTAAGGGTTCTTTTTTATTATGTTGATCAAGTGGAAATATAGAAGTGGTTTTTGGTGGAATACGCTTTTGTGTTGCTATTGGTAAAAAAAGATGAAAAAGAAAAGAATTAAAAAAAAAACAGGAAAAAAAAAAAAGATTCTGATGATTTGTACTTCATCTATTCGAAATCAACATTTTAATATATTTTTTTATTTTAAAATAACCTCTTTCTTTTGGCTTTGCTGTAGTCGGGTAAAAATATTCCCTATCAAAATTAAATTAAGTAGCTGAAGTAACTTTTTTTTTATATTAAACTTTAAAACTATTTTTAGAGCGATCATTTTAAACGCTAACTTTTTGTCTTCAGAATCTTAACGAACTATAAAAAAAACAAATACTTAATAAAAATAAAACCAAGGTTTATAACATTGAAAATGATAACTGGTTAACAAAAAAAAAAAACAGTAGGTATACGGCCACGTGAGAAATAAAATCACAAAACGTGAATTTTAGAATTATTTGCCAAATAGAATAAAACATTAAATCAATTAATTTATAGGTTAAAGAAACTGGCCGTTATTAAAATCCATATCCATATAATATTATAAAAGCGAAAGTTTGTAAGTATGTATGGATGTTTGTTACTCTTTCACGCAAAAACTACTGAACGGATTTGGATAAAATTTTTGTACACAGGATAGTTTTTGTCCCGATTCTATCTTCCCGTGGGATAATTTTCGAGTCGTAGCGGGTGAAACCGCTGGCAACAGCTAGTTTTATATAATTATATGACTTTTTATACAGATTTGATAATTAATTCATTACTTGTAACTTGTAAAACTCAAAAATAAAACTCATTTATTCAAACTAGGCTGATAATCAGTACTTTTCGAAGGTCAAAATTTACTTTACTTTACTATTTACATTTTTATAAGACAGTCCCCCAAAACGCCCACCCATCGACACTTCCTAGTGTTTAGCTGGAAAGAAGAAGTGGCGGAACAAACTCCCCAGCACACATCTGTCTGTTAGGTTGGTTAGAAGAACCAGACTCGATACAATAGCAACCTTAACCCCTCTCAGAACATTTAAAATGGAGAATATCACCCCATATCCCAATTTATTTGGGGTCTGCGCAACATGTCTTCTTCCATCTAATAAATAAAGAGAGAAGTCCTGACTGACTGACTGACTGACTCATCAACGCCCAGCCCAAACCCTTGGACCTAGAAATCTAATAATCTAATAAATAAAGAGAGAAGTCCTGACTGACTGACTGACTGACTCATCAACGCCCAGCCCAAACCCTTGGACCTAGAAAGCTGAAATTTTGCACAGAGGTTCCCTTTATAATGTAGACAAGGAATAAGGAAGGATTTTTCGAAATTCAACCCCTAAGGGAGTTAAATAGGGGATGAAAGTTTGTATGGAAAATCGTTATTTTCACGCGGGCGAAGCCGCTGGTAAAAGTTAGTTCTATTATATTCTTACAAAAATCTAATAAAAATAACCCTATTTAAAAAAAAAAACTCACCCTCGACCTCCCAAGTCCGGTTCCTGTATTCCACCCCACCCGTTACCCGGGTTGCCTCCTCTCCGATTTATTTGTACCGGTTTTAATTATGTACACACACTGTAGGAGAGTCAGCATAATATCTAGCGTTATAGCGTTATGGGGTAAATAGAGCTCGTGTTTCGGATGTACGATCGAAGACAGTTCCGCCTGATCATTTAAAAAAAATTTCGCCTAAATCGTGCCGAGGCGCTGCCACGGGCTAGCGAGCGATTCTATTTCTTGAGTGCAAGCAAAAATGAGCTTAGTGGTGATCAGGTGCATAAGACCGCCATAGTACCTTTTGGACCATCTTGCTTTCCAGGATTTAAATGACTTTGCGGGTTCGAAAGAGATACCTTGCCCCGGAATACAAAGGGCTAAGAAGGAACATGGGTGGTGTTTAGTCAGTAGACGTCTGACACTTCCGCTACGCCCAGAGCATGATCATTAATTAATAATTTACCGTACACACACAAAAAAAAAAGAGTTTAAATGAAGTACCTAATCGATACAATGAATGAATGGCCGATGGGGCCGAAAAGTTCTGGATTGGCGACCACGAACCGGAAGACGTTGCGTTGGAAGGCCTCCCACTAGATGGACCGATGACCTGGTCAAGGTTGCAGGAACCCGCTGGATGAGAGACGCACGGGACCTATCAATGTGGCGACGCCTGGGGGAGGCCTATGTCCAGCTGTGGACGTCTTTTGGCTGAAATGATGATGATGATGATGAATCGATACAACTGTTCAGGTGGCTATATCACCATCACCTGCTAAGCTTTTTCCCAACTATGTTGAGGTCGGCTTCCAGTCTAACTGGATGCAGCTGAATGCTGGAAGCTACATCATTCTCCTGCGGACAAAAAAAAACTAATTAGTCCGTCAAAAAGATTTCCAAAAAATATTGACCACATATTTTTTCTTTTTACGTAAACAAAAAATGAAGACGATATACAGTGCTTCGAAAACTTGTGTGACGTCATATGCTAGTACATTTTGTACCTTCAAGGGCTGGACGTTTCAAGCCCCACTCCATGATCTTTGACGCGCTTTATCTTCGTCAATTTTTATTGATTTGATGAAACTAAAAACACGTATCTAATATTTTTCGATAATCTAACTGACGGACTAAACAGAATCATATTTTTTTAATTAGTTCTTGCGTAAAGCCGTTACTTAGTAACGATTTGACATACTTTTGTATGACAAAACTGTCAAAACCTTTACTAAGTGATGGCCTAAGTTATCATTTAAGCTCTTTGAGTGCGGCAGTTAGTTTTGTATAAGTACGGTATGCTTGGTTGACAACTTCTTGAAAGGTCTGCTTACACCCTATATAGTCTAATCTCTAATCTAAGGCTTTTGAAATCCTCAAAATTTTAATCAAAACCTGACGTAACCAATTAATTAATTATTTCATTTCGCAAACAACGACCTTGTCTTTCTACCAATTATTTTTTTTAGCTTGTGCTGTAACTTAACCGGTTTAAAAATGACTTGTTAACTACCCGTTTATTCTGCAAACGTTTGAAAACGGATATTAAACCATTAGCGGGTATAACGGTTATTACGGGTATCTTTTATGATTTTCATCTCCGTAAGGATTAAAGGATTTAAACAATTTAAAGATGTTCTCAGCTTCGAAACTTTGAGTAATGTTAATATACTTCTGATGCTGACCGTACCATCGATTTGGGGTACCGTCGATGTAGCGTACCATCGATGTAGTGTACTGTCGATATAGCGCACCGTCGATTTGGTGTACTGTCGATGTAGCGTACCATCGATGTGGGGTACTGTCGATTCATTAACCCGTCGATGGACCGTTGTCGATACAGCGACCATCGATGTAGTGACTCGCGATGCTATGTATCAGACCCCTCGTTGGTCTAGTGGAGGCAAGCGCGACTGCTGAGCATGAGGCCCTGGGTTCGATTCCCAAATCGGGCAAAGTTTTATTGGGTAGCTAGATCCTGTAGCCAGGATCGTCTGCTCACGAGAGAACTCTTCAACGATTAATAAAGCGGACACGAAACTTTGTATACGCGTCTAACTTTGATAGTTAAACCTATTTTAACCGACTTCAAAAAAGGAGGTTACTATGTTCGTGTGTATGTATTTTTTTATTTTTTTTTTATGTATGTTACCTGATTTCTCCCCCATTTGTGGACCGATTCTCAAAATTCTTTTTTTATTTGAAAGAGTATACTCCTGAGGTGGTCCCATTTTTTTTTGGTGAAGATCTGGTGCTGATCTTCGGAGATATACAATGGAACTCTTCAAAAATAGACGGCAAATCTGTCTTAATTGCTGGAATCGCTTGGATGTTTATTAAATATACCATTATCATGACGTAACATCACGCCTGTATGCTCTGAGGGGGTATGCAGATGTGTACAATACACATTTTTTTAGTTGTTATATGAATTTCATAGACACGTATTACATGTTTCGTGCTTTTTCTGGCGCTATTCAAGTATTCGCATCTAGCAGTCATCACTTTTATTCATGTTGATGAGCTGATAATGGAAGGTATACTACTCCTCAACGGTTAAGAGTTAAAAGAAAAAATAGGGGAATTTTGAAGGTTAAGGGTTAGGTTTCTTAGTTGAATGTTAAATGAATAGTAAATATTTGTATAAGATATAATATAGGTACCTATTACAACTAAAAATGAAAAAATAAAAAAAAACTTTTTTGCAAAAAAAACAACCGACTTCAAAAACACCAAAAAGAGAAAAATAAACTTCAGAAGAAAAATCAGCTTCTGAAGTCGGTTGCAAAAAAATAAAATCAAACAAACAAATGTCACCGACTTCAGAAGCTGATTTTTCTTCTGAAGTTTATTTTTCTCTTTTTGGTGTTTTTGAAGTCGGTTGTTTTCATCTTTTCATTTTTACTAAAAGCTTGTTTCTCTCTCTTTCCAGGATGAAGTCCTAGCCATCAACGACAAGGTAGTCCTCCGAGCTGATGACCTGCTATCATGGATGTGTGTGGGCACTGAATGGCGCTGGGGGCTCCGGGCAGTGTGGCGCGGCGCCTGCGCCCCCCCTGCTGACATGCCTCGCCATGCTCCCCTTACACATACCAAACTGGACTTCAGTGATGTTGATACTGAGAAAAGTGCTATTGGTAAGTGGGACGATCATCAATAATCTTTATTATAAGAAATCATCATCATAGGCCGCTATCTGGCTGAGATACGCAGCCGCGGCAGCCTCTTTTTATTTTTCAGCCGCGGGCGAGACACGTCCTAGCTGACCGCATGAATTGCCTCGCGTGGCTGCGCGGTCAGTCAGTACACGGCTATTCTCTTTAAATGAAGTTTAAATGAAGTACCTAATCGATACAATGAATGAATGGCCGATGATGGGGCCGAAAAGTTCTGGATTGGCGACCACGACCCGGAAGACGTTGTGTTGGAAGGCCTCCCACTAGTTCTCTTGTTCTTATCCCAATTCATTTTGGGCCGACGCAGCATGTCTTCTTCTATTACTCATCTCATCAGACACCTAGTTTATTACCATATCATCCTTCACACAGTCCATCCATCGTTTCTTTGGTCTTCTTCCTCTCTTATATTTCCATGTTCATACCTAATCAAAACTTTCCTCATGACATTTTCCTCTTTCCTACGCATCACATGCCCGTACCACGACAACCGATTACCACACCTTTTCAGTCACTGGCGCTTAAACAAGTGTCAGAGTTTTTTTTTACGCCGCCCATGGACCGCTGACTTGGCTTACATGTCGTCAAGAAATATCTCTAAGGGCTCGTTTACGGAGACGCGGGGCGTCGCGCGGCGCGTGCAGAAGGCTCGATGCGTGCTTTTTTATTCATTTACTGAGAGACGGGTCCACCACAACCAACGCTGCATTTTAAACTAACGAGCGAAAAACGCTTCTAGAAACATCGACGTTTGAAATTGTTAACATTTTTATACATCGCCATGTGTTTGAATTAAAAACGCACAACGTGCCGCGCGACGCCCCGCCTGTACGTAAACATGCACATAAGCATGCTGGTTTCCTTACAATGTTTTCCTTCAGCGAAGCAGATGCACATGGATTGGAAAAATCAGAGGTGCTTCTTGGGTTCAAACTCGATACTTATGACTTGGCAGTCCAATGGTCACATCACTAGACTTTCAGTAAAAGAAGAAATAAAGGGAAAAAAAGAAAGATAAGAAAGAAAGAAAGAAAGAAAGAAAAGAAAAGAAAAGAAAGAAAGAAAGAAAAGAAAGAAAAAATATTCATTTGTCGCACAAACAGAAAACAAATTATAACCCACCATTGACTTTGCCGTAGTCGGGTAAAAATAAGCAATACAACGCAAAACAAACAGTAAGAAATAAAATAAGCAGGGATAATAAAAAAAAGGTTAACAGCTTTTACGTCGAGACTACGACAAGATATAGGCTGATTATGCCTAATGCATTTTTAAGACCAGCTTTTCCTACTCCTTCCCCCTTCTTTACGTTTATGTAACTGATAAACCCCATTTTCTCTTTCAGTTGTGGACGCAGCCGCGCCAGGAGTGGTGGTCTTCTCATACCCTCGCTACTGCCGCTACAGAGCGCTCATAGCCAGGCTTGAAGGCATCCAGGCCTCTTGGCTTAGAGACTCCTTGGTCGCAGCCCTGGGAGGGTATGCGGCGCCGACTAGTAACACCAGGATATTGTATTGCAAGGTGAAGAGTTGTTCTAATAGAATATAATAAAATTTATTTATTTTCAGGTAACAAATACCCATAGATTTAACCTAAATAAATATACATACTAATAATTCAGTTTGTGCTAATAAATAGAGCCTTAAAACTATATTAGTATCACTTCACTAGTGCACTATGTCACTGAGCGTTCATGTGGCGCTTGCCCGCGGAAGCGTCAAAAATCATCAAATAATCCCTCTCGCTCTTGGGCAGAGCGAAAGGGAGTGTCAGACTTCTACTAACTAAAGACCACCCATGTTCCTTCTTAGCCCTTTATGTCGAGGCCACGGTATCTCTTGTGAACAACCCGCAGCCCCGACGGGACCTCATCTCTGCCTCTAGGGCAAGATTGAGGTCAAGAGTAAGCCCATTTCGATGAAAAAAAAAAACTTTTCATTTAATATTATCCCATTTATAGTACAGAAATATGTGTTATCTTTAAAATCTTAGTTTAATTTGTAATCTCTTTTTCCAGGACACATTCGAGTACCCAGAGTTAGAAGGCCACGAGTTCGTCTGCAACCACCTCGCTCCACGTCTAAAGGGCAGACCGCGAGGACGGCGGCGTCGGGCCCACTCACCTGATGTCTCCCACACTCACGACGAGCATGGGTCTGACCGGTCAGACTCCGACGACCCGCCTGCCTCCGGACCCGCTAGCAGCGACCCGCCGGTGAGTGACTACTCAAAGCATTAGCCAATTTTGAGATAAATGGTGAGTCGATGTGAAGATGCGTTGCAAATGAGAAGAGGAATGGATGTGGTCTTTGATATTATCGTATTAATAGATTAATGGAGAGAGCCCTGGCACCCATAACACAAGTTTAATCTTAGCTTGGGTGTCAGTGGTACAATCGAAGACTTATGCAATTTCAATAACCTAACTGTCATAATCTGGGCCCCTACTATGGCGTCTTAAAACAGTCCTAACTTAATGTTATTCCAGTGTGGAAACGTGACAGAACTATACAGGGTGTCTAACGCATCTCTCTTCCACACTGGATTAAGAATAAGTTAGGATTGTTTTAAGACGTCATAGTAGGGCCCCTGATTTGTAATAACCAAAACGATTCTATGTAAATTGCAATTTTTGGAAATAAAGTTATATTATTTATATTATTTTTATATTATCGTGAAAATGGGATATTTACCTTGTTTACTAACTATTTTGTACTAATCTATTTAAAAGAAATCCGTGGTTAAAAGTCGGACAACCAAATCTGAGTCTTAGGCTATTAATTTATCCAATGCTAACTGGATTGTGGAGGTCAGATAGGTAGTCAGTCCATGTCGGCAGATGACGAAACCTGACAGATTGGCACTTGGCAGAAACTGGCCAAGTGCGAGTCGGACTTACACATGAAGTGCACATGAAGGGTTTCGTACCAAAACGAAAAATTTCGTTTGAAATATGGGAGCCCCCATTAAATATTTATTTTATTTTGTTTTTAGTATTTGTTGTTACAGCGGCATCAGAAATACATTATTTGTGGAAATTTCGAATGTCTAGCTATCGCGGTTCTTGAGATACAGCCTGGTGGTGACAGACAGACGGACAGACATCAAAGTTTTAGTAATAGGGTCCCGTTTATTTATTTATATTTATAAATACTTTATTATTGTACACCACAAAAATACATAACAAAAGAAAACATAATATACACTACAAAACATACAATGGGCGGCCTTATCGCTTTCCGCGATCTCTTCCAGGCAACCTTACGTGTTTTCCCTTTGGGTACGGAATCCTAAAAAAACAAATATTAAGCATGGTAAATATCCCGCTAATAGGAACGTCAATGAAACTTGGTCCTAGAGTCTACTCGCTCTGTTCTACGTAACTCACTGTTCCCTCCCTCCCTCAGACCCCCCGTCGCCTGTCCCTCCGCAACGGCGCGCCCCCCCCAAGTGATGAAGAGGACGAGGAGTACGGCAGACGTGTGGAACACTCCCCCGAAGACCGGGCGTTCCTGCAGCAGCTCAAGGTGTTCTACAAGAGTCGGAGCGAGCCGTTTAAGAGCGGTCATACGCTTAAGCATTGTGAGTATAACTGTTAAGACTACTCACAATAACGATATATAACGAGGTGTGCCAGCGGCTTCACCCGCTGCAACTCAAAAATTATCCCACGGGAAGATAAAGTCGGGATAAAAACTATCCTATGAGTTAATCTAGGTTATAAACTATCTGTGTACCAAATTTTATCCAAATCCGTTCAGTAGTTTTTGCGTGAAAGAGTAACAACATTATGCTGAGCTGAGGCCCTTTTGGCATTAGTAGCTTTAATTGTTTTGAATTATTTCTTTTTATGGTTTTTTTGCCAAATAAACACAATTTTCTTTCTTTCTTTCTTTCATCCATCCATACATACTTACAAACTTTCACGTTTATAATATTAGCAGGAAAACCTTCCTCGAGAACCACACTATCCATTGGTGAAAACAGCTTGAAAATTGGTGTAGTAGTTTTTGATTTAATCGCGAACAGACAGACGCGGCGGAGGATTTTGTTTTATAATATACTAGCTGATGCCCGCGGCTTCACCCGCGTGGATGTCGTTCAAATTATATACTAAAACCTTCCTCTTGAATCACTCTATCTATTAAAAAAACCCGCATCAAAATCCGTTGCGTAGTTTTAAAGATTTAAGCATACAGACAAACAGACAGACAAAAATAGCGACTTTGATTTATACTATGTAAGGAAGTGATATATAATCATGGCTCAAGCAGTTGACTGCTGCGCTCAGTGTCGCGGGTTCGATCCCCGCACGGAACAAATATTTGTATGGCCTACAGATAGTTGTTTCGGGTCTGGGTATTTGTGTATGTGAGTTTAAATGTCTGTGAACGCACCTACGATACAGGAGAAATTCCTAGTGTGAAGCAACGTTTTTAAAAAAAAAAAAAACTAAATAGCGGGCAAGCCCATTACCATCAACGGGGTACAAATCCAGACTCTGTGTCTTCTACTGAGTAATTCCTGATGATGAAAAACCTAATAATGCTTTGCTCGACCTGGGAACGAACCCTCATGCATATCAGTTGCGTGTATTTAAATATCTGTTATGCGTTGTATGTTTATTGGCATTTTTATTTGTTATATTGTATTCTTTTTTTGTTATACGTTGTTATATTTAAAGAAAGAAATAAAAATATTCAAAGAAAGAAAGAAAACATATTCTATTTGTCTATCTGCGACAAAGAAAATATTTTTCTTTCTTTCTTTAAATATTGTTCTTTCTTTCTTTAAATATTTTTCTTTCTTTCTTTAAATATTGTTCTTTCTTTCATTAAATATTTTTCTTTCTTTCTTTGAATATTTTTCTTTCTTTCTTTAAATATTTTTCTTTCTTTATTTAAATATTTTTCTTTCTTTATTTAAATATTTTTCTGTCTTTCTCTAAATATTTTGTCGTTATTTCCAGTATCTCTGCGCTTGCTATACCTGTCGGTGGTATCTCGCGGCGGCTACGAGGCGGTGTGTCGACACAAACTGTGGCGCGCGCTGGCTCGGGAACAGCCCGCCAGGACACGGAGACATTATGAGAGGTGGGTTATACTTATATGTAGCCTTCATATTCAAATTCGTAATTCATATATACCTACACAGAAATATTGTAATATTCAATCTTTACATTAACTTTGTGTAAAGATTAAATACATGTATGTATCACTATTATTTATATCTATCGATCAAGTCTCAGACAACCTCACTACATCACACAGAATAATGTAGATCGACAATCGTTCCAAAACGAACTTTATTTTTAATAAGAAATAACGTTGATTTTACGTGGCATTGAGCAGGTTTCACGCCACGACAGCGTAATGCCATCTTCCATCATACGAGTCGGTCTTACTGCCTCTTTTTTTAACGATACGATCAAATTCTTTCTTTCTTTCTTTCTTTCTTTTCTTTTTTTAAAAAACGTTGCCCCACACTAGGAATTTCTCCTGTATCGTGGGTGCGTTTACAAACATTGAAACTCACATACACAAATAACAAAATAAATAAATAATAAATTCTTCTGCCAGAGCGAAGAATCGGCTCTCTTATACATAGATGTGTGACATAATAAAACTGAAATTCTCAATTAACCAAAAATCAATAATCTCCTTTCAGATTCCTCCTCCCCTTCGAGAACCACGAGCGACGCAACGGCACCTCCCTCTCCTTCAAACCGAACGGCAAGTTAGACCCGGAACCGCGCACCATTGCCACTATAGACGTCACTGACTCTCCACGGAGAGATGAAGACGACAAGATCCTACGCACTCCTTCACCAACCCTTAAACACTTCGACAAACTCGGAAACCCTGACATTGATAGCGAAACTGGAGAAATAACCACCAAAGATGATCTTGTGATCAAAAATGCTGAAGAGCTGAATAGAGAATTCTTAGATTCCTTGCCTAAAGAAGAGAAATTGGTGAAGATTTCGGTGAAGCCGGTGGAGAAGTTGATAGAACCGGTGAGAGCTGAGGTTCCGAAGGTCGAAGGTGGAGAGAAGGATTTCAGTCAGAACTTTTTGGGGGATGTGCAGAAATTGAGTTTGGGTGAGTTTCTTATTCAGCTTTATTATTATTTACTAGCTTCTGCCTATGCCTTCGTCCGCGTGGAAGTCACTTTTTTTTTTTGGGGTGGGTGGAGAATCATCAAATAATCCATCCCGCTCTTGGGCAGAGTGTTAGGGAGAGTCAGACTTCTACTGACTAAAAACGACCCATGTTCCTTAGCCCTTTATGTCGAGGCCGCGGTATCGCTTTCGAACAACCCGCAGCCCCGACGGCATGTCAGAGCCCCTTGAGGCGGTTTAGAAACTCTGACACTAGCGTGTGTGGGGTCGTTAGACCTTACTGCCCACAGTATAAGAAGAATTAAGTATTGTTATTAATTTAATGTAATTATTCCAGGAGCAGATTCACTCTCATCTCGTGCGACTCCTCTCAACGGTCACGCGGCGCCGGCACCCACAGACCTTGTAAGTTATTGACTATTTAAATTATGTTCCCATAATAACTAAGCGTTACCTAACTTAATACCTTAATTATGACTGTAACAATACTCTTCAAAAAGTCAAAAGGCACTTATTCACATTGTTATATTATAGCTATCATTTTATAGTTCTGTATCTCTGGAATCCATTTTGTTACGGAGATAGAGGTCTAAGTCCCTACAACGTTACAAAAAAACATTTTTTTAATGTCATAACTTCACGCTAAATACCTTAATGCACCCCTCAGCACAAAGCAAAGGGCAGAAAGGAAGTGAATTACTCAGCAACGGAGACTATTTGTGCCAAGTTGATGTTAAATAGGCTCGACCCCTATTACATGGGACCTGCAAATTTGGGTAGTTTTATTATTAGGTACACCTCTTCCTAACCCTTTTTTTTCTGGGGTGGGTAATCTTCAAATAACTCCTGCCGCTCTTGGGCAGAGCGGAAGGGAGTGTCAGACTTCTACTGACTAAAACCACCCATGTTCTTTCTTCGCCCTTGTACCGAGGCCGCGGTATCTCTTTCGAACAATCCGCATCCTCGACGTGTCCCTACCAAACCTTTATGGGGAATTCAGGCGTGATGTTGTTATGTAATAGTTGATATATAATGTTTACAGAAGACGTCTCGTCCAGTGGGTCGCAGTTCGTTGCGCGCGGTGCGAGTGAAGCCCGCGCGGTCGCAACTCACTCCCGCCAGCACACGTCAGTATACACATACTAACATACTTGTAACATATGTAGCTATCGCCGCGTATATTTATCCAAAATAAGTTTTTTTTTCTTTAGAGTCGATAACCAAAAGTCTTGATAATAGTAAGGCAATTAGCCTACAAGCCTACTATAATTTTTGATAATAGGGTAGTTGACAAAAAAATCTAATTAGTTCGTCAGATAGATTTCCAAAAAATATTGGACACATTTTTTCTTTTTCTTCTTTTACGTAAACAAAAAATTAAGACGATACAATTCATACCGTGGTTCGAAAAGTCGTACCAGAGAGTTACGTCACAAGCCGCACCTTTTATTTTCGTCATATTTTATTAATTTGATGAACCAAAAAACACGTATCCAATATTTTTCGATAATCTAACTGACGGACTAAACGGAATCATTTTTATGGTCAGGAAATATTCCTTTTATTAATCAATAAACTAAACTATGTTTGTCCTGTGTTAAATCATAGCCCATTCCCTCTCCTAGAGAGGCCTGGAGTCCCAGCAGTGGGAACATAATAAACTGATGATGTTTATGTAACGTTACAGCGCCAGGTCCGGGTCAGGCGGCAGTATCTCCGCCGGTCACGAACTTCGGTATCCATCGCCCGCCACAACACAACGCGCATATTGATGACGATATCGTGGAGGTAAATACAACTTTACTCTCTATTTTATACTTTAGATAAGACTAATATACGTATACTTAGGTATTAAGTAGGGGCTAGTGCTAGCCTAGCGATCCACTATCGCATTACACCCATTGACCGCAAGGAAACTTTTTTTTTGGTGTAAAAAAAAATATTTAAAGAAAGAAAAATATTTAAAGAAAGAAAGAAACAATATTTAAAGAAAAACAATTGTTTGTCGCTGATATAAGCGCAGCCCCGACGGGAGCACCGCAAGGAAATGTTCATTATTTCACAGAAAAACACAAGAAATTTCTTTTCCAAGATTGTTTATTATTATTTATTGAAAATAATAGTCCAAATCAGTTCAAGCTCGATGATTAAGTTTATCACTTTCGTTTCCAGAACGGCCTAAAACTGACCGTGTATAAAAACATGCCTTTCTAATAATGAAAACAGTTTTCACAAATCTATCAATAAAATATTAATAAAACCCTTTCTACATCCACAGGTCCCTTACAAACCCAAAAGCCCAGAAATCATCGATCTAGACGAATACCCAGAGAGTCCACAAGCCGTCAAGAAGAAGAAACTAGACATACTCAAAGAACGAGGACTGGAAGTCACTGCTCTACCACCTCCATGGCACGGAGCTGGTCCAATGATGGCCCCACCCATGATGCTCAACCCAGCAGTACAGCATCAGATCCTGACGCAAGCCCAGCTGTTCCAGATGTACAACATCATACCACCTAATTATGCCAACGGGATACAGCCTCCGAAAGTCATCCAAGCCTCTTCTATCTTCGGTAACACAGGACCTGAGAAGACCGTCTACGGAAACCCCAAGGATCCCTTCATGCCACCTCCACATGTGTTACATGGAGTGCCAGTAAAGCCGTTGAAGACTGCCCCCCCTCCGCCTGTTCCTCAGGATATACTAGACCTGACCTGCAAGTCTTCAAGTCCTCCTCCTCAAAAGCCAGCAGTGGAGATAGTAAGAGTACCTCCATCTCAATCTCCTACAGCGCAGAATTTGACTAAAAACTACACTTTAGTCGATGGAAAAGCTGTCGTAGGGTCCAATTTAGAGATCACTTTAGTCAATAAAGCGCAGAGTCCTGGCAAGAACAGACCTCCGCAGAAAAGGTCTAGTAACGGAAAATTCATGTCTGCCAAAACGGGTCCTCCGCCTAAGGAGTCCTACGGGCCTACGCCTAAATACACGTCCCCCAGCACAGCCCCACAGCAGAAGAAACCTCCTATCAACATCCCTAGCTACCAAATCCGGGACGACAGCTCCCCAACGCAGAATCAAGTACTACAAAACGCTATGAAGACTCAGAATCAGAATTTAGCTCAAATAATGGATTTGCAGAAAAACTCTGTTCCTATGACGTCTTTCATGGACCCTTATGTTGCTTTATATAGCAGTTTAGCAGGTCAAATGGACCAGAGGCAGCTGGCTATGTACCGTGACCTAATGACCAATCAGTTTAGATATCCAGGGCTCCTAAACCTGGGTGTCGCTACACCGACAACGAAGAATTAGATTCTAGTCCACACTTTTTTGTGATATATGCAATTTTTATGGTGGCTTTGAGTTCTGAACGTCAGAAAATAAGAAAAATCGCAGTTTTAGAATTTTTTTGACTTGTGTAATAAATTTTTGTATACGACTATAACTGTTTGTGAAGTGTGACTTGGTCTAGGGGTCGTATAAAGTGTTCTGAGACTGCCTAAGAACTATTTTTTTGAATTCAAGAGGATTTATATGGGTTTTCAAATATACAGAAGTCTCATACATGACTAAAAGTGACTGATCGTCTCTTAAGGAATAAGTATTGGTCTAAAATGGCTCTAGAAAACTTTATAATGTGTCGAGGAGACTCTTAACGAGATACAGAAGCCAGATATACAGATGAGAAATGGTTTAAGGGCAATCTTAAATGAACTAGGACACTTTAAAATATCTCTAGTTTCAAAAAGAACTAAAAAAAGCCACCAAAATGATCTCCGGGATATAATTTGTTATAATTATATATTGAAAAAATTATGGGAACAATTAAAAATATTGTTTCAAAACTAAAATATGAAAATTTTGTAAATATTTGTTTGTAAGTTAACTTAAATTGTCAATAGCTATTATTATTAATATTGCAAAAGTTTTATTTGAGTGGGGTAGACATTTTGTGTTTGTTTGTCTGTTTGTGTGTGTTCATCTACGGAACTAGGAAAAATTATACCAAAAACCGAAATATTTTTGCAGTGATTTTTAAGGCATTTCTCGATCACGTAGGAAACTATTTTTTTTTTCAATCGATTCTAGTTGCCATCAATTTTGAGAATATGCAATAGTAGATTTTACAACAAGTGCACAAAACGAACCATTCTTATGCGAGACTTTTAGCAGTCCGAGCCGAAGGCGATGGCTGATAGTAATGTCGAGGATAATATATATTAATAAAAACAAGATATTGAAGAGAAACCACACAATTTACTGAAAATTCCATCAAAATCTGTCCATCAGTTCCTGAGATAAACACACACAAACAGACAACGTTACTACACACATTTTACTGTAAAATAATTTTGTGTTATATAACTATTAGCGGAATTTGTAGGTTAAATACATTCTTCTTATAAAACATCTGATTCACGTCAGGATTCAAGGTTTTGGAAAAGATGGGTGTGCATTGTGCAACTACTGACTTAGCCGCTAGAGGGCGCTGACTGCTTGTCCAATCGGTTACCAGACAAAGTTTTGAGCAAGTAACTCCATACTATAGGTGGGCAACCACCCATTTTAAAATATACCGTCTATATAGTGGTCAAAACTAAGATATAGTTTCTCGAATTGTGTAAAAAAAGAATAATTAGGGTATTTGACCAAAAAAAACTAATTAGTCCATCTGTTAGATTATCGAAAAATATTGGATACGTGTTTTTTGTTTTATCAAATTATTTAAATTTGACGAAAATAAAACTTGTCAAATATCACGAGTGAGCTTGTGACGTCACTTTGTGGGTAAAAAAGTACTAACCTTGTGACGTCACACGACTTTTCGAAGCACTTACAGTTTCGTCTTCATCTTTTGTTCATTATTTTTTGGAAATCTATCTGACGGACTAATTAGATTTTTTTGATGAAATACCCTGTTTGGTCACATACAAAACAGCTTGTTTACACTTTTTAAGTTATTAATCTTGTCTACAATGTGTTAGCCTAATAATAATCCTGATGTATTTCAAATGTGTTTGGAACAACTTTTTGACGAAAAAAACCGCTTTATATACAACTTTTTATAGTATTTAGTTAAACCAAAGCTTAAATGTATTTCCCGAAAAAATATGCTCTCCCATCTAATAGGGGCGAGCCTAATGCCGTCAATCGGGCGCTGCCCAGGAATCGAACCTAGAGTTTATGAAGTGGTTTTAATGATCTAAAAGTTGTTTCCCAATGGTTCCCGTATAGAATAATAAATGTCTTCGCAATTTGTAAATATAGGATAATATTGCAATGTTTGTACGAATGCCGTACAAAATAAAATTATTAAAATTTTCTTATTGTGTATTATTTACTCTTCGTGTCGATGAAAATAGGGTAGGTAGATGACAAAAAATAAATCTAATTAGTTCGTCAGATAGATATCCAAAAAATATTGGACACATATTTTTTCTATTTTCACTTAAACAAACAATGAAGACGATACAGTGCTTCGAAAACTCGTATTTAACATTTTTTACCAGTAAGTGACGTCACCAGCCCCCACTTATGATCTTTGACACGTTGTATTTTCGTAATTTTTTATTAATTTGATAAAACAAAAAACACGTATCCAATATTTTTCGATAATCTAACTGACGGACTAAACAGAATCATATTTGTTTTAGCCAGGTAATTGATTCAGCTCATTTGGCGATGAGTTTGACACTTTATGTAGCGTCCATCAGCTCCTGTGATGTGTGCAAGTAACAGGACAGTAAGAAACGATATCGAGTACCCCTTTTTTATGGTGAACTCCCTCCCCCCCCCCCCCCCCGCTCTTGGGCAGTGCGAAGGGGAGTGTCGGACTTCTACGGACTAATACCAACCCATGTTCCTTCTTAGCCCTTTGTGTCGAGGCCGCGGTATCTCTTGTAAACAACCCGTAGCCCCGACGGGGTATCGAGTACCCCTTACTTTGTGCTCGTACACTTTCAGGGGCAGCGGGATCTAATACCCTCGCTAGAGTATATTTATGTTCTGTGCTAATACCATTCCGCTAAGGGGCTGACTCCACGAGCGGTAAAATCGTGGCGATATTATCGTCATAGCACGTATTTCTATACATTCTGGCTCGCTGCGATTCTCTCGCTCGTGGAGACAGCCCCTAAGATAGTGTATGTAGAAATACGTAGCACGACGATATTATGGAGGTTGTGCAGTGTTATTAGTTTTATTCCTATCGGGGATTCCTCAGCAGAAGCTACGGCCTCTGGGTTTGTGCCTAATTGATGACAATAGGGGATCAGACAAAAAAAAAAAAAAAATTAGTCCGTCAGATAGATTTCCAAAAAATATTGACCACATATTTTTTCTTTTTTCACATATACAAAAAATGAAGAACAGTGCTTCGAAAACTCGTGTGACGTCATATGATAGTACATTTTGTACCTTCAAGTGACGTTTCAAGCCCCACTCCATGATCTTTGACGCGCTTTATCTTCGTCAATTTTTATTGATTTGATAAAACAAAAAACGCGTATCCAATATTTTTCGATAATCTAACTGACGGACTAAACAGAATCATATTTTTTTGAGGCAGTCCGATCCCCTATTAAAGATAACGAAATGTCTTATCTTCTTTATCTTAACATAGTATTAAACTACGCAATGGATTTTAATGCAGTTTTCAGCAATAGATAGAGTGATTAGAGAGGAAAGTTTATATTTAGTATATTGCACCCGTGCGGATCTGGTGCGGGTCGGCTAGTTTACATAATAAAACGACGGTAGTATGTCGAAAAAACATTTATTCCTTATTTAATATAATCTAAAGTTAGGCTAGATCAGGCGCCCACAGCTTGAACGTTCTGTCGTAAGAACATGTCGCTATAAACTTGTTGTCGAATGAAATGTCTGCGCTCATCACCTGTAAATAACATTAAATATACTTTAGTGATAAATTATGTTTATTTTGCAGTGGTGGCGGCCCCGACTTACGAACAGTGAGTCGTGGGTTTGAACCCCGTCAGGCACATTACTTTGTGTAATTTATTTCATCACCACTGCTCTCAAAACGGTGAAGGAAAAAATCGTGAGGAAACCGCCATATCTTAGAACCAAATAATTCGAAGACATGTGACATCTACCAACCCGCACTGGGCCCTCGTGGTGGATTATAGCCCATCCCTCTCCTAGAGAGAAGGCCTGAGTCCCTGCAGTGGGAACATTATAGGCTGATGATGAGTGTTACCTTGTTGTCGTGTCCAGCGAGTGTCCGCAGTGGATGCCAGGCGGGGCTGGCCCACAACTTGGCGCTCTTGTCGTATGACGCGGTCAGCAGGAAGTGGCCATGACTCTTCTGGTATCGGACGTCTGGAATGTCAAATTTATGTTTATTAAACTCGTTTATTTGAATTCATTCTGCGCGCCATGAGAAGCCATATTTTTTGTAAACAAAGAACTTCTACTAAGTTACGTAGCTAGCGACAACAACAAATTTTCAACAATACAATAGGGTAGTCGACCGACTAAAAAAAATATGATTCTGTTTAGTCCGTCAGTCAGATTATTGAAAAATATTGGATACGTGTTTTTTGTTTTATCAAATTAATAAAAATTGACGAAAATAAAGCTTGTCAAAGACCATGGAGAGGGGGCGTTTGACGTCATAGTTAGGTAAAATTGGACCAAGCTGTGACGTTTCACGACTTTTCGAAGCACTGTATCGTCTTCATTTTTTGTTTACGTGAAAAAAGAAAAAATACGTGTTCAATATTTTTTGGAAATCTATCTGACGGACTAATTAGTTTTTTTTTGTCGACTACCCTATTCGATTCTTCGATTCTTTTTTTTATACCTACACTAGCTTTTGCCAGCGGCTTCGCCCGCGTGAAAATGACGATTTTCCATACAAACTTTCATCCCCTATTTAACTACCTTAGGGGTTGAATTTCGAAAAATCCTTTCTTATTCCTTGTCTACATTATAAAGGGAACCTCTGTGCAAAATTTCAGCTTTCTAGGTCCAAGGGTTTGGGCTGGACGTTGATGAGTCAGTCAGTCAGGACTACTCTTTTTATTTATATAGATTATTTCTAAGATTTATAATATTGTATTTTACCAATTTTTACTTTTGAATAAAATTTTATTATTCGATTGCGATATATAATACTGTCGTGTACTGTTTCGTGGTACTGGAACGCGTCTGGCACACAGAACGTTCCAGTACCACAAAACATTAGACGACAGCGTTAACATATACGTGTAATACAAAACTATAGTATACTAGTCAAAAACTAAAGAGTTTGTTTGTGTGGTTGAACGCGCTAATCTCAGGAACTACTGGTTCTAATTGAAAAAAATGTTTTAGTGTTAGATAGCTTATTTATTGAGGAAGGCTATAGGCTATCTAACATCACGCGACGACGAATAGGAGCTAAGCATCGATGAAAAATGTTGCAAAAACGAGAGAAGTTATTCATTTTGAGAGCTTCTATTTGCGTTAAGTTACGCAACAATCATATATGATTCCCGTACTATTCAATGCATCCATCAGCACAGTGTTTTATAAGCGTAACATTGAGCGCTTTTTTTTTGTGTGGTGGAAAATCATCAAATAACCCCTCCCGCTCTGGGCAGAGCGGAAGGGAGTGTCAGACTTCTACTGACTAAAAACCAACCCATGTTCCTTCTTCTTCGCCCTTGTGTCGGAGCCGCGGTAACCTTTCGATATCCACAGCCCCGACGGGGAACATTGAGCCCTAACGTAAACTGTAATGTTGTTACCTCAAAAAAAAAACATTTTCATCCCTTCAATTCGAAAAGTGTCGTTTTGTTCCTCTATAAGTGCGAGCAAAGTAGCTCTTTTCTCCATTAGACTTTTTAGCGGGCAGTAATGAGATTTGAATTTAGAACATGAATCGTTCATTGAAATTGAACGCAAATTGTATTGTGTTGGCTGTACGGTGCGAGGAGACGCAGTAACTAAATTAAAAAAAAAAACAAAAGCGCGCGATTTACTTCCCTGTTCTAATAATCGGTACGGACTTTATTGTATTTTGTGCAAAAAAATGTGTTCTACGCCGAGTTCTGAAAGTGATAGTGCAGATTAGTGCATTAACTCCTGAAACAATAAAAATAGAAGTTAATAACGTCATACAAAACTTAATCCCTACGAAATCCCGGGAGAAATATATATAGGCATACCTACGACAATTTCTTAATATGGAGTAGAAGGTTGTTTAGTAACGTGTTGTCTTAATAAGGACGTAAAACTGGACACATATTCGTAATTAATATGTCTGATGGATTTAAACGTGTCGTCACTCTATTTTTATTAAATAATAATATTACAATAATATATGAGGCGCCTTTTATTTTCTCATAGAGGGTGATGAAAAGTCGAGTGTATCACTCGGGTGCAAAATATATTTTGGGCTCGGGCGACGTACTTTGAATCCCTCGCTACGTTCAGGATTCTACTAAAGAATCCCTCACTACGTTCGGGATTCTACTATAGAATCCCTCACTTCGTTCTGGATTCAAAAAAGCGCCCTCGCCGTAAAAATATTATTTTGCTCCCTTATGATACAATCTACTATTTCAATACACTTCCTCGAAAACTAGCTCTTTTTGCACTACGATTAGGTTCGACATGCATCATATTTCGCACGCGTGCGGTAATAAGAATACAGCGTGCTGTAATATTATTACCGCACGCTGTAATCATAGAGCAGCGGTAATTCGATTAAAACTTATGAAATTAAAAAAAAAACACCACTGACTAGTAGAGAGCAGGCGTGTTTTTTTTTTAATCTCGCCATTTTGATCTGCGTCTTTACAGCGTAAATATTTTTTGAATATTTAAATTGTGTTTGTAAAAAGAATACTACTAATAAACGTAAATATTTTAAACAATTATTTACTTTTATGAACAAGTAAGCATTTTTTTGTGTTCTTAATTAAAAAATATTTAAATTTTATATTTTTCCTGTGAGGCTGTTTGGCGGCTTTATACCTTTGCTTCTTTTTCAACCTGGCGAAATCAAACCGCGGAAAAAAAGTAAATTAAATCATAGTCTCATCAAATTTGTTGACAAAAACACATAACGTTTTTAGTTAATTTCTTCGAAAGTGTATTGAAAAACGTCGTTTGATACACGTGGGAATTTGTTATTGCATTTCTCGACCCCATGAACACCCTCGCCATACGGCTCGGGTGTTCAATCTGCCTCGAATGCAATAACAAACTTTCCGCACTTGTATCAAAATGTACTATTCTCAGAAAAAAATCCCAACTTTGTTATTTTAAATAAACTAGGTTAATTAATTATATTATTTTCAATACACTTCCTCGAAAACTAGCTCTTATTGCACTACGATTAGGTTCGACATGCATCATATTTCGCACGCGTGCGGTAATAAGAATACAGCGTGCTGTAATATTATTACCGCACGCTGTAATCATAGAGCAGCGGTAATTCGATTAAAACTTATGAAATTAAAAAAAAAACACCACTGACTATTATAGAGCAGGCGTGTTTTTTTTTTAATCTCGTTATTTTGATCTGCGTCTTTACAGCGTAAATATTTTTTGAATATTTAAATTGTGTTTGTAAAAAGAATACTACTAATAAACGTAAATATTTTAAACAATTATTTACTTTTATGAACAAGTAAGCATTTTTTTGTGTTCTTAATTAAAAAATATTTAAATTTTATATTTTTCCTGTGAGGCTGTTTGGCGGCTTTATACCTTTGCTTCTTTTTCAACCTGGCGAAATCAAACCGCGGAAAAAAAGTAAATTAAATCATAGTCTCATCAAATTTGTTGACAAAAACACATAACGTTTTTAGTTAATTTCTTCGAAAGTGTATTGAAAAACGTCGTTTGATACACGTGGGAATTTGTTATTGCATTTCTCGACCCCATGAACACCCTCGCCATACGGCTCGGGTGTTCAATCTGCCTCGAATGCAATAACAAACTTTCCGCACTTGTATCAAAATGTACTATTGTTGTATTGATTGACAATAACCTCGTTAAGTATGAAATACTTAAGCCGGGCACGCGAAATAGGTGCTCTAGGTATATCTATATTATGTGGTTTGCCTACCTATAAGATATTTTCACTTACCACTTAAAAGATGTGTGTGTGAAGGTATCGTGTATAACGCCGTTCGTCTTCTTAGGTCCCATATTTTTGTCTGCAAATAAATAAATAGAAGCATTAAAGAAACAAATACAGGAAAATACAAAAGGTTAACATGACATTAGGGAATCGGACAAAAAAAACTAATTAGTCCGTCAGTTAGATTTCCAAAAAATATTGACCACATATTTTTTATTTTTTCACGTAAACAAAAAATTAAGACGATAAAGTGCTTCGAAAACTCGTGTGACGTCATATGCTAGTACATTTTGTACCTTCAAGTGACGTTTCAAGCCCCACTCCATAATCTTTGACGCGTTTCATCTTCGTCATTTTTTATTGATTTGATAAAAAAATAAACACGTATCCAATATTTTTCGATAATCTAACTGACGGACTAAACAGAATCATATTTTTTTGAGTCAGTCAGTCCCCTATTGTGGACCGATTTGGATGGTGCCTTATTTATTTGGTAGAATATTCATTCTCAACATTCAAAAACAAAAAAAAATGGAGTACCTGGTGGTCTGCAGCGGCAGTGGCGAGGTGATGTCCGTTGGGAGACCAGTCCACGCCCAGCACTGGGCCCAGGTGACCTTCTAGGAACATCACGCAGCGACCTGTGCGTAAGTCCCACACGCGACCGAACGCGTCCATGCCACTAGAAGAACGTATATAATGTCCCATTAAAATAGGTGGACAAATTTTTAACACAGCGTTCAGTAGGTTTAACCAACAAAAAAAATATTAAACAAAGTGATTTTTTTTAAACTTAAAAAAATGAATTGCCGGCACTCTAGAACAAACTCATCCTTTATCAGTAGGTACTTAAATGCGTTTTTCTTATATATTTTTTACCATCGTCCTTATTTTGGTGGTCTGAATGATTTCTGAAATTTTGTCCACCTATTTTAATGGGACCTTATATAATGCTATTGATTTATTATATTTACTAGTAAGCCTAAAATCATTAGAAGACCTAAGAAACGAGTGATGTAAAATCAGTTTCTGAAGTCGGTGGTAAAAAAAACGAAATCAAACAAACAAAATATGTCACCGGCTTTAGAAGTTGATTTTTCATGTGAAAACTTGCGAAATCAACTTCTAAAATTCTTCTTCTTTTAAAAATTTTCGCTTTTTGTGTTTTTGAAGTCGGTTTTTTGTAATAATAATAATAATAGCATTTATTTCGGGCGGCGCCCATAGTGTTAGTAACAATGATCTTAAAAACTAGTGTTAGTAGACATAATACACAATACAAATTAACACTAAACAGTATGGAGTTTCATCCAATGACGCAGCATTGGAGACTCCCATCTATCTGTGAATAAACTCAAGATAGTGTTGGTGCTACCACGGAGACGAGCAAGTAGGGAATCTTTTCTTTTTTTCCATTTTACAAATATTTACTATGCATTTAACATTAAACCAAGAAGTCTAAACCTTAACCTTCAAGATTCCCTTATTCAATAATAAGGGAATTTCAACTTTCAACTTCTAACCGTGAAGAGAAGACACAAAAAGAATTTTGAAAATCGGTTCCTGAATTGAAAAAGATATGCGCGGACATACATAAAAAAATACACTCACACGAATAGAGAACCTCCTCCTTTTTGGAATTCGGTTAAAAATAGCTCAGACCATAACATATATCATAAAACTTTCTACAATTTCTTCATACTTTTCCCATGGCGAAGGGCATTCGTTTTGAGGGACTCGGAAAATGTGACGTTTACCATGCCATACCATTTTAGCCGACTATTACGGCGAAGACAAAAGGACGGGTAATGATTTTGGCACGTATGTTTGTATGTTCCACCATAGCGCCTAAACTACTGAACAGATTTTAATAAATGAGGCGTCAATAGATTCGTAAGAATAACCCGGGTAACATAGGCTATATAAATTTTATCATTTTTATTATGACGGAATTTAAACGTCATTGTACATATCAATGACATTATCTTCTTGTTTTCTACTATCGACCGCGGTTTTATTAGTCAGCGATTTTATTTGTAGTCAGGTTTTAATTATTTACAGGGAGTTTGATGGTGAAACAGAAAAAAGTTATCAGCAGCCTTTATCTGGTAGATAGCATTAACTGTCAGATAACTATCTGAAACTTTATCCGTAACCGGTGAAACAGGCCCTAAAACTTATATTTTCAATACAATCAGTTAAGTTTACACAAAAGAAAGAAATGAAACATATTTATTTCGATACAGAACATAATTCTGCGTACCCAGTAACAGCTAGCGAGCCGTCTCCCTGGAAGGCGACGCTGTACACCGGCTTGGCGTGTCCCTCCTGATGTAGTACCTCTGTCGCTGTAACATTACATGCACACTTTTATAACATAACATTACGCCTGCGATGAGAGCAGCGGTGGCCCAGTGGTGTCGGCCCCGACTTACGAACAGTAGGTCATGGGTTCGAACCCAGGCAGGTGCATTACTTTGTGTAATTTATTTCATCACCGCTGCTCTCAAAACGGTGAAGGAAAACATCGTGAGGAAACCGCCATGTCTTAGAACCAAAAAATTCGAAGACATGTGACATCTACCAACCCGCACTGGGCCCGCGTGGTGGATTATAGCCCATCCCTCTCCTAGAGAGGAGGCCTGAGTCCCGCACGTGGGAACATTATAGGCTGATGATGATGATGATGATGACGCCTGCGATCGTTCTAAGGTACGGTAGTGGTGTACCTAATAGGGTAGTTGACAAAAAAAAATCTAATTAGTCCGTCAGATAGATTTCCAAAAAATATTGGACACGTATTTTTTCATTTTTCATGTAAACAAACAATGAAGACGACACAGTGCTTTGAAAACTCGTGTGACGTCATATTTTAAGATATTAGTATGACATTTTTACCGGTGAGTGACGTCACAGACCCCCACTCAAATCTTTGACCCGTTTTATCTCCGTCAATTTTTATTGATTTCATAAAATACAATCCAATATTTTTCGATAATCTAACAGACGGACTAATTAGAATCATATTTTTTTTAGTCAGAAAACATTCCTATTGTTATGTAACATACGGCGAGCGGCGACAGGTCACTGGAATAACTTGCGACCCACAGATGCTCCACAAGTTAAATAAGAGGAGATGTGGGAGTGGGCAGCTGTGTCCCACTAGTGGGCATGGTATACACTCACCGGTGTGCAGGTCCCACAGGCGCCAGGAGTGGTCGAACACGGTGGTTGCCAGGAACCTGCCCGACGGGTAGTGTCCCACTAGTGGGCATGGTATACACTCACCGGTGTGCAGGTCCCACAGGCGCCAGGAGTGGTCGAACACGGTGGTTGCCAGGAACCTGCCCGACGGGTAGTGTCCCACTAGTGGGCATGGTATACACTCACCGGTGTGCAGGTCCCACAGGCGCCAGGAGTGGTCGAACACGGTGGTTGCCAGGAACCTGCCCGACGGGTAGTGTCCCACTAGTGGGCATGGTATACACTCACCGGTGTGCAGGTCCCACAGGCGCCAGGAGTGGTCGAACACGGTGGTTGCCAGGAACCTGCCCGACGGGTAGTGTCCCACTAGTGGGCATGGTATACACTCACCGGTGTGCAGGTCCCACAGGCGCCAGGAGTGGTCGAACACGGTGGTTGCCAGGAACCTGCCCGACGGGTAGTGTCCCACTAGTGGGCATGGTATACACTCACCGGTGTGCAGGTCCCACAGGCGCCAGGAGTGGTCGAACACGGTGGTTGCCAGGAACCTGCCCGACGGGTAGTGTCCCACTAGTGGGCATGGTATACACTCACCGGTGTGCAGGTCCCACAGGCGCCAGGAGTGGTCGAACACGGTGGTTGCCAGGAACCTGCCCGACGGGTAGTGTCCCACTAGTGGGCATGGTATACACTCACCGGTGTGCAGGTCCCACAGGCGCCAGGAGTGGTCGAACACGGTGGTTGCCAGGAACCTGCCCGACGGGTAGTGTCCCACTAGTGGGCATGGTATACACTCACCGGTGTGCAGGTCCCACAGACGCCAGGAGTGGTCGAACACGGTGGTTGCCAGGAACCTGCCCGACGGGTAGTGTCCCACTAGTGGGCATGGTATACACTCACCGGTGTGCAGGTCCCACAGACGCCAGGAGTGGTCGAACACGGTGGTTGCCAGGAACCTGCCCGACGGGTAGTGTCCCACTAGTGGGCATGGTATACACTCACCGGTGTGCAGGTCCCACAGACGCCAGGAGTGGTCGAACACGGTGGTTGCCAGGAACCTGCCCGACGGGTAGTGTCCCACTAGTGGGCATG
Organism: Diarsia mendica; assembly: GCA_949316265.1. Classification (NCBI taxonomy): domain Eukaryota; kingdom Metazoa; phylum Arthropoda; class Insecta; order Lepidoptera; family Noctuidae; genus Diarsia; species Diarsia mendica. Next base: position 12,490,121 of record OX438914.1, on the reverse strand, counting down.
GTATACACTCACCGGTGTGCAGGTCCCACAGGCGCCAGGAGTGGTCGAACACGGTGGTTGCCAGGAACCTGCCCGACGGGTAGTGTCCCACTAGTGGGCATGGTATACACTCACCGGTGTGCAGGTCCCACAGGCGCCAGGAGTGGTCGAACACGGTGGTTGCCAGGAACCTGCCCGACGGGTAGTGTCCCACTAGTGGGCATGGTATACACTCACCGGTGTGCAGGTCCCACAGGCGCCAGGAGTGGTCGAACACGGTGGTTGCCAGGAACCTGCCCGACGGGTAGTGTCCCACTAGTGGGCATGGTATACACTCACCGGTGTGCAGGTCCCACAGGCGCCAGGAGTGGTCGAACACGGTGGTTGCCAGGAACCTGCCCGACGGGTAGTGTCCCACTAGTGGGCATGGTATACACTCACCGGTGTGCAGGTCCCACAGGCGCCAGGAGTGGTCGAACACGGTGGTTGCCAGGAACCTGCCCGACGGATGGAACTCCACGCGGGAGACCCGGGAGGGACCGTGGCCCTCTAGGGAGGCTACTGGAGACTCGCTGGCAACAGAAGAGGGAATACTTAGAGATGATATACATGAGAGGTACTTGAAAGTAATAGACTCAAATCACCAATGATCATGTCAGGACTGCGGGATGTTCGAAAGAGATACCGCCTCGACACAAAGGGCTAAGAAGGAACATGGGTGGTTTTAAGTCAGTACAAGTCTGACACTCCGTCCGCCTCCGCCTAGAGCGAGAGTAGTCATTTGATGATTTCCTACACACCAAAAATGTACATGAGGGGGAGGTGAAAGACTCCATATAATAGACTTCAAGTCACAAATAATAATAATAATAATAATATTCCACAACTATCACACAACGCCATCTAGTCCCAAGCTAAGCAGAGCTTGTGTTATGGGTACTAGACAACTGATAAACATACTTATATATTTCTAAATACATACATATTATAGATAAATTACACCCAGACACAGAACAAATGAGAACAAATGAGTAGCCAGAAAGTCCTAGAACTACTCTCCAATATAAATCTGGCTAGCCTTTGCCCAGCTGTGTTGGGGTCTGCTTCCTATCTTACCAGATGCAGCTGAATACCAGTATTTTACATGGAGCGACTGACTAACGGTGAAGGAAAACATCGTGAGGAAACCGGCATGTCTTAGAACCAAAAATTCAAAGAGTATTGACATCTATCAAACCGTACTGGGCACGCGTGGTGTATTTTAGCGCTCTCCTAGAGAGGAGGCCTGAGTCCCTGCAGTGGGAACATAATAGGCTGATGATGATGATAATGCTAAGAATATATTTCCTGTTATAACGCGACCGAAGCTGTAAGAAAAAGCTAGTATTAAAATACCCTTTGTTTTTCGGAGTGTTGGAAATCATAAAATGACTTCTCCCGCTCTGGGCAGAGCTGTAAGGAGTGTCAGACTTCTACTGACTAAAAACCACCCATGTTACTTCTTAGCCCTTTGTGTCGAGGCCGCGGTATCTCTTTCCTAAAAAATACCCTTCACACATACCTGTTAAAATTCCACAAATGCACAGTCCCGTCATAAGCACACGTAGCCATGGTGACCGCTTGAGAGGCATCCACTCCGGCTGTATCTACCACACCTTCTGTTGTGTCCATGGGTAAGGGGATATCGTCAGGGGTAGGAGCTTCTTTTTCTTGTGATACCTGAAAATACATGGTGGAGTTTTGAATGGTTTGTGTTTCTTTTTAACAGCAACTGAAAAGAACCGAACTAAAAAAAAACATAAAAAAGTCTAAAATAATTTTACTTTTAGAAGTCGGTGGCAAAAAAGTCACCGAGGACAATTGGACATTCTTTCCTCATAATTTTTTGAAGTCGATAAAGATGTTAAAGTGAGGAAGCGCCACAGTTTTATTTAATAACTAGCGGACGTCCCGCGGTTTCACCCGCGTAGATCCGTTCCCGTGGGAATACAGGGATAAAAAGTAGCCTATGACACTCAGCAATAATGTGGCTTTCTATTGTGTTGATATTTAGTCTATTTTATTATGCAAAAATTAATCTTTGATTTTCTTTATACTGGCAACACAGTCACTAACGTCACGTAACGTCAAACACAACGTTTCTTATAAAAGGGACGGTTGCCTTCACTCGAGCCCTCACTTCTATCTAAACTGTGCTAGGAGGCAGTTGCTATAACCTTCCTTGTGGCTATTTTTATATTTGAATAATAAACGTATTCAGTCAAAGTATTTAAATTCAAATTCAAATTGCTGCTGTTTTCTTGACACCCATTTCCTATAGGTTATGGGCCCAGGACTGCTTTGATATACTGTTGCGCTTACTGTGTGCTGGTTTAATACGTGTGTATATTGAGTGCTTGTTAAAACACGTATGTATAGTGAGTGCTTGTAAAAAAACACGTGACACATCATAGACAATCTGAAGACCAAGTGAAATATTAAACCTTTCGATGGTGAGAGGTACAGTGTGTGGAATTCCGTATTCGAGCGTTGTTAAGCCGAGACGATGTCATCAAAGTTATCGACGATGAACCCATAATACGGTCAAAGGCTTGGGTGAAAAATAAGCGGATTGCGAAGAATGTAAATAGTGTAATCGTCAAGTATTTGGCAGAATCTTTCCTTGGTTTTGCTAAAAGACGATCTCAGTGCAAGATTCTTCACGTCGAACCTAAAACTCAAAACTTCAACTAAAGAAACACAACGACACAAAGCCATAAACTAATAACCAACAAAAAGTTTTAAGGCCAAGAAGAAATCCTTCAAGAAGTGTCACCATTATGGAGCCACATCAAATACAAATGAAATTCTGATGCTTCAATCCAATCAACAAAAACCTGCAGACAGATTCCGCAGAGTTCAAGCTGTGGAAATAACTCAGGGTGCTTCAAGTTCCAGTGAGGTTTCCGGCTTCGCATTTTTGTCCGGAAATTATGAAGGTGGCGCAGAAGAAAACCAAGTAACCTTTCTGCTAAATTCCAAGGCATCGGACCACATCATTAACAGGGAAGTCCTATCCTTTAACTTTAGAAATTTTATTAAACCGTTTAAAATGTTAGTTGCTAAACACGGTGATTTTTTACAGCTACTGAGGACATTACAAGTTGTCAGCAATCCATGGTACTCTCATACAAGCTGCTGTCAGTAACCAACATGCAGCGTCCCGGATTGACTTTCGACATGCAGCAGCATGGAACCAATATCTGTAAGGATGGTAAAATACTGATGCGAGGTATGGCAATTAATTATTTAATTTGTGTGAATTTTGTTGTTAAAGTTAATCAACCTGTTTCTCAAACGTGCAACAGTGATGGTGCTAATTACATTATTTATGGCATCAACGGTTAGGCCATATTAGTAAACGAAAGTTTTTAGAGCTGAAAAATAACTGTATGATTCAACATAAGTTCAATTGAGGTGGTAACACGGAACACCCAATGATAAATAAAATTATGCGAAGCTTGCATAAACGGGAAACAGGCACGATTACCATTTCACACTTCTGAAGTTAAAAACAATAAAATTCCTTTTTGTGTATGGGCCAATCACTCCTTTTATAGTCAATAATAGAAATTATTTTGTTTCTTAAGACTGATCAATTCACTCATTATTGTGTTGTGTATTTATTGACATAGAAATCTCACGTGTTCAGTTTCACTGCTTTTACAGATTTTATGGCAAAAACTGAGGCTAAATTAAATTTAAAACTAGTTACTTTGTACTGTGAAAATTGTCGAGAATATTTTGTCTAATGAAATGAAAGATTACTGTGTTTCTAAAGGAATGTGTCATAACATTTTACTATTCCAAGAACACCACAGAAAAATGACGTTTCCAAACGAATTAGTAAAAAACCCGCGCTATGATAAGCGGTGCTAAATTACAAAAGTATTTTTGGGGTGATGTAGTCTTAACTGCAGTATATTAATTTAATAAACCTTGCCCATTAAAACAAAATCAAACACCATTTAAATGGTGGCAGAAAAAAAAAAATAACCTGCAATTAAGTAGGTAGTTGAAGGTTTTGATTCTACCGCATAGTGCATAATAAAAATAAGTAACACTTTCTTATATTATTGGTATTCTCGTTGGATATATACCAAATGGCTATAAAGTATGAAATAAAATATGAAATGGTCAGGATGTCATAGTAATGAGGTTAATTTTTGTAATGAAGGAAATGAAATCGAACATTTCCGTGACAAAACTGATGATAAAGACGTGTTGTCATGAAAAAAAATCAGTGTCAATAAAATATCCTCAAGACAGTGACAGTCCATAAATCTGATATTATTTCCAAAACTGATTGTTCAAAGTTGAACGGTTTAAAATCAGATGGATCAAAATCAGATAATTTAATATAAATAAGACCATAATGATTCCAACGTACTAAAGCCAAATGTTAATGATAAACCATGATGTCGCAGTTCTTGTGATACAAATATCGACGATTCTTGTCAATAATGGAAAGGAGTGTTAAGCTTACCTACATATTGTGAAATCGGGGATATTTTATTGTGTTGATTCAATTAGTTGCAAAGTACCTAGTTCATTTAACGAAGTTAAAAATCAGGATGAAAGGAGTTTATGGAAAGGTGCAATTAAAGATGTATTGGATTTTTTTTAACTAATGAGACTTGGACATTAGAACCGAAACCGATTTATAGAAATATAGTCGGGTTTAAGTGGATATTTCGGCTTAAACACATTTATTTTCTTAAAGAGAAAATAGATTTATCTCTAGGAAATAAAATACAAAGCAGTTGACACAAAAGTTAATGAAAAACTAAACCATAATTCTTGGACTTTTTTTTTAATGTTTGTATCCGAGAGACTGAACACCATAGATTTATCCAAATGTATAAAATAAAGTATTTTAAATATAAGAATCATGAAATGATGACAATCCATTAAGATCTAAGGCACGTCTTGTTGCCAAAGTTTTTATAGTCAAAAGTATTTATCAGATTAAACTGAAACTTTTAGATTTATGATTAGTTTTGCAAATCAATATAATTTATGAATACATCATACGGATCTATAAACCGTATCCTTAAATGGCATTAAAAAAAATAAATAAAAAAAAACATGAAAGTGCCAGAGGGTGTAATCAGTAAAGACGAATAAAGCTCTGTACAGATTAAAACATGCTAGGTGTTGGTTCGAATTAATACATCAGTGTCTTAACAAACAGGATTTGTAAATTCATCAGTTGATTAATAAATATTAAGTAAAGAGCAAAATTGAAAATGGTAGATCTAAATAATTGTTCCTAGGAATTAAAATTACTCGAAGTAATGATACAATAACTTCAGATCAAAGTTCTTCTATAAAAAAACCATTTTGTAATGTAAAAATTTGGTAGGTATGTCTGACTGTGCTCCCATTAGTACACCTATAAATAATAAACCAAATTACGAAGTTCTAAATGTAAATAGTGAATATAATACACCTTGCCGCAACCCTAATGGGTGTTTAATGTACTTACGTTATAAAACACACGCCCTGATTTAAGTGCTAGTATTTATATTTTGAGCAGATTATATACAAACAAAAAGAAGAAAGAGTTGTAATTATTTGTCTCAAAAGAGTGCTTAGGTATTTGAAGGGCACTATGGAATTAAAATTGAGTCACAAAATAAAATGTGATGATGTTAATCATTAATTATGTGGATAAGTAGATTCCGATTGGGGTGGTAATGATGTCAATAATAAAAAAAAAATGCCACAGGTTATTTATTTAAATTATTCAATAGCTGTACAATAACTTTGAATACAAAGAAGCAAATGTCTGTTGCGGGTTTGTAAACTGAGGCTGAATACATGGCATTATTTAAAACTGTAAAATAATCATTATGGCTAAAGTCTCTAGTCACTAGTAATAAAATGAATATTGTCAATCCAGTTGCTATTTTACAAGTTGGTTGTATTAGTACCTACAGCAAATAATCCTTTTTTAGTATAAAAGGTCAAAACATATTGACATCAAGTATCATTTCTCCAGGGAACAAGTTGAAAATAATATAATAAAATTATTTTTATGTAATCACAGGTAAACAAGTAGCGGATGTGTTAACAAAGCTGCTACAAACTGTTGTATTTTAGCAGTTCAGAGATGAGATGGGCTTGCAATGAAGTAACATAATATGTAAACAAATAGCGGATGTGCTAACAAAGCCGCTACAAGCTGTTGTCAACTGCTTAAAAGGCAGATAAGTCAGAGATAAGTTTGCAACAATGTTACTTATGTATGATTGTGTATACATTTTAAGTATTGATTTATATGTGGTAATTTACTTATTGTAAATTAATTGATCTAATGAATTGTTCTATTAGAACTATTAATTATAAATTGTTGTAATTGATAATCATTTATGAATTATAAAATAAGTTATAATGATTAATTTTGATGAGATGGTCTGGCTAGGTTTTCCTGGGTTTTCCTAGTCCTTGCAACAAATGTTGGGCCATAATATTGTAATTTCCCCAGAAATCACTTGGAAGGTTTATAGTATTCTGGTTATATAGGTGATTATGTTATTTATTTATTTATTTATTTAGCCCGTTGAACTGGCTGAGAGATTCAGTCTTGGTTACTCAATTGTTTGGTTACAAAATGTCTCTCAGCTCAGTGTGCCTCTTGGCAAAGGCCTCCTCCAGTAGCTTCCACTGTTTCCTGTCTTGGGCAACTCTCCTCCATTTGGGTCCCGCAGTAAGCTTCAGCTCGTCCTCCCAACGCATTAGTTGTCGTCCTCGACGTCTCTTGCCATCTCTTGGATACCAATTCGTTATGATTTGGCTCCATTTTTCTTGTGTAGATCTCAACATGTGGCCGGTCCATCTCCATTTTTGGAGGTCTATTTTTTCCAGGATATCGGTTAATTTAGTTTTTCCTCGTAATTGCATGTTGCTAACTCTATCTTGCCTTCTTGTTCCTGTCATGCTTCGTTCCATACCTCTCTGGCACTTTGCTAGCTTGTCTCTATGGTGTTTTGTGAGGGACCATGTTTCGCAGCCGTAGGTGATGCATGGGAGAATGCAAGCATTGAAAACCTTTCTTTTCGTTGCCATATTGTGTTGTTTTGATTTTACAATTTCCTTGAGAGACCAGTATCTTTTCCACCCATTAGCAATCCTCTTGTTTATTTCCTTGGTTGTTTGGTCTTTGGGGGAGATGATCTGGCCCAAGTAGCAATACTCGTCGACATATTCTATTTGTTGTCCTTGGATTTCAATAGGTTCCATTTTTGAGTTGGTCATCAGCTTCGTTTTTGCTAAGTTCATTTTTAAACCCACTTTAGAGCTTTCAGTATTCAGAGTTTGTATCATCTTTTCGAGTGCCACTGGACTTTCTTCTAGTATAACCAGATCATCCGCAAATCTTAAGTGGTTTAGTTTTCTTCCGTCTATGTTGAGGCCTAGATGTTCCCAGTCGAGTTTGCGAAAGATGTTTTCCAAAACTGCTGAAAACAGCTTTGGGGACATTGGATCTCCTTGTCTGACTCCTCGCTTGATCCGGAACTCTTTTCCCAAAGCTTCTAATTGGATTCTTGCCTTACTGTTTGTATATATGATTTTAATAATGTTAATATATGTTGCAGGTATACCCTGCCTTTCTAAGCTCTCCCATATTGCGTTGTGACTAATGCAATCAAAAGCTTTCGCATAATCTATAAAAGCCATATATAGTGTTTTGTTGAACTCTTTATACTTCTCAATTATCTGCTTGAGTGTGTGGATGTGATCTACCGTTGAAAAGTTACGTCTGAAACCAGCTTGTTCGATAGGTTGGCTTTCATCTAATTTTGTGCTTACCCTGCTCAATACAATCTTTGCGAATATTTTGTACACATTCGACATAAGGCTTATTGGCCGGTAGTTACCGATGTCGTCCTTTGCGCCTTTCTTGTGTAGTAGGATTATGTATGAAGTTTCCCATTGTGTTGGTATATATCCACTTTTCAAAATTTGGTTGAACATCTTAGTAAGTATTGGTACTAATTCATCAATAGTCCCCCTCAACATCTCGTTTACAATTTTATCCGGTCCAGGTGCCTTCTCCATTTTTTGGCTTTTTATTGCCTTTTCCACTTCACTCATCAGGATATCAGGTTCCCATTCTGACAGGCTGTCTGCTGTTTTGCTCTTCAATGGTTGTAAAAGAGGGTGCCTACATGCATCTTTGTTTGAATACAGTTCTTTGTAGAATTCGGTGGCCAGTTCGTGTATACCTTTCCTGTTTGTGACGGTATCTTCTTTTTTCCTTAGTTTGGGCACCCACTCTTTTCCTGTTTCCTTAAGTTCTTTCAGAGCTTTTCTTACACCACCTGTTCTCATTATTTGTCTCTCTAACACTTCTAGTCTTTTATTTTTGCGATCTCTTCCAATATATTTACTAATTTGTTTGCTGATTTCTGTAATTATTTTAATGTTTTCTTTGTTTTTTCCCTGAGCCAGTAAAGATTTTCTGCGGTTTATGAGTTGGATGGTCTCGTCGCTAAGTGGGTATTTGCTTTGGATTTTGTTGATATTTTTAGTGATAGTAAGCTGTTTTTCTAACTTTCCATAATTTGCTTTAATATCGCATTCATTTTCATATGTCAGCTCTTGTAGATTATCTGTCAACAACTGGCCAATTTCCTTGAAACACTCTATGGTGGTTTGAGTTGGACTATAAGACGTGGTAATGTTCTTCCTTGCTCTTTTTGGTGGTGCTGGCAGAATTGTACTTCTGACCATACGATGATCTGTGTTAAAATTGAGTTTAGAGATCACGCTTGTATTTGAAAATGCCTTGGGAAAATTGCTTATTATATAATCTATTTCGTTTTTGAATTTGCCATCTGGTGAAATCCAGGTCCATTTATTCTTTGGGTCTTTTTTGAATATGCTGTTCATAAGAATTAAGTTGTGTTCTAGCAAAAATTCCACAAGCTTTTGACCGTTGGAGCTTCTTTTACCATGTCCGTGTTTACCCAATACATACTCTTCCATGTTTTGTTTTTCTCCGATTTTAGCATTAAAATCACCCATTAGTATAATATAGTTGTTAGTATAGTCTCTGATGACTTTAGCCAGTTCGGCATAGAATGACTCTGTCTCTGATTCTGCAGCTTGCTCGGTTGGTGCATATGCTTGTATAATAGTCCAAGTCTTTGTATAGTTGGGTATGTTGATATTTAGCACTGCTATCCTTTCAGAGATACCAAGGATGTTTTGTATTTGCTTCTTCAGAGTTGTCTTTATGAGGAATCCTACTCCTCTACGGCCTCCTTTTTCACCTTTGTTGAACAATATGTAATCTTGGTATTCGTAAATTGTCTCACCTTCTCTTCTCATTTCGCTGATTCCGAGTATGTCCCACTTTATGTCTTGAATGGCAATATTCAGTTCTGCAAGGGTATCTTCGGTTCTTAAAGTTCTAGTGTTCAATGTTGCTATATTGATTCTGTTTATTCTTCTACTGAATTTAACTGGAGGGTTATGGTCTGAACTTCCCGCGGCGACCAACCGTGGTGGGAAGGTTTTTTGTGTATTATGTTGTATTAGATTATGTTTTTTCTGTATTTGTTTTGTTTTTCCGGTACAAGTTGTTTTTGTTTTTGTAGGTTGTTTATTTGTGTTTGTTAGTTTTTTGAACTTTCTGAGGTTTCTGAGGTTGAAATAGAAGTAGTTCTGTTCCTTCCCCTGTACTGTAATTTATTTGGTTTCAATATTTCCTTTTGTCCATTATTGTTTGTTCTGTTTTGTTGGTTTTCGGGCTTGTTATGAGTGTTTGGTTTTTTCGGCGTTGGTAAGTTGGGGGATACAGTCTTATCTCTCTTCCTTTTTTCGCGCAGGTTGTCCTTCTGCTTTTTAATTACAAGTTGGTCTCCTCTCATAAAAGCCAAGTTCCCCTTTTTCCATTCTTCCTCAATTTTTGGCTGCATTTTCTTCCGAACTTCGAGAACATCCTTGGGAAAGTCTTCCTTGACATAGATGCCTGTTGGTAAGTTTGATTTTGATTTTAATATAAGATGTTTCTTCCACATAGTAGAGAAAGTAACAACTACTGGGCGATTTTTGTTGGTTTGAGCCCCTATTCTGTAGATGTTATTTATTTCGTGGCTGTCTATATGTACTTCTGCTTCCTCTATTATTCCCTGTATGTGGTCTACAAGTTCGGCCTCTCTTTTTCCATTTTCATCAACACCAAAAAATATCAGGTTACTTTTTCGCTTGTCCTTTTCCAAGGTAGTGATTTTATCTTCCAGTTTTGTTATTTTAGATTTTAAGTTTCGGTTTTCCTCCATTAAAGTTTTCATCTTTTCATCAATTGCTTCCATAACGTTTTGAGTAACCGCTGATGTTAATATAAGGGTTTGTTGATTGAGCTTTTCATCTAGTTTTGCGTCAAGTTTTGAAAACAATATTTCTATTTGTTCGTTCATTTTTTGACAGCACTATATTTTTATTGGGTAATTTGAAATTGTTAATGGAAACCCTATTTTTCAATAAAATGATTATTTTTGTTGCAACACTGGCGTAACTGTCTTTCTGTTATGTTGGTATACGATGACCCATTTATTGATTTGCGACGAACTTCACACTTCACTAGTTTTTAGGTTATGTCAATCGTATGTTTTCACTGCACTTTTTTGAATCTCTCTTGGTTTCTGGCGCAAATTCTCCACTGTTTTATGAGTTTTGTTGCTTCACCAATTACGATCCACCAAAATGTCTCGAATTATCCGAACTTATGCACTTGTTTTCGATTTTTAATCACGGAGCTCACTAACGTACGTATTGACAGTTTGACAACCGGAACCGGAATCATGATTGTATAAAAATTAATTTGTATTTGGACAATTGATGATTAATTTTTGAGGGGGAATGTTGATATTTAGTCTATTTTATTATGCAAAAATTAATCTTTGATTTTCTTTATACTGGCAACACAGTCACTAACGTCACGTAGCGTCAAACACAACGTTTCTTATAAAAGGGACGGTTGCCTTCACTCGAGCCCTCACTTCTATCTAAACTGTGCTAGGAGGCAGTTGCTATAACCTTCCTTGTGGCTATTTTTATATTTGAATAATAAACGTATTCAGTCAAAGTATTTAAATTCAAATTCAAATTGCTGCTGTTTTCTTGACACCCATTTCCTATATATTGGTGAAAGAATTTTTAAAATCGGTTCAGTAGATCCCGAGATTAGGGGATCGGACAAAAAAAAACTAATTTATTTAGTCCGTCAGATAGATTTCCAAAAATTATTGGACACGTATTTTTTCTTTTTTCACGTAAACTTAAAATGAAGACGATGCAGTGCTTCGAAAACTCGTGTGACGTCATATGATGAAAAAATTCGAAGACATGTGACATCTACCAACCCGCACTGGGCACGCGTTGTGGATTATAGCCCATCTCTAATCTCCCAATCCGCCCATCTCGAATAAAATTTGGTACACAGACAGTTTATAACCTGGATTAACACATAGGATAGTTTTTATCTCGGTAGTATGAGCCCGAGTGTAGCCCATCCCTCTCCTAGAGAGGAGGCCTGAGTCCCTGCAGTGGGAACATTATACGCTGCTGATGATGATGAAATTAGTAGAAGCTCATGGTTTATAATATGTTCTTCATCTTTCAAAAACTCACCATCTTAAGGAAGTGGTCAGGCATAGTGGCCTGTGGATGGAAGGCAGCCCCGCTCACGTTACACTTGTGACCTTTGAGGACCTGCAGCGGCTTGCAGTCTGGCACCGACCATACCTTGGATAGACCTGACCTGGAATTTATGAGAATTTTTTAGATTTACATAAATAATAATTGGACCTACGTTGCGATTTACGTTGCTGTGCCTTTACAGGGTTCATATTTATGTAAGGTCAGCAACAAAAGTAGCTGAACATTTCGGGATTTAATTATTTGATGTACAGAACTTCAGCTATTATTTACAATGTTTCAGAAGATAATTCATTAAAATATTTCTTACTCTTCAATAAGGTTTAAGCTAGCTTGTACCCGCCGTGCTAAATACAACTGCTGCTGCAACTGCTGTGCTGTATGTGTAAATCAATAAATAAATAAAATTGTTATTGAATTTAATGTTGTGTATGTAATGTGACTGTAATATTATTTCTATTATAAGTCAGTGATACTTGAATTAAATGATTTTATTTTTAATAGGTAACTTGTTAGTTACGAGTAATATCTAATAGATTTTATTGAAAAACCTGCTTTGAAACTTTAAGTAGTAAGTTCATGACCGTACCTAGCTAACCTAGCTTTAAACCCTTTGTAAAATCTTTTTTACAATATTGGTATGATTTTTTGTTGGGATCGCCTTTCATTTTAAACTGTCATGCCATGCGACGATTACTTGTCTGTTGAAGCTGGTAGCAAGTAACGTGCTTGATTACTTATCAGATCCCGTGTCACGTTGCAACAAACTTATTTTAAGAACTGCGCCTTAGATCTCTTTATCACACTTCATATTTCCGAAGTCAGACAATATTTGTCGAAGCGCATACATTTTTAGGAGATATATTAAAATTTACCGTCCAGCAGATTCGATTATTATTATTTTCGGAATGTGTTTATTCTTCTCAGCTTAGACTGGATTTTTCCCACATTTACGGGTCGAAACCAAAGCAAATGTAGCGTGTGGTGTGTGTGTTGTGTGCGAGTTCTTTTATGTGTTGTGAGGTGGTCCTATTTCATTCTCTTCTATTTGCATAAACTTCCTAACTATTCTGCATGTATTTAAAATCGCAGCTTTTTGTAGTGTAATGTAGAGAGTTTCTTTATAGTCCAAGATCCCAGGGCCGCCAGACGTAACGTATTTTCTGACGAAGGAAATGTGGGCGATTGAGTAGTGTTAGTATGAACTAAGAACACGCTACTACCAGCTAGCTTGCTAAGACGGCCAATTTTCAGGTATCAGGTCATCAAGGTACATACAAAATTACTTACTTCACGTATTTTCTCCAAGCTGATTTTTACGTATATTTTAGGCCATATCCTTAAAAATAAATCGCAAATACTCCCAGACACTTTCCGTCGGCCGTATTGCTTAACAGACGCTTTAAAGAATACATAAACTCCTAATGTTTTAATACTTAAAGCTAATTGATCGGGTTATTGCCATGCTATATTGGGCAGGCGCTCCAACATGCACCCGAGTGGTCAAATCAACGTTTTCAACAAAATTCTGAAGACACAAGCAATGGACAGATCCTGTTGAATGCCCACCGAATGAGTCCAGTCGAGGTCTGTATGTCAGCCACACGAGCGATGCCATGCGTACTCGGGTAAACAGTCACAATACGTTTAAGTCTAAACTTTTTGGGAAGTTTAAAGCGTCCGATAGGCAAAACGGCCGCTAGGAAGTGTCTGGGAGTGTTGGGAACTTATTTTTAAGGATATTGCCTACAATATACGTAAAAATCAGCTGTCAGAAAATACGAGAAGTTAGTAATGTTTTTATGTACCTTGGTAGCCTGATACCTGAAAATTGGCCGTCCAAGCAAGCTAGCTGGTAGTAGTGTGTTCTTAGTTCATACTAACACTACTCAATCGCCCACATATCCTTCGTCAGAAAATACGTGACGTCTGGCGGCCCTGGGATCTTACTCTATTAAGGTCTAATAATTTTAAGCTATGGAGGAGATTATTATTATTATTATTGCCGACCCGAAGAAGTGTTGGGGACGGATACTAATAAGAAACGTCATGTAACTCACCAGCTCGCAGTGATCAACATCTTGCTGTCACTGCTAAACCTGCAGAAACTTATAGGACGCGTATCGCCGATCTGTAAGGGAATAAGAAATTATCGTATACTAGCGACCCGCCCCGGCTTCGCACGGGTGCAAATGGATGTTATCTAATAAATAAAGAGAGAAGTCCTGACTGACTGACTCATCAACGCCCAGCCCAAACCCTTGGACTTAGAAAGCTGAAATTTTGCACAGAGGTTCCCTTTATAATGTAGACAAGGAATAAGGAAGGATTTTTCGAAATTCAACCCCTAAGGGAGTTAAATAGGGGATGAAAGTTTGTATGGAAAATCGTTATTTTCACGCGGGTGAAGCCGCTGGCAAAAGCTAGTTATACATATAAACATTCCTCTTAAATCACTCTATGTATTAAAAAAAAACGCATCAAAATCCGTTGCGTAGTTTGAAAGATTTAAGCATACAAAGGGAAGGGACATAGGGACAGATAAAGCGACTTTATTTTATACTATGTAGTGAAACGTTAGCGTTTGTTTTTGTGTGTGTGAAAGCGCGGTTATAGGGCGACAATCAGACGGGGCGCGTTTTAAAACGGGTGGTTAAAAAAACTTTTTAACAAAAAATAAAACCGACTCAAAAAAAACAACACAAAAAAGTGAAAAATAAACTGTAGAAGAAAAATTAAACACCTTCTTTTTTTAGAAGTCGGTTAAAAAGAAAATAAATCATCTGCCCATATTTATCCATATAATTCTACTGTACGTATGTATGTCACTGAACTTCTCCTAAGCGGCTGGACCGATTTTTATGCAATTTTGTGTGTGTTCAAGTAGATTCGAGAATGGTTTAGATTCACAATTGGAGCCGGTAGGTGGCGCTGCTGTCCGGGTAAGACGACGTCTGCCAGGTCCGCTAGTTTTATTATAATTTCGGGTCGAGAACCATTAGAAGTTACCTACTTGGATTTGACGAGTTCCTAGACAGTCTGTATTTTGCAAATAGGTTTTTAACCGACTTCTAAAAATAGAAGGATGTTCTCAATTCGGATGTTTATATATTTTTTTTTTATGTTTGTTCGGGCATAACTCCGTCACTTGCTAACCGATTTGAATTTTTTTTTTTGTTGGAAAGGGTATACTTCCCAAATGGTCCCATATTTTTTTATCGAAATCGGACAAGCGGTTTTTGAAAAATCAACAAAACTAAAAAAAAAACTACATTGTCCACATTATGACCCATGAACATGTGAACCACTCAAAAGTGAAAAATAATAACTTTTTAACAAAAAATAAAAAAGCAGATAGGCTGGATGGGCCTACAATGGGCAGATTTATCAAGCTTCATGTTGGCAACAAAGCTTGTTAAACCTCCCCGTGTTTGTGTTTCACTATTTGTTTTTAAATGTTCCTGCATGTTACTAACATAGTTTTTAAGTAATAATGTAATACTAACACCCTATGGGCCTTGATGCCTGATAATAAAATATATATTTTTTTTTTTTTTTTAAAAAGACTTAAAAAAAAAACACTATTGCACATAATTTTTAACTAGAACTAACTAATCCCTCGCGGGGTTCAGCAAGTTTCAATTAAACTAAGTAAGGAATACTGTGGAGTTTCACCTGACTGCAGTATATAGACATGGCAGAAGCCTTCCTCTGCGACTCCTGTTTAGCGGCCGCTCGCACGCTGCCCGCTAGCTTCAAGTCCTCGCGTGCCTTGCTCAACCTGGCAGAAAAGAGATATATTGTGTTTATTCAGTGGGTAAATAGGCTTTTACAAACACTGACCATCCAGTGGTCGCAAGCGGGACTGCTTAGCTTCGGTCTTGAGTTCGATTACAGGGTTAGTCAAAGTTTTTTCATCAGGATAACTGGCCTGTTGGTCTAGTGGTTAGTGACCCTAACTGCTATGGCGGAGGTCGTGGGTTCGATTCCCACCCAGGACAAATGTTTGTGTGATGAGCACGATCATTTGTTCTGTGTCTGGGTGTAATTTATCTATAATATGTATGTATTTAGAAATATATAAGTATGTTTATCAGTTGTCTAGTACCCATAACACAAGCTCTGCTTAGCTTGGGACTAGATGGCGTTGTGTGATAGTTGTGGAATATTATTATTATTATAACTACATACATACATACATATTAATATTATAAAGAGGTAAAGTTTGTGTGTTTGTATATTTGTTAAATTGTAAGGGGTAATCTCGGGATCTACTGAACCGATTTTAAAAATTCTTTCACCAATAGAAAGCCACATTATTGCTGAGTGTCATAGGCTACTTTTTATCCCTGTATTCCCACGGGAACGGGATATACGCGGGTGAAACCGCGGGACGTCCGCTAGTCAGTGATAAGTCTCACTTTTTTTGGTAGATGCGAAATCATCAAATGCACCCTTCCGCTCTGGGCCGAGTGGTAGGGAGTGTCAGACTTCTACTGACTAAAAACCACCCATGTTCCTTCTTCGCCCTTGTGCCGAAGCCGCGGTATATCTTTCGAACAACCCTCACCTGAGTTTCGCCTTCGGTAGTGAATACCGCGCGATCCATAGCCGTGATTCCCTCAGGTCGGGAGGTCCCTCGTGGTACCACGTGCCCTCCCGTCCTCTGTCCCGTTCTATCCTCGCCTCTTCTTCTTCTAACTTCTTGTGTATCGCGTCTTCTCCTAAGCTGGAAGGTGTTTAGGTATTTATAGATTGCAGTTTTTGACTATGTGAAAGATGATGTATAGGGTTAGTTCGAAAAGGGTCTTAATACTAGAAGATATTTCTTATTTATAGGAAATTTTTTGACCACCACACTATTTGGACCACCCAGTATGTATTGCCCGGAAAAAGTTAGCTAGTTCGCCAATACGAACTTCACATCGAAGCGCATTCCCATTCTAGTATAACTGTACTTACTAGCTAAGTAGATCTCGTAGACGGACCCGTCTCTCTGCCGGCCCCTCACCGAACAGACACACCGGCTCGCCCAGCTGACGTAGACTCCTGCGCACCTGTGGGCGATGTCACATGTCATACAGGGTCAAATTAGCTAGTAGTTGTGTTTGACCGAAGCTTCGGCCAACTTGAGCTTTGGCCAAAATGGGACGAAATTTCTAGCCTGCACCGAAATATATATATATATATTTTTTAAATGTTACCACACACTAGGAATTTCTACTGTATCGTGGGTGCGTTCACAAACATTTAAACTCACATACACAAATACCCAGGCCCGAGACAACTATCTGTAGGCCATAAAAATATTTGTTCCGTGCGGGGATCGAACCCGCCACACGCAGCGCAGCAGTGCAATCGCTCGGCCACTGCACCAACATCACATTTCTAAGTTATTTTATTCATCTTGTGACGATGTTTACTTACGAGCAGACGACAGTTTGTATTAATTTATTTCTAAGTGCATGTTTACGTACGTACACGTACAGGCGGGGCGTCGCGCGGCGCGTGCTGCGTTTTTAATTCAAACACATGGGTATGTATAAAAAAGTTAATGATTTCAAACATCGATTTTACGAGAAGTGATTTATTTTAGCATTTGTTGCGGTGGATCTGTCTCTGAGTAAATTAATAAAAAAGCACGAGACGAGCCTTCTGCACGCGCCGCGCGACGCCCCGCGTCTCCGTAAACGAGCCCTAAGACTGGCTAAAAGTAAACATAATCATCGTCATTATTTAAATCGAAAAATCGTCCACTGCTGGACGTAGGCCTCTCCCAACAGTCATTCGGGCAGCCTCTGCTAACGATGCATCGTGTGGTGGTGTTCACAGTAAATTGAATAGCGCGGTATTTTAGCATGTTGTGAATCCATTGTATAAGGGTTGGTGCCACACCGTGCACGACTAGTGCCTGGCTGATGCTGGCGAAGTTCGTTTTGTCAAAAGCACCCTCTATGTCTATGAAAGCGCCCAGCGTTGGATTTTTTATATTGAGCGCGTTTCCGATGCGTGTGACCACGCTGTGGAGTGCGGATTCAGTTGACTTACCTTCGCAGTAGGCGTGTTGGTTGGGGTGTAGGGGTTTACATAGCGATATTTTGTTCCTAATCCATCTGTCTCCCAGCCTCTCTAGTGTCTTCAAGAAAAACGAAGTGAGGCTGATGGGTCTGAAGGACTTGGGTTGGGTGTAATCACTCCTACCTGGTTTTGGAATAAAGAGCCATGAACACACGTTTGCCAGGCGACTGGGACCGTTACAAAACCAACCGCAGATCTTACAAAAAACTAATACGCCTCAGAAGTAAAAACGGCTGGAGGCGTTTTTGTACTAGCATTGAAAATAGCAACCAGGCAATGAGGGTCAAAACTTGTCTCGCCGCCGAGACTGATCCCTCAATAGGTTGCCTCAAAAAATCAGACAATACCTACACAACTAGCGATGCGGAGACTAGTGAATTGCTTCTCACTACCCACTTCCCAGGCTGCCAGATTGCGACCCAGCAGAGCTGGGAATCGTACAGTGAAAGGGCTACGTGCAGCCTGGACTGGGAGGTGGCTTCGGAAGTAATCAACAAAGAGAATATAATATGGGCAATCAACACCTTCCTACCTTTCAAGGCAGCAGGGTTAGACGGTATTTTCCCGGCTCTGCTCAGATGGAGTGGTGACTTGCTAGCCGGTTACCTTGTTAAGGTCTTCCGTGCCTGCCTGGCCCACCGCTACATCCCCCTGAAATGGCGCGAAGTAAAAATAATCTTTATTCCAAAACCAGGTAGGAGTGATTACACCCAACCCAAGTCCTTCAGACCCATCAGCCTCACTTCGTTTTTCTTGAAGACACTAGAGAGGCTGGGAGACAGATGGATTAGGAACAAAATATCGCTATGTAAACCCCTACACCCCAACCAACACGCCTACTGCGAAGGTAAGTCAACTGAATCCGCACTCCACAGCGTGGTCACACGCATCGGAAACGCGCTCAATATAAAAAATCCAACGCTGGGCGCTTTCATAGACATAGAGGGTGCTTTTGACAAAACGAACTTCGCCAGCATCAGCCAGGCACTAGTCGTGCACGGTGTGGCACCAACCCTTATACAATGGATTCACAACATGCTAAAATACCGCGCTATTCAATTTACTGTGAACACCACCACACGATGCATCGTTAGCAGAGGCTGCCCGCAGGGTGGGGTGCTGTCACCACTACTGTGGAACCTAGTCGTAAACGAGCTCATTACAGAGCTCAACGCTAGCGGTCTGTACTCGGTGGGTTACGCAGATGACATAGCCATTTTAATCACGGGGAAATTTGAGGGCGTCTTATGCGACCTCATGAGGAAAGCCTTCAAAATAATCGAGAATTGGTGTACCAAACACGAACTGTCGGTTAACCCCACTAAAACAGAATTAATAATGTTCACTAACAAAAGAGTCCTTGGACCACACAAACTTCCGAGTCTTTTTAACACCGAACTAACACTTAAAGAAGAAGTTAAGTACCTAGGAGTGATTCTTGATAGCAAATTGCTCTGGAACAGGCACCTTGACTACAAGCTAAACAAAAGCACAATCGCCCTTTACCAATGCAAAAGAATGCTAGGAAAAACTTGGGGGCTATCTCCAAAGATCACGCGATGGCTTTACACAGCGGTGATCAGACCAATGCTGACCTATGGCGCCCTGGTTTGGTGGACGAGAACTGAATTCTCGAACACAGTCTCCAGGCTCCAACGCTTCCAAAGGATGGCATGTTCCGCTATCACAGGCTGCATGAGGACAACCCCAACTGCAGCAATGGAGATAGCCCTTCAACTAACCCCACTTGAGCTGTACATACAGCAGGAGGCAGCTTTAGCAGCCATCAGGCTTATGCACTTGGGCATATGGGGCAAGAATCACACAAGTCCTCATGCAGGCATCCTGGACCGGGTGATTGAGTATCAACCTCTCATCGCTGCCCCGTGCGATAGGACACCTAACAAACCTATGTTCAACAAGAGCTATAGCATACAAACAACAGAGGAATTAAGAGATCAGTCAGGAGTCAATGAAGTACGCATCTACACAGATGGCTCCAAAACTCAAAACGGCTCAGGGGCTGGCGTACACTCCCTAGACCTCAACTTTAACTTTCACCTACCATTAGGCGAACACAGCTCGATATTCCAATGCGAGTGTGTCGCCCTAACACAAGCTGCAACAGCCGTAAAGCGTCTGAGGATTCACAGCCACGCAATCAGATTTGTAACTGATAGCCTGTCGGTGCTTAAAGCCCTAGAAAACAAACTAACCAACAGTAAATTAATATTTGAATGTCACCTCGCCCTGGAGAGTATATCGCTGTCCAACAGTATCACCCTCCAGTGGATTAGGGGGCACAGTGGATCCCTGGGGAATGACGCCGCAGACGAACTTGCCAAGAGAGGGTCCGAGATGGCAGTGCTTGGCCCGTACCCACTCCTTCCCTTACCTTTCTCACAGTTCCGTACGTGGATTCGCCAGAGATCAACCGAACTCCATAATAGCAAATGGTCACGGTCTACAGATTGTAGACAGTCAAAAATGGCGATGCCAAGTCTACATCCGCGGCTAACAAAACGACTGCTCAGCCTAAGTAGGGATAACCTTAGAATAATGATAGGGACAATAACGGGCCATTGCCCCCTAAATAAACATCTTTTTACCATAGGCGCCACGGACAGCCCACTCTGCAGGGGCTGCTTTGTTGCTGAAGAATCAGCCGCCCACGTCATCCTGGAATGCGAGGTCGTGGCCACTCAACGCAGACAAATCCTCGGAACGGTGAGGTCGCTCCGCGAAGCCTGTGAAGCTCCCAGGAAACTTCTGTGCTTCTGGGCGGAGCTTGGCTGGCTATCCTAGCCAGGACACCTACGCACAACGGACCGATCAAGAGTCTAAGTGCGGATAACGGAGTCCCTACTCTACTCTACTACTCTACTCTACTCTCCCAACAGTCTCCACATTGACCGGTCTCGTGTGTAAATAACATATTCTATTTAAAAAAATGGCATAGGATTATAGGCATCACCTTTAGAATCTCCTTGTTTTTTTTTGTTGTCAGTTCAAGAGTGCCCTGCAATGGCTCATCATCAGCCTATAATGTTCCCACTGCAGGGACTCAGGCCTCCTCTCTAGGAGAGGGATGGGCTATAATCCACCACGCGGGCCCAGTGCGGGTTGGTAGATGTCGCAGATCTTCGAATTTGGTTCTAAGACATGCCGGTTTCCTCACGATGTTTTCCTTCACCGTTTTGAGAGCAGCGGTGATGAAATAAATTACACAAAGTAATGTGCCTGCCTGGGTTCGAACCCACAACCTACTGTTCGTAAGTCAAGGCCGCCACCACTTGGCCACCGCTGCTCCCCATTATTTTGCCACTAACTGCTAGCACCGGATCCGGTTTTCGGATCCGGTATATTGGTACCGGATCCGGTAACCGTTAAATGATGCCGGATCCGCCGGATTACCGGATCCGTTTTTCCGGATTGCAATCCCTACCTGCAATAGCTCAGTTGGAATTAAAGGTATTTCTTTAACTTTGGGTTTTGAACCAAACATTTTGAGTAAGATGGGGTCTAAACTGCTATTCTACTTTAACAAACGTATACCTCATCATCATCAGTAGATACATTCAGCTGTCGAGCCTTCCGTCTCCTCTCAAACTCCTCGAGAAGCGCCTTCTTGTCACGAGACATCTCTTCTTCAAGCTCCATGTATTCTGCAAAGAGGGGAATGGCTGATTAGTGACAAAATTAATAGGATAGGCAGGAAAGGGGGCATTGTCTTTACAAAGTATAAAACAAAGTCGCTCCCAATATTTGTACCCTTTGCAGTATCTTTGTGACCAACCCGCAGCCCCATCGGTCACTATTTGTACCCTAACATCTTTTAAACTTTGCAACGGATTTTAATTTTTAACAATAGAGTGATTTAAGAGGAAGGTTTATATTTTTATTGCATCTATGCAAAGCTGGGACAGGTTGCTAATATTGTTTATAATGGGCTGGTGTCCGGAACTCCTCATCCAAATTGTGTATTTTGTGTTTGGGACTGGACTGGACAATTCATTTTTCAATCAACTGCTCCCCAAGAAGGGCGAGCATCAACTTTTGAAAAGGGGTTTATGATGAAAGAAATTATCTAACATATCGACAACCCGAGAGACAGCATAATGCTAACACTTTCTGGCTGACAGGTGCTTTGAATAGTACATTTGTGTATGTTTCATCGACGCAAAGTCAAGGGCATGAACTAGTTAAAATTATAAAGAATACGAGAATTACTTACCACTGGATATTTGTATATCCCCCAGCTCTTTTCCGCCAAGATCTTCGGTGCCTTCCTTGGCAGCAGCGGCCAGGGCCGCCAGCCGGGCCTTCTCCTGCTCTTCCAAAGACCCATAGTGGACCTGTTTGGGCTTCTTCACTAGGATAACATCATCATCGTCCGACATTTTGAGGTTATGTTTATTTTCTCGATTGATACCACTTTTGCGTAGAATTAATTGGTTTTTGGGAGAGTTTAATTTCCAATATATAAGTACAAGTCTTTGTTAGAGGTTTTTGTGTAATTAATGTAAATTGGAAACCGAGTACCGACACAGACCAAAACACTAACCAAAAACTATATACGCGACGTTGTCAAAGTTGTCAATTGGTTGTCAATGTCATTTTCAAAGAAAACTCTTTGGTCACGGACGGCCATAAAATAAATAATAGATAGATAAGATTATATTTGTAAATAGTACACTAACTTGTATCTAGTGTTAGTAATACAAACTTACTTATTTTCTTGCCCCCTGCCTAGCCTAATATAAACGAGGTGTCAATACATTTTATTATGGATTGGAATTTAGATTTATACTCTGTGAGTCTGTGCTCTATTGCTCTATAGTCGTTGGGTTGTTTACGTCAGTGCTCAATGAACAACAAAAAAACAACAAAATATAGCAATAAATTCCAACTAAAATGTAAAAAATTAAGACGAATGCAGTTTAAATACTAATCATTTACGTTAGTCTTTAGTTTTCGTGTAAAAACCTATAATTGTGTAGATAATAGTGACATAACCTATAAGTGCGTATAATACGCAAGAATTTCTTCAAAAACATGGCTCTGCAGCTATCGAGGCGGGAGGTGGACGACCTAAGGTCTTCCCTTGACCGTGCTATATACAGAACCATAGGAAAATCGGATAGTTCATTGCTATCCACTGTTTCTGCGTGCCTCTCTAGTGGGTAAGTGTAAAAGGCGCTACAATAAGTTTATTAACGTTTAGTTATGATTATCACACTGTTGGCTGGCAACAACAGTAGCATTTAGGCAGTATTTTAAATGATGTAACCGTAGAACAAATGATATTAATGGGTTTAAATCGATAGAAATAACATCATCCTAACTACCAGATACAGCTGAATACAAATATATTACATGGAGTGACTGCCTATATATGTATAGTCTGAATCCTACAAACCAGTTAGCACTGGGTAATACTATATCCCTTGGTATGACTGACCCACTAAGACTGCTGACTTGGTAAGACTGCCGAGGATTTACAAATTAGAACCAGAACCAATGGAGGAAACAGTGTACGGAATGAAAGGTCATCTATCCGCAGACCAACTTTAGCATTGAAAATTTACTTGTGGGATGTTATTATTTAGCCATAAGTCAAACTCAAACTCAAATCATTTATTTCAATTAAGCCATTACAGGCACTTTTGAATGTCAGAAGACCTCAATTTAATATTAACCCAAACATCATTTCTTTTTTATTTTCAGTTATGAACGCAGAAAAATCATTGACAAGATTTCGGCTCACATAGACTCAAAGAAGGCTAGTAAGCTAGCTGACAAAGCCATAGCCTTGGCTCAGGAGCTGATCTCCAGCTCCAAGTCACAGAAACGGAAGCATGAGTCCAGTGATCGGGATAAGGAAGGGAAGCGCTCGAGACATGATGAGGTATTTATTTTTCTACTTTATTTATTTTTATTTTTTTTTTTTTTAGCCTATATTGTCCCACTGCTGGGCAAAAGCCTCCCCCATAGCCTTACACTCATCCCTCTGTGCGGTTTTCTCCGTCCAATTGGGCAAAAACGCTTCTAGGTCGTCACGCCAGCGTTTTCTAGGCCTCCCTCGGCGACGACGCCCGTCTTCTGGCATCCACTGCGTGACGACTTTGGCCCATCGGTCTTGATCCATCCTACAGACATGGCCCGCCCAATCCCACTTCAATCCAGCAGTCTTTTTTCCCACATCAGCGATTCCAGTTTTTGAGCGTATTGTGGTATTGCGGATTCTATCGCTGAGCTTTATACCCAATACGCTTCGTTCCATCGCCCTTTGGCAAACCTTGAGTTTGGACTTTTGTGACTTTTCTACTATCTAATAAATAAAAAGAGAAGTCCTGACTGACTGACTGACTCATCAACGCCCAGCCCAAACCCTTCATCATCATAAATCATAAATCATTTATTTTTTTGCTGAATACACTGTTACAATGGTGTTATAAGAATTACATGTTTCAAGTGATTCTACCGTAAGGCATGCAAAATTTTTACAAAATTTTTACAGTCATAGTTATTATATTAATAAATTAATCAAGATAGACATTGGAATAAATAAAATTAAATAAAATAAAATTAAAATTAAATGAATTAAGCATGATACAATTATAATAAGTTGAAGTCATAGTAGAGAATAAATTATTTTTTAAATATTAGAAGTATTTAGATTATTTCAATGTCATTCCTAGAATTATTATTACGAGATAGGTACATGCATAATATTCATATAATTGATTTTGCTTGATGTCACTGTGAGGTCTTTAGTTTGTCAAAATTATCATTGAGGAAGTCATTCAAGTTATAGTAGCATTTATTAACCAAAAATTTTTTCAGAGTTTTCTTAAATAGGGCCGTATTCATTGCCCTTATTGCTTTAGGTAATTTATTGAAGATTACAGGAGCCATATGGAACACACTCTTGTACATTAAAGAGGTACATGTTCGGGGTACATAGAGGCGAAGTGCGTCCCGTTGTTGTCTATTATTTATTTCTGATGCTAATTTAAATAGGTTTTTATTGGTTTTCACAAATATTGAGACCTCATAGATATACAGACTTGGGAGAGTCAGAATGTTATACTCCTGGAAAAACGGTTTACAGGTTTCGACCATTTGAAGCCCAAACATAGCCCTTAAGCATCGTTTTTGTGCTTTAAAAATTATCTCAATATCCGTCGAATTTCCCCAGAAAATTACACCATACCTCAGTACTGAAGCCACTAAACCATGATAAGCCGCTAACAACGTATTTATATTTGAGACCTTTTTGAGTTCATGTAGGGCATATACTGATTTATTCAATCTTTTGCACAATGTTTCAATCTGGGATTTCCAATTTAACTTATTATCCAATGTAAGTCCAAGAAACTTTGTTAATAGGACTTCAGCGACAGGTTCACCCTTATAGTTAATCTTAGGTGTACCTGCATTGATACGCTGACTAAAATGCATTATTTTCGTTTTCCCAATGTTTGCCTTCAGATTGTTACTATCTAACCATTGTATGATTGCATTTAGGCTACTGTTTATATCATGCTCGTAAGAAGTTCTGTCATTACACTTAATTGCAACGGTGCTGTCGTCAGCAAAAAGTGTCATTGGGTTTGAGTTAGCGTTCGGAAGGTCATTAATGTATATAATGAAAAGTAGTGAGCTCAATACGCCTCCTTGTGGGACGCCGTACAGAATTTTACGTCCCCCTGATAAATATGTCTCCTCCATCTTAGTTCTACTATTAATTCTATTAATTTGTGTATATTGAGTGCGGTTCTTGAGGTACGTTTCTATTAATTTTAAAACGTTGCCCCTTATGCCATATAACTCGAGCTTATAAAGTAAAACGTCATGCACCACATGATCGAAAGCCTGTGTCATATCCATGAAGATGCCGCAGATCGGTATTCGCTTGTCGACATTAGACATTATGATTTCCAAGAACTCATATATAGCAAGGTTGATACTTTTATCTTGTCTGAATCCTTTTTGTTCCTTAGCTAAGATGTTATGGGTTTCAAAGTATTTAATCAGCTCACGATAAATGTATTTTTCAAAAATTTTTGAGACGATTGGCAGTAAGGCAATAGGTCTATAATTAACAACGCTTTCTTTACTCTCTTTTTTATGGATCGGTTTAATAATTGCTACTTTTAATTTTTCTGGGTATATACCAGTTTCAATAGACAAGTTTAAAATGTAACTCAGAGGTTGCGAAATACATTCCGTTACCAGCTTGATGACTTTCGTGCAGATACCGTCATATCCTACACTATTGGTGTTTTTTAGCCCTTTTATAATTTGTTTTATATCTTCTGGCAGACATGGCTTCATGAAGATTGAGTTTAGTCTAGATGTTAGGTATTGCTTATGCTGATCGATGTGCGTAGTATTAATGGGTGATATCTTATCTACAAAATAGTCATTAAATTCATTTGATATGTCATACGGATTTGTCACGATATTATTATTTGATTCAATATATGGGATAGATTCTAGTGGTCTGTTTTGCTTTGCAGTATTAATAATTTGCCATACAGCTTTTGGTTTATTACTAGAGTTTAAGATATTGTGATTGTTTTGCGCTCGTTGGGTCAAAGATACAATCCTCTTCAGTCTTTTGGTGTATTGCTTCAATTTTGATTTATTGTCCACACTTGGGGTTTTTCTACATTTCCACAGTAGTTCACGTTTCTTAGCGCTACAGGTCTTAATACCCCGTGAGACCCACTTGGTTTTTTTGTGGAGGTGTATGGTTATAGTTTTGTAGGGAAAGCAAAGGTCATAAAACAACTGAAATGTATCAATGAAAACATTATATGCTATGTTTGGATCACAAGTACTGTACATATCTGCAAATGACATTCGACCTAAATAATATTTGAATTTGGCCTGATTTTCTACACATAAATCCCGTCTCCTGATTTTCCAGTTCTTAATTATACATATGTTTCCCACTTGACATTTCAACAATTGTGCGGTGTGGTCAGACAGTGCTAGTTCAATTACTTCTGATTTACATGCTTTCCCAAAATTATGGGCAAAATTGTCAATACATGTTTTACTTACATGTCTGGTAGGTTCTTTCAATTGTAATTTTAAATTGTAATTTAATAGTAAACATTCAAATTCGTTTGTCAACTTACACTTATTTAGAATATTAATATTAAAATCTCCAGCTATAACAATCTTATGTTTGTGATAGTGTTTAAGGAGTAAGGTTAGGGTCTTGTTCAGTCTATCAAAAAATATATCAATATTACTAGCTAGGGGTACTCTATACACACAGACAATAACAATTTTGTAGTCAGTCAGCTCAATAGCACTACACTCAAACGCTGAGCAGAGTGAACAACTCGTTAATGTTAATATTTCTTTGCAATTATGTCCCTTCTTGACAAATATACAAGACCCGCCTCTTTTTGAATTCGTTCTAGAGTAGCATGATACCAAGTTATAGTTGGGAATCGAACAGATTTCCTCACACCCGGACATCATGAAGTGCTCGGTGAGACAGATAACATCAACGTTTGTTTTTGTATCTAGTAATTCTTGTAGAGCAACTGTTAATAACTGCGATTTTGTCCGTAGTCCAGCAATGTTTTGATGAAGAATGTTTAGATATTTAGGGGCGAAAAAGAGATTCAGACTCTGGGACTTCTTCGCCTGGCAGTTTTTCTTCTAGACTCCTTGTATTTTCTTGCTTAATTGCCAACATCAAATCAAAGAGGTCACTAAATATAATCTTCATACCATGGTTATTTAATGTTCCAGAGCGTGTATATAAGGTATGGTGGTAACTTAAACTCAAATTCGAGTCTAAATGATACACATGCTCATGGGTCATAATGTCCATATATAGCATACCATTGAATACTTCCAGTCTTGAGTTATATATATTGCAGTTATAATAGTAGTCAGATTTGAATGTCGGTAATGTAATTATAATATTAGTATGATTCATGTCCTGTAGCATATATCTAATGTCAGTTATTATGTCATAATAGTTATTTGTCTTTCTAAAGTCTTCTTCACCAACCATAATTATGCAAAAGTCATTCATTGTGAAGTTTGATAGTTTTGTTTGTATATCCTTTAGGAGACACTTTATTCCAACATTTGGTGTAAGATAATGACATAAGTGGTAGTCTCCTAGGAAGTATTCTTCTGCTAAGGTTAAAATGTTATTGCTTTTATTTGCACTAATAATGCAGAGTTTATTTTTAACTACGGTCTGCGAATAGGGCGTCCCACTAGATGTAATATCCTTATAAGACTTGACAGGTGGCGCCATCTGTGCATTGGAGTGCTGTACTGTATTGTTTTGTTGATCTCTTCCTACAACATTGCTTTTATTTGCTATAGTTGACTCCGTTTGGGTTTGTTTGTTACTACGAGGTTCTTTTGACTGCTGTGAAAATTTTCTAGGGGTTTTGAGTGGAGATTGGCTTGGACTGGATACTATTTGTTTATAGATTGAATTTTTGCGGCTTAGCTTTTCGTTCGCCTTTTTTAGCGTCTCATTTTCTAGTAACAATGTATCTATTTCGGTATTAGCACTCAATAGTTTTGTAGTCAGGCCATCAATTTGTTTTTGCAGTTCGGTTATGATATCAGCATTTTCATCCTCCGATATATCAGGAACGCTGTGCATAGTGCCATCTAGTGTGTGATTATTGACACTCTCATCTAGGTTTGTATCGGAGTGCGCACGCGCACGTCTCATTGTGACATTTTCTGTGTGATCCATCACTTTCAACAGTGTGCTATGTAGTGCAGACATAATCCGATAGATGTCGCTTTTCTCAGTTTTGGTGTACTGACTAATCCTTTGTTTATATTTGAATACTTAGTTGAAAATTAACGATTTTTATTTTGCACTTAGATCGATTCAAGTCGTTATGAGTGATATAAAAGATTGTACCTGCTTTAATAAAAGTGTCGAAGGCTTCCTGATTCAGTCCAAGTCCAGTATTATGTTGTTGTCACTGATTTGTTTACGTTTTATGATCTGCAGGAGCTTTGCTTATTTCGTCACTTTGCACCTGAGTTTTTAGGAGATAACGATGTATAGCCTTGAGAAGCACTTAATACTTAAAATTATAGCACTTATAACTCTATTGTAACATTGTAATTATTTTTAAAGAAAATTTAAAATAGACTCGATGTTAGTCGTTTGCGTTCCAATTATCAATTGTCCTTGGACCTAGAAAACTGAAATTTTGCACAGAGGTTCCCTTTATAATGTAGACAAGGAATAAGGAAGGATTTTTCGAAATTCAACCCCTAAGGGAGTTAAATAGGGGATGAAAGTTTGTATGGAAAATCGTCATTTTCACGCGGGCGAAGTCGATGGCAAAAGCTAGTATTAAATAAATAAATCGATTTATTGACACACAAGTTAGAGAACATACATAAAAGAAAACAATAAGAAAGAGCATTGGTAAAATAGCACATTAGTAGAAGTAGTGCGTAAACCTGCCCCCGTATCATGGCGATTCTATCTCTATTCTACCAAGAATAGACAAAGATTTTTCCATACAATGTGATATGAAACCTTACTACAATCTGTCATTTTGTCAATTGTTCCGTCGACAAAACCCGTTTCTTCGGTGGTCATGCTAAGTCGGCTGGAAGTATGTGAAAAATGTATGCAAGAGTGATCTCAGGTTCAGTTGTAAACCAGTGTCCCGCACTAGTTGTTCGGCACTTTGTTGAACTGGTCCTATTTGGGGCAGCCGTGAGATAGACATTCTCTTTCGTGTTTAGTTCTTTTTTATTTATTTTGTTGTGTGCACTTGTGCCATGTGCCAAATAAATAATTATGTTTAAGTTCTTTAAAAAAAAAAATTGACCATCACGGGAGACTCGGAAGATGTGAAAAATGTAGGTCAAAATTAGAATTCATAATTATTAAAAAATTTACTGATGATGAACTGCCTATCCGGCCTCCATAATCTAGTTACTGGCTAACAAAGTATCACAAGACTGCTGGTCAGACCTTCTGACTGCCCATAACAACTATCAAAGATCTACAAACACGTTTTTCGTTGCACGGAATAATTCTCGGTATGTTAGGGGTCACCCATGCTCAAAATGACCCACGCAAGCATTGCTTAACCTTAAGGTGGAAGCTTTGACGATCTGTCTGTCTGTCTCTAAATATGGACACTTCTTGTTTGAAATAAATTGCAATGTGTGCACCTTTTTAGGATTTTATGAGATTGATCTTTGCAGCTTTTATTACTGAGCCATGAGCCCCTAATACAAAGTATTGCATATATTTCAGGTTAAAGAAGAAAAAGAGGTAAAAGAAGAGAAGAAAGATAAAGAGGAAAAGAAGAATGGAGTAGATGTTCCAGCCGTCGTACCAGACGGAGAGACGGTCGGATCTAAGATGGCTGTGCTGAGTGCAGACAGAATAAAGGTATATTGACTTTTTTTGGACTTTGTCTAGTGTTGTAAGGAACTCGAGTCTTTTAGTCTTTATTTCAAGACTTGAGTAGATTTTCAAGATTAGGACTTGTTAGTCACATGAGTGCGAGTCCTTTGAGTCTTGTGAGTTCTTTCGAGTATTTTAAGTTCTTTGAGCTATACTGACTGATCACTGAGTCATGAACTTGAGTTAGTGTATTATAATAGGAAATACTGGATGAGTTTTTATCGTCATTCATATTTATTTATAGATTGAAAATAAATCGTACAATAAAAATTGTAACAATTAAATAGCATTTAACGCAAATAACCTTTGAGTTCTTTGAAGAAAATCAACAAATAAGTAACCCCTCCCGCTCTTGGGCAGAGCGAAAGGGATTGTCAGACTTCTACTGACTAAAAACCACCCGCGTTCCTTCTTAGCCCTATATGTCGAGGCCGCGGTATCCTGTGGACATCCCACAGCCACAGCGTCGGCCCTTGCGGACCCCTCCCGTGTTGCTGACATCTCTTTGAGGCGCGCGTGGAACACTAACGCGCCGTCGACACGGCCTGTCGTCGTCATAAGACGGATGGACGGCGAGCTAGCCCATTACTCACCGTCCACAGGCCCGCGTCTACGGTGGCCGGAAGCCATCACGTGGCCCCCGACGCCCGGAGCGCCTTCCGCGGCGGAGAATTCGTACCCTAATTTTCACAATAGGCTCGCCCCCTTCTTACATTGAACTTAAAAATAACTGGTGAAATGTGTGTGAACTATACACATTTGCTTTGCTGCATGTTTCGTTAAACAATACAAATATTTAGTTAATTTCTCTTTAACAAATTTGTACTACTTAGCTAGCCAGAAATGGGGTTCTCCACTTAACACACACGGAAGAATTATGCCTGAATTTAGTATTATATATAAACAGACTTTAAAACGTTCCAGCTCATGATGGCAAACGCTCAGAAGGAGATAGAGGAACGCAAACGAACCCTCCTCGCAATGAAGGGAGATACCAAGAGTGGAGTCAACGCTGCAGCTGCCACCGCTCAGCAACTGAAGATGCAAGTCCAACAGACCAGCTCCATTGCGCCTCCGAGTGTTATTAAACCGGTGCTGTATTCTAAACCTGGTAAGTGTTCTTCGTTGTGTAGATGATTTTCTGTCATCATCATTAATTGGAGGGAAATCATCAAATGACTCCTCCTGCTCGGGCAGAGTGGTAGGGAGTGTCAGACTTGTACAGACTAAAAACCACCCATGTTCCTTCTTAGCCCTTTGTGTCAAGGCCACGGTATCTCTTTTGAACAACCCGCAGCCCGGGTTCGTTGAGCACCTTAGTTTCAGAGCGGGCATTTAAGTGGGGTCTAGAGCTGAATCTCACCCAATCTCACGAAGGAGAGGGTCTCGGAAAATATCACGTATTTTTTTTCGCAAGCAACAGAGTATGTTTACGGAATGACTGGGTTTAATTGACTTATCATGCTTGTCCACTAAAATATGGCTAAATCCTACACAGTAAGAATACAATGCTTAATGAAAGTACATAATTGAACATAAATTTAATGTTGTTTTTTATAGAAATCTCTTAACATTCGCATTTTGATAAATCTCACGAGAGGTGAGATTAGGGGGGTCCAAAATAGGCGCCCTCTTGTGAGTCGAGCTCCACGATAATTGACACATGCTTGCACTGACTGGACGGGTCCACTCAAATCTGTGTGGTGCTTTCTTCAAAGACCGTCTCACGCCCAAATACTCGAACGTCACTCAATTTTAAGTTGCACTTAAATCTCGTGCTGTCTTTGTTACTTTAACGCAGAGTGACAGAGATAGCAAGAGTTTTGAGGGCTACTTATAATTGAGTGACGTTCGAGTATTCGGGCGTCAGACACTTATTTGTGTGGTCCAAACTCTTCGCCAAATGGGTGGACTTAATTTGAATAAAGATGTTTCCTGACAAAAAAATATGATTCTGTTTAGTCCGTCAGTTAGATTATTTTTATACGACTGCCCCAAAAAAAGAGTGTTATTATTGTTTTATCAAATGAATAAAAAATGACGAAGATAAAACTCGTCAAAGATTGGGGGCTTGTGACGTCACTTCGTGGTAAAAAATGTACCACGTTGTAACGTCACAAGACATTTCGAAGCACTGTATCGTCTTCATTTTTTGTTAACGTGAAAAAAGAAAAACTATTCGTACATTATTTTTTTGGAAATCTCCCGCTTTTCCCTTAAACTAAAGGGGAAGATTTATAAAACAATGGTAAGACCTGCTGTCGTGTATGGATCAGAATGTTGGGTCACAAAAGGGATGAATGAAAGGCATTTACATGTGGCTGAGATGAGAATGCTAAGGGGGATGTGTGGTGTGACGCGAATGGATAATAGTACATTATGGTACAAGTGTGTAACGTTGGTGATTACCGCAGAGGCGCCATTGAGACCCGAGCCGTCAGGTGAGGGTCTTAAGAAAGCCGAGGACGGTAATCATCAATACACACGTGTATCATACGACGTTTTTCAACACACTTGTGAAGAAAATAATACTAAAAAGTCATCTTCAACAGTTAAAACAAGTTCTGTTTTTTTTTTCACAATAGCGGGAAAAATTAATGCGCGCGCATCTACAGTTCTACCAAGTTATCTATGCAGGCGGGAAAACACGGACCTAAAATAAATGTACTAAGTTTGACGTAGTGATGCATTTTTTCATGACCAGTGGCGCCACTACTGTAACAATGACGATCGGCCATAGACTAAAAGAATGTGGTTTCTTTATTTTTGACTTTTCGCGGATAGAGTTTTAGCCACGGACAAAATGGGGGGTTTTTTTTTCTTTATTACAGAGAAAACAAAAGTTATATTATTCGAGTGAAAGATTCATTTATTAAAAACGTATTAGTTGAAATTATCTATTTAAATTCAAAGTTGCATGAAATGGGGAAGCACTAGTACATTAATTTATTTTTAGTATTGAACACGATCTTTTTTGTATCGAAACTTTTTTAAGAACAAAGCAACTCAACCAATAAAATTAAAAAAAAAAACCTATAACTCACTAGTGAATAATAGCAATGAAAAAGTCACAGTTTGATTATAGGTGTCATTACGTGCCTAATTGCAGTGAAATTATAGCCACTTTGTGAGCAAGTGTGTTGAAAAATAAGCAATGAGTACATATGAAAGTGGCGCCGGTGACTGAAAAGGTGCGTGGAAATCGACTGTCGTGGTGTGGGGCATGTGATGCGGAGGAATGAGGAAAATGTCGGGAGGACGGTTTTGAATATGAATGTGGAAGGGTATACGAGTAGAGGAAGACCAAAGAATCGATGGATGGACTGTGTCAAGAATGATATGGTAAGGAAGGATGTGTCTCATGAGATGACGAGAAACAGAGAATTAAGGAAGAGGAAGACATGCTGCGCCGAGCCCAAATTAATTGGGATAAGGGCATGAGAATTATGATATTTTTTTGGAAATCTATTTGACGGACTAATTAGTTTTTTGTCAACCCTATTGTCATAGAAAAAGATACCATAGTTATGTCTGCCTGTGTGTCCACAGTTGGTAACGCTGCGATGTCTCAGGAAGAACTGGAGAAGCAGCGCAAGATAGCTGAACTGCAGGCCAGGATTCAGAGGAAATTAGCTGGTGAGTTATAATCCCATCAGGTCATTATAGACCTTAAGAGCGTAGACGGGCTGCATTTTTCCATACAAATGTATTCCCCTATTCTCTTCCTGGATAATGCCTCTAGAGTAATCGTTTTTATTTATAAAAATCCAGGTCTATTGAAGGCATGCCCCTGTTATTTTTTTTTTTCAAAAAAATTATTACAAAAATAAATATGACTTACCAAAAACCTAAAAAAATACCCCGTTTTTACCTACGTAATCAGATGACTACCAAAGAAAATTGAAAAGTTTTTAAAATAAAAACAAGTAATAGGGGCATAGATCTATTCTTCCTTTAAATTTTGATACCAAATATAATTTAATTGGCTTAGGTTTCGAGGAGAAAACAGGAGAATACGAAACGTCGATCGGTCAAGGTTTTTTATAGGTAAAATCGTTCTGAGCTGCAGTTGTCTCTATCGCACTCACATATTGATACCGCCCGGTTGCTAGAGCGCAGCGCGACGGCAATAGTTATATATACGTATATTGTACGCAGCCCGTCTACGCTCTTAAGAAAGACGCGCCAGGGTAGCCCGCGAAATTCGAATTTTCCTTCGTTTTTTTTGCAATTTGCCGGTCAGTGTCAGTTCATTTGTCTCTTGAATGCCTCAAGAGACTAGAGACGGTTGTATTGGTGATTTTATTCATTATTACTCAGTAAATAGACATTTGTTATTGCCGCGAATCCTATTTTATTTAACACTAGTGATTCGCCCCGGCTTCGCACGGGTGCAAATAACCCTCTTTTTGAGCTTCGCCGCAGTTTGGTAAAAAGGTATTAAAACCTTCCTCTTGAATCAATCTTTCTAATAAACCCGCATCAAAATCCGTTGCGTAGTTTTAAAGATCTAGCGGGAAGCGACTTTGTTTTCTACTATGTACCTAGTGATGCAAATTGCAAAAAAACGTAAGAAAATTCGAATTTCGCGGGCTACCTTGTCGCATTCACCATAAGAAAGACGCGCATGGGTAACCCGCAAAATCCAAATTCCTAGCAATCATTTTTGCGTATAGTTTGATTTATTTATTTGAGTAAATGTACAATGTCAAATCATATATTATGTAAAATAAAACAGAAAAATCTAAGCTAAAAAAAAAAAACGAATTAAATTAAATACTTAAAAATTACAAGAAACAGTCACTTTTCGTGCATCATGTCTCAGAACAAGCACAAGAAAAATAGAGCGGCGAAATTCCGTTTGGCCCCAGATGACTAAAACGCTTTCACCTGGGGCCAACCGGAATTTCGCCGCTCTATTTTAAAATCTTCAAAAAAAAAACAAAAAATCGGACGATTCTAAAAAATTATATATTATTCTTGATCAAATCATGCATACACAAATTATTCTCATCATCTTGAGAACCTCCTTCTTTGTGTCGTAATTTAAAAACCACACACAAGTGTCGACTTCAAAGCTATATAATTTCCGCTCACGTTTACCACTACTTAACTTGGCCCACTTTGTCTTGCAGGTGGAGCCCTAACGCAGGCAGGTAGCGGGCCTGCGCCCCTCATCCTAGACCGCGAAGGTCGCACGGTGGACACAAGCGGGAAGAGAGTCCAGCTGACCCATGTGGCTCCTACTCTTAAGGTAAGAGGATAGCAGCTTAGTTTTATTTTGTACATTTTTATCATCATTCATTATTTCAGCCAAAAGACGTCCACTGCTGAACATAGGCCTCCCCCAGGCGTCGCCACATCTCGCGGTCCCGTGCGTCTCTCATCCAGCGGCTCCCTGCAACCTTGACCAGGAGCACGGTTCACCTAGTGGGAGGCCTTCCAACGCAACGTCTTCCGGTTCGCGGTCGCCACTCCAGAACTTTTCGGCCCCATCGACCATCCGTTCTGCGAGCAATGTGCCCTGTCCATTGCCACTTAAGTCTGGCGATTCTTCGGGCTACGTCGGTAACCTTGGTTCTCATGCGGATGTCCTCATTTCTGATTCGATCACGCAAGGAAACTCCGAGCATAACCCTCTTATTTTGTACATCATTTTACATTTCTTATTTACCTAAAATTTTTGTGCATTATATGATTGACTTTGTTTGACTTGTCTTTGTATATTTTGTTCATTAATTTTTGTTTGTTGTATGTGAAACATGATTTTATAAATCTGATTTATAAAATCGTGTGTTTTATTATTAATATTATTATTCCCTTTATTCACATTTTAACAAATTTAATACATTTTTAAATATTTCCTATAAAAACAATAGAAAAAAACATTTAAAAATATAAAAAACTGTAGCCCACCGGTATCAGGAACAGGGTCCAAGCTACCGGCGGTCAGGGCTCCAGAGAAAGGAACTTCCTAACAATGCGAGCCGTGTCCAAGAGTACCGCTCTCTGCATCAAGCCCTTGATCCAACTGTCTAATATTATTATTAATAGAATAGAATAGCATTTAATGGTTTTATTGTTATATCATCATCTTCCAGCCCTTATCCCATATCATTTGGGGTCAGCGCAATACGTTTTTTCTTCCATTCTGCCCTGTCAGTCGTCATGCTGTCATTTTTATTCCTTTTTCCCTCATACATTTCACTCCTCACACACTCCATCTATCTTTTCTTTGGTCTTCCTTTTTAACCGACTTATAAAAAAAGAAGGAGGTTCTCAATTCGGATGTTTTTTTTTATATTTGTTCGGGCATAACTCCGTCGCTTCCTAACCGATTTGTAAAAATCTTTTTTTGTTGGAAAGGGTATACTTCCCAAATGGTCCCATATTTTTTTTTATCGAAATCGGACAAGTGTTTTTTGAAAAACAAAAAAAAACTCAAAAAAAAATTACATTTTCTACATTAACAATCTTTTCGTCTCCGTCGTTAACAAACCGACCACTAAAAATTGAAAAATAAAAACTTTTTAAAACAAAGAAAACCAACTTCAACAAAAAATAAAACACAATTAAGTGAAAAATAAACTTTAGAGGAAAATCAGTTTCTGAAGTCGGTGGCAAAAAAAGAAATAAAATAAACAAAAGTCACCGACTTCACAAACTGATTTTTCCTCTAAAGTTAATTTTTTACTTTTTTGTGTTTTATTTTTTGTTGTAGTCGGTTTTCTTTTTTGTTAAAAAGTTTTTATTAAGTCACATGCGTTCCTTCTCATCTTCCCTTCCCCTTCCCTTTTAACTTTTCTGTAACTGGCCCATCTTTTAAGCTTCCTCTAATATACTCGTTCCTTACTTTATCCATTCTTGTCACACCACACATCCACCTCAACATTCTCATCTCCGCAACATGCAATCTTTTTTCATCCATCTTCTTCACAGCCCAACATTCCGATCCATACAGTACGACAAGCTTAATCACGGACTTGTATATTTTCCCCTTTAATTTGAGGGGGATCCTCTGGTTGCAAGTTGTTCTAGCTATTTTAATCATCATTTCAGCCGAAAGACGTTCACTGCTGGACATAGGCCTCCCCTAAGTGTCTCTCCTCCAGCGGATCCCCGCAACCTTCACCAGGTGCACGGTTCACCTAGTGGGAGGCCTTCCAAAGCAATGTCTTCCGGTTCGCGTTTGCCACTCCAGAACTTTCCGGCCATCCGTTCTGCGAGCAATGTGCCCTGTCCACTGCCACTTAAGTTTGGCTATTTTAATGGAACCTTATATAAAGCAACTTTTCTGCCCCGTCCAGGCGAATATCCGCGCCAAACGCCGTGAAGAGTTCCGCCTGCAGCTCTCAGGCACAGCATCAGCGGAACCAGCCACCGCAGCCGCCTGGCACGACCAGCGCGTACCCGCCAGGTCCGCCCAGCGCCTGCGACGTCCTCTGCGCTTCCACGAGCCTGGCAAGTTTATGGAGATCGGGAACAGGCTGCGGATGAAGGTAACATAGTAACTAGAGACCACGGCCGCCAGGTCCGCCCAGCGCCTGCGACGTCCTCTGCGCTTCCACGAGCCTGGCAAGTTTATGGAGATCGGGAACAGGCTGCGGATGAAGGTAACATAGTAACTAGAGACCACGGCCGCCAGGTCCGCCCAGCGCCTGCGACGTCCTCTGCGCTTCCACGAGCCTGGCAAGTTTATGGAGATCGGGAACAGGCTGCGGATGAAGGTAACATAGTAACTAGAGACCACGGCCGCCAGGTCCGCCCAGCGCCTGCGACGTCCTCTGCGCTTCCACGAGCCTGGCAAGTTTATGGAGATCGGGAACAGGCTGCGGATGAAGGTAACATAGTAACTAGAGACCACGGCCGCCAGGTCCGCCCAGCGCCTGCGACGTCCTCTGCGCTTCCACGAGCCTGGCAAGTTTATGGAGATCGGGAACAGGCTGCGGATGAAGGTAACATAGTAACTAGAGACCACGGCCGCCAGGTCCGCCCAGCGCCTGCGACGTCCTCTGCGCTTCCACGAGCCTGGCAAGTTTATGGAGATCGGGAACAGGCTGCGGATGAAGGTAACATAGTAACTAGAGACCACGGCCGCCAGGTCCGCCCAGCGCCTGCGACGTCCTCTGCGCTTCCACGAGCCTGGCAAGTTTATGGAGATCGGGAACATGCTGCGGATGAAGGTAACATAGTAACTAGAGACCACGGCCGCCAGGTCCGCCCAGCGCCTGCGACGTCCTCTGCGCTTCCACGAGCCTGGCAAGTTTATGGAGATCGGGAACAGGCTGCGGATGAAGGTAACATAGTAACTAGAGACCACGGCCGCCAGGTCCGCCCAGCGCCTGCGACGTCCTCTGCGCTTCCACGAGCCTGGCAAGTTTATGGAGATCGGGAACAGGCTGCGGATGAAGGTAACATAGTAACTAGAGACCACGGCCGCCAGGTCCGCCCAGCGCCTGCGACGTCCTCTGCGCTTCCACGAGCCTGGCAAGTTTATGGAGATCGGGAACAGGCTGCGGATGAAGGTAACATAGTAACTAGAGACCACGGCCGCCAGGTCCGCCCAGCGCCTGCGACGTCCTCTGCGCTTCCACGAGCCTGGCAAGTTTATGGAGATCGGGAACAGGCTGCGGATGAAGGTAACATAGTAACTAGAGACCACGGCCGCCAGGTCCGCCCAGCGCCTGCGACGTCCTCTGCGCTTCCACGAGCCTGGCAAGTTTATGGAGATCGGGAACAGGCTGCGGATGAAGGTAACATAGTAACTAGAGACCACGGCCGCCAGGTCCGCCCAGCGCCTGCGACGTCCTCTGCGCTTCCACGAGCCTGGCAAGTTTATGGAGATCGGGAACAGGCTGCGGATGAAGGTAACATAGTAACTAGAGACCACGGCCGCCAGGTCCGCCCAGCGCCTGCGACGTCCTCTGCGCTTCCACGAGCCTGGCAAGTTTATGGAGATCGGGAACAGGCTGCGGATGAAGGTAACATAGTAACTAGAGACCACGGCCGCCAGGTCCGCCCAGCGCCTGCGACGTCCTCTGCGCTTCCACGAGCCTGGCAAGTTTATGGAGATCGGGAACAGGCTGCGGATGAAGGTAACATAGTAACTAGAGACCACGGCCGCCAGGTCCGCCCAGCGCCTGCGACGTCCTCTGCGCTTCCACGAGCCTGGCAAGTTTATGGAGATCGGGAACAGGCTGCGGATGAAGGTAACATAGTAACTAGAGACCACGGCCGCCAGGTCCGCCCAGCGCCTGCGACGTCCTCTGCGCTTCCACGAGCCTGGCAAGTTTATGGAGATCGGGAACAGGCTGCGGATGAAGGTAACATAGTAACTAGAGACCACGGCCGCCAGGTCCGCCCAGCGCCTGCGACGTCCTCTGCGCTTCCACGAGCCTGGCAAGTTTATGGAGATCGGGAACAGGCTGCGGATGAAGGTAACATAGTAACTAGAGACCACGGCCGCCAGGTCCGCCCAGCGCCTGCGACGTCCTCTGCGCTTCCACGAGCCTGGCAAGTTTATGGAGATCGGGAACAGGCTGCGGATGAAGGTAACATAGTAA
This sequence comes from Diarsia mendica, assembly GCA_949316265.1. Classification (NCBI taxonomy): domain Eukaryota; kingdom Metazoa; phylum Arthropoda; class Insecta; order Lepidoptera; family Noctuidae; genus Diarsia; species Diarsia mendica. The sequence goes on along the minus strand of OX438914.1, from coordinate 12,450,344 downwards.
CTAGAGACCACGGCCGCCAGGTCCGCCCAGCGCCTGCGACGTCCTCTGCGCTTCCACGAGCCTGGCAAGTTTATGGAGATCGGGAACAGGCTGCGGATGAAGGTAACATAGTAACTAGAGACCACGGCCGCCAGGTCCGCCCAGCGCCTGCGACGTCCTCTGCGCTTCCACGAGCCTGGCAAGTTTATGGAGATCGGGAACAGGCTGCGGATGAAGGTAACATAGTAACTAGAGACCACGGCCGCCAGGTCCGCCCAGCGCCTGCGACGTCCTCTGCGCTTCCACGAGCCTGGCAAGTTTATGGAGATCGGGAACAGGCTGCGGATGAAGGTAACATAGTAACTAGAGACCACGGCCGCCAGGTCCGCCCAGCGCCTGCGACGTCCTCTGCGCTTCCACGAGCCTGGCAAGTTTATGGAGATCGGGAACAGGCTGCGGATGAAGGTAACATAGTAACTAGAGACCACGGCCGCCAGGTCCGCCCAGCGCCTGCGACGTCCTCTGCGCTTCCACGAGCCTGGCAAGTTTATGGAGATCGGGAACAGGCTGCGGATGAAGGTAACATAGTAACTAGAGACCACGGCCGCCAGGTCCGCCCAGCGCCTGCGACGTCCTCTGCGCTTCCACGAGCCTGGCAAGTTTATGGAGATCGGGAACAGGCTGCGGATGAAGGTAACATAGTAACTAGAGACCACGGCCGCCAGGTCCGCCCAGCGCCTGCGACGTCCTCTGCGCTTCCACGAGCCTGGCAAGTTTATGGAGATCGGGAACAGGCTGCGGATGAAGGTAACATAGTAACTAGAGACCACGGCCGCCAGGTCCGCCCAGCGCCTGCGACGTCCTCTGCGCTTCCACGAGCCTGGCAAGTTTATGGAGATCGGGAACAGGCTGCGGATGAAGGTAACATAGTAACTAGAGACCACGGCCGCCAGGTCCGCCCAGCGCCTGCGACGTCCTCTGCGCTTCCACGAGCCTGGCAAGTTTATGGAGATCGGGAACAGGCTGCGGATGAAGGTAACATAGTAACTAGAGACCACGGCCGCCAGGTCCGCCCAGCGCCTGCGACGTCCTCTGCGCTTCCACGAGCCTGGCAAGTTTATGGAGATCGGGAACAGGCTGCGGATGAAGGTAACATAGTAACTAGAGACCACGGCCGCCAGGTCCGCCCAGCGCCTGCGACGTCCTCTGCGCTTCCACGAGCCTGGCAAGTTTATGGAGATCGGGAACAGGCTGCGGATGAAGGTAACATAGTAACTAGAGACCACGGCCGCCAGGTCCGCCCAGCGCCTGCGACGTCCTCTGCGCTTCCACGAGCCTGGCAAGTTTATGGAGATCGGGAACAGGCTGCGGATGAAGGTAACATAGTAACTAGAGACCACGGCCGCCAGGTCCGCCCAGCGCCTGCGACGTCCTCTGCGCTTCCACGAGCCTGGCAAGTTTATGGAGATCGGGAACAGGCTGCGGATGAAGGTAACATAGTAACTAGAGACCACGGCCGCCAGGTCCGCCCAGCGCCTGCGACGTCCTCTGCGCTTCCACGAGCCTGGCAAGTTTATGGAGATCGGGAACAGGCTGCGGATGAAGGTAACATAGTAACTAGAGACCACGGCCGCCAGGTCCGCCCAGCGCCTGCGACGTCCTCTGCGCTTCCACGAGCCTGGCAAGTTTATGGAGATCGGGAACAGGCTGCGGATGAAGGTAACATAGTAACTAGAGACCACGGCCGCCAGGTCCGCCCAGCGCCTGCGACGTCCTCTGCGCTTCCACGAGCCTGGCAAGTTTATGGAGATCGGGAACAGGCTGCGGATGAAGGTAACATAGTAACCAGGACCCTATCCTGAAGATAACAGGACTTATAATCAAAAATTCGATCCTGAACCTGATCTGACAGACGGAGTTCATTCAGCTTCTTTCTTAGAATCATGTTCCACCGGAAAAGAAATAAAATTCTCTGTACTCTAACGAACGACGCGTGGTATCACCTCCTCTTCACTTATACAGAGTTCATTGAACTGTTTGCCGCTCTTGCCGTTCGGTACGTTCGTTTTGCTTCGGAAGACCGTCCCTTACACTCAATATTTTACATTTTTTTTATTTATTCATGTAATTTAAAACTAAAGAAAGACTCACATGGTGAATACCGATTGGGTACTATGAACGACCCACCCAACTGTCCTCCATGGTTCTTCTCAGAGTAGTCAGGTACGAAACACCGACACTATATAATTTTTAAAAAGTAACTTGTATAAGTGTTTGCAAAATAAAAATCATTTTTGACTCTTTATTCTCGATTTCCATATTTTTTCAACAAACCATATCTCAAATATTCTCCACATTTGTTCGCAGGCCCAACTGGAGAAACTGCAGAACGAAATATCTCAGATAGCGCGCAAAACTGGTATCTCATCAGCTACTAAACTGGCGTTGTTAGCTGCTGACACTCCTGACTCCGATAGAGTACCGGATATTGAGTGGTGAGTACCGGATATTATAATAAAAATAATAATAATAATATTCCACAACTATCACACAACGCCATCTAGTCCCAAGCTAAGCAGAGCTTGTGTTATGGGTACTAGACAACTGATAAACATACTTAGATATTTCTAAATACATACATATTATAGATAAATTACACCCAGACACAGAACAAATGAGACAATGTGACAAACATTGAGTGGTTAGTACCGGATATTGAGTGGTTAGTACCGGATATTGAGTGGTGAGTACCGGATATTGAGTGGTGAGTACCGGATATTGAGTGGTGAGTACCGGATATTGAGTGTATAATACCGGATATTGAATGGTGAGTACCAGGTATTGAGTGGTTAATACCGGATATTGAGTGGTGAGTACCGGATATTGAGTGGTGGGTACCGGATATTGAGTGGTGAGTACCGGATATTGAGTGGTGAGTACCGGATATTGAGTGGTGAGTACCGGATATTGAGTGGTGAGTACCGGATATTGAGTGGTGAGTACCGGATATTGAGTGGTGAGTACCGGATATTGAGTGGTGAGTACCGGATATTGAGTGGTGAGTACCGACAAAACCTTTTAATGACGAAACAGAGGATTAATATCAAAAAAGATTTTGGTAAATTTTTCATCCGTGCAAATGATATTTGTTCTGTGAACTTATTGAAGAGTTCCATTGTATATCACATTAGATCTACATAAAAAAATGGGAACACCGTCAAATAATATTCGTCCTAATAACAAAAAGAATCGTAACACAATAGGGATGTTTCCCGACAAAAAAACATAATTCTGTTTAGTCCATCAGTTAGATTATCGAAAAATATTGGATACGTGTTTTTTTGTTTTATCTAATAAATATTTACGTTTAAGTTATACGCGTCAAAGATCATGAGTGGCGGCCTCTGACGTCACTTTCTGGTAAAAAAAAAACATGCAATATGACGTCACACGGGCTTCCAAAGCACTGTATCGTCTTCATTGTTTGTTTACGTGAAAAAAGAAATATATGTTTCCAATTTTTTTTGGGAATCTATCTAACGTCCCAGTTAACCAAGTTTCACTGTAGTATAGTAAAGTAAATTTTGACCTTCGAAAAGTGCTGATTATCAGCCTAGTTTGAATAAATGAATTTTGATTTTGATTTTGAACGGACTAATTTATTGAGAGTTTTTTTGGTAAATTATAGGGGAGTTGACAAAAAAAAAAACAAATTAGTCGCCCATATAGATTGGCTGGCGAAGATATCGCTAAACATAATCATACACTCGTACACACGGCTACACATCAAGCTATACAAAACCAGTTAATCTTGGCCTCACTTTACTAGATCATTTCGCACAATGAACGATCAGATTATACTGGTTTTGTATAGCTTGATGTGTAGCCGTGTGTACAACGTCAGTCGGTTAAAAAGCGTCACAGTGACTTCCGTATTCAACTTTTTTTTTTTTTTTTTTCTAGCCTACTCTTTCCCACTCCTAGGCAAAGGCCTCCCTCCACTCCTTCCATTTCTCTCGAACCCGTGCGTCCTCCTTCCAGTTCTGGCGGAATCTGTCTAACTCGTCCCGCCATCTCCTTCGTGGCCTACCGCGACCCCGCCTCACTGTGTCGGGGCACCAGTTTCCTGCTATTTTGGCCCACAGTTTGTCCAGCATGCGGCAGACATGTCCTGCCCAGTCCCACTTGAGTTGGGCAGCCTTTTGAGCCACGTCAGCTATATTTGTTTTGGAGCGCAATATTGTGTTTCGAACACGATCCGTTATGCTCGTATTCAACTTACAGAATAAAATTATCAACTCACTACAATCCTAAATGCGCCCGTATGGAGCCCGAGTGAAATTAAATACAAATTTATGCTCGAACGAATACAAAATAAATTCGTCAGATTCATGTATTTAAAGCTATATGGGAGATACCCGGGGTATCCATTATTGTATCCTACCCTTTTCTGTCTCGGTATGGTAGGATACTACAAATTAGAAATTAGGCGTGAAGTGACACTGATAACATACATTTTCAAAGTTTTAAGAGGTAGTATACAAAACTCAGGCATATTATCGGAAATAGGGCTCAATTTACCGGATAGATACGTGGAGCGGCGGCGCAAACCGCAACTGCTAGTGGTGCCGAGTGCGCGCACTAACCTGCTGGCGCGCACCGTTGAAAAGAAAACATTGTGATAATAATAATAAATAAAAAAAAAATATATGATTTGCCAATAATTTTAAACTACTTCTATAATTCCAGGTGGGACAGCGTAATCCTAATGACCCCAGAAGAGCGTCAATCCAAACGTCGCCCCGACACCGAGGGAGAGGAGGTAGAGAGTGACTCGCGCTCTCCGGCACAACGAGTGGACGCCTGCCATGTAGGGGCTGACGATATCGTGGACAATCTTAATGAGGCGGCTATTACTAACCTGGTGGAGCACCCGCAACAACTTAGGCCTCCAAGTAAGTGGCATTGTTTTTAGTGTTCCAAAAAGGTGGAGGTTCTCTATTCGTGTGTATGTTTTTTTTTAATGCAAAAAAAGAAAAATGACTTGAAATGCATAAAAATGTGAAAAATAACGTTCTCTTCTGAAGTGTTTTTGGGGGTATGAGGAACAGGGTGTAAAGTTCCTCATCCCCCATAGAAAAGGGAGGATCCTCCGACCGGACGGGTGTTGTGTCCGGCGGGCTAACTGTCCGACATTTGTAAGTCGGGATTTTCTATATAAGTACGCTTATGTCGCGGATAGTGTTCATAGCGCGATGTAGGAATTTCGCCAATTAGTTCGCAGGTGTTGCGATAGATGTCGCTAGTCGCCACATGTCACTTTTTTTGCCACCGACTTTCAAACGTAATGTTCTTTTAAACTTTGTTGGAAGTCGGTTATGTTTTCATCATGAATCAATTTCACATTATAAGTAGGAGTTGTAAAGGACACAATGTCAAGAAAGCCAGGAGTTAAAAACTACTGAAATACTGAACCGATTTTGATGTTTCTATGGGACTACTAACTATTAGGTTTTGCCCGCGGTTGCACTCGTGTGGATGTTTCCCCGATAACACTAAAACACATGCTTTTAATTTTTAACCACAACGATAAACACCGATTTTCAATATGACGTTTTTCCATACAAACTTTCATCCCTTATTTAACTCCCTTAGGGGTTGAATTTCGAAAAATCCTTCCTTATTCCTTGTCTACATTATAAAGGGAACCTCTGTGCAAAATTTCAGCTTTCTAGGTCCAAGGAGTTCGTCGCTAAATAATAACTGCTACTCGGCTCTGTGGATGGGTGACCGCCCGACATACCGAGTTTCCTCCGTGCCTCGGAAAGCATGTAAAGCAATTGGTCCCGGCTGCAATATATAGATCTTTGGCAGTCGTTACAGGTAGTCAGTGACCTAAAAGTCTTACCAAAGGGTAACGTATTACCCAGTATTAACTAGGTTGTGGAGGTCAGATAGGCAGTCGCTCCATGTAAAATACGGGTATTCAGCTGCATCCGGTTAGACTGGAAGCCGACCCCAATATAGTTGGGAAAAAGCTAGGCTACCAAACAAAACGCGAGTAAAGCCGCGGGCTCTGACTAGTCTCATAAAAACACAGGTTTAAACACTTTCGTGTTTGTAACCGTTACAAAAATGTGGATTAGTGATCGCAGTATGATCTATGTTATCAATCGTATTATTTTTGGCACTCAGCCTACTTATACAAACGCGTGTAACGAAACCATAGCGCGATCTAATTCGACGTCAACGCCATCTATCGAGCTATGTGGCAACTTTTGACAATTTTTTAAGACTTTTTTACGTTTTTTTTTATTGAGTTTGTATGTAGTATTTTTTTGGTTATCATGCTCGGGTAGTTGAATTTTTTTTTGGTAATTTTATGTGTTTTTTTTTAAAGGTTTTTTGTGCTGAATTAGTTTCTAGGTAATTTGACATTCTGATGTATAAATTGATTGAAGGTCTTTAAAGGAAAAATGTAAAGTTTCATGCTTAATATAAAACATAACACCACGCCTGCAATCCCCGAAGGATTAGGCAGATATACCTAATAGTAGATCCACATTTCGCCAGTTATGTTGTAAGTCCCATGCAATAGGGGGTGAGCCTAATGCCATCAACCGGGAACTATGACTGCTACCGAGAAATGCCTGATGGAAAAAACCCAATAACATTTGCTCGACTCTGGAATGAAGACGAAAACAGAAAAACAAATACAAAAAAAAATACAGACAAGCTAGAATTGACTAATAGATATGAGCACGTTATTGAGTTAGTAGATGAAATTCCTTTTGTGAAGCACAGTTATCCAGTACCTCTGGCCTATAGGGAACAAGTTAAAGCGGAATTAAGAGGAAATGCGAGTGGTCTTTTCTCCATACAAACGCTCTCGCCTGTTTTCTTCTTGGTTAATGACCCTAGAGCAATGATTTTTTACAGAATAATAAATATTAACTATTTCTATGCCCCTGTGTTTTCCTTTTTGGTGATAAATTATTTTTATAAGCACTAGAACCCTCAAAAAATGCTCAAAATTGCTTGTTTAGATCGCTGTTAACAGAGTCCTAGTGTACAAATTTGACACCTATTAACGAAAAAAGAAAAACATAGCGGCGTAGTATATAACCTCCTTATTCATTGTCTAAAATATATTTTAAATTGTTTCAATATTGGAGGAGGAAATAGGCGAGAGCCAAACCTCGAATTATAACTTTTTTCTGCTGTTGTCCTTATCGCACGAATTTGAGGGCAGGAGGACGGAGAGAGACAGCGATTGTAGAGAGAGACAGCACTCGCATTTCCTCTTAAGTGAATTAGAAAGATTAGGAGTGATCAGACAGGAGGCAACTCCATATTGTAGTCCACTCACTTTCACTAAGAAACGAGATGGGACAATAAGAATCTTGTTAGACGCACGCGAGCTAAATAAGAAAATGATTGGGGACGCAGGAGCGCCACCACTCACGTCAGAGATTTTACAGTCTTTTCACGGAATATATCAGATAACAGTTTAATAGATTTAAATAATGCTTATTTTCAAATACATTTACCTTTTTTTTTTTCAAGTCTTTCAACCACTAGACCAATGTGGCAGTTGAGGAACTATAAAGTATGATTAATAAAAATACTATAAATTATTAATTTTGTTTAATGACACGCAATTGCTTAATTAGTATCTTACAAATATCCTTAAATTAATTAAAATTATAATTAAAACCATATTTGTGAAACAAACAGGATAATTTTTCAGTCTATATAGTAACTAGCTGACCCGCGCAACTTCGTCTGCGTCACATAAATATAGCTATAACCTTTCTCGATATATCGACTATCCGACATTAATTATTATTAAGCTAAATCGTAACAAACAAAAAATCTTATCTATTCCTCTTTATTACAATAGTTTAGATGGTTTAGATTAGCTTAGATTATATTAAAGTGTGAATTACTATAAAATTTATCTCTTACTGTTAAATATACTATAACACTCTGTACTAACTTTGTAAACATTATGATGCAGTGAATATTTTGAATTTGAATTTCCCGGAGGCCAGCCAGAATCCCCCGTACCTCTACCTACATTGCGACGCAACCCGCGTAATTATTTTTCCGCGCGGGTATTTTTACATTGCGATATCTTCTAAGATATCTGTTTAAACTGTGTAGAGTAAAGAGCACAAATATTCTATATTAAATTTCCGTTCTAACGAACACATTTATTTAGATATAGATTAATACCATATGGGTTAAATAAGCTTCGCAAAAAATAATACTTTTTAACCTAACATTTTAATAATAAAAAATGGTTACAGTGAGTCAATCTTAAAAGATAGACAGATGCTGTCGCGGACTTTTTTTTAGAACTTTTAAAGACGAATAATTACTTCATACATGATATTCTCGTAACTTAAACCGTTTTCGCAGCGCACGCAACGGAAGCTCTCAGAAAGGAATTTTCTTTTCCCGTTTTTGCAACATTTCTCAATTATGCTCCGCTCCTATTGGTAGTAGCGTGATGTTATATAGCCTATAACCTTCCTCGATAAATGAACTATCCAACACAAAAAGAATTTTTCAAATCCAACCAGTAGTTCCAGAGTTTATCGCGTTCAAACAAACAAACAAACAAACAAACAAACAAACTCTTCAGCTTTATAATATTAGTATAGATATAATGTTATTGTTTTAAACTAAACATCATGCCTGTACACCACAAAGGGTAAGGCAGTGGTGGTAAGTGAGGATTACGACAGTTACCTATATAAAAACTTATTAATTCATAACTATGGTGAATTCTCATGCGTATAATACTAGCTTTTGCCCGAGGTTTTGCTTCCTTGAAAATACAATTTTCTAAACAAACTTTCATCCCCTATTTAACTCACTTATGGGTTGAATTTCGAAAAATCCTTCCTTATTCCTTGTCTACAATAAAAAGGGAACCTCTGTGCAAAATTTCAGCTTTCTAGGTCCAAGGGTTTGGGCTGGGCGTTGATGAGTCAGTCAGTCAGTCAGGACTTATCTTTTTATTTATATAGATTTATTCTTAAATGTCTAATTCATCATCTTCCTGCCCTTATTGTTAATTACATAACGTAACATCACGCCTGTAATCCCGAAGGGTTAATAAACGTTGTTATTATTATTTTTGGCTTAGGTACATTTAATGTTCTCAGCTAGAAATTTTAGCCGGGGTGAGTTGATAATACGGGCCTCAGCCATGAAATTATCAGTTGGAATAGATGAAGTGCGGTCAAACGCAGAAAATTGCATGGAAGATCGTATGGTATTTGGGTGTTGAAGGTTTTCTGATTCACATTGCAAAAACTTTCTGACGAGTCTGCATGTGTTTAATTATTATTACTTATCAATAATCATCTTCATCTTCTTCCGGCCGACAGAATCTTCCAAATCTTCTCATAAATCGTGGGCAAGGAATATTACATATAACACAACCAGATAAGGTTATTTCAGTCGTTGTACTAGTTTGATTCATATTACTGGGAGTTACACTCGTGTTGTTAGCGGGCAAAATATTGTTACTGGGCAAAATATTGTTACTGGGCAAAATGGTGTTATTGGGCAAAATGTTGTTTGTGGGCAAAATGTTGTTTGTAGGTAAAACGTTCGTGTTGTTGCTAGGAACATTATAGTCACTGATACTTGGAAATATATAGTCTTTTTCAGGAGTTACAGGTGAAGTGTTGTTCACAGGTATATAGAGCGTATATTTGCTATTTGATGCAGTAGTTCTGTTGTTAAAGTTTATTGCGTATTGGGATATGTTGTTGTTGTTAATAGGGGTAGGAATGTTGTTGAAATTGTTGTTGTAAGGTAAATTGTGGATTCCGGAGTTGTTGGTAGTGGAAACAATGTTGTTGATCGGATTCTGAGAATAGGCAGGGGGATACTGAGTTAAAGGGCTGGTCCAAGGAGATTTGATGGTATTAGGAGAGCTCCTAGGTGCATTTGGAATAGGTGCGTAATAACCGGAGGTAACGCTTTCATATGCGGGTCTGTTAGCAGTATATCCGCCATACCCGGCGAAGTTTGGTTTATCCGGATTTTCGTAGTTATAAAAAACGGGTGTTGTTGTTCCAACGTTGTATCCTGTTGCTCGATTCGGTCTTGGCTCATACCCTGCTGGATATCCGTACGGATATGATCTTATTAACTGTCTGTTATTAGTATTATGACCGGTTTTTACGCCAGTATTATTATTTTGGTTATTTCTCGTTGGGAATGAGTAATTTGAATTAAAAATATCGTATGGGTTTTTTTGAGTCTGGCTTTCGGTGCTATTATTGTTGTTATTTGGACTATATTTTAATAAATCGTTATAAGTTATCTTTGTTTTCTTGTAATAAGCTAGTCTCTTTTTCCTTTTTAAAACATCCTTTTTTATAAAGTCACTGTTTGAAGCGTCACTTTTAGAAACGTCACTTTTTAAAATGTCAGTTTTCAAAACGTCACCATTTAAAATATCCCCTAAATTATAACGCGTATAAAAAACTTCTGGTTTTACATCATTCTCAATACTTCTACGTACTCTTATATCAAAATTAGGTTCTTTTGGATCCATTTTAATTCCATAGTTGTTATGTTGGGTAAAAATGTTCAGTAAACCAACGAGAAGATATACGAGAGGCATTTTTTACTATAATAGGTTAGTTTTAGAGGGAGAGGAAGACCAAAAAAAGATGGGTGGAGTTTGTGAGAAATGATATGAAGGGAAAAAGGAGTAAATTATAGCATGACGATTGATATGGGCAAATGGGAATAGGGGCAAATATGAAGAGTGGCAAATATGAAGAAAACCGTGTTGTTCTGACCCCAAATAACTTGTGATAAGGGCAGGAAGGTGATGATTATGATAATGCACAAGTAGATTGGCTGATGATGTTTAAAAAACCGGTGAATTAAGAACCTCCTGGTTTGAAGTCGGCTGGATCATCAAACTTTTCTAAGACTGTTTTTGTAATATCTTCTTGTTCTTTTGATGCTTCTCCAATAACTGAAGGTAGACTAGAGCTATTAGCTAAATAGATTGGCTGATGATCTTAAAAACAGCGATGAATTAAGAACCTCCTGGTTTTTAAGTCGGCTGGATCATCAAACTTTTCTTTATGACTGTTTTTGTAATATCTTCTTATTCTTTTGATGCTTCTCTAATAAGTGAAGGTAGACTATCAGCTCTTGGATACTTCTTCCTTGGTCCGTTGTAAGGAGTGACTGCCAATCTGACCTTCACAGACAAGTTATGAGGACCAGGATATGCCTTGGTTTTTCTTGGAGTCTTGACCTCGATCACACCTGATAGAAAGCGATGGATGAAGTCATATACTTCATATCATGGAACGAGCGTGTCCAAAAGATGCCTGTTCTTGATTTGAAGGCAGACGGTTTAAATGTGGGAAGGTAGCTCACTGGTTGAGAGACTTTCAGACGTCTTGTAGCGATTGTCAAAGATCTACACGTTCTTTTAACATGATACACTTATCACTTTTTTGATAAAAATCCTTTATTGGCATTCCATTTTTGGCACTATCCACTCACGCCCACTAGATGCACCGATGACCTGGTGGAGGTTGCGGGGATACGCTGGATGTGAGACGCACGGGACCGGTCAATGTGGCGACACTTGAGGGAGGCCTATGTCCAGCAGTGGACGTCTGTCGGCTGAAATTATGATAATTCACTTACTGATAAAATAGTTTTTTATTGACACAAATGGTTTTTAATTCACGGTATTTTTGACCTTAAAAATAAGTCTTTCATTGCACAAGTTATTTTTAAACTTTGAAAATATGTCGCACTAAGATTTTTTTCTTAAAAGTGTTGTGTTCCTCACACAAAAGTTTTATATACTGCTAGTAAGTAGTATATAAGCACAATATATAACAACAATGGTCCTCGATTTATCGAGATGTTACAAATACCTATATTTAGTAGATGAAGTACAGTCACAAGCAATCCTACTAATATTGTATTGATGGATGGATGGATGGATGTTTTTACTCTTTCACGCAAAAACTACTGAACGGATTTGAATAAAATTTGGTACACAGATAGTTTATAACCTGGATTAACACATAGGATAGTTTTTATCCCGGTAGTATGAGCACGAGTATAGCCCATCCCTCTCCTAGAGAGGAGGCCTGTCTCTGCAGTGGGAACATTATACGCTGATTAAACAATGCTATGTATACATATTTTTGCTCGTAACTGTACGCAGCTATCAATATATGACGTGAGCTTGTTTTAATGAATTCTTAGTAATTGTTTAGATAAGAAATATTGTTTTGTTCGCCATTATTTTGTATAAGGTTTATCTTCATTAATTAATGAACTATATTTAGCTGCCTTGTTAACGCTACTTCTGAAATAACGTCTTGCCTTTAATTCTCAGGTCAGGGATAAAGATATTGGGCTTTTCCACAAAAAATCTCAGTAGCTGTCCAGATATATGGGTTTTTTTTAAATTATGTTTTTACCCACGAACGGAACGGAGACTGTATATGCGTTTGGGGTGATAGGATGTTTGTTTGTTTTGACAATTCATTTGTTTGATCGATTTGCTTATCAGCACTACGACCTTCCATCCCTGTTTCGGGGGCGAATTCTGTAGCTTTAGGCTGTGGTGTAAGGGTGAAAAATTACGTTTTACGGTAGTACTCAATGTAGCTCACTCGAAAGATTGTCCTGATGGATGCATTGAATAATACGAGTCGTGGAGGTATTTAACGTAAAGTTTTAACATTAAACTTTAACCCATACTATCTCCGTAACTAAAGGTTCCCAGGTATAGTCCAGAACAAAATATCGCAATGATGAGGAGAACCCTTCCCTTCCCTTCTTGGAGAGCCTTTCGACTTTGTTCGGGGGTCTTTCCACACCCATTATACAAAACATTATTTATACAATACTAGCTTTTGCCAGCGGCTTCGCCCGCGTGAAAATGACGATTTTCCATACAAACTTTCATCCCCTATTTAACTCCCTTAGGGGTTGAATTTCGAAAAATCCTTTCTTATTCCTTGTCTACATTAGAAAGGGAACCTCTGTGCAAAATTTCAGCTTTCTAGGTCCAAGGGCTTGGGCTGGGCGTTGATGAGTCAGTCAGCCAGTCAGTCAGTCAGTCAGGACTTCTCTCTTTATTTATATCTATATCTATACTTAATATTATAAAGAGGTAAAGTTTGTTTGTATATTTGTTAAATTGTAAGGGGTAATCTCGGGATCTACTGAACCGATTTTTAAAATTCTTTCACCAATAGAAAGCCACATTATTGCTGAGTGTCATAGGATATATAAAAAACCGAAAAATAAAAAGACTTTTACGTGGTAGTCCGTTTTGCAAAGTGAATCGGAGAAAAATCCAATGCAGCGGAGGGCGCGGGATGGTTTCGGGTTTAATTCGGTTCGCGTTCGTGATCGCTTCGGGAGAAAGGGGCGTGGCCTTTTACATCTGATCTGAGAGGTAGGTACTCGCGCGGCTCAGTCGCGTGGTCGGCTCCTTACGCAGTGGACGTCCCCGAAATTGAATTTTTCGAAACGTAATTAGCACACTTTCGACTAATTAGGCCCAACGAAGTGGGCACGGGTCAGCTAGTAGATAGATAAACTCACGCCCTTTTCTCATGATGGTAGGCAGAAACCACAGAACGCCGCCTGCTACGATCCTTACATACTCCTTTTGCGTCGTCCACAATGATGTATGAATTACATCATTTACCTATATTTAAATTTTATACAAATATATTGCTCATTCAATATTACAGGATAATTTTAATTGTATTTCACGGGAAAATCCACAAATACCCGTTATGAATAAAATAGTATTCTATGTAACGGAAGTTTAAAGTCCTCTTCTTTAGCTAAACATGTTATTATTAGAATTCGAATAATCAATGGTTTAGAAGTAAAAATATAGTAAAAGGAATTTGTGTTGTAGTTATATAATACCGTGCCAATATGAGGTACTAGCTTTTGCCAGCGGGTTCGCTCGCGTGAAAATGAAGATTTTCCATACAAACTTTAATCCCCTATTTAACTCGCTTAGGAATTGAATTTCGAAAAATCCTCCTTATTCCTTGTCTACATTATAAAGGGAACCTCTGCAAAATTTCAGCTTTCTAGGTCCAAGGGTTTGGGCTGGGCGTTGATGAGTCAGTCAGTCAGGACTTCTCTTTTATCTATACTAATATTATAAAGCTGAAGAGTTTGTTTGTTTGTTTGTTTGTTTGTTTGTTTGAACGCGATAAACTCTGGAACTACTGGTTGGATTTGAAAAATTCTTTTTGTGTTGGATAGTTCATTTATCGAGGAAGGTTATAGGCTATATAACATCACGCTACTACCAATAGGAGCGGAGCATAAATGAGAAATGTTGCAAAAACGGGAAAAGAAAATTCCTTTCTGAGAGCTTCCGTTGCGTGCGCTGCGAAAACGGTTTAAGTTACGAGAATATCATGTATGAAGTAATTATTCGTCTTTAAAAGTTCTAAAAAAAAGTCCGCGACAGCATCTGTCTATCTTTTAAGATTGACTCACTGTAACCATTTTTTACTATTAAAATGTTAGGTTAAAAAGAATTATATTTGCGAAGCTTATTTAACCCATATGGTATTAATCTATATCTAAATAAATGTGTTCGTTAGAACGGAAATTTAATATAGAATATTTGTGCTCTTTACTCTATACAGTTTAAACAAATATCTTAGAAGATATCGCAATGTAAAAATACCCGCGCGGAAAAATAATTACGCGGGTTGCGTCGCAATGTAGGTACGGGGGATTCTGGCTGGCCTCCGGGAAATTCAAATTCAAAATATTAACTGCATCATAATGTTTACAAGTACAGAGTGTTATAGTATATTTAACAGTAAGAGATAGATTTTATAGTAATTCACACTTAATATAATCTAAGCTAATCTAAACCATCTAAACTATTGTAATAAAGAGGAAAGATAAGATTTTTTGTTTGTTACGATTTAGTCGATATATCGAGAAAGGTTATAGCTATATTTATGTGACGCAGACGAAGTTGCGCGGGTCAGCTAGTATATATATATAGGTACTTATCTATACTAATATTATAAAGCTGAAGAGTTTGTTTGTTTGTTTGTTTGAACGCGATAAACTCTGGAACTACTGGTTGGATTTGAAAAATTCTTTTTGTGTTGGATAGTTCATTTATCGAGGAAGGTTATAGGCTACATAACATCACGCTACTACCAACAGGAGCGGAGCATAAATGAGAAATGTTGCAAAAACGGGAAAAGAAAATTCCTTTCTGAGTGCTTCTGTTACGTGCGCTGCGAAAACGGTTTAAGTTACGAGAATATCATGTATAAAGTAATTATTCGTCTTTAAAAGTTCTAAAAAAAAGTCCGCGACAGCATCTGTCTATCTTTTAAGATTGACTCACTGTAACCATTTTTTATTATTAAAATGTTAGGTTAAAAAGAATTATTTTTTGCGAAGCTTATTTAACCCATATGGTATTAATCTATATCTAAATAAATGTGTTCGTTAGAACGGTAATTTAATATAGAATATTTGTGCTCTTTACTCTATACAGTTTAAACAAATATCTTAGAAGATATCGCAATGTAAAAATACCCGCGCGGAAAAATAATTACGCGGGTTGCGTCGCAAATTCGCAATGTAGGTACGGGGGATTCTGGCTGGCCTCCGGGAAATCCAAATTCAAAATATTTACTGCATCATAATGTTTACAAGTACAGAGTGTTATAGTATATTTAACAGTAAGAGATAGATTTTATAGTAATTCACACTTTAATATAATCTAAGCTAATCTAAACCATCTAAACTATTGTAATAAAGAGGAAAGATAAGATTTTTTGTTTGTTACGATTTAGCTTAATTAATGTCGGATAGTCGATATATCGAGAAAGGTTATAGCTATATATTTATGTGACGCAGACGAAGTTGCGCGGGTCAGCTAGTACTATATAAAGCTAAACTACCACTGACTGACTGACTGACTCACTGACATAATTGTTCTCCCAGATGGTGGATAGGGAGGTGGGTATATTTTGACAGATTCGTAAACAATCAACTCTGGTGAGTATGGGAAAAGTCCGAAACCCCCCCTTTTCCCCCCCCCTTCTCCCCCCTCCCTATCGTATCTCGGAAACAAAGAGACCCGTATTTTTTTTTTTACGGATTCGTATAGAGGAGGCTCGGTAAAGTAAAAATCATTTTTCAAAGTTGCCCCCCTTGCCCCCCTTCTCCCCCCTTTTAGGGGGATCTCGGAAATAAAGAGATTTTACGTGTTTTTTTTTTAAGGATTCGTATAGAGGAGGCTTGGGGAAGTAAAAACCATTTTGAAAATTTGACACCCTTGCCCCCCTCCACCCCCCCCTTTCGGATCTCGGAAGTTAAGAGACTTGGAACATTTTTTTTTTCAGATTCATATAGAGGGGCATTGCGTTAGTCGAAATCATTTTTAGAAACTCCCCCCCCCCCTTCCCCCCACCCTTCAACCCCCCCCCCTTCTTCACCCCTTTTTTTCTGTTTTGTTTACAGATTCGTATAGGATAGGAGGCTCGGGGAAGTAAAATGGTGGTACCGGTAAAGCGAAGGGGGGAGCGGGCGAGCGAAGCGAGCCGGCGACCCCCGTAGCGTAGGGATAATGTCATGATAGCTTTCCGGTGGTAGGTAGGTCCTGAGTGGAGCGAACCTGCGAGACCGAGTGTAGCGAAGGGGGGAGGTGGCGAGCGAAGCGAGCCGGCGACCTCCTTAGCGTAACGAAGGTTGAGTGGGTGAAGCGTTACTCAGGGGCGACGACAAGCAAACTTTAGGGTAATGTTTTTTTAGTGGTAGTAGGAGGTGGTAGGTAGTAGGTATGTGTAGGTAGGTGTAGGTAGGTGTAGGTAGGTGTAGGTAGGTAGTAGGTAGGTAGTAGGTAGGTGTAGGTAGGTAGTAGGTAGGTTTAGGTAGGTGTAGCCAAAGCCAAAGTTAAATCTAATCTTTGTTTAAAAGCTTACTATTCTATTAACGACTACTTAGATGATAAGAATAGTTGGTCGCTGAGTTGAACACAAGACAATGTTTGTTATTTGTGTTCTTTCTCCAAAATTAGTTTACTGTTATGTTATGTATTTATTATTTTATTTTTACACTGTTTATTGTTATATACTTTTGTTTAATAATGATTGTGTCTGTAGTAAATCTTAAATTTAACTGACACCTTGCTATTGTATCGAGTCTGGTTCTTCTAACCAACCTAACAGACAGATGTGTGCTGGGGAGTTTGTTCCGCCACTTCTTCTTTCCAGCTAAACACTAGGAAGTGTCGATGGGTGGGCGTTTTTGGGGGACTGTCTTATAAAAATGTAAATACAGTGAAACCTGGTTAAATGTGTCTCAGATATCCAAATCTGTCTCATGTCTCAGTATGAGTTCCAGTAAAGTTATAGAAGTTTCTCACTTATCCAAGTCCCAGTTAGCCAAATTTCACTGTAGTAAAGTAAAGTAAAGTAAATTTTGACCTTCGAAAAGTGCTGATTATCAGCCTAGTTTGAATAAATGAATTTTGACTTTGACTTTGACTTTGTAGGTAGGTAGTAGGTTGGTAGTAGGTAGGTGTATATAGGTAGGTATATCAGATTCATTGAGAGGTGCAATGCGTTAGTCGAAATCGTTTTTCAAAGCTCCCCCTCTCCCCCTCTTTACGCCCCGCGAGCTGCGCGCAGCTCGCGCACCCACGCAAATACTAGTTATACTATATAAAGCTAAACTACCACTGACTCACTCACTCACTCACTGACATCATTGTTCTCCCAGATGTTGGATGGGGAGGTGGGTATATTTTGACAGATTCGTAAACAAGTAACTCTGGTGAGTATGGGAAAAGTCCGAAACCCCCCCTTTTTGCCCCCCCTCCCCCCCCTCCCTATCGTATCTCGGAAACTAGGAGACCCGTATTTTTTTTTTTTTACTGATTCGTATAGAGGAGGCTCGGTTAAGTAAAAATCATTTTTCAAAGTGGCCCCCCTTGCCCCCCTTCTCCCCCCCTTTAGGCGAATCTCGGAAATAAAGAGAATTTACGTGTTTTTTTTTTAGGGATTCGTATAGAGGAGGCTTGGGGAAGTAAAAACCGTTTTGAAAATTTGACCCCCTTGCCCCCCTCCACCCCCCCCTTTCGGATCTCGGAAGTTAAGAGACTTGGAACATTTTTTTTTTTTCAGATTCATTGAGAGGGGCATTGCGTTAGTCGAAATCATTTTTAGAAACTCCCCCCCCTCTCCCCCCCTTCACCCCCCCCCCCCCCTCTTCACCCCTTTTTTTCTGTTTTGTTTACAGATTCGTATAGGATAGGAGGCTCGGGGAAGTAAAATGGTGGTACCGGTAAAGCGAAGGGGGGAGCGGGCGAGCGAAGCGAGCCGGCGACCCCCGTAGCGTAGGGATAATGTCATGATAGCTTTCCGGTGGTAGGTAGGTCCTGAGTGGAGCGAACCTACGAGACCGAGTGGAGCAAAGGGGGGAGGTGGCGAGCGAAGCGAGCCGGCGACCTCCTTAGCGTAACGAAGGTTGAGTGGGTGAAGCGTAACTCAGGGGCGACGACAAGCAAACTTTAGGGTAATGTTTTTTAAGTGGTAGTAGGAGGTAGTAGGTAGTAGGTAGGTGTAGGTAGGTAGGTAGGTGTAGTTAGGTAGTAGGTAGGTAGGTAGGTGTAGGTAGGTAGTAGGTGGGTGTAGGTAGGTAGTAGGTAGGTCTAGGTAGGTGGTAGGTAGGTCTAGGTAGGTGAATAATTTTTTTTTTTTTTTTTATATAGGTAGGTATATCAGATTCATTGAAAGGGGCAATGCGTTAGTCGAAATCATTTTTCAAAGCGCCCCCTATCCCCCTCTTCACGCCCCGCGAGCTGCGCGCAGCTCGCGCACCCACGCAAATACTAGTTATTCTATTATATAAAGCTAAACTACCACTCACTCACTGACTCACTCACTGACATCATTGTTCTCCCAGATGTTGGATGGGGAGGTGGGTATATTTTGACAGATTTGTAAACAAGTAACTCTGGTGAGTATGGGAAAAGTCCCAAACCCCCCCTTTTCGCCCCCCCTCCCCCCCCTCCCTATCGTATCTCGGAAACTAAGAGACCGGTATTTTTTTTTTATTACGGATTCGTATAGAGGAGGCTCGGTAAAGTAAAAATCATTTTTCAAAGTGGCCCCCCTTGCCCCCCTTCTCCCCCCTTTTAGGGGGATCTCGGAAATAAAGAGATTTTACGTGTTTTTTTTTTAAGGATTCGTATAGAGGAGGCTTGGGGAAGTAAAAACCATTTTGAAAATTTGACACCCTTGCCCCCCTCCACCCCCCCCTTTCGGATCTCGGAAGTTAAGAGACTTGGAACATTTTTTTTTTCAGATTCATATAGAGGGGCATTGCGTTAGTCGAAATCATTTTTAGAAACTCCCCCCCCCCTTCCCCCCACCCTTCAACCCCCCCCCCTTCTTCACCCCTTTTTTTCTGTTTTGTTTACAGATTCGTATAGGATAGGAGGCTCGGGGAAGTAAAATGGTGGTACCGGTAAAGCGAAGGGGGGAGCGGGCGAGCGAAGCGAGCCGGCGACCCCCGTAGCGTAGGGATAATGTCATGATAGCTTTCCGGTGGTAGGTAGGTCCTGAGTGGAGCGAACCTGCGAGACCGAGTGTAGCGAAGGGGGGAGGTGGCGAGCGAAGCGAGCCGGCGACCTCCTTAGCGTAACGAAGGTTGAGTGGGTGAAGCGTTACTCAGGGGCGACGACAAGCAAACTTTAGGGTAATGTTTTTTTAGTGGTAGTAGGAGGTGGTAGGTAGTAGGTATGTGTAGGTAGGTGTAGGTAGGTGTAGGTAGGTGTAGGTAGGTAGTAGGTAGGTAGTAGGTAGGTGTAGGTAGGTAGTAGGTAGGTTTAGGTAGGTGTAGCCAAAGCCAAAGTTAAATCTAATCTTTGTTTAAAAGCTTACTATTCTATTAACGACTACTTAGATGATAAGAATAGTTGGTCGCTGAGTTGAACACAAGACAATGTTTGTTATTTGTGTTCTTTCTCCAAAATTAGTTTACTGTTATGTTATGTATTTATTATTTTATTTTTACACTGTTTATTGTTATATACTTTTGTTTAATAATGATTGTGTCTGTAGTAAATCTTAAATTTAACTGACACCTTGCTATTGTATCGAGTCTGGTTCTTCTAACCAACCTAACAGACAGATGTGTGCTGGGGAGTTTGTTCCGCCACTTCTTCTTTCCAGCTAAACACTAGGAAGTGTCGATGGGTGGGCGTTTTTGGGGGACTGTCTTATAAAAATGTAAATACAGTGAAACCTGGTTAAATGTGTCTCAGATATCCAAATCTGTCTCATGTCTCAGTATGAGTTCCAGTAAAGTTATAGAAGTTTCTCACTTATCCAAGTCCCAGTTAGCCAAATTTCACTGTAGTAAAGTAAAGTAAAGTAAATTTTGACCTTCGAAAAGTGCTGATTATCAGCCTAGTTTGAATAAATGAATTTTGACTTTGACTTTGACTTTGTAGGTAGGTAGTAGGTTGGTAGTAGGTAGGTGTATATAGGTAGGTATATCAGATTCATTGAGAGGTGCAATGCGTTAGTCGAAATCGTTTTTCAAAGCTCCCCCTCTCCCCCTCTTTACGCCCCGCGAGCTGCGCGCAGCTCGCGCACCCACGCAAATACTAGTTATACTATATAAAGCTAAACTACCACTGACTCACTCACTCACTCACTGACATCATTGTTCTCCCAGATGTTGGATGGGGAGGTGGGTATATTTTGACAGATTCGTAAACAAGTAACTCTGGTGAGTATGGGAAAAGTCCGAAACCCCCCCTTTTTGCCCCCCCTCCCCCCCCTCCCTATCGTATCTCGGAAACTAGGAGACCCGTATTTTTTTTTTTTTACTGATTCGTATAGAGGAGGCTCGGTTAAGTAAAAATCATTTTTCAAAGTGGCCCCCCTTGCCCCCCTTCTCCCCCCCTTTAGGCGAATCTCGGAAATAAAGAGAATTTACGTGTTTTTTTTTTAGGGATTCGTATAGAGGAGGCTTGGGGAAGTAAAAACCGTTTTGAAAATTTGACCCCCTTGCCCCCCTCCACCCCCCCCTTTCGGATCTCGGAAGTTAAGAGACTTGGAACATTTTTTTTTTTTCAGATTCATTGAGAGGGGCATTGCGTTAGTCGAAATCATTTTTAGAAACTCCCCCCCCTCTCCCCCCCTTCACCCCCCCCCCCCTCTTCACCCCTTTTTTTCTGTTTTGTTTACAGATTCGTATAGGATAGGAGGCTCGGGGAAGTAAAATGGTGGTACCGGTAAAGCGAAGGGGGGAGCGGGCGAGCGAAGCGAGCCGGCGACCCCCGTAGCGTAGGGATAATGTCATGATAGCTTTCCGGTGGTAGGTAGGTCCTGAGTGGAGCGAACCTACGAGACCGAGTGGAGCAAAGGGGGGAGGTGGCGAGCGAAGCGAGCCGGCGACCTCCTTAGCGTAACGAAGGTTGAGTGGGTGAAGCGTAACTCAGGGGCGACGACAAGCAAACTTTAGGGTAATGTTTTTTAAGTGGTAGTAGGAGGTAGTAGGTAGTAGGTAGGTGTAGGTAGGTAGGTAGGTGTAGTTAGGTAGTAGGTAGGTAGGTAGGTGTAGGTAGGTAGTAGGTGGGTGTAGGTAGGTAGTAGGTAGGTCTAGGTAGGTGGTAGGTAGGTCTAGGTAGGTGAATAATTTTTTTTTTTTTTTTTATATAGGTAGGTATATCAGATTCATTGAAAGGGGCAATGCGTTAGTCGAAATCATTTTTCAAAGCGCCCCCTATCCCCCTCTTCACGCCCCGCGAGCTGCGCGCAGCTCGCGCACCCACGCAAATACTAGTTATTCTATTATATAAAGCTAAACTACCACTCACTCACTGACTCACTCACTGACATCATTGTTCTCCCAGATGTTGGATGGGGAGGTGGGTATATTTTGACAGATTTGTAAACAAGTAACTCTGGTGAGTATGGGAAAAGTCCCAAACCCCCCCTTTTCGCCCCCCCTCCCCCCCCTCCCTATCGTATCTCGGAAACTAAGAGACCGGTATTTTTTTTTTATTACGGATTCGTATAGAGGAGGCTCGGTAAAGTAAAAATCATTTTTCAAAGTGGCCCCCCTTGCCCCCCTTCTCCCCCCCTTTAGGCGGATCTCGGAAATAAAGAGAATTACGTGTTATTTTTTTAGGGATTCGTATAGAGGAGGCTTGAGGAACTAAAAACCATTTTGAAATTTGACCCCCTTGCCCCCCTCCATCCCCCCCCCTTTCGGATCTCGGAAGTTAAGAGACTTGGAAGATTTTTTTTTTCAGATTCATTGAAAGGGGCATAGAGTTAGTCGAAATCATTTTTCATATCCCCCCCCTCCCCCCTTTCACCCCCCCCCCTTCACCCCTTTTTTCTGTTTGTTTTTTTGTTTACGGATTCGTATAAAGGAGGCTCGGGGAAGTAAAATGGTGCTACCGGTAAAGCGAAGGGGGGAGCGGGCGAGCGAAGCGAGCCCGTGACCCCCGTAGCGTAGGGATAATGTCATGATAGCTTTCCGGTGGTAGGTAGGTCCTGAGTGGAGCGAACCTGCGAGACCGAGTGGAGCGAAGGGGGGAGGTGGCGAGCGAAGCGAGCCGGCGACCTCCTTAGCGTAACGAAGGTTGAGTGGGTGAAGCGTAACGAAGGTTGAGTAGGTAGGTGTAGGTAGGTAGTAGGTAGGTGTAGGTAGGTGTAGGTAGGTGTAGGTAGGTGTAGGTAGGTGTAGGTAGGTGTAGGTAGGTGTAGGTAGGTGTAGGTAGGTGTAGGTAGGTGTAGGTAGGTGTAGGTAGGTGTAGGTAGGTGTAGGTAGGTGTAGGTAGGTGTAGGTAGGTGTAGGTAGGTGTAGGTAGGTGTAGGTAGGTGTAGGTAGGTGTAGGTAGGTGTAGGTAGGTGTAGGTAGGTGTAGGTAGGTGTAGGTAGGTGTAGGTAGGAGTAGGTAGATGTAGGTAGGTAGTAGGTAGGTGTAGGTAGGTAGTAAGGCGGATCTCGGAAGTTAAGAGACTTGAAACATTTTTTTTTCAGATTTATTGAAAGGAGCAATGCGTTAGTCGATTTTTTTTTTCAAAACTGCCCCTCTCCCCCTCTTCACGCCTCGCGAGCTGCGCGCAGCTCGCGCACCCACGCAAATACTAGTTATACTATATAAAGCTAAACTACCACTGACTCACTGACTGATCTATTGACAGAATTGTTCTCCCAGATGGTGGATGGGGAGGTGGGTATATTTTGACAGATTCGTAAACAATGAACTCTCAATCCTATGGGAAAAGTCCGAAACCCCCCCTTTTCCCCCCCCTTCTCCCCCCTCCCTATCGTATCTCGGAAACTAAAAGACCCGTATTTTTTTTTTTTACGGATTCGTATAGAGGAGGCTCGGTAAAGTAAAAATCATTTTTCAAAGTTGCCCCCCTTGCCCCCCTTCTCCCCCCTTTTAGGGGGATCTCGGAAATAAAGAGATTTTACGTGTTTTTTTTTTAAGGATTCGTATAGAGGAGGCTTGGGGAAGTAAAAACCATTTTGAAAATTTGACACCCTTGCCCCCCTCCACCCCCCCCTTTCGGATCTCGGAAGTTAAGAGACTTGGAACATTTTTTTTTTCAGATTCATATAGAGGGGCATTGCGTTAGTCGAAATCATTTTTAGAAACTCCCCCCCCCCTTCCCCCCACCCTTCAACCCCCCCCCCTTCTTCACCCCTTTTTTTCTGTTTTGTTTACAGATTCGTATAGGATAGGAGGCTCGGGGAAGTAAAATGGTGGTACCGGTAAAGCGAAGGGGGGAGCGGGCGAGCGAAGCGAGCCGGCGACCCCCGTAGCGTAGGGATAATGTCATGATAGCTTTCCGGTGGTAGGTAGGTCCTGAGTGGAGCGAACCTGCGAGACCGAGTGTAGCGAAGGGGGGAGGTGGCGAGCGAAGCGAGCCGGCGACCTCCTTAGCGTAACGAAGGTTGAGTGGGTGAAGCGTTACTCAGGGGCGACGACAAGCAAACTTTAGGGTAATGTTTTTTTAGTGGTAGTAGGAGGTGGTAGGTAGTAGGTATGTGTAGGTAGGTGTAGGTAGGTGTAGGTAGGTGTAGGTAGGTAGTAGGTAGGTAGTAGGTAGGTGTAGGTAGGTAGTAGGTAGGTTTAGGTAGGTGTAGCCAAAGCCAAAGTTAAATCTAATCTTTGTTTAAAAGCTTACTATTCTATTAACGACTACTTAGATGATAAGAATAGTTGGTCGCTGAGTTGAACACAAGACAATGTTTGTTATTTGTGTTCTTTCTCCAAAATTAGTTTACTGTTATGTTATGTATTTATTATTTTATTTTTACACTGTTTATTGTTATATACTTTTGTTTAATAATGATTGTGTCTGTAGTAAATCTTAAATTTAACTGACACCTTGCTATTGTATCGAGTCTGGTTCTTCTAACCAACCTAACAGACAGATGTGTGCTGGGGAGTTTGTTCCGCCACTTCTTCTTTCCAGCTAAACACTAGGAAGTGTCGATGGGTGGGCGTTTTTGGGGGACTGTCTTATAAAAATGTAAATACAGTGAAACCTGGTTAAATGTGTCTCAGATATCCAAATCTGTCTCATGTCTCAGTATGAGTTCCAGTAAAGTTATAGAAGTTTCTCACTTATCCAAGTCCCAGTTAGCCAAATTTCACTGTAGTAAAGTAAAGTAAAGTAAATTTTGACCTTCGAAAAGTGCTGATTATCAGCCTAGTTTGAATAAATGAATTTTGACTTTGACTTTGACTTTGTAGGTAGGTAGTAGGTTGGTAGTAGGTAGGTGTATATAGGTAGGTATATCAGATTCATTGAGAGGTGCAATGCGTTAGTCGAAATCGTTTTTCAAAGCTCCCCCTCTCCCCCTCTTTACGCCCCGCGAGCTGCGCGCAGCTCGCGCACCCACGCAAATACTAGTTATACTATATAAAGCTAAACTACCACTGACTGACTGACTCACTTATTGACAGAATTGTTCTCCCAGATGGTGGATGGGGAGGTGGGTATATTTTGACAGATTCGTAAACAAGTAACTCTGGTGAGTATGGGAAAAGTCCGAAACCCCCCCTTTTCCCCCCCCTTCTCCCCCCTCCCTATCGTATCTCGGAAACTAAGAGACCGGTATTTTTTTTTTATTACGGATTCGTATAGAGGAGGCTCGGTAAAGTAAAAATCATTTTTCAAAGTGGCCCCCCTTGCCCCCCTTCTCCCCCCCTTTAGGCGGATCTCGAAAGTTAAGAGACATGGAACGATTTTTTTTTCAGATTCAGTTAGAGGGGCCTTTGCGTTAATCGAAATCATTTTTCGAGACTCCCCCCCTCACCCCCCCTTCAACCCCCCCCCCCCCTTTCACTTTTTTTTTTTTTTTTTTCTTACATAAAACTATTGAGGTGCGTTGAAATTTGTATACCCTCCCCTCCCCTCCCCTCCCCAACCTCCCCTAAAATTAAAAAGGCTGTAACTTCATAACGGTTAGAGATAGCCATTAGGTGTTTAAAGAAATATTATAGTAGGCGTCGAAACCTGTCCGGTGGTGGTACAGCGGCAAAGCGAAGGGGGGAGCGGGCGAGCGAAGCGAGCCGGCGACCCCCGTAGCGTAGGGATAATGTCATGATAGCTTTCCGGTGGTAGGTAGGTCCTGAGTGGAGCGAACCTGCGAGACCGAGTGGAGCGAAGGGGGGAGGTGGCGAGCGAAGCGAGCCGGCGACCTCCTTAGCGTAACGAAGGTTGAGTGGGTGAAGCGTTACTCAGGGGCGACGACAAGCAAACTTTAGGGTAATGTTCTTTTAGTGGTAGTAGGAGGTAGTAGGTAGGTAGGTAGTAGGTATGTGTAGGTAGGTGTAGGTAGGTGTAGGTAGGTGTAGGTAGGTGTAGGTAGGTGAAGGTAGGTGTAGGTAGGTAGTAGGTAGGTGTAGGTAGGTAGTAGGTAGGTGTAGGTAGGTAGGTGTAGGTAGGTAGTAGGTAGGTGTAGGTAGGTGTAGGTAGGTAGTAGATAGGTGTAGGTAGGTAGTGGGTAGGTGTAGGTAGGTAGTAGATAGGTGTAGGTAGGTAGTGGGTAGGTGTAGGTAGGCAGACCCGCGAGCTGCGCGCAGCGAGCGCAGCCACGCAAATACTAGTTATACTATATAAAGCTAAATTACCACTGACTGACTGACTGATCTATTGACAGAATTGTTCTCCCAGATGGTGGATGGGGAGGTGGGTATATTTTGACAGATTCGTAAACAATCATTTCTCATGACTATGGGAAAAGTCCCAAACCCCCCCTTTTCCCCCCCTTTCTCCCCCCTCCCTATCGTATCTCGGAAAGTAAGAGACCCGTATTTTTTTTTTTACGGATTCGTATAGAGGAGGCTCGGTAAAGAAAAAATCATTTTTCAAAGTGGCCCCCCTTTTCCCCCTTCTCCCCCCCTTTAGGCGAATCTCGAAAGTTAAGAGACTTGGAAGGATTTTTTTTTCTGATTCATTTAGAGGGGCCTTTGCGTTAATCGAAATCATTTTTCGAGACTCCCCCCCTCACCCCCCCTTCAACCCCCCCCCTTTTTTTTTTTTTTTTTTCTTACATAAAACTATTGAGGGGCGTTGAATTTTGTATACCCTCCCCTCCCCTCCCCAACCTCCCCTAAAATTAAAAGGGCTGTAACTTCATAACGGTTAGAGAAAGCCATTAGGTGTTTGAACAAATATTATAGTAGGCGTCGAAACCTGTCCGGTGGTGGTACAGCGGTAAAGCGAAGGGGGGAGCGGGCGAGCGAAGCGAGCCGGCGACCCCCGTAGCGTAGGGATAATGCCATGATAGATTTCCAGTGGTAGGTAGGTCCTGAGTGGAGCGAAGGGGGGAGGTGGCGAGCGAAGCGAGCCGGCGACCTCCTTAGCGTAACGAAGGTTGAGTGGGTGAAGCGTTACTCAGGGGCGACGATAAGCAAACTTTAGGGTTATGTTTTTTTAGTGGTAGTAGGAGGTAGTAGGTAGGTAGTAGGTAGGTAGTAGGAGGTAGTAGGTAGGTGTAGGTGGGTAGTAGGTAGGTGTAGGTAGGTAGTAGGTAGGTGCAGGTAGGTAGTAGGTAGGTGTAGGTAGGTAGTAGGTAGGTAGTAGGTAGGTGTAGGTAGGTAGTAAGGCGGATCTCGGAAGTTATGAGACTTGGAACATTTTTTTTTTCAGATTCATTGAGAGGTGCAATGCGTCAGTCGAAATCATTTTTCTAAGCTGCCCCTCTCCCCCTCTTCACGCCTCGCGAGCTGCGCGCAGCTCGCGCACCCACGCAAATACTAGTTTTATTTATATAGATAGTTACGCTCAGTCATGCATCTGTCGTAATAGTCCGTCTGAATCTGTGCTAGTTTGATGGCATTGAGCTCACCCCTTGAGAAGTTCGTGGCTAAATAATAGTAGCCGCTTGGGGATCCAGGTTAAGCCACACTTTTCTAGGTTTCTCCGTGAATGGGTGACCGCCCAGACATACCGAGTTTCCTCCGTGCCTCGAAAAGCACGCCCTTGGCCCGGCTGTCAGTTTTAGATCTTTGGCAGTCGTTAAAAGTCTGTCAACTAGTCTTACAAAGTTATTCGTATTACCCAGAACTAACTGGGTTGTGGAACCCAGCACGACACGGTACGGCACGGGACGGCACGGTTGGCGCCAGTGGCTAAGCGATTGGACTGCTGCGCTGCGTGTCGCGGGTTCGATCCCCGCACGGAACAAATATTTGTATGGCCTGCAGATAGTTGTTTCGGGTCTGGGTATTTGTGTATGTGACTTTCTATGTTTGTGAACGCACCCACGATACAGGAGAAATTCCTAGTGTGGGGCAACGTTTTTAAAAAATTGGCGACTGCCACAACCCCGTGGTATTATATATCGTGGAGACCTACGGAAAATTTTGGCCCATCAAAAGGTATTTCAAAGAGAAGTGGGGAAGGGGCTAGGAGGGTTTGGCACCTGTTATTTTGTAGCAGCTAGATTTTGCATTTTCTGAGAAAATTTACCATTGCAATGTATATTTTTTATACATCAGATTATAAGGAACACAACGCGCCCACCGAATTTAAAAAAAAGCGGATATTTTGACGTCAGAATTTTCGATTGAAAATATGGCTGATTTTTCGATATTAAGTCAATAATAAGGTGAAAAATAAATATTTTTTATCAAAAAAATTACAGTGTATTAAGGGCATTAAAATGTAAGTTTTCACTTTTCGTGAAAAAAAATGTTTTTTGTAAAAGATAAAAACCAAAAACTTGGTTTTTTGAATTTTTCACCTACATTTTGAGGTTATTTGAAAAAATTGCAAATACAAAAGTTGTATATCTTGTCATTACCTACAACTTTGCCATTTAACTTCTTTCCATAGGACTTGTAGTTTTGCTGGAAATCGGGATAAACCGCTTTCCCCCCTTAAACCCCCCCCCCCACCCCACTTCCCGAACTCGGATCGACCGTAATTTATTTTTTCTTTCATTTTGATCATATTCCCCTCCTTTTCTAATGGGTTTCATCCTACTGTAATTTTTTTTCATTTTTTACCATTTTTGAAGGCTTCGGCCCTGGTCTATATAGGGCTAAGAAGGAACATGGGTGTTTTTAGTCAGTAGAAGTCTTGCACTCCTATCCCCTCCGCCCAGAGCGGGAGAGGTCATTGGATGATTTTCAACCAACCAAAAAAATAATATAACAAAAAATAAAACCAACTTCAACAAAAAGACACAAAAATGTGAAAAAATAACTTTAGAAGAAAAATCAGTTTCTGAAGTCGGTGACTTTTGTTTGTTTGTTTTTTTTTTTTTTGCCACCGACTTCAGAAACTGATTATTTTTCACTTTTTAGTGGTTCACATGTTCATGGGTCATAATGTGGACAAACGTCAGTTGGTTGAGTTAAACGTCAGGGATTGGCTAGACTCAGTGAGTCCAGCCAATGCCTGACGTTTGACTGCCAATTCCAATGTCGATCTATCGGAATTATATTCGAGAGTAAGCACACTGGTATAGTCCAAACCAAAAATATCTCGCAATGCTAGGGAGAACAAGTGCCTTTCGGCGGCTTTGTTAAGAGCTTCACAACCATTATAAAAAACATTATTTATACAATATATGGCACCCTGCCCATGTCTCTGAAGCGAAAGCTTATGGACATGTGTATTCTCCCCATATTGACCTTGGTCAAACTTGGTCTTTGACTAACATCCAAAAGTCCAAACTCAAGGTTTGCCAACATGCTATGGAGCGCAGTATCTTAGGTGTAAAATTAACCGATCGGGTTCGAAACACTACACTGCGCTCCAAAACGCAAATTGTTGACGTGGCTCAAAAGGCTGCCATACTTAAATGGGACTGAGCAGGACATGTCTGTCCCATGCCGAACGAGCTGTGGGCCCGTAAAGCTCAGGATTGGTGCCCTGAAACAGTTACACGAGGTCGTGGCAGACCACGTAGGAGATGGCGGGACGAACTGGATGTCTTTCTCGAGAATTGGAGAGACGTTGCACAGAATCGCGACCGTTGGAAGGAATGGAGGGAGGCCTTTGCTCAGCAGTGGGACAACATAGGCTAGGAAAAGGCAAAAGCTAGTACAATATAAACTCACGCCCTTTTCTCATGATGGTAGGTAGAAACCACAGAACGCCGCCTGCTACGATCCTTACATACTCCATTTGCCTCATCCACAATGATTTGTGAATTACATCATTTACCTATATTTACATTTTATACAAATATTGTTCATTCAATATTACAGGATAATTTTAATGATATTTCACGGATCCACATTTACCTGTTGTGAATAAAGTAATATTCTATGTAACGGACTCAGACCAACAAAAAAAGGAAGACGACGCGCCACGACCATCAAAAGTGAAGCCAACTTTTTATCTATGTGTGTAGACAATGTCTCGTGAAGTCGTGACGTTCTAGGAGAAATGCGTGTGGTTTTAGTGTAGGTGTGTGCGTGAGCTTGTATGTTTACTTGCTATAGGCGTGTGGTTTTGTGGCTTCACTGTTGGTGTTCGCGGCGCGCCGTCTTTCTTTTTTTCTTGGTCTGAGGTAACGGAAGTTTAAAGTCCTCTTCTTTAGCTAAACATAATGTTATTATTGGAATTCGAAGAATCAATGGTTTAGAAGTAAAAATATAATAAAAGGAATTTGTGTTGTAGTTATATAAAACCGTGCCAATATGAGGTACTAGCTTTTGCCAGCGGGTTCGCCCGCGAAAATGAAGATTTTCCATACAAACTTTAATCCCCTATTTAACTCGCGAAAAATCCTTCCTTATTCCTTGTCTACATTATAAAGGGAACCTCTGTGCAAAATTTCAGCTTTCTAGGTCCAAGGGTTTGGGATGGGTGTTGATGAGTCAGTCAGTTAGGACTTCTCTTTTTATTTATATAGATAGTTACGCTCAGTCATGCATCTGTCGTAATAGTCCGTCTGAATCTGTGCCCGTTTGATGGCATTAGGCTCAACTCTTGAGAAGTTCATGGCTAAATAATAGTAGCCGCTTGGATGGATCTTTAGGTTAAGCCACACTTTTCTAGGGTTCTCTGTAAATAGGTGACCGCCAATTACATACCGAGTTTGCTCCGTGCCTCGAAAAGCACGCCCTTGGACCGGCTGTCAGTTTTAGATTTTTTGCAGTCGTTAAAAGTCTGTCAACCAGTCTTATAGCTCCCGACACGTAACTTTGGCAAGGTTTCGAAATTCGAATTCAAAGTTCGCGCATCGTACCTACACTTTGTGCCACAAAAAGTGGTAACTTTTATTGTGACATAATTTATTTTTAATAATGAAGTTAAAGAAAGGTGAAGACTTTGTGGCACTTATTAGGTGTTATAAATAAAAATATGCATTTAAAAGTAAAACTAAATTTAAAACAAAAACAACAAAAACAAAATTTTAAACAAAAACAACAAAATCTAAATTTAAAACAAAAACACTTGGATGGAAATATGGTACTCACGGTTTTAGGGTAAGGGAAAAGCGTAATGTCTTCGATAGCACAGCTTTCTGGAGCACGTTGATTCAGCGAAAAACCACCAAGTGTCACAAGATGATATGAGGAGGATCACACACACATTTCTATACACAGTTTCTAGCTTGAATTTTGAGTCTTTTTAATGGCGGTCGCGGAAGCGCGGGCGCAGGGCAATTTCACGTGCGCTTGTTATTGACGCTGAGGTAGGACTGGTAGATGAAGGAAGATGAGAGCGGGAGGAAGGGATTTGAATGAACGTCTGATCCTTCATTCTAACCAATGAGAGAAGAGTATAGCGTGTATAGTGTTACAAGTATGCGTTTTGTGATTTCCAAATTAGATAAATAGATATTAATAAAAATGCGGATAAATAATGTGAATGGCGCAGACAACTCCCCCGGACTAGAGGTTTTCCTCTATTAGAAACTTTATGAGAAAAAAAAACTTAACTTAAACATATGAATTTAAACTTAAATAGAGTTAAAGGGAATGTATACTATTTTATTGCGTAGGTAGGGGACAGAGCCGCACTACTGGGCGTATATAAGTACCGGAAGCAGTTCTAACCTTCACAGTTCTAATTATATTGTCCTTGCCAGGATAAGTCGCATCTATGACACCTAAAGGCCAACAAAGCGGATGAGCGTTGTTGTCTTTGATAACAACGATCGTACCTACTTCAACAGGCTTTGACGGTGTGTTCCACTTCTCCCGCTGTTGCAAGGAAGTGAGGTACTCCTGACTCCAACGGTGCCAGAAGGAATGAGTTATCTTATTAAGAAGCTGATAGCGCGATAAGCGATTGTCTGAAATGTCTGTGACATCTTCAGCAGGTAGAAATTTAAGCGGTGTTACGTTAAGAAAATGATTAGGCGTTAAAGCACTAATATCAGACGGGTCTGAGCTTAAAATACTTAGAGGTCGATTATTTAAAAGACATTCAATTTGAACGAGTACAGTACTAAACTCCTCGTATGTTAATATTTGAGAACCAATTACTTTAAAAAGATGAGTTTTGACACAACGAACATTAACTTCGCTGAGTCCATTAAAATGCGGACCGTAAGGCGGACTATGTTTAAATTGTACACGATGTTCTGATAACTGTTCACCTATGTACGAGTAGTTTATATGAGATTTTGATTGAATTAATTCGTAAATTTCGTTCAATTTGCGCTTTGCGCCAATAAAGTTTGTGCCTCCATCACTATAAATCATAGCAACGGGACCTCTCCGAGAAATAAACCGTTTGAAAGCGGCGAGAAATAAATCTGAACTTAGGTCAGAGACTAACTCTAAGTGTACTGCCTTAGTTGTTAGACAGACAAACACACAAACGTAAGCTTTGTGGCTCTTAATTCCGCGTTTTCGGATATGCGTAACGTAGAACGGACCACAGTAGTCTACAGCGGTATTTACGAACGCTTTCACTTGTGACACACGGAAATCAGGTAAATCGCCCATAGGAGGGTAAGTATTTCGAGGTTTAATTTTAAAGCATTGATTACAACTATGTACGCGTTGTCTTATAATGTTACGAGCAGCTAAAATCCAGAATTTTTGTCTAATTATAGCTAATAAAAGAGCGGGACCCGTATGCAAATTACTTACATGATAAAAGTCAATTAAGAGTTGAGTAAAGCGTGATTTAGTTGGAATTAAAATGGGATGTTTTTGACCATAATCCAGTTTAGAATGAGTTAACCTTCCACCTACTTTGAGAATATTATTTGAATCCAGAAAGGGGTTGAGTTTAGCGAGACTTTTATTTTTAAAACAATTATTAGATTTTAACGCGCTAATTTCTTCAGAGAAATATCTACCTTGTACGTAACGTATAAGGTGTATTTCCGCAGCCTCCAAATCCGAAACGGTGATACAACCACGCGAACTGAGTAACTTGCAGAAACGTAATATTAAAACTACGCTACGAAGTAAAATAGAATATTTAGAAATGCGATCGATTAAAGATTGAATAGGTTGTGAACCTTCTTGCGTTATTTTAACAGAGAGAACGATATTTTTAGTTTCCATTTGGTCTGAATTGTTATTATTTAAATTGATTTTAAATGGCTTGATTGGCCACTGAGTTATGGGGAATGAAAACCAATGCGGAGCGTTAAACCAGAGCGTTAAATCCAATAATTGTTTAGGCGTTATAGGACGAGAAACTACGTCAGCGGGATTTTCAGTTCCATCTATGTGAAACCAATGTTTTGCGGGTAAATTTGAATTAATTTCAACAATGCGATTTGCGACAAAAGTATGAAATTTGTGCGAGGGCGAGTGGATCCAGGTGAGCGTGACTGTTGAATCAGAAAAAGCAAAGATTTTATTAATTTTACAGCGTTTACTTAAAACTTCTACAACTGAATTGATCAAGTTTGCTAAGAGAAGAGCCGCACATAGCTCGAGGCGAGCTAAGGGCGTATTTTTAAGCGGAGCGACGCGAGATTTAGAAGTTAATAAGAGGACTGATCCGCTATCTTCATCGTTAGAACTAACCCTTATGTAAACAGCGGCACCATAACAGCGCTCACTGGCGTCTGCGAACCCGAGGAGAGTGACATGAGAACCAGAGGTGATACCTACATGTCGCGGGAACTTTATTTTTTCGAGATAGGGAAGTTCTTTGTGAAACCGACTAAATTTATTTTCAATGTGAGCGGGTACAGGATCATCCCAATCAAGATCAAGTTTCCAGCATTCCTGAACTAACGTTTTCATGAATGCAGTAACTGGACCTATAAGACCTAAGGGGTCAAACAGCCGTGCGGTTGCTGATAAGACGGTACGTTTCGTACATTTAAGAGAATTACCATTTATTTTAAATTGAAAAAAGTCTTCTACTGGATTCCACTGCATACCTATAATTTTAGTATTATTATCCGCGTCAGCGTCAAACTCAATATTTTGCGGATTTAAATGAGTTGAAGGAATTTTATCTAACAGTTCGGAACTATTCGAGATCCATTTTACAAGGTGGAAACCGCCTGACCTGAACATGGTGACCATTTCTTGGTATGTCCGCTCAGCTATTTCAACGCCATCTAGCGAACATACGTAGTCATCCATATACATATGGTTTTCAGCCTCGTAAGCTGCGAGTGGGTATTTTTCCCGACTGTCAGATGCGAGTTGGCGAACTACTCGCATAGCTAAGTATGGTGAGCTTGAGACGCCGAAAGAAACGCGGTTAAATTCAAAAGTTGAAATTTCAGAATCTTTATTGAATCTGTATAAAATGCGTTGAAATGCGTGATGATCAGCGGAAAGATTAAGTTGAAAATACATTTTTTCGATATCTGCAACTACAGCAACGGAAAACATGCGAAGATTAATTAATAAATCGAAAATGTTACTTTGTAGATTCGGGCCTACATAAAGGAGATCATTTAGTGATTTACCTGAGCTAGTTTTACAGCTAGCGTCAAGCACGATGCGAGTTTTACTAGACTGTTTATCCGGGCGGTAAACTGCACGGTGAGGGATATAGAAATGCGGGATAGTTAGAGAGGGGTCGTTGACCTTGGTTAAATAACCTTTGTCAAGATAATCTTGAAGCGTAGCGTTGTAATTAGTTCTGATCTCGGGATCAGAATCTAACTTTTTCTCCAAATTAAGGAGACGGCGCGTCGCCGTTGAGTGTGAATTTCCTAAGTCTATACACGGAGCCTTAAATGGTAGCTGCACTGTGTATCTACCTGTTTCATCGCGAGAGTAAGTTGATTTAAATATTTGTTCACACGCCTGATCGTCAGGACTCATGTGAACCTTACTAGGGACGCTTTTGAGTTCCCAAAAGCGTTGCGTGAGCGTATTTAAGCGAAGCGTGCTAGCAGCACACAGAAAAGTTTGCTCGCTTTTATTTTTATTTATTTGAGCGGGGCGAGCGCGCGGAGTTACACTAGGTTGACAATCAGCCCGACCCATGGCTATGTAGCCAAGGGTGGTTTCTACGGCGACGACCGAGGAGCCAGGTAAAGTTACCTTTCCACTGCCCAACAAAAGCGGGAAAAGTTCATTGCCAAGGAGGCAATCTATCTCACCGGGAACGTGGAATGCGTCATCAGCCATAGGTAGATTGCGTAATGAAGCGAGATTTGAGATATCTATAGATATGTTGGGCAAGTCGTCTGTAATACGATCTAAGACCCGAGCGTGAATTTTATAATAGCAGCGATGATCAAAGCGGGAAAATATTTTAAAAGTAGCAGTTCCAAACGAGGGTATTTTAGCGTGACCGATCCCAAAAATGGAAGATTTGTCAGGAGTAATTTCTAAGTTTAAACGTTTACAGCAAGCCTTTGTAATAAAATGACTCATTGAGCCGGTATCAAGGAAAACGCGGAGAGTATGAGGTTTATTATTATTATAAGCGTATACGGAAGCGGTGGGCAACAAAACAGTTGTATTATTTTCAACGCACGAGGTAGCCGAAGTCATTGACAAATGCGAAGCGCCTGAATGTACGCGCTCCGCGTGCGGCGTCGTCGTCGAGCCCACAGTGCTCACAGTCGCGGCAGCTAGCGAGGACGCGGCTACCAGCGGGGGCGAGGCGGAGGGCGCGCGGGGCGCGGTTACCAGCGGCGGCGAGTTGCCGGTTCCTCGATAGTTGTCCAAATGTATTAGCGAATGATGTTTACGTTGGCAAACCGAACAAGTATTTGTTGACTTGCACATTTTAATATCATGAAATCCTAAACAGTTACGACAAAACTTATGTTTGTTTACTAGATCTAATCTTTCTTTTGCGTTTTGATTCATGAAACGAGAACATCTGTAAAGTGGGTGTGAGTCAGGTGACGCACACACCTTGCAGGCACGCACGGAGGCGTCCTGGGTTGTGATCGCGAATGTTTGACTATTTTTATATTTATTAGAAGTGGATTTATTATTTTCACTATTATAATTACGGACTTTAGAGGGGTTAGATTGATTACGAAGTGCTATTATTTTACTTTGTTCTTTTAAGAATTGCGAAAGATGATCGAAAGTAGGTATTTCAATATGATTATGTGATCGTTCGAAAAGGTTAACGACCTCTTTATCAAGCTTGCTGAGTGCAATATCCGTTATTATAAAATCTGACAAATCCTTTATGTTTAAGCGCCGTAGGGCGGCTTGCGATGCATGGAACTGCTCAATAAATGTGTCTATAGATTGATAAGGCTTAAACTGAATCATTTGATGTAAGTACATGGAAGCTTGTACGCGGGTATCTTGATATTTTTCTATTAAAGCATTCCAAATGAGTAGGTAATTATTAGCGGTAGGCGCGACGCCCGAACAAACAGTTAATGCCTTATC
Organism: Diarsia mendica; assembly: GCA_949316265.1. NCBI lineage: Eukaryota > Metazoa > Arthropoda > Insecta > Lepidoptera > Noctuidae > Diarsia > Diarsia mendica. The sequence goes on along the minus strand of OX438914.1, from coordinate 12,414,020 downwards.
AGAGAGACACCCTATTAAGTATTGTACTTTCTCGGCGTCAGTTAGATGCGAATTATCATGAATAAGACTTTTAAAGTTTTCATGAAAAATTGTCCATTTGCTGGGCGTGCCGTCAAATGAAGCAAGTTTTAAAGGTGGCAATTTACGATTTAAAAACTCGAATTTACTACTGCTGTTTTCGTTATTTTGAGACCTGAGAAGGTTAGCTTCGATTGCTTTTATTTCACAATAAATTTCATCAAATGCTGACAACGGCTGGTAATTAATAGCTGATCCAGCTTCCAAGAGTGCTAAATTGTAAGCATCAAGCGTTTCAATAAAATTCGTCCTAATTTGATCAAGGGAATTAATCCTAGCTAGAAATTGAGATTTTAATGAACTATTTACTGAAACTTGTCGACCGAGGTCATACATTGATTGCAGCATTTTGAATAAAATTTCCTTCTTAGATTCAAACAGAAGCACTTTTGAATCTTCTTCTGCGGAGCCATAAGATTCCTTATCGGACTCCTTGGATTTACCATGCTTTGAAGCCATTTTTATGCGTTGGGATAATGCCTATTCGAGTTAATAATCGTTAATAATAATACTTAAATGAGTGAATGTATGCGAAATATCGAGAATAAATTGGACTTGCCCGTGTGCGTTATGTGTTGAGATAACCTGTGAAATATGTGTGCGATGACTAAAATATATTTATAATATTTTAGCAATAGAGTGTTTAGCGTGAAATAAGATGCGTATTTGAATAAATAACTTAGCGTTGATGAGATGTTAGCGGGAAATGCCTCGTGAGCGAGTCACGTAGGTTAGTGTAATGGCGGATGCGTGTTTTGAGCGTATTTTTATGCGAATAAATAGCTAAATGCGGTAAAATATGATGCGTTTTTAAAGAAATAACTTAGCGTTGATGAGATGTTAGCGGAATGTGCCCTCGTGGGCTTGTCACATAGACGAGAGTAATAGCGGATGCGTATTTGAGCGTTTTTATGCGATTAAATAGATAAATGTGATAAATATGTTGTGATTGATGAGTGTAGTGTATATGCGAAGTAATTTTTTGTTTTTTATTTGGAAAGAAGGACCAGAGCACTTGGATGGAAATATGGTACTCACGGTTTTAGGGTAAGGGAAAAGCGTAATGTCTTCGATAGCACAGCTTTCTGGAGCACGTTGATTCAGCGAAAAACCACCAAGTGTCACAAGATGATATGAGGAGGATCACACACACATTTCTATACACAGTTTCTAGCTTGAATTTTGAGTCTTTTTAATGGCGGTCGCGGAAGCGCGGGCGCAGGGCAATTTCACGTGCGCTTGTTATTGACGCTGAGGTAGGACTGGTAGATGAAGGAAGATGAGAGCGGGAGGAAGGGATTTGAATGAACGTCTGATCCTTCATTCTAACCAATGAGAGAAGAGTATAGCGTGTATAGTGTTACAAGTATGCGTTTTGTGATTTCCAAATTAGATAAATAGATATTAATAAAAATGCGGATAAATAATGTGAATGGCGCAGACAACACTCGTAACAAAAACACTCGTAACAAAAACTTAATTTAAAACACAACGACAACTCAAATTCGTAACAAAAAGAAATAACAAAAACAACACAACTTTCGTGCACCGCAAGTGTAATCGGGAGCGAACGGAACGTATGCATTTGAATGCACCAATCACACGCGCGGATTACGCTACCTCATACCCCGCTCCCCAAGCCACAAACAAAGAGACCTAAAAATGACATCTGCGCAACTAACGACTCTTGCCAAGTTACGTGTCGGGGACTATACAATTATACAAAGTGTATCGTATTACCCAGTTCTAACTGGGTTGTGGAGGTCAGAGACCTCAACATTGGCGGCTGCCACAACCCCGTGCAGGGCACGCCATGATAGTGGCCATACCATAAGTCCCGTCTTTGAAGAGAGGAACATTGAACATTGAAAGCTGCAGGCCTGTTTGAAAGGGATTCCACAGCCTCGAAACATATAGGGCTACGAAGGAACATGGGTGTTTTAGTCAGTAGAAGTCTGACACTCCTTTCTGCTCCGCCCAGAGCGGGAGAGGTCATTGGATGATTTCCAACCAACCAAAAAAATAATATAACAAAAAATAAAACCGACATCAACAAAAAGACACAAAAAAGTGAAAAATTAACTTTAGAAGAAAAATCAGTTTCTGAAGTCGGTGACTTTTGTTTGTTTGATTTCATTTTTTTGCCACCGACTTCAGAAACTGATTATTTTTTACTTTTTAGTGGTTCACATGTTCATTGGTCACAATGTGGACTATGTGGTTTTTTTTTGAGTTTTGTTGATTTTTCAAAAACCGCTTGTCCGATTTCGATAAAAAAAAATTATGGGACCATTTGGGAAGTATACCCTTTCTAACGGAAAAAGATTATTTCAAATCGGTTAGCAAGTGACGGAGTTATGCCCGAACAAACATAAAAAAAACATCCGAATTGAGAACCTCCTTCTTTTTTTAGAAGTCGGTTAAAAAGGCGACCCAGGGAAAAGGCTAGGCAGATGATGATATTGTCAGATATAAAACCAAGTGAAGTCGTAAAATAACACTATATCACACTAGCCGAACTTATGCCTGTAGCACACCTCCGCTGCGAAACTCAAAGGGCGAAACCGCAATAGTTTCGCTGTGAGTTGTAAGTTCTTTGGCGGCGAAACAGGAGCGAAATTCCCTGCTCTAACGTACAAAAACTGACTATGGTGTTGTCTCTTTCTAACACGCTTTCGCTCATTTGCTCAGGAGCCGTCTACATCTCCGCCCGTTGACCGTAGTACTGTTGTACAGCGAAACTCGCGCAGCGGTTTCGCAATTGTTGTTTCGCAGCGGAGTTGTGCTACAGGCATTAAGGTTATCACCGAGTTGTTAAATACAATAATTACTAGAATTCCATATAATAATCTTGTTATAGATTGCTTGGAACGCAATATCTATTTATATTCAAGTACGTTGAAATAATATGACGCTTGAACTGTCAAGTCGTAAGCAGACGTGTATGTATGACTCACAGAGCACGGAGTCGCTTCTGTGGCAAACATTTTTATAACAAATCTAGCCACGCGGTTTCACCCGCGGTATTCCCGTTCCCGTGGGAATACAGGGATAAAAAGTAGCCTATGTCAGCCGGGGATAGTGTAGCTTCTTAACGGTTAAAGAATTTTTCAAATCGGTCCAGTAGTTTTTAAGTATTCGTAACATATAAAAATATAAATCTTTCCTCTTTATAATAATTATGAGTATACACATAACATCACGCCTGCAATCCCCGAAGTGTTAGGCAGAGGCGTACCTAATGGTACACCCACATTTCTCGCCAGCTATGTTCAAGTCCCATGTAGTAGAGGGCCGAGCCTATTCCCATCAAACGGGCACGAACAAAATCAAAAAAATAAAAAACAAGATCTAAACTGACATGTAAAAGTGGAATAATTAAAAAACTTAAACAATCTGATAATATAATATGCATTTACTTTAAAACTAGCGGACGTCCCGCGGTTTCACCCGCGTAGATCCCGTTCCCGTGGGAATACAGGGATAAAAAGTAGCCTATGACACTCAGCAATAATGTGGCTTTCTATTGGTGAATTTTTTTTTTAAATCGGTTCAGTAGATCCCGAGATTACCCCTTACAATTTAACAAATATACAAACACACAAACTTTACTTCTTTATAATATTAGTATAGATTACATATTAGTTTCAATAATTAATAGAAAAACAGCGCATTGAAAATTACTTTTTCTTGACAAAACATTAAAAAAGGACAGAAAGTTTACGTTAACGTTACGTCTTCAAAACGGTTATTCGGTTCTTGATAACAGGTATACAGTTCTTGAAATCGGTTACTTGGTTCTTCATGTCTGGTATTTGGTTCCTAATAACCGGTATTTGGTTCGTGAAGGTGGTATACGGTTCTTCAAAACGGTTATTTGGTTCTTGATAACAGGTATACGGTTCTTGAAATCGGTTACTCGGTTCTTCATGTCTGGTATTTGATTCCTAATAACCGGTATTCGGTCCTCGAAAAAGGTTACTCGGTTATTTGTGTCTGGTATTTGGTTCTTAGTTCTTATTAATATTTTGTGTTGCGTAACCGGTGTTAGGGACTGCGTAGCGCTGGCCAACTAAATATTATTTTGTCTTTCTTAAATTACTCAAAAAAAAAAACTGTCTAAAATGGTCTGGCTTTAGCAGATCAGATTTAAAATTTGTAAAATGGGCCATTCATAATTAGTGACTGCGTCTGTGACCATTTTATGAATTTTAACGCAATTCATATTCTGATCTGCTGAAGTTGCCATTTTAGACCCCCTGCCCACCCAACTGATTAAACCCACGTTCTAAAAAACATCTAAATCATTGAGTTCATCTGCTATCTTTATAATTGCTGTCTCCCGTTCACTGGAGGTAGCCAGCCTATATTCGTTGATATTTAAACTCACCGATGCAGTATAATTCGCGAGGCTAACATCACTAACAGCCCTCTTCTCATTGTGATGGTTTCCTATGGCTGCTGTATCTTCATCTGAGGTCCAGTCTGGAATCATCTGCCGTGTCACACAACCCATGTTCTTAGGATCTTGCTTAACAAGACCGTTACTGGGTAAATGACCCATTACATGTAACCTGTTTTCACTGTCTCTGGGTTTATTAGCCAAGCCTTGTACGTTGATATTTAAACTCCCCGATGTAGTATCATTCGTGAGGTTTATCTGATGGTTTCCTGTAGCATCTTCATCTGAGGTCCAGTCTGGAATCTTCTGCCGTGACACAACACCTATTTTCGTAGGATCTTGCTTAAAGCCCTTACTGGCTCCACGCAATAACTTTAGTATCCTATTTCTACGGTCTTTAGCTGTATTATCCACGCCTTTTAAACTCCCCGATGTAGTGTCATTCGTGAAGTTAACCTTAACTGAACTGTCGTCTATCTGATGGTTATCTAAGACTGCTGTATCTGAATCTTGAACTGTTGGCTGAGGGTATTCTGGTCGTATTGTTACTCCATAGGCAGTGCGTACTGTGGCTACGCCAAGCCCCAGTACGAAATATAATAATAGCATTTTATATGGAGACTTTTACCCGACTTTTGTGTGTATCTTGTTTGTTAATTTCTTAGCAAATAGCTGGATGGTTTTCGACAGTTGTGGTATCGTTATATTCTTCGTAAATACCCAAGTGTCCTTAGATAAGCGTTTGAAAATACCGGAATTTTTGACGCGGAATAGTAACACTTTATTTCTCGCAGAACCGATAAGTTCTGGAATGGCGAACGCGAACCAGAAGACGTTGCGTTATAAGGCCTCCCACTAGGTGGAGCGTGCACCTGGGGAAGTTTGTGGAGATCCGCTGGATGCGAGACGCACGGGACCGGTCAATGTGGCGACACTTGGGGGAGGCCTATGTCCAGCAGTGGATGTTTGTTGACTTAAATGATGATGATTATTGTAGTATTTTCTTCACTATTTTTTTTTTGGTTATTTGGCACTATTTTCACTGATATAGTTTTTAATATAATGTGATGGTAACTGAAGTATACAATACTAACGATTGATCAGAAAGCGAGAGTGGTATGGTATATAAACCCTGCTTATCTCAACATGTATACCTAAGTTCGAAATTATTTTTATTCGCAATTATAAATTGGGATTTCCCATTTATATATTAATTACGACTTGTATGGTTTGTCTGTTTGTTTATACGTTAAACATATACAAATACACGATGTTTTCTGTTGTGAGGTTTTGAGTGTTATCGGGTTCTTCTACCAAGAATTTCTATGTAGCAGCCACGGAGTCTTGATTTGTGGCCGGTGGATGGCAATAGGCTCGCCACCTATTACTTAGAAATTAAACATAACTTGCGAAATGTGGGTGTACCAAATAGCACCTCAGCTTACCCTTCGGGGATTACAAGCGTGGTGTTATGTTGCGTTCTCTTGGAACTAAAGAAATGTTATGTCATCATCATCATCTGCATTTTTTTTTTCGGAGCTTCGGAAATCATCCAATGACTCCTCCCGCTCTGGGCAGAAAAAAAAAATGAAAAAGTGTTTATTACAAACTTAAGTCAAATACATTACATTTTACTTCTGCCAAACTACATAGCAGTTTGTTGGCAGACGTAGCTCCCACGATACTCTCAAAAATTAACGTATGTACGTTCACTTTTCCATTTACTTTAAAAAAAAAAAAAAATACAAAAATAATCCAACCACAACCACATTACTGCAAAATACTTTTACAAAAACAAACATGTTAAGCTGCTAGTTATAAATTTAAATCACTTAAAAAATTACTAAGATTTTCACTAAAGTTGGACAAAAGATAAGATTCAACTTTGTTTTTAAATGTTCTTTTAGAGCGGTAGGGAGTGTCAGACTTGTACTGACTAAAAATCACCCATACTCTTTCTTAGCCCTTTGTGTCGAGGCCGCGGTATCTCTTTCGAACAACCCGCAGCCCCGACGGGATCATCATCTGCCTGCCTTTTCCCATCTACGTCACGGTCGTACGGAAACCTTTTAAAAGAATTATAAAATAAACGCAACAAGTCGAATGAACAACTAGGCTTATATGAACTGTCTTTACGAGTGTCTGTGTACGAGTAATGTTAAAGGTTATCAATATCTGGCTATCTTTCTACTCGTAAATTATATGCATAACTAGGTTTTACCCGCTACCTTCGTCCGCGTTAAATCGGATTTTGTTAACAATTTCAAGATTTTTCAAAATATCTAAGCCTTTAAAAAAAAAAAAAGTTGTAAATTAATCCTAACAACATCAGCTGCTTGCCAGTAAAAATCCATTGATCCAGCCTTTTCGGAAATTATCCGGTAAAAACAGGCACCGTAAACACTTTCAATAAAAAAACTGTTATTTTGAAATTATGTACGTACAGACGCTTCCATTTTATTATTCATGTGTATAGGAATAAACGGGCAAGATGGGTTTTTCCAAAAAAATTAAAAGCGATAAACTAATTAGCTAACATAATTATAAGTTTTTAAACTGACATGGTCACTGACACTACTATTAATACAAACTCGAAACAAAAATCAAACATGGTAAATATCCCGTTTATGATATTAATAATTAGCTAACGTTAGATACAAAGTGTTAAGAAGGAACATGGGTGGGTTTTAGTCTGTACAAGTCTGACACTACTTTCCGCTCTGCCCAGAGGAGTGGGGGGTCTTACATGACTTCCCATCCAAATAAAAATTGTCTGTATTTATTCATCATCATCCACATACCAAAACTAGTCTGTCGCTTCGGCGATAATCTTTTAAGCCATATCATCTTTCACACAGTCCTCTTTAGTCTCCCCCTACTCGTTTCGGTTTATAGCCATCTACAGGTGCCATGCTCTTTGCCAAATTCTGGCCCAATATAATTTAAACAGCCACCGACATGCTAAGAATATGTGCCCTCAGTCAGTTGACAAACCAAACGAATATATCACATTATCTTGACCTGAGGTTATCGCGGGGCCGCGGATTTTAGTACTAGATGACGTGGCCTCGGCACAAGGGCAAAGAAGGAACATGGGTTCAGTTTTTAGTCAGTAGAAGTCTGACACTCCCCTTCGCTCTGCCCAAGAGCGGGGGGGGGGGGGTCATTTGATGATTTTCCACCCACCAAAAAAAAAGGTTATCGCGACGCTGTCAAATAATAACAAAATTTTTACAGAATAATATTGTTGAGGTATGAAACTATGAACATGATGCTTTTGAAAGGCGCATCATCATCTTCCTGCCCTTCATCATCAGTCTATAATGTTCCCACTGCAGGGACTCAGGCCGCCTCTCTAAGAGAAGGATGGGCTTATAATCTACCACGCGGGTCCAGTGCGGATTGGTAGCTGTCACATGTCTCCGAATATTTTGGTTCTCAGACATGCCGGTTTCCTCACGATGTTTTCCTTCACCGTTTTGAGAGCAGTGGTGATGATATAAATTAAACAAAGTAATGCGCCTGACGGGGTTCGAAACCACGACTCACTGTTAGTAAGTCGGGGCCGCCACCACTGGACCACCACTGCTCTCTTCATCTTCCTGCCCTTATCCCATGTTATTTGGGGTCGGCGCAACACGTTTTTTTCTTCCATTCTGCCCTGTCAGTCGTCACCCTATCATTTATTCCTTTTTCCTTCATATCATTCCTCACACACTCCATCCATCGTTTCTTTGGTCTTCCTCTCCAACTCCATCCATCTATTTATATTCATCACTCTTTTAGTCACATGCGTTTCAGACAGTCAATTCCCTTTTAACTTTTCTGTAACTGGCGCAAAACTTCCTCTAATATACTTGTTCCTTACAACCTTTTGACGTGATAACGTCTTATAATTCGATGGCCGGCTACACGCACGAAAAAAGATGACGTCATGCGTCGTTACCTCGCTCTGAGGCGTTCCATAGCAACGGCGTGTTAATTGTTTGTTTATAGCAATGTTAGTGCTGTATTTAATTTTTCTTATGACATTGTCACGTTCAAGTATCGCCAGTAAACCGACTTTACAGACAACCGATTTTTTTTTTCATCAACCTTCTTCACAGCCCAGCAGGGCTATTGCGTATCTTTTAAGACAGTGAATATAATATAGTGTCTATCAAAAAACTGTCAAATGGTTAGCTTTAAAAAAAAAATGTACCAAACCATAACCAATTTACAGTTAATTTATGGACATTTACGTTAGCCACTTGTCATTAAAAGATACGCATTAGCCCTGCAGGTTTTGAAAGCAAAAACAACAAAAATAAAAAATAGATTACATTGCACATTTATTTTACAATAAAATCATACAAAATGGTGGCGCCGCGCGCACTAACAGTTACCATGAATGCATTACATCATTCCCCCCCCACATTTTAGGTTTCTCATCTATAATTTAAAAGGAAACAGCTGTCCCATACATTTTGATTACTGATCAGTGTCCCTCCACATCAATATTATCCAAATTAAAACTTAAGTTTAAATAGTTTTATTTAATTATTGAAATTAAATGCATTATGCCCCACTTGACCCCCCACCTTCGCGGGCCCGGCTAAGAATTTCATACTTAACAAGGTTACTGTCGCAGCAAGATAATTTGTTTAAAACAACAACATTACAACTTACAACTCAAGAACTTAATCCTAATAGACACTTATAAAACAAAAATGAAGAATCACTTGACTTATTGGCAATGGGCAGGGCACATTGCTCACGGATGGCCGACGGGGCCGGCAAGTTCTGGAGTAGCGACCGTAAACCGGCAGACGTTGCGTTGGGAGGCCACCCACTAGGTGGACCGTGCACCTGGTGAAGGTTGCGGGGATCCGCTTGATGCGAGACCAATGAGGCGACAATTGGGGGAGGCCTATGTCCAGCAGTGGACGTCTTTCGGCTGAAATGATGATGATGATACTTCTGCCTCAAGATAGTAAATTAACCATACAGAGTACCGGTTTAATAGTCAGTATCTTCATCCTTAACACATATTCCAAAATTCGTCATTTTCATTCCAGATGGGCAATAGTTGCAAGCAATCATACAGGCATCCATAGCCCTGTCTTCTTTAGTAATTGTCGAATTCGCTCTAGGGTAACTACATTTGCAGTTTGCCAAATTTGCGGTGCTATTAGATCCGGTATTCGGTACGGGAGAAGCGTTAGGTGCAGGAGAAATGGCATTCGGGTTTTGGTAACCGGTATTCGTGTTTTGGTAACCGGTATTCGTGTTTTGGTAACCGGTATTCGGATTCTGGTAACCGGTATTCGGTCTTTGGTAAGTGTTATTTGGTGCCGGAATTACGGTATTCGGTACAGGGTAGATATTCGGTCTCTGATATCCGTTGTTCGGGGCTGGGTAAACGGTATTCGGGTCCCGATAAAAGCTGGGTCTCGGATAACTGTTGTTTGTAGGAACACCGTTTTGCGGACCTGGGTAATTGTTGGCTGGCTGATAACCGTTATTTGTTGCCGGTATTCCGGTATTCGGTACTGGATAAACGCTGGGTCTCGGATAAACGGTATTCGGGTCCGGATAAAAGCTTGGTCTCGGATAACTGTTGTTTGCAGGTACACCGTTAGTAGGAGCCGGAATAACAGGGACTACCTGATAGCCATTGTTTGGTGCCGGAAAACCGCTATTCGGTACTGGCCAGACGTTGGGTCTTTGAAAACCGTTGTTTGGTGCCGGAAAACCGTTATTAGGTATTGGGTAAACGTTGTTCGGTCCTGGATATCCATTATTGGGTGCTGGGTAAACACTATTCGGTGCTGGATAACCCGGATAACCGGTTCCATAACCCGGATAAGGTATATACCCGGGTGTAACTGGGTTTAAAGTAGTATTATTATTGTTTTTAGAAGGCATTACGTTTATATTACTATAATTATAAGGATATGCGGGTCTCGTCAGATTAAGGTTGTAATTCACTCCAGGAATTACTGGATAACTTTGGGTTGATCCATTTGTTATACCACCGTAAGGTTTTAGTATAAAACCACCTGATAATCCACTGGTATTATTCGGTGGCGCCACATACCCTGGTTGGCTCGGATATATCAGGGTATTGTTTTGTATAACTCTCGTTATGTTTTCGAAACCGTTACCTCGATGTGTCGTCCCATCACCCCATGTTTTATAGGGGCGTGTAGTATTCTGGGGTACAAAATACCCTGTCACTAATCTCTTTTGTCTCTGGTGACTCAAAATATCTATGTTTTTGACTGTTTTTTCGAAGTTTTGTGCTCGAAATGAGACTCCGTAGTCATTGTGTGCGGTTATGGCAGAAATTCCCAGTAGAAAATATAATATTAACATTTTGAAATTGAAACCTTTTTGGTATAGTTTATCACTGTTTTTCTTCTTCTAGACTTTCCACTTTGGTATGTTTTTTTAACACTATATTTCACTGTATTTTCACTAAGATTGTATTAAAATTGTCAATCGTAGTGTTCGTTAAGACGATTGAATTATAACTAAGATATATAATATAGGACCTCATTTTATCGGTAAATGTTTATTTACGATATGTAATGATATATTATTCTTAGTAGGCGATATCTGTACGTTTATACAAATACATTATTATATTAGAGTGTCTGTTTGTACATTTAGAATATATAATAGCTTTTAATGACTTACGAACAGTAAGTCGTGGTTTCGAACCCAGGCACATTACTTTGTGTAATTTATTTCATCACCACTGCTCTCAAAACGGTGAAGGAAAACATCGTGAGGAAACCGGCATGTCTTAGAACCAAATAATTCGAAGACATGTGACATCTACCAACCCGCACTGGGCCCGCGTGGTAGATTATAGCCCATCCCTCTCATAGAGAGGAGGCCTGAGTCCCTGCAGTGGAAACTGCCTTAGGTAGAACCCACCGCTGCAAGTTGATTATAATTATTTAAAATTAATAATAAATGTGAGGAGAAGTCGAATGAAAACCTAGATGAATTCTAACAGATTTTTTCATTAGTAAGGTTATCAATATCTCTGGTAAAGCTATCTTCAAAAAGCATAATAATCTGATATTTAGTATATACTACAGTATATACTAACTTTAATTATGAAAAAAAAATATAGGTACTGAAACAAAATTTTGATTATTATTTTCAGGGTTTTTGACCCATAGATTCGCCTTTTGAAATTAGAGTACCTATTATTTTTGCATAGCCCTCTTCATTGCCCTTTGGGTGACTTTAAGCCTTCTGATGAAGCCCATTGTGAGCGACCACGCGTCGATCCTGTATGTAATCTACACTGGTCAGCAAATAAACCGAGCCACCCGCTACCTAGGAACTCTGATTCGATTTTCTCAAAAAGTATAAAACTTACAACTATCAAAGTTATACCTACAAAAAGTGCGTTTCATGGTGATTAAAATGACTAAAAATTAATTCGAAAGTACCGTCAACTCACATTGTAATCAAGCAACAAACACAATGCTAACGATTTGCTCTGTTTTCACCAGAGTTTGAAATTAGCGTTCTTTTTCTCTGCAATGAGGGTAGTCGGATATTTCTTATCATTTCTTTAGTTTTTGTCCATCGTTTGCTCAGACGCGTGTGTTTTTGCTACTTTTTTCGATTAATAATGGATACAACACCTCAGGAAGCAGCTCAAGCTGTAGCATTACTTCAAGCAGGCATTGCGCAACGTGAAGTCGCTCGAAGGCTTCCAATCAGCAGATCTTCGGTGCAACGAGTTTACAGACGATACCTAGAGACTGGAGCATTCGATCGCCGTCCAGGTACGGGCAGACCTAGGGCTACATCAGCAGCAGATGATCGTTATATCCACCTTACTGTTCTGCGAAATCGCCACCTCAACGCAGTTCAAGTCCAACAAAGTCTGCGTGACGAACGCCAAGTGGTCATAAGTTCAGATACCGTCAGAAGGAGACTTGCTGAACGGAACCTGACCCCAAAAAGAGCTGCAACAGGCCCAGCATTAACGGTAGCACACCGTCGAGCACGACTTGAATTTGCTCGAGAGCATAGGGATTGGACATTAGAGCAGTGGAGTAATGTACTCTTCACTGATGAGACCAGGGTGAGTCTACATGAAAGTGATCGACGTCAGAGAGTATATCGTCGCCCTGGAGAACGTTATTCTCAGTGTTGCATCGAGGAAACTGTTGCTTATGGAGGAGGATCTGTAATGGTCTGGGGCGGCATCTCGTTAACAGCACATACAGCGTTAGTTTTCATCGAACCGACGGGCCGTACACGTGGACTGACTTCTCATCGCTACATTACTGAAATCCTCGCAGACCATGTGGTACCTTACGCAGGATATATCGGACAGGATATGCAATTGATGCATGATAATGCACGGCCTCATGTTGCTCATGTGGTGACCCAGTATCTACGCGACGTCAGCATTCGTACGATGGACTGGCCAGCTCGAAGCCCGGACTTGAATCCGATAGAACACTTATGGGATGAGCTGAAACGTCGGGTTCGAGCCCGGGTACCTGCTCCAACAAGGCTTCCAGAGCTGCGAATCGCAATTGAAGAGGAGTGGAATACATTTCCTCAAGATTTTATCGTCAGGCTCGTAAGGTCGATGAATACAAGGATGCTGGCAGTTATCCGAGCAAGGGGAGGGAATACGGAATATTGATCAAAAACTTTTTTTTGATTTTATCTTTGTTTTTGGCTGTAATTTTTTTTTTCACTTTATCATTACTAACGATTGTCACGACTGGAAAACGACTCTTCTTTGTAAAATCCTTAATAAACACTGAAATATTGATTAAACCCAATGAGTTTCCTTTCATTTTAATCACCATGAAACGCACTTTCTGTAGGTACAACTTTGATAATTGTAGGTGTTTATAATCTACCTTCAGATTTTTGATTTTCTCCGCCTCGGTGCGACAGAGGCGAAGGGGCGGAGGTAGAGGTCGAGCGCTGGGCTCGGCGTGAATAGTAGTTCGTATTGAGACGCGCTGGGCGTTGAACGAGTATTATAGTAGCCATAGAATCACGGGTGAAAGCGCACGCGCATTGATTAAATCGACTTGTGGAGTCATTTCGCGGCACCCAATTATACTAGTTAAGCAGTACGGTTAGCGACGCTGTGAATGTCGAACGGGTTATTGATAATATCATTGGTTTGCCTTGTCACGGGAGTGCTATTGGGAAAGCACCGAGGCTTGTGTGGTTAGACTAATACGGAGTGAGTGTGGTGGCTCGCGTTAACGGCGTGGCTTGCAGCGACGTGGAAGAATCGTCCGGAACTACCAGCAAACCATCGCAAGGTCATATACACTCATTATACACATACACAGTTACACAACTTGCGAGGGGTCAAGGAAGTGAGACCGGCTCGAAGAAATGAGGTAAGGGTAGCTGTAAGTTCAGAAATTGTAATATTGTTCGGAGGCGCGTATCGCGTCTATTTGATCACGTTAGGACGGCAGCTGTTCGGAGACCTGTCTTCCATGGGCCCGAGATAAGGTTCGGCTGAGTCCTGGCGCGATCAAAATCTGGTAGCAGAGCGTGGTTTATTTAAACCCACTTTGTAAAAATTAGTAGGTACTTGGTACCAATTTACTTTGTAAAAATTGTGTTCATGTACAAATTCAACTTGTAGGTAGTAGTACATTGACCTACATACCAGTGTACGCCTCAAGTTGAGTTTGGCGTTATTAATAATAAGTACATGGAATGTGAATATTCGTTGATAAAATAATTTGTTATTTACGTTCGGTTACGCACAAATATAACCTCATCACAAATCGTGTTATGATTGTCAACATTTGAGACATAGAGGAATAACCTCTAGAGCACGTAGAGGAATAAGTTCAAGAGTTGGCATAGCGTCGTAGATTTATTCACTCAACGAATATATTATTATTGTTAGTTCCGGATACAATAATTGTTATTTTTTTTGGTTATTGTTATTTATTATTGCATAATCGCGTATTGAAGTTGGTACTATGGCTCCGTCAGTAACGAAAACTATCGCAGCCAGAATCGAAGCTGAATTGAGATGGTTTTCATCGGTTGTTACGTTGGTAGGTCGCACCGATCGTGAAGATGCGTTATTGTCACGCGCTCGGCAAGTTGACGAACGATATGACGCCGTGTTAAAGTGTCACGCTGAGTATTTAGCATGTCTCGAATCGACGGATCTGTCGTCGGTGGACAAGGATGCTCAGGTGGTACGGGGCAATGTGGACCAGTGTGGGGAAATGTCCATGAGCATAATCCAGGCGGCGGCCGACATTGAGCGATCGCGCATGGGTGACGTCAGGGAATCATGTCGGCCAGCAGGCGTAGGAATTCAGGCGCCGTTGCCACCAGTACATGTACCCGAGTTTAGCGGCGAGTATGCCGATTGGCCGCGATTCCGCGATATTTTTAATAGTGTCGTGCATTCGCGTACGGATCTCTCGCCCGCCTACAAGATGGCTCAATTAATGGGTAGGCTTAACGGTGAGCCGCACGACATCTTGACCCACCTGGAGATTACGGACGCCAGTTATGAGACGGCATGGGGCCTATTAATCGACCGATATGATAATCGGCGATTAATAGTTGATGGCCTCATTGATAAGATTTTTGAAATCCCGAAGGTGTCTAACGTGTACGAAATAAGGTCGAAAATCCTTAATCCGGTCACGGTTGCGGTGAACACGTTAGATCGACTTAAGTTGTCGTTAGGGGACAATAAATATATCATCGTCAATAGGGTTTTACGGAAGTTGCCGATCGACGTGGTGGCGCGCTTTGAGCAGTCACATGGTGGCGAATCGACGGACCACCTCCCAAGTTACGATGACTTGAGGGTGTTTTTAGGAGGCGAGTGCCGGCGGGCGGATTGCCAAGGGGCATCCACGTCGCACCCTCCTCCGTCAACCCGACGTACGAGCGGGCCCAAGCCGGTTGAGCCCCGTCGGGGGGGGAAGAAATACCACGCCCTCCAATCGGAAGTGTGCGCCTTCTGTCGGAAGGAAGGGCACGGTCTCGCCGCATGCGCGGACTTTAAGGCGCAGCGGGTGCATAGACGAAGAGGGGTGGTCAAGCAGCGCTATTTGTGCTTCCGCTGCTTGGGGACTCACTTTGTACGTGAGTGCCACAGGACCACTAACTGTGGAACCTGCGGAGGAGCCCATCACGAGTTGCTATGCCTGGCGGAGAGTAGGGAGGTGCACGGAGCCTCGCCGGGAGGTCACCCCCCCTCTCCTAAGCCAGATTCGGGTGGTCGGTCACCCCCCCCTAGGGGGGGTGGGTCGGCCAGGAATCAGCGGTCGCCGCCCCCTCGGGGGGGTGGGCCAAGGGCTGATCCAGAGCACAACCCGATACCGTCGTCTTCCCCGCGGGGGGGGGATAGGCACCGAGACTCGGGCAGGGGCCCGGAGGTAGTACAGACGGGTTACGCGGCGTACTCGAATGCGTTGGGGGGCATGTTGCCACCCCCGAGTAGTCGCTTCTCCCCGCCTCTCGCAGAACGCCCTCGGCTGACGGCGCGCCCGCCACCGTTCGGAAGGATGCCAGTAGGCTACTTCCGACCGGCACGGATGTCACCGATGGGTCGGGAGGGTTACTACCCGGGTTGGGACCCGTATACTGGGACAGTATTTACTCCCCCTCCGGCAAGGGAGGAGGGAGGTGCCTCCTATTAGCAACTAGCAGCCTGTTCGTCAGTGGTGCCCACCCCGACAGTAACGGTATTATTACCGACGGCTAGGATTACTGTCAGGGGTACTGACGGACAGCCGGTGCACGTGCGAGCACTGTTAGATTCAGGGGCACAAGGTTGTATTGTGTCCAGCTGTTTAGTGAAAAAGCTGGGCCTTACATTAGAGCCATCACGGGATGGCGCCGTAGGTATAGGTGGCAATCGGGTGCCTCACCTCAGGGGTCAGACGACATTCCTGTTCGAGATGGGTGACACGGCATCGGTCACGCGGGTGAATGCCACGGCGATCGTTTTGGACGAAGTGGTTGGGGTCCTCCCTCAGACTCGGTTACCGTCTGCGGTAAAAGGGTTGACCAATGGATTGGAGTTAGCCGATCCCCACTTCGCGATCCCCGGACGGGTGGACGTCTTGCTTGGGTCTGACGTCCTCGGGAAGCTGCTCCGAAGCGGCAAACGGGAGCTGCAACCAAACGGGGTTGTGGCCATGCGTACCGCAGGTGGTTACGCGTTATTGGGCCCAGTACGGGAACCACAGCACTCAACGGATTATAGCTCCATATATTATGGCAGCGTGTTATCCGACGTCCTGCAACGGTTCTGGGCAACGGAAGAGCCACCCACCGCTCTTAGAAATAACCCACGTGATGAGGAGTGCGAAACATTCTATCGATTTAACACGGTGCGCCTCCCATCGGGTAGATTTATGACAAGGTTGCCATTTCTGTCAATTCGACCTCCGCTGGGGAGCTCATGGAGTCTGGCAGAAAAGCGGTTAGTGGCAATGGAAAGGCGCATGAAGCGGGACTCCAACTTCCGACAGAAGTATGTGGAGTTCATGCGCGAATACCTGACGTTGGGTCACATGTCGGTGTCCAGGGTTGACTATCGTCATGAGGAGCATTATGTGTTGCCTCATCATGCTGTTTTGAAGACACCTGACTCAAAGATTAGGGTCGTGTTCGACGGGAGCGCGGAGACGTCTAGCGGGGTGTCCCTGAATCAATGTCTCCATGCTGGTCCTAAGCTGACCAGAGACATTGCAGACATTCTCACGGACTTCAGGAGACACCAGGTTGTCTTCGTTACGGACGTACGGATGATGTTTCGTCAAACTGAGATTCATCCAGACGACCGTCGGTTCCAGCTGATATTGTGGCGAGAGAGCCCAGAGGAACCGATGGTCACGTACGAGCTCAACACAAACACGTACGGATTAAAGCCCAGCCCATATGTAGCCATGTGTACGCTACGAGAACTGGCTGATCAAGAACGGCTCCGCTTTCCCCGCGCGGCTGCTGTCATTGATAGGGACGTCTATGTAGACGACATTTGTACGGGCTCAGACAGTATTGAGCAGGCGCTCATCTTAAGGGATGAATTGGTGGCGCTCATGGCCTCCGGTGGCTATGAACTCAGGAAATGGCTGTCGAACTGCCCAGAGGTACTGGCAGGACTGCCAACTGAGTATCAACAAGACCCGCATTTGTTTGAGGATTCGGAGAATCTTCATGCGTTGGCCATTTTAGGGGTCCAGTATCGACCGAGTCAGGATGCCTTCACATACAGTTGTGAGGCCGAGTTGCTGTCGAAGACCTGGACCACGCGATCGGTCCTTTCGACTATCGCACGAACGTTCGATCCAACCGGTTGGATCGCGCCGGTCACGTTCATGGGAAAGTGCTTCATTCAGAAGCTTTGGTGGAGTTGTTGGTTGGGGACCGTCACACCAAGAATTCACACGCAGGCTGTAACACCCTTCTGGGCATTTTGCAGCGTGAATTTTGGATTTTATCGGCCCGCAGAATCATACGGAGCGTTGTGTTTCGTTGCTTGCCTTGTTACCGACTCAAGGCAGCCACAATGCAGCCACAAATGGGAGATCTCCCGGCCGACCGAGTCACGGAGGCTCGGCCATTTGCTGGCGTAGGGATAGATTTCGCGGGGCCCTTCATGGTCAAGACATCGCACCTTCGCAACGCGAAGTCGGTTAAGGCATATCTGTGTGTCTTCGTGTGTCTGGCGACCAAGGCCGTTCATTTGGAACTGGTGGCCGATCTCTCTACGGAGGCCTTTCTGGCGGCGTTAGATCGATTTGTTTCTAGAAGGGGAGTACCGTCACTGATTCGGTCGGACTGTGGTACCAACTTCAAGGGCGCCGACCGGTGCTTAAAGGAAATTGTATTGTTTTTAAGTCAGAATGAGCGAGGGATTGGCTCAGGCCTCGCCAGTCGGGGCATTTCGTGGTACTTTAGTCCACCTGGATGCCCCCACTGGGGTGGAATTTTCGAGGCAGTAGTCAAGTCTTCCAAGACTCACTTGTATCGGGTCATCGGCTCAACGATTCTCACCTTTGAGGAGTTGTCAACGGTGTTTTGCAGAATTGAGGCGGTCTTAAACTCGCGACCTTTGTGCCCGTTGAGCGCTGACCCGAATGACCTTGAGGCCATGACCCCAGGTCATTTTTTGATTGGCCAACCACTTAACGCCTTGCCGGAATATCCGTATACTGATGTCAAGTTGTACCGGTTGTCACGGTATCAGATGTTACGGCAAATGAGCCAAAATTTTTGGAAGCGATGGTCGCTGGAGTATTTGCATATTCTACAGCAACGCGTTAAGTGGACGGACAGGACGACCCCACCCTGCGTTGGAGACCTCGTTCTGGTTAAGGATGCTAACCTATCACCGTTGTGTTGGCGACGGGGGCGCATTGTTAACCTGATTACGGGCAAGGATGGGTTTCCAAGGATCGCAGACGTCCAGGTGAGGGACTCGATCCTTAGACGGGCAGTTTCAACTTTATCTCGACTCCCGGGAGTTTGAGCGGACCGACAACGGGTCGGTCCGGGGGGGGTGATTGTTTATAATCTACCTTCAGATTTTTGATTTTCTCCGCCTCGGTGCGACAGAGGCGAAGGGGCGGAGGTAGAGGTCGAGCGCTGGGCTCGGCGTGAATAGTAGTTCGTATTGAGACGCGCTGGGCGTTGAACGAGTATTATAGTAGCCATAGAATCACGGGTGAAAGCGCACGCGCATTGATTAAATCGACTTGTGGAGTCATTTCGCGGCACCCAATTATACTAGTTAAGCAGTACGGTTAGCGACGCTGTGAATGTCGAACGGGTTATTGATAATATCATTGGTTTGCCTTGTCACGGGAGTGCTATTGGGAAAGCACCGAGGCTTGTGTGGTTAGACTAATACGGAGTGAGTGTGGTGGCTCGCGTTAACGGCGTGGCTTGCAGCGACGTGGAAGAATCGTCCGGAACTACCAGCAAACCATCGCAAGGTCATATACACTCATTATACACATACACAGTTACACAACTTGCGAGGGGTCAAGGAAGTGAGACCGGCTCGAAGAAATGAGGTAAGGGTAGCTGTAAGTTCAGAAATTGTAATATTGTTCGGAGGCGCGTATCGCGTCTATTTGATCACGTTAGGACGGCGGCTGTTCTGAGACCTGTCTCCCATGGGCCCGAGATAAGGTTCGGCTGAGTCCTGGCGCGATCAGTAGGTTTTTTAGTTTTTGAGAAAATCGAATTAGAGTGCCTAGGTAGCGGGTGGCTCGGTTTATTTGCTGTCCAGTGTATATTTATCATCATCATCCGCAGCCCGAACTCATCCAGTGCTGGGTTAGGCCTCTCTTTTCTTGTGCCAATCTCCACGGTCTTGTGCTGGCCTCATCCAGGTTTTGCCCCCGATGGCAATAGGGTAGTTGACAAAAAACAACTAATTAGTCCGTCAGATAGATTTCAAAAAAATATTGAACACGTATTTTTTCTTTTTTCACGTAAACAAAAAATGAAGACGAGATACAGTGCTTTGAAATGTCGTGAAACGTCACAGGTTAGTCCATTTTTACCAGACTATGACGTCAAAAGCCCCCTCTCCATGGTCTTTGACAAGCTTTATTTTGGTCAATTTTTTGACCGCCACAGACGACAAGTCAAAAACCAAACAACAACAAGCAAACAACAAACAAACAACCAAGGTACTTTTTTTTTTAAACTTTTTTAAAAGTACCTTAAGTCTGTCGACTTAAGGTACTTTTTGGCTTGTTCGGCTTGTCGTCTACGTTACTGTGGCGCTCAAAAGGTTAATTTGATAAAACAAAAAACACGTATTCAATATTTTTCGATAATCTAACTGACGGACTAAACAGAATCATATTTTTTTTAGTCAGTCATGAACTACCCTATTATGTCGTCTGCCCGTCTCGCCGCCGGACGACCCACATTTCTTTTGCCAGTTCTTGAACGCCATTCGGTGACAGCCTGTATTTATAACACTAACAAACCATTTATTTTATCTCCAGCCGAGGCCCTCAAACCAACATACATGCCCGTGTTCCTCACGAAGAAGGAGAGGAAGAAGCTTCGCCGTCAGAGCCGCAGGGAGACTTGGAAGGAGGAGCAGGAGAAGGTCAGGCTGGGATTGGAGGCGCCGCCTGAACCTAAGCTTAGGTTAGTGTAGCGGTTTTTGTAGTTGGGTTTGTAGAACTGGGTGTAATCTCAAATATAATGACAATGGTTGGTTGGTTAATAATGGTAAATTGAAAACAAGTTTCTGGTAATAACTACGACACGGTTGGAGCAGTGGCTCAAGCAGTTGACTGCTGCGCTGGAGTCGGGGGTTCGATCCCAGCACGGAACAAATATTTGTCTGGCCTACAGATAGTTGTTTCGGGTCTGGATAGAGTATATGTGAGTTTAAATGTTTGTGAACGCACCCACAATACAGAAGAAATTACTAGTGTGGGTCAAAGTTTAAATAAAACAACTAAAATGATACACTAATTTCATCGTAAAAAACCATTTTCACATTGCATTTAAGTGCAACTGGGTAGGATATTTGGCTAGACTCGGAGATGGTCTTTGGAACAAGACTTTGATCCAGTGGTGGCTAAGGTTAGGCCAAAGAAACCAGCGCCGTCCTAAAGCTCGGTGGGTTGACGATATCGTTAAGTCGCGGTAAACACCCGGATAAGGGGAGCACAAAACGGGAAGTGTGGCAGAACAAAGGGGAAGCCTACCTATACCCAGCTGAAGATGATTCCGGGCTGAAATGATGATGATTCGTCAATGTCGTAATGGCGTCTGAACCTTATTTTCACACACATTACATGATTGGTACCCCCATGGGAAAAGGCTGACACAACTGAACTCCACCTGCTATGATCCTTGATCGATCCATTCATACATACAGTACGATTAAATTATCTTGTCAGGTCTGAACATAGGCTCTGCGAACTTTTACGCATGTAAACTTGTGAAGAAAACTGTTATTGCCAGTTAAACCAATACGGTCAGAAAATATCTAATGTATACAGTGAGAAATACAAATAAAATAAATATCAAAACACTTTTATACATTAGTTGTAACAAAATAACCTGCACGAAGTTCGGACCTGCCAAGATAATTTGATTGCATTGTACTTCCAATACTTCCCTAATTGCTTTGTGTGTATACCAAGATTATGTCTGGACCTTTAAAGAGGCTATGACCTCTGAGTTTCGGATGTTTCTTCTCAGAGTACTCATGTAAGAAACACTGACTTAGTTTCAAAAACATAGTGAATAGGGTAGTTGACTGACTAAAAAAAATATGATTCTGTTTAGTTTAGTCCGTCAGTTAGATTATCGAAAAATATTGGATACGTGTTTTTGTTTTATCAAATTAATAAAAATGTCAAAGATCAAGAAGAGGGGGATTTTGACGTCATAGTCTGGTAAAGACGGACCAAACTGTGACGTTACACGAGTTTTCGAAGCACTGTATCGTCTTCATTTTTTGTTTACGTGAAAAAAGAAAAAATACGTGTTCAATATTTTTTGGAAATCTATCTGACGGACTGATTAGATTTTTTATGTCAACTACCCTATTATAAATGGTTTTTAAAAACTTATTTGCAAAATAAACATCATTTATCATTATAACTTACTTATATCCACTTGTCCTCAGAATATCAAACCTGATGCGTGCTCTAGGCACGGAAGCAGTACAGGACCCCACGGCTATAGAAGCGAAGGTTCGCGAGCAGATCGCTAAGAGACAGAAGACGCATCTTGAAGCCAACAAGGCGCGCGCTCTTACTAAGGACCAGAAAAGGGAAAAGGTGGGTTTATATTTATTACTAGCTTTTGCCAGCGGCTTCGCCCGCGTGAAAATGACGGTTATCCATACAAACTTTCATCACCTATTTAAATCCCTTAGGGTTTGAATTTCGAAATATCCTTCCTTATTCTTTGTCTACACTATAAAGGGGACCTCTGTGCAAAATTTCAGCTTTCTAGGTCCAAGGGTTTGGGCTGGGTGTTGATGAGTCAGTCAGTCAGGACTTCTCTTTTTATTTATATAGATTTAGTAGGTTTTGTCCGTGATTTTGTCCGCGTGGATATCAGAAAAAATATCCGACCAGGAATAAATTACTACATGTTATAAAACACAGTCCTCTGCCGTCTGTTTGCGATAAACTGAAAACTACTGCACCGATTTTGATGATGTTTTTACCGAAGGATAGAGTGGTTCTCGAGGAAGGTTTTAGTATATATTCTGACTGACATCCTCGCGGGCGAAGCCGCGGGCATCAGCTAGTAAGTAGTAAAATTCTGCAGACATATCGACGTCTACCGCGTTTCGCCAGCTAACATTTGACCTAGATTTTCCAAGTTCTAAACGAAACATATTTGGTGTATTTCAGGTGGACAGAAAAATTAGGGAAGATACGACTATTGGAGTTCACGTGGCAGTGTACAGGTAAGATTTATCATTTGATTGTTACATTTATAGTATTTAATGCAGTTCTCGGCTCCATTTGACTTTCGCCTGCGACTCGGGTGTAAATTCCGCCTCAACTACAATAACAAAGTTTACCCGTTGAGCCAAGTTCGAACGCAAGATACTTACCTTGTGTTTATGGCTTTGACTTGTATTTATGTCCGTTTCTTTATTCGCTCGTAACACCTGTGTCCCTGGCAACATTCATAATTTTATATTCAAATGGGCCCGCCTGCTTCCAACTTTTGTCCTTGTATTTTGCTTTTCAGTATTTTCAGTGGGGTTTTTTAGTTTTTTCAACAACAATTTTTATTTATGGTTAAGCTTAAGATACCGAGCACCCGTAGCCTAGTAGTAGCAGCTCCGTCTTACGAGCAGTAAGTCCCAGTAGAGAGAATAATAGAGACTGATGATGATGTATTTTTCTCCCTTCCAGAGTAAAAGATCTCTTCGAGTGCGCCTCAGCCAAATTCAAAGTCGAAGCGAACGCCCAACAGTTACACATGACGGGCAGTGTGGTGTTACACCGCGGTTGTTGCATCGTAGTGGTGGAGGGAGGGCCTAAACAACACGCCAAGTACAAGAGGTAAGTACACGGGGCCCACTAGAGTACACGGGGCCCACTAGAGTAGACGGGGCCCACTCGAGTAGACGGGGCCCACTAGAGTAGACGGGGCCCACTCGAGTAGACGGGGCCCACTCGAGTAGACGGGGCCCACTCGAGTAGACGGGGCCCACTCGAGTAGACGGGGCCCACTAGAGTAGACGGGGCCCGCTAGAGTAGACGGGAACGCCCAACAGTTACACATGACGGGCAGTGTGGTGTTACACCGCGGTTGTTGCATCGTAGTGGTGGAGGGAGGGCCTAAACAACACGCCAAGTACAAGAGGTAAGTACACGGGGCCCACTAGAGTACACGGGGCCCACTAGAGTAGACGGGGCCCACTCGAGTAGACGGGGCCCACTAGAGTAGACGGGGCCCACTCGAGTAGACGGGGCCCACTAGAGTAGACGGGGCCCACTCGAGTAGACGGGGCCCACTCGAGTAGACGGGGCCCACTCGAGTAGACGGGGCCCACTAGAGTAGACGGGGCCCGCTAGAGTAGACGGGAACGCCCAACAGTTACACATGACGGGCAGTGTGGTGTTACACCGCGGTTGTTGCATCGTAGTGGTGGAGGGAGGGCCTAAACAACACGCCAAGTACAAGAGGTAAGTACACGGGGCCCACTAGAGTACACGGGGCCCACTAGAGTACACGGGGCCCACTAGAGTAGACGGGAACGCCCAACAGTTACACATGACGGGCAGTGTGGTGTTACACCGCGGTTGTTGCATCGTAGTGGTGGAGGGAGGGCCTAAACAACACGCCAAGTACAAGAGGTAAGTACACGGGGCCCACTAGAGTACACGGGGCCCACTAGAGTAGACGGGAACGCCCAACAGTTACACATGACGGGCAGTGTGGTGTTACACCGCGGTTGTTGCATCGTAGTGGTGGAGGGAGGGCCTAAACAACACGCCAAGTACAAGAGGTAAGTACACGGGGCCCACTAGAGTACACGGGGCCCACTAGAGTAGACGGGGCCCACTCGAGTAGACGGGGCCCACTAGAGTAGACGGGGCCCACTCGAGTAGACGGGGCCCACTCGAGTAGACGGGGCCCACTCGAGTAGACGGGGCCCACTAGAGTAGACGGGGCCCGCTAGAGTAGACGGGAACGCCCAACAGTTACACATGACGGGCAGTGTGGTGTTACACCGCGGTTGTTGCATCGTAGTGGTGGAGGGAGGGCCTAAACAACACGCCAAGTACAAGAGGTAAGTACACGGGGCCCACTAGAGTACACGGGGCCCACTAGAGTAGACGGGAACGCCCAACAGTTACACATGACGGGCAGTGTGGTGTTACACCGCGGTTGTTGCATCGTAGTGGTGGAGGGAGGGCCTAAACAACACGCCAAGTACAAGAGGTAAGTACACGGGGCCCACTAGAGTAGACGGGAACGCCCAACAGTTACACATGACGGGCAGTGTGGTGTTACACCGCGGTTGTTGCATCGTAGTGGTGGAGGGAGGGCCTAAACAACACGCCAAGTACAAGAGGTAAGTACACGGGGCCCACTAGAGTACACGGGGCCCACTAGAGTAGACGGGAACGCCCAACAGTTACACATGACGGGCAGTGTGGTGTTACACCGCGGTTGTTGCATCGTAGTGGTGGAGGGAGGGCCTAAACAACACGCCAAGTACAAGAGGTAAGTACACGGGGCCCACTAGAGTACACGGGGCCCACTAGAGTAGACGGGGCCCACTAGAGTAGACGGGAACGCCCAACAGCTACACATGACGGGCAGTGTGGTGTTACACCGCGGTTGTTGCATCGTAGTGGTGGAGGGAGGGCCTAAAAAACACGCCAAGTACAAGAGGTAAGTACACGGGGCCCACTAGAGTACACGGGGCCCACTAGAGTAGACGGGAACGCCCAACAGCTACACATGACGGGCAGTGTGGTGTTACACCGCGGTTGTTGCATCGTAGTGGTGGAGGGAGGGCCTAAAAAACACGCCAAGTACAAGAGGTAAGTACACGGGGCCCACTAGAGTACACGGGGCCCACTAGAGTACACGGGGCCCACTAGAGTACACGGGGCCCACTAGAGTAGACGGGAACGCCCAACAGCTACACATGACGGGCAGTGTGGTGTTACACCGCGGTTGTTGCATCGTAGTGGTGGAGGGAGGGCCTAAACAACACGCCAAGTACAAGAGGTAAGTACACGGGGCCCACTAGAGTACACGGGGCCCACTAGAGTAGACGGGAACGCCCAACAGCTACACATGACGGGCAGTGTGGTGTTACACCGCGGTTGTTGCATCGTAGTGGTGGAGGGAGGGCCTAAACAACACGCCAAGTACAAGAGGTAAGTACACGGGGCCCACTAGAGTACACGGGGCCCACTAGAGTAGACGGGAACGCCCAACAGTTACACATGACGGGCAGTGTGGTGTTACACCGCGGTTGTTGCATCGTAGTGGTGGAGGGAGGGCCTAAAAAACACGCCAAGTACAAGAGGTAAGTACACGGGGCCCACTAGAGTAGACGGGAACGCCCAACAGTTACACATGACGGGCAGTGTGGTGTTACACCGCGGTTGTTGCATCGTAGTGGTGGAGGGAGGGCCTAAACAACACGCCAAGTACAAGAGGTAAGTACACGGGGCCCACTAGAGTACACGGGGCCCACTAGAGTAGACGGGGCCCACTAGAGTAGACGGGGCCCACTAGAGTAGACGGGAACGCCCAACAGCTACACATGACGGGCAGTGTGGTGTTACACCGCGGTTGTTGCATCGTAGTGGTGGAGGGAGGGCCTAAACAACACGCCAAGTACAAGAGGTAAGTACACGGGGCCCACTAGAGTACACGGGGCCCACTAGAGTACACGGGGCCCACTAGAGTAGACGGGGCCCACTAGAGTAGACGGGGCCCACTAGAGTACACGGGGCCCACTAGAGTAGACGGGGCCCACTAGAGTACACGGGGCCCACTAGAGTACACGGGGCCCACTAGAGTAGACGGGGCCCGCTAGAGTAGACGGGAACGCCCAACAGTTACACATGACGGGCAGTGTGGTGTTACACCGCGGTTGTTGCATCGTAGTGGTGGAGGGAGGGCCTAAACAACACGCCAAGTACAAGAGGTAAGTACACGGGGCCCACTAGAGTAGACGGGGCCCACTAGAGTAGACGGGGCCCACTAGAGTAGACGGGAACGCCCAACAGCTACACATGACGGGCAGTGTGGTGTTACACCGCGGTTGTTGCATCGTAGTGGTGGAGGGAGGGCCTAAACAACACGCCAAGTACAAGAGGTAAGTACACGGGGCCCACTAGAGTACACGGGGCCCACTAGAGTAGACGGGGCCCACTAGAGTAGACGGGAACGCCCAACAGCTACACATGACGGGCAGTGTGGTGTTACACCGCGGTTGTTGCATCGTAGTGGTGGAGGGAGGGCCTAAACAACACGCCAAGTACAAGAGGTAAGTACACGGGGCCCACTAGAGTACACGGGGCCCACTAGAGTAGACGGGGCCCACTAGAGCAGACGGGGCCCACTAGAGTAGACGGGAACGCCCAACAGCTACACATGACGGGCAGTGTGGTGTTACACCGCGGTTGTTGCATCGTAGTGGTGGAGGGAGGGCCTAAACAACACGCCAAGTACAAGAGGTAAGTACACGGGGCCCACTAGAGTACACGGGGCCCACTAGAGTAGACGGGGCCCACTAGAGTACACGGGGCCCACTAGAGTAGACGGGGCCCACTAGAGTAGACGGGAACGCCCAACAGCTACACATGACGGGCAGTGTGGTGTTACACCGCGGTTGTTGCATCGTAGTGGTGGAGGGAGGGCCTAAACAACACGCCAAGTACAAGAGGTAAGTACACGGGGCCCACTAGAGTAGACGGGGCCACTACAGTAGACGGGGCCCACTAGAGTAGACGGGGCCCACTAGAGTAGACGGGGCCCACTAGAGTAGATGGGGCCCACTAGAGTAGACGGGGCCCACTAGAGTAGACGGGTCCCACTAGAGTACACGGGTCCCACTAGAGAAGACGGGGCCCACTAGAGTAGACGGGGCCCACTAGAGTAGACGGGTCCCACTAGAGTAGACGGGGCCCACTAGAGAAGACGGGGCCCACTAGAGTAGACGGGGCCCACTAGAGTAGACGGGGCCCACTAGAGTACACGGGGCCCACTAGAATAGGTGGGGGCACTAGAGAAGACCGGAACCACTAGAGTGGGGCGGGGGCACTAGAGTAGACAGGGCCCACAAGAGGAGAGGGAGCCTACAAGAGAAGATGGGGCCCATTAGAGGAGTTACATAATTATACGGGGCCCAATTGAGTAGACGGGACCCACTAGCACCTGCGTCGGCCAGGGTTTCAGCTTGATACTTTCACACGTTCCTGAGAAAAAGGGGTCTTGACAGACCTACAGACAGATTTACAATAAAGTGATCCTATGAATTATAAGGTTTCTGTTTTTTCGAATCCTAAAAACATAATTTAAAACCTTTAAGAATAAAATCTTTAAGAATTCAGCTATCAAATGCAAATAGTAGATTATTGCATCGAGCACAAAGTAATTTATTATTGCACCGAGTGCCTAATTTAGAGCATGAGCGTTAGCGAGGACTCTAATCTAACAGGCACGAGGGCAATATAAATTACTTAAGGCGAGGTGCATAATCTGCTTTTCTTTCAACTATTACATAGGAATAGTGATAAAAGAAACTCATATCAAACAGTTAAAAGATTTTCTATAACACTGTCGGCTTCATTTAGAATGTTTTCCGGAGTTAATGTGTCGCTAAATGATTCCATTTTAATTCGAAGCCTAAGCACTCAAAATCAGATAGTATCACACTTTATCGTTTTCAAAAATATTTTCAAGCAAAATTAACAAAGTTCCCGTCAAATCACTTTTTTAAATTTCTTTCATTTTTTAGAAGTTAGCAGCAATCATTTTTTAAATTTGGAACAAGTAGGATAGAAACGAATAATACGTAGGTACGTAAACAAAAAAAAAAAAAGTATTGACATCGGCTGGCTGAATAGAGCCTAATCCATTGAGATTGGCACCGGTGCGATAAAAAAAAAATTAACTGTGCAATAATGAAATTTCATACATTTTTATTGCTCTAGAGCATTAAAGACTCGCTTTGTACTGAGTTTTTAGTGTGATTATGATTAAATTAAAGCATAGTTGGAAGAAAAATATTTTATTAAATCGGACCTGTAGTTCCATGAGATTAACCCAACCTAATAAATAAACTTTTTTGTTTTATTGTACTTAATAACAAATAGCTCAGTAGTAGTCACGGAGTTTGAACTTGTGCCCGGTAATAGCAATTCGCCTCCTTTTGCATGGCACAACTGGCTCAGCCTGGCTGTACTATTGGGTACATCTCTGCCTTACCTTTCGAAGATTACAGGGGTGATGTTATGTTATGTAGTAACAAACAATAGGGGATCGGACTGGGTCAAAATAATATGATTCTGTTTAGTCCGTAAGTAAGATTATCGAAAAATATTGAATACGTGTTTTTTGTTTTATCAAATCAATAAAAAATGACGAAGAAAAAACGCGTCAAAGATCATGGAGTGGGGCTTGAAACGTCACTTGTGTCGTCAAAATGTACTATCATAATGACGTCACACGAGTTTTCGAAGCACTGTATCGTCTTCATTTTAAGTTTACGTGAAAAAAGAAAAAATACGCGTCCAATAATTTTTGGAAATCTATCTGACGGACTAATTAGTTTTTTTTTTGTCCGATCCCCTATTGGGTAGTTGACAAAATAATCTAATTAGTTCGTCAGATAGATTTCCAAAAAATATTAGACACACATTTTTTATTTTTTCACGTAAACAAAAAATTATGACAGTGCTTCAACTCGTGCGACGCCGCATTTTAGTACATTTTTACCAACGAAGTCACAAGCCCTCACTCATGATCTGTGACGCGTTTTATTTTCGTAATTTTTAACCGACTTCTAAAAAAGACGGAGGTTCTCAATTCGGATGTTTGTATTTTTATTTTTTTTTATGTTTGTTCGGGCATAACTCCGTCACTTGCTAACCGATTTGAAAAATTCTTTTTTTTGTTGGAAAGTGTATATTTCCGAAATGGTCCCATTATTTTTTTATCGAAATCGGACAAGCGGTTTTTGCAAAATCAACAAAACTCAAAAAAATACTACATTGTCCACATTGACCCATGAACATGTGAACCACTAAAAAGTGAAAAATAAAAACTTTTTAACAAAAATTAAAACCGACTTAAAAAAAAACACAAAAAAGTGCAAAATAAACTTTAGAAGAAAAATCAGTTTCTGAAGTCGGTGGCAAAAAAATGAAATTAAACAAACATAACGTCGTTGATACTCCTAAACCGCGTAACTAACACTGTTAAATACCGCGTATGTGCAAAAAAATCAAAATTGAGATTTCGCAGCTGTAGGTAGCTGATTGTGATTGGCATCGAAGCGCATGACAAATTTTTGAATCGACCAATAGGAAGACGAGTAATTGAAAAGCAACGAAACCGCGAGTCTATCGTCGAACAAGTTTCAACCTGAATTCCGCGTATCTGCGCAGATTACTAATAGTGTGACAGGATTTGTGTGGCGCTCCGGCTGAAAATAGTTTTTTTAATAGATTTAGTGGATTATTGTTTTTGTAAGTACGATATACTTATTTTATATTACATAATAAATGGAATTGTGATGTTTTTTGTTTTCAAATTGTAGAATTTCAAATCTAAAAGTTAAAATAATGTTTACGTTGTACTTACGCGGTTTTGATAAAATTTTGTCTTGGTCTAGTTTTGCACTTCCGCGGTTTTGTAATAAGTACTTTTTAGTGCGCTTTCACAATACGACGACAAGCAAGAATAGCACCCACCCATTTCATCCCGAGGGTGTCGTAGAAGGCGACTAAGGAAAAAATCCAGAAGTCGGGCAGCAGCGGGTTCTGTGTACTTAACAACTTCACTGCGATCCCCAAGACATTGAATTGGGAATTGCCATAAAATGTCAGACAGACAAAGCACACGGCCCCCATTCCCCGGCGGCTCCACTATTCCTGGCCTCGGTAGCGGGTCAGGTAACGGGGGAGCAGGGGGTACTAAGAATCCCGCTACCACCCCCAACGGACTTTGGCCCTGGCAACACACAACCTCCGCACATTGCGGACCAACGAAAAGATTGTCGAGCTGGAGGAGGAATTGAGCAAGTTGCGATGGGACATACTGGGATTGTGTGAAATAAGACGAGAGGGTCAGGAACTCAGGACACGATAATCCTGGATTCCGGCAACATGTTCTTCTTCCGGGAAGGAGACCGAAAATCCCAGGGTGGTGTTGGGTTTCTCGTCCGTAAGCCCCTCGTTAATAACGTAGTAAAGGTCGATAGTGTGTCGAGCAGGGTAGCATACCTTATACTCAGAATCAC
Organism: Diarsia mendica; assembly: GCA_949316265.1. NCBI lineage: Eukaryota > Metazoa > Arthropoda > Insecta > Lepidoptera > Noctuidae > Diarsia > Diarsia mendica. The sequence continues at coordinate 12,383,043 of OX438914.1, read as the reverse complement.
CGATCGGTATTCGCTGAAGGTTATACAGGTATTTGCGCCGACCTCGACATACCCTGACGATGAAGTGGAGGCTATGTATGAGGATATATGGAAAGCCATGCATACCTCCAAATCATACTTTACAGTTGTGATGGGGGACTTCAATGCAAAGGTGGGCACACGGAATAGTGATGAGTTGAGAGTGGGGAAATATGGTCATGGACAGCGGAACCAGAGGGGCCAGAGGCTGGTTGACTTCATGGAAAAGGAGAGACTCTATTCGATGAACTCTTTTTTCCAGAAGCGCCCGACTAAAACGTGGACCTGGATAAGCCCTGATGGTTCCATTAAAAATGAGATCGACTTCATCATGACGACCAAGAAGCAAATATTCAATGATGTCTCCGTGATCTGCAGGGTGAAAACTGGTAGCGATCACCGTATTGTCAGAGGCACATTGAATATCGATGTTAAGCTTGAGAGGTCACGTCTGGTGAAGTCCACGCTCCGTCCTAATCCTGCCCAGATCCTAAATCCCGAAAGCTTTCAACTCGAACTGCAATCGCTTCCAATGCCTAACCGAATGCGAAACAGTGGGCGAGCTAAACAACGGGTTGGTGGAAACTGTCCATGCAGTGGGGTTTATGTTCTTCAATATCCCACGCCGAAAAAAGCCTCAAAAGCTCTCGGCAAACACAATCCAGTTGATGGAAGACCGGTCTGAGATGAGACTGCAATCTTCAGTAGATATGTCGGAATATGGCAAACTCAATAGGCGCATCTCAAAGTCCATGCGACACGACTTGCGGTCCTATAATACTCAATGTATTAAGACCGCAATTGAGCGAAACCAGGGCTCCAAAGTGTTCGCGAAGAATGCGTCTATTGGGCAAAGCCAAATGACAAAACTGAAGATCGAGGACGGCAGTATCATCTCATCGAAGCCAGAGATACCGGAAGAGCTTGAGAGGTTTTATGGACAGTTGTACACTTCGACCCGACAGCCCGTTGTCAGTTCAGCTCAGGACACCAGAGCGAAACTGACCCGACACTACACTGAGGATATCCCAGATGTCAGCCTGTATGAGATTAGAATGGCCCTCCAACAGCTTAAGAACAACAAGGCGCCGGGGGATGACGGAATCACGACAGAACTTCTGCGAGCGGGTGGAAAACCAGTACTTTTAATTCTCCAGAAGCTGTTTGACTCCGTCATACTCGAAGGTATTACGCCAGAAGCATGGCACAGGAGTGTGGTGGTGCTCTTCTTCAAAAAAGGTGACAACACCCTATTGAAGAATTATAGACCCATCTCCTCTCCTGAGCCATGTGTACAAGCTGAAGAAATTACTTTTTGACTGAGTTTTGGTCGTTTTGTTTATTTTTTTTTGTAGTGGTGGAATGATTATGATGAAAATGGTTAATGTGCAATGATTGGAATACTTAATAATACTAAATAAACGGTTGATTGAGTGTAGAGCATTATTTTATTTTATTAACTATTCCGCGTAAGTACAGATACCGAACCCATTCCGAACCGGAACCGTTAGAAAAATACAGCGTAAGTGAATTTGTAAACAAACTAATAGCAATATTAACTTTAAAATTAGTGCATTAGTTAAAGGAGACCGAAATGGTTCTAAAACATAAGTTCTTTCGAAATTCGGCTGATTCGTTGTTTAGAAAATTAGTTTTTTGGCCCTACTGTAAAGTTGCAAAGATGTAGTTACGCGGTATTTAACAATTTTAGTTACGCGGTTTCGGAGTATCAACGACGATAAGTCTTTTCTTCTAAAGTTTATTTTGCACTTTTTGTGTTTTTTTTTTGAAGTCGGTTTTTATTTTTTGTTAAAAAGTTTTTATTTATTAATTAGCTAAAACAAAAAAACACGTACTTATCTAATATTTTTCGATATAATTATAATCTAACTGACGCCGGACTAAACAAAAAATCATATTTTTTTTAATCAAGAAACATTCCTATTCTTAGTAACAGTCACGGAGTCTGGACTTGTGCCCCATAGATGGCAATAGGCTCGCTCCCTATAACTTAAACTTATCTGGCGAAATGTAGGTGTACTATTAGGTACACCTGTATCTAACCCTTCAAGTTTATAGGCGTTTGTTATATTATACTTATCAAACATTTATTGTTTACAGACTAATGCTCCACCGCATAAAATGGGAGGAGGACATGATAAAGGACACGGACGGTAACGAAGTACCCAACACTTGCAGCCTGGTGTGGGAGGGGACCGTCAAACAGAGGGCTTTCGGAGAGATCAAGTTTAAGGTAACTACATAATTATAACATACTAGCGGACGTGCCGCGGTTTCACCCGCGTAGATTCCGTTCCCGTGGGAATACAGGGATAAAAAGTAGCCTATGATACTCAGCAATAATGTGGCTTTCTATTGGTGAAAGAATTTTTAAAATAGGTTCAGTAGATCCCGAGATTACCCCTTACAATTTAACAAATATACAAACACACAAACTTTACCTCTTTATAATATTAGTATAGAAGTATAGACTAGCGGACCTGGCAGACGTCGTCCTGCCCGGACAGCAGCGCCACCTACCGGGTCCAATTGTGTTTTCAAACCATTCAAGAACCCATTGGAATATCCCCAGAAAGTTTCATCCAGATCGGTCCAGCCGTTTAGGAGGAGTTCAGTGACATACAAACTTACAGTAGAATTATGTATACAGGATGTAACCCATCACACAGCCGTCAACCAAGCATTCTGCACATCAAATATTGCTGGGAAACGACTTATTTTTTTGGGTGAAACTCTTAAAACATAGTGCTAGTGTAGTGGATGCTTTCAATAATAAACGAGTCATGGAGGTAATTTAAGTAAAGTTATAACCTGAAAAACCAGTATTAAAAAAATAAACAGCTGTGAAAAAATTTGAACTTGGACTCCTAATATTTCCGTAAATAGAGAGTTCCCAGGTATGGTCTATAACAAATAAAAACTTTTTAACAAAAAATAAAACCGACTTCAAAAAAAGACACAAAAACGTCAAAAATAAATCAGTTTCTGTTTGTTTGTTTGATTTCATTTTTTGCCACCGACTTCAGAAACTGATTTATTTTTGACGTTTTTGTGTCTTTTTTTTGAAGTCGGTTTTATTTTTTGTTAAAAAGTTTTTTTTGCACTTTTTAGTGGTTCACATGTTCATGGGTCATAATGTGGACAATTTAGTTTTTTTTTTTAAGTTTTGTCGATGTTTCAAAAACCATAAAAAATTATGGGACCATTTCGGAAGTTCCTTTCCAACAAAAAAATATTTTTTCAAATCGGTTAGCAAGTGACGGAGTTATGCCCGAACAAACATAAAAAATATATATATATGTATATATAAACATCCGAATTGAGAACCTCCTTCGCAGTGGTGGGGAGAACAAGTGCCTTCCGGCTTTGTTAAGGGTACACCAAGGGGACACCCTTTAGTTGGGGAAGGCTAGACATAATTTTATTATGATGATGGTAAGGGAGCACCTTAGTTCTTTCAAGTATATTGACTTGACTTGCGAGCTTGTCGACATGTGAGGTGTGAACTCAGCGATAATTGTGCCGATAGTCGTTTCAGCCAATGGCTTAATAGGGGATCGAACAAGAAAAACTAACTAGTCCGTCAGATTTCCAAAAAATATTGAACACATTTTTTCTTTTTTCACGACAAAAAATGAAGACGATATAGTGCTTCGAAAACTCGTGTGACGTCATATGATAGCACATTTTGTACCTTCAAGTGACGTTTCAAGCCCCACTCCATGATCTTCGACGCGCTTTATCTTCGTCAATTTTTATTGATTTGATAAAACAAAAAACACGTATCCAATATTTTTCGATAATCTAACTGACGGACTAAACATAATCATATTTTTTTGAGTCTGTCCGTCCCCTATTGAAACCTACTTTGTTTTTTGATCCACAGGTGATGCCAACAGAAAAGCAAGCTCGGGAACACTTTCAGAAACATCGCGTAGAGCACTACTGGGACCTCGCGTATAGCGGCGCTGTGTTGGCGCCTTCCGAAGACCCTTAGACGCCTGGAGCCCTAGGACTTCACTACCGGAACGGTGTGAATAGAAACAACACTTTGAGAGGGATTTTAACGTTGAATTAAAATGGTTTGTTGGCAAAAACGTGTCTAAATAGATACAAATAAATGAAATTGAATTGTAATATCAAATTAGAACCTTTTTTTGTCTGTCTGTTTGTTCCGGCTAATCTCCAAAACGGCTGGACCGATTTTGACGAGGCTTTTATTGATTAATAGCTAATGTTATAGGGTCTAACATAGGCTACTTTGGTTTTAGAAAAATAATTAGGGATCTGTGCAAAAAAAATTATAACCCTTTGTTTGTGAGGTCTTGAGGCGTAGAAATAATTTGCAACTTCTTGAAAATTCAACTTTTTTATTCTTTAGTAGTTTTACAAAATTCGAGGTGCGTTGGGTGCGGGAACAATAGCGTATATAAAAGGTTTGAAAAGAAGGGAAAATGGCGATGACGATGACGGAATTGTGGGCCTCTCATTGGCTGCCGACAGATATCACGTCATTTTGAACCAATGGGAAGCCTTGAAGATGATGTGATCATGTGATGAGATGATGTTCCCCTACCGTTAGGGTTGCCAGATGGATCGTAGGGTTGCTAGCGTAAACATGCCCCCGGCCTTGGAAGCACTGGCGTCCAACAGTCACTCTTCAATAAACAGCGGACAAATGCGTGGGAATGCGCGTCTGATAACTCCTGATGCAGTCTGTATATCAGCTACCCTGGCCACTCCATCCTTCCCTGGTCTTATAGAGATGATTCTTCCCAAATTCCATTTTAATGGCGGCGTATGATCTTCTTTAATGACGACCAATGTATTAGGTTGAAGATCAGTCGTATTCTCCTTCCATTTATTCCTGACCTGCATCTCTGAGATATATTCCTTGCTCCAGCGATTCCAGAAGTGTTGTCGTATCTGTTCGAGTCTCTCGTAGCGTGTTAATCGATGAACAGGAACATCAAGCAGCTCTGTGGATGCCGGCGCTGTGAGGAGACGACCAACTAGGAAATGGGCAGGAGACAGAGGAATGAAGTCGTTGGGATCGGTAGACATGGGACTGATAGGTCGGGAATTGAGAATGGCTTCGACCTGTGATAATACCGTACTAAATTCCTCAAATGTAAGGTGAGCATTACCAACCACTCGTAGCAAGTGATGCTTGCACGATTTAACTCCAGCCTCCCACAACCCACCAAAATGAGGCGCATAAGGCGGGATAAAAGTAAACTTTATATCTTGGCTAGTCGCATAATCAATAATAGCAGGGGAACAAGTAGATAAAAATTTTGAGAATTCATTGGCTACACCTACAAAATTTCTACCATTATCCGACATAATCTCAGCGGGTTTACCACGTCGAGAAATCAGTCTCTTCAGCGCTAGTAGATAAGCATCACTGGACAGGTCACTCACTAGTTCTAAGTGCACCGCACGAGTCACGAGACAAACAAATAAACATATGTAACCCTTCACTAACCTTGAGCCTCTGCCTTTGCGATTTAAAGTAAAAATAGGCCCAGCGTAATCTACTCCGCATCGTAAGAAAGGAAAGGTTGGGGTTATTCTTTCCTTTGGTAAATTTCCCATAATCGGCGACAAGGTTTTGCCTCTCAATCTGGTACAGATAACGCAAGTGTGTACGGTGCGCCTAGCCAGGTCCCTTCCACCTAGCGGCCAGTATGACTCACGCATGTTATACAACAACGACTGCGGTCCAGCGTGCTGTAGCTGTATGTGTTCGTAACGAAATAATAACATTGAAAACCTATGTTTAGACGTAATTAAACTAGGATGTTTTTTATCGAAACTGAAGTTAGGTGAGTATTCAATTCTTCCCCCAACTCGTACTATGTTATTGTTATCCATAAATAAATTAAGTTTACTTAGATTATGCTTAGATTTTACATAACTATTATTTTTTAATAATTTATATTCGTCTGGGAAGGATTCTTGCTGAGACAGTCTTAAGAGTGTTAAATTTGCTTCCCTCAGCTCATCGAACGTAAGAGGTCCACGGCGAACATTATGTGGATTACGTGTGTTATAAATAAAGCGTAGAATGTAGGCACACGTGCGCTTCATACGGTTAAATTGAGAAAATCTATCGAAAGGAAATAATGAGATTTCACTCGCTGTGAGTAATGAGTGAACCACTTTAGACTTGATTTCCGGTAAATCATCTTTCCGTAATGTATGTACCCTTTCTGATATTGCCTGGTTCGAACAAAATTTTGGATCGTGTAAGAAGGAAGGTCCCTGCCACCAGAGTGTGGAAGATTGAAGATCGTTCAAGCTAACACCTCGTGACACAAGGTCCGCAGGGTTCTCCTTACCACTTACATGACACCACGGAAGATCTTTTGCGATTTCATGAATTTCAGCCGTACGATTTTGCACAAATGTTTTTAATTGGTTGGGTGACATACGTAACCAACCCAACACAATAGTTGAGTCGCACCAAAATACTACATAATCAACCTGACAGTTAATGGACTCACGTACTTTGTTATATAATCTAGCGCTTAGTAATGCCCCGCACAATTCTAGCTTCGGAATACTTATCGGTTTAAGCGGCGCAACCTTACCCTTAGAACAATATAATCGAACAGTGATCGATGAGTCACGATTAACTGTGCGCATATAAATACATGACCCATATGCAGATTCCGACGCATCCGAAAAAATATGCAACTCCACTCGTTCAGGGTCACTGCCTATGACATGTCGCGGCACGCGTACATTGTTGAGAATATCTAACGAACTACAAAACCTGTTCCAAGTTTGTATAACGTCAGAAGGAACTTCGTCATCCCAACCTATTTTCAACAACCATAGCCTTTGCAATAGTATTTTAGCTGACATAATCATTGGACTAAGTAACCCTAAAGGGTCAAATATTTGAGCGATATTTGACATGATATAACGTTTAGTGATCTTATCGTTATTATTTTTAAATTGCGTACTAAAATTAAATTCATCACTAAAGTTAAACCAACCTAAACCTAATATTTTTGCGTTAACATTTTCGCCTAATGTTAATTGCTTACTTATTTCAGGTAAGTTGTTTTCCGTGTTATCTAACTTAAAATTAAAAATCCATTTACGTAACGGAAAACATCCGGAACTTAAAACTTTACTTACATTTCGACAATCCTCTAATAATTTATTTTTACAATTATTTGACGTAATTAGATCGTCAACAAAAAAATCCTCCTTTATAATTCTGCTGACGTCACGATCCGCGCAATCAATCGCTAACTGTTTTAGACACCTGCAACTTAAGAATGGCGCCGATGCGGTTCCGTAGGTTACGGTATTGAGTCTATAAACACTAATAGGTTCAGACGGTTCGTCACGCCACAAGATTAGTTGAAGGTCACGCTGATCTTCATGAGTCAGGCACTGTCTGTACATTTTTTCAATGTCGGCGCAGGCTGTATATTTATGTTGCCTAAATCGTAATAAGATGCTAAAAAGATCACCCTGTATCGGCGAACCTACCATCTGCAACTCATTAAGCGAAATGTTATTACTGGACGCTGCACTAGCGTCAAATACCACGCGTAACTTAGTTGTGGTGCTGTGTTCACGAAATACTCCGTGATGAGGTAAAATATAATGAGGCGTGCCATAGTTGTCCACGCGACTCATATGACCTAGGCTAATATATTCGTGAATAAAGTCCCTATAAAGCGTTCTATAATCATTATTGCGTAATAAACGCTTTTCAAGGGCTAGAAACCGACGTTCTGCTAAAGAGTATGTTTCACCTAATGTATCGGGCGATTTTTTAAAAGGTATGCGTACGCAGAACCTTCCGTCACTATTGCGCGTAGTATTGTTGACGAAATGTTCCTCGCAAGCACGCTCCTCATCCGTGCGCGTATCCCGACACACAGACACCTCTTCAAGCTCCCAGAACTGCCGTAATTGCGCATCAATCGACTGATTAAAATTACACTGAATGTACCTATCATGCGAAGTAGAACAAACAGGCCCAGAAACTATCCAGCCTAGTTTTGTATCTAATAAAAATGGCCCACTAGGTAATTTAATCTTCTTATTATTCATTAAATCCCAAAACTTATCAGCGCCTATCAAAATATCAATATTCTGAGATTCGAAAAACTGCGGGTCAGCTAACTGATAATGTTTGGGAATATTAAAATGCGTAAATTTAATTGGCGTTGCAGGCAACGCCGATGTAATGTTCGGTAAAACAAAACATTGTAAATGCGTAAGGAAGTTACAGGTGCGTGACTTAATCTCAACATCACATATTTGCGTAGATTGTGTGATCGAGTTGCCGACACCTCTTATTTCTTGAGTGGACTGTAAGACTGGCGCTTGTAATTGATCGCATAATTTTTTAGTAATAAAACATCGCTCACTACCAGAATCAAGGATCGCACGAACGACGTGATAATTATTGAAACTATCGGCTATCTCGATTAGCGCGGTCGACAACAAAACTGGTTTTAATACAGCTGATTGAGCGCATTGAATGTTTATGTGTGCCTTATTTGCTTGTATTATCGGTACATGTGAAGATAGGGAAGAGGTGGGCCCGCGCAGGTCAGATGCCACTGGAGGGGGCAAGGCACCCGCGGTGGCCGCCGCAGTCGACACCTCACTTGCGCGAGACGTGTGAAGTGTAACTATCTCCTGCGAATTATTATGATTATCGGAATGCACTAATGAGTTGTGTTTTTTGTTGCACATTCTACACGGCCCGAACCTACATTTCTCCAAGTCATGATCGGCACGTAAACAATTCATACACAGTTTTTTGTCGTTAATGAACTTAAGTTTTGATTCTAAGTTATAATCTATAAACTTCTGACACGAATATAACGGGTGCTTAGCGTTACATAACAAACATAGGCGCGTAGTGAACGTACGGTTCCGTTCTTGTGGCTTATTGCTGGAAACGTTGCAGTGAACTTTATTATTGTGCGAATTGTGTTTTTTACTATCAACGTGAGTGGAATTACTGCTTTTGTTATGCGAAACTTGCAATGTTTCCAGCATGTCAGCTCGATCTTTGAGGAACTTCAATAAATCAGACACTTTTATACGTTTGTTAGGTACACCATTTGCGGAAAATAATGTGCCTTTGTGTTGTTCCCATTCACGCTCTGTAGTGTGATCTAACTTAGATACTACCATGTATATAACCAAGGTATCCCACGAGTCTATAGGCTCACCGAGAACTTGTAATGCGCGTAAATTTTTAAGTACGGTGTCTATTAGGTTTTTAATTGAAGTTGATGATTCCTTGGTTATATTTGACATTGTAAATAGGGATTTCACGTGACTATGCACCAACAACCTACTGTTATTGTATCGATTGAGAAGCAATTCCCATGCAACCGAATAATTATCACTAGAAAATTCCAATGAATTTATAACTAACTCCGCGCTGCCTTTTAGCGATGATTTTAAATAGTGATACTTTTCTATGTCACTCAGTTCACTAGAATTATGCACCAATGCGAGAAAAGAATCCCTGAACTGTGACCATTGCTCGTATGAGCCGTCAAATGTGGGCATAGCAATAGTAGGGAGTTTAATTGTTCGTGACTTGTGAGCACACTTAGTAGAACAGTCTGCAGGGCTATTATTTTTATTCTAAATGCATTCCGCTTGCGACATTATGGTATAGTAGTTGTCCTCAAACTGTTCTCGTTTAGTTAGTTCCTCGTCTACCAGCGCTTCAGGGACCGATTCCTCGAGCTGAGTTTGAATATGATTGAATTCATCGAATAAATTACTTGCCCCTTGAATCCTTAATTTCAAATCTATGCGGTCTTGATTAGAAAGGTCTTCATTTACCAGGCTATGTATGTAATTAATAAATCTTGTAAACCTTCCCTTTACTATACCCCTTTTTTTCACTAGATCCCTTAGGACTTTGTCATTATAAACACTAGGTATAGGGGATTTATCGCGAGATTTGCTAGCCAAGACGGGATTAGGGTTGCTTATTTTCACTAGGGGGACTTCAGAATCGCTCATTTTGGTAGGCAATAGGAAGATGGAGTACTCACGGTTCAAATGTGACGCTGATGACGTCGCAGATTGCGGAGTAGTTCATGGCACGTCACGAATCAGACACACAAGTTCTCACTGAAATTATACAACATAGCACGGTATTACACAGTGGAAATGGAGTCACAGGGGAATTAGGCAGGATGGCTGACCGTACCTCCAACGGGCATTGCTGTGCTGGTCTGCTGGTTCCTTTTCTGGCGCTTTAGTTGATCCGGCTCGAAGGACCAAGATGTTTGTGAGGTCTTGAGGCGTAGAAATAATTTGCAACTTCTTGAAAATTCAACTTTTTTATTCTTTAGTAGTTTTACAAAATTCGAGGTGCGTTGGGTGCGGGAACAATAGCGTATATAAAAGGTTTGAAAAGAAGGGAAAATGGCGATGACGATGACGGAATTGTGGGCCTCTCATTGGCTGCCGACAGATATCACGTCATTTTGAACCAATGGGAAGCCTTGAAGATGATGTGATCATGTGATGAGATGATGTTCCCCTACCGTTAGGGTTGCCAGATGGATCGTAGGGTTGCTAGCGTAAACACCCTTTAAATTGTTAATAAATTTGGTTCAAATAGGGAAGTTATATTATTTTTTTTATGATATTTTCACGTGAACGAAAATCCCGGGGCATAGCTAGTTATTAAGTAAAATTAGGCAAATAAAATAGAATACTTGGTAACTTAACAAATTAACTCAGTATTAGAATCCCTTTTAAACTTTTGTCTCTATTCCCCCCGTTTTGTTGTATCCAATAAATACTTGTACACTATATACTGAGTTTCATTTGTCGAGCCTAGAACTAAGGAAAATGAGGAAATACATAACATCACGCCAGTAATCCCAGAAGGGGTAGATAGAGGTGTACCTATTAGAACATCCACTTTTCACCAGTCATGTATAGACCTTTTGAGCGCCACAGTCACGTATAGACGACAAGCCGAACAAGCAAAAAAAGTACCTTAAGTCTGTCGAATTAAGGTACTTTTTTTGGCTTGTCGTCTGTGGCGGTCAAAAGGTTAACTTTTTGACCGCCACAGTCGAGATAGACGACAAGCCAAAACGTATCTTAAGTCGACAATCTAGGGTACTTTTTTGCTTGCGTCTATACTTGACTGTGGCGGTCAAAAGGTAGTCCCATGTAGTAGGGGCGAGCCAAATCCAGACCCCGTGGCTGCTACTGAGAGATTCCTTATGGATGAGATAATATACAAAGAAAACTACGTTCTTCCAGTAGCACGGTTTAATGGAGACAGGTGGTCGAGTTGTTTAGGCGTTTGCCTTGTGACCCGGTGGTCGTGGGTTCGATTCCCACGGGAAGCATACTTTGTGAAGTTGTTTCCAGTTTGGTTACGACATTGCAGGCTTGAATCACCTGATTGTCTGATAAAAAGATGGTTCCGTGCTTCGGAAGGCACGTATAAGCCGGTGGTCCCGGTCGTCAAACCACGTCAGAGGCCCTTGCGGCGGTTTAGAAACTCTGACACTAGGGTGTGTGGGGGGTCGTTAGACCTTACTGCCCACACGATAAGAAGAAGATGGAGACAGGCATGACAGCCACACACCGACAGCGGCCAATATAACAGAGCTTAAACAATGCAGTACTGGCCATACATTACAATGGAAAAGCCCAATGAACCGTTGCTCGACCCGGGAATCGAATCTAGGACCTCTATCTCAGCAGTCGCGCTTGCGACCACTCTACAACGAGACAGTAAAGTTAGAAATGAGAAAATATTTTTTTCAATATCTATCTATATAAAGAAAGTCGTGTTAGTTACACTATTTATAACTCAAGAACAGCTGGACGGATTTAGCTGAAAATTGATAGGAAGTAGGTAGCTAAGGGGCTGACTCCACGAGCGATAGAATCGCGGCGATAATATCGTCGTGCTACGTATTTCTACATACACTCTCTTAGGGGCTGTCTCCACGAGCGAGAGAATCGCGGCGAGCCAGAATGTATAGAAATACGTGATATGACGATAATATCGCCGCGATTCTATAGCTCGTGGAGTCAGCCCCTAAGAACCAGAAGAAGGACATAGGATACTTTTTTTTTAAGTTCGCCGGGTCAGCTAGTATTTTATAAATAAATCATCTAAATACAACATTTATAATGACATCATATTATATTATAGTAAGTATTTAATATCAGCTCTTTCAGCATATATCTTGAATTTTTCATTCGCTCTTGTCGCAGCTTCTGGAAAAAAGAAAAATAAATCAAATTATTGATGTGGGCAACACTTTGACCATTTTTTTGGTGCATGAGAAATCATCAAATGACCCCTCTCGCTCAGAGCGGTAGTGTCAGACTTGTACTGACAAAAACCCACCCATGTTCCTTCTTAGCCTCTTGTGTTCCGGGCAAGGTATCTCTCTTTGAACTAGAAATGGCTTCTCATGGAAATATTCCATTAGTTATTTAAAGAAAAAACAGCTGTTTCTTATAAAAGTGCAATACTGTCGAAATGTATACCTTGTATTCAGCTGCAATGAAATTTGAACTTTATCATGTACCTACGACATTAAATTGGTTGTTTATAAATAATCTAAGATCGTGAATACTCTACCTTCTCCTAGTTTTAATACACTTGATGGGCAGTTGTTGATTTCTTGGTACTCCATGTATGTTCACTAGATGTTTTTTCACTGAAGCCGGGCGCTTGTATCTGAAATATAATCATCATGTCTGAATTAAGAGCATTTGTGGCATTATTTGAGAGCAGTGGTGGCCCAGTGGTGGCGGCCCCGACTTACGAACAGTGAGTCGTGAGTTCGAACCCCGTCAGGCGCATTACTTTGTGTAGGTAATTTATTTCATTACCGCTGCTCTCAAAACGGTGAAGGAAAACATCGTGAGGAAACCGGCATGTCTTAGAACCAAAAAATTCGAAGACATGTGACATCTACCAACCCGCACTGGGCCCGCGTGGTGGATTATAGTGTGAAGTATACACACCTTCTTATTACATAGTAAAAACTCTATGGACTATGTTTTGCTACGCAACACTCTGTTGTTGATACTTTGAAGTTTTGTGAATTACAATAAATCTATATTTTTTCCATGTATTTCTATTATATTTAACATGGTAGCAGAGCGTGAACGAAGTTACGAGATTTAAGTGAATAACCCTGTCGCATTTGTTTTTTAAAATGTCGAGCACCAAAATCGAGCCTCTTACGAGAGAAAATTACGACACATGGGTCATACAAGCTGAAGCCGTACTAGTTCGACAAAAACTGTGGAAATACATTGAAAATAATGCTACTGAAGCTGACAAAGAAGGTGACAGACAAGCAAGATCAGAACTGATTCTTATAATCGCTCCTTCTGAACTCAAACAAATAAAAAATTGCAAAACAGCTAAAGCATTATGGGAAAAACTGAAAGATACCTACGCCAGCAAGGGGCCTGCACGAAAGGCATCCCTATTGAAACAACTGATCCTAACAAAATTAGAAGGACACGACGTACGTGATCATCTAAACAAATTTATGGACATAGTTGACAAACTGGCAGACATGGATATAGCCATAAACGAAGACTTGTTGACAATCATGATGTTGTACAGTCTCTCATCCGAATACGAGAATTTCAGAGTCGCTATCGAAACACGAGACACTCTTCCGAAGCCAGAAGAACTGAAAAACAAAATTATCGAAGAATGTGAAGCTCGTCATAGCAAAACTTCAGAAAACAACGACAAACCTGAATATTTCACGCATGAAGAAGCGCTATACGCCACATGTAAAATTTGCAAACAAAGAGGAAACATCTTTAAACGCAAAACCCACAAAATCTGTACTAACTGCTGGAAGAAGAACAATGAGAAACCAACCAAAAACAACAACGGTTCTCATAAGAACAATTATGCTACACAGTGCCTCTTCACACAAAACGAGAAGCCTAGAAACAGCATTTGGGTCTTAGACAGCGGTTGTACGTCTCACATGACGTATCAACGAGAATTATTTACGACCATTGAGCAAATATCCAGAAAATTAAGCTTCGCCACTGAAGATCATACTGCGAAGATTGAAGGTAAAGGCACAATAACCTTTTTATCCAAAAATGGTAGCGGTATTGCGCGTACACACCTAAAAGACACGCTGTACGTACCTAGTCTTTGTACTAATTTGATGTCCGTTAGTAAAATGACAGATGCAGGATGCTCTGTCCTCTTTACGAAGAACAAAGCAACGGTCAGAAACACAAAAGCTGGAATAACGCTCACTGCTTATAAAGAAGAAGATGGTCTCTATTATATTAAACCAAATAAACATGAGCGCAACAACCTGGCCAATGATAACGATGACGTTACAACTACTACGAAGAAAACGAACTCATCAAACATCAGCGACTGGCACAGAAAACTTGGTCACATGAACGCCAAAGATATGAAACTTGCACTCATAAACGAGAACTTAGTTGGCTTGAACTTTGATGCTTCTGAAACCTTGGCAGAATGTGAAACCTGCATCCAAGCAAAACTGCATCGAATACCAGCCCCCCGTGAGAAAAATACCCAAAGAACAACAGAACGCTTAGAAATCGTTCATAGCGACGTGTGTGGACCTATACAAACGCCCACAATCGGCGGAAACAAATATTTCGTTACCTTTATTGATGACTATAGCAGATACAGTCGAGTTTATCTCATCAAAACCAAGAACGAAGTATTCGACAAGTTCAAAGAGTTCAAACATCTAGCGGAGACACAAACTGGAAATAAAATTAAGTTTTTACAGTCAGACAATGGTACTGAATACGTCAATAAAGAGTTTGACACTTACCTAAAATGTTGCGGAATACAGCGAAGGCTCACCGCACCTTATACCCCGAATCAAAACGGAGTTGCAGAAAGAAAGAACCGCACCCTTGTGGAGAAAGCGAGAGCAATGATGATTGACGCACATACACCATTAAAATTCTGGGGCGAAGCAGTCTTCACTGCAAACTACCTATCAAACAGGAGTATTAACAGCGCTATCCAGAACGAAACGCCATTTGAACGATGGGTAGGCAGAAAGCCATGTATAAATCATTTGTACGTGTTCGGTTCCAAGACTTTTGTTTTGAAGAAAGGCATCAACGGCCACAAATTTGCTCCAAAGGCAATTCCCGGCATGTTTGCGGGATACTCTGAAACAAGCAAAGCTTTCAGAATTTTCATACCCTCGAAGAACATTATTATTACATCGAAAGATATTCGAGTGGTTAAGAACATGTTCTACGATGAACATAATAAAACTGAACTTTCCAAATTGTTCAATGGAATTCAAAGTTCATCAGATGAAAACAAACAAATATCACAAACGGAATAAGCACATCAAGCTGAAACATTTCTTTGTGAGAGAATGTGTTATCAACGGAGACATAAATGTTCAACACGTTCCGTCGGAGTTGCAGTTGGCCGATATGCTAACGAAGCCACTGTTTGGCCCTAGGCTGCAAGATTTAAGTTCCAGAATGGGACTCAAGAATTTATTTATAAATTCTTAAAAACGTGAGAGGATGTGAAGTATACACACCTTCTTATTACATAGTAAAAACTCTATGGACTATGTTTTGCTACGCAACACTCTGTTGTTGATACTTTAAAGTTTTGTGACTTACAATAAAACTATATTTTTCCCATGTATTTCTATTATATTTAACATATAGCCCATCTCTCTCCTAGAGAGGAGGCCTGAGTCCCGCACGTGGGAACATTATAGGCTGATGATGATGATGATGATGATGGTCTGAATCAGTCTGAATTAAACAGAAATGAAAGTGGTTCGACTGTCATGGTATGGACATGTGACGAGGACGGATCGCAAGTTACTAAAAACTTTTTGCAAAAAAAGTACCCATTCCCGAAAAAATACTAAAAAGGCGAAAAAACATTACTTTTGCAAGTCAACGAAACAAAAAAAAATCACCACCTTCCTTTTTTATTTAATTTTATCCTTGTAGGTTGTAGACCAGACGAAGTCTTGGTACCATGAATCGATTTTACATTGCGTCAAGTCATGTCAAAAAAACTAGAGTACTGAATCGATTTTGATGAAATTTCAGTGGGACCAATCGGAAAGGAAAGCATATCCTTTCATATAAAAACAATAATTTTCAAATCGGTTCATAAATGACGGAGTTGTATTAGGAACACCTTTGCCTTACTCCTCGGGGAGTATGTTATGTCATAAGCGCCGACCATGGCGGTCGTCAAACCATGTCAGAGGCCCTTGAGGCGGTTTAGAAACTCTGACACTAGGGTGTGTAGGGTCGATAGACCTTACTGCCTATACGATAAGAAGAAGAGAGGCGGCGACCCTAAATAACACGGGACAAGGGCGGGAAAATTAAGATGTTACTAGTATACTTACGTTTCAGGACACAAGTAGCAGAGATACGTGTATATAAGATAATGCACCCTGTTCTGATGTCCAGTGAGCTCCGAACGACTACGGAACATGGCCGGACAACGTTCACACTGAAATTTATACGGTTTTATTTATTTATTTGGTATTTAGACATTAATACAGATTATAACAGTAAGAGAAGTACGGAATAAGAATAAGAATAATTTATTTAAGAAAAAATGGAAAGAAATGGAATGAATGGATGGATGGAATGTGGATGGAGAGGGAGAGGAAGACCAAAGAAAAGATGGATGGAGTGTGTGAGGAGTGATATGAAGGAAAAAACCGGCCAAGAGCGTGTCGGGCCACGCTCAGTGTAGGGTTCCGTAGTTTCCCGTCCGTTACAATAAGTGTTCCCACTTATGAGTTTAAAGGTGGGTATCCATTATATGCAAAATGATTTTCCTAGAAAGTCCATATAAAGTTCTACTTTTCAGATTTTTTTCATATTTTCTAAACTTATGGTTCAAAAGTTAGAGGGGGGGGAACACATTGTTTTTTACTTTTGGAGCGATTATTTCCGAAATTATTGACATTATCAAAAAATGATTTTAGTAAACCCCTATTCATTTTTAAATACCTTTCCAACAATATATCACACGTTACGGTTGAAATTAAAAAAAAAAAACACTTCCCACTTTACATATAGGGGGGCTACCCTAATAAAACATTTTTTTCCAATTTTTATTTTACCACTTTGTCGGCGTGATTGATACACAAATTGGTACCAAATTTCAGCTTTCTAATGCTAACGGTCAGAGAGATTAAGCGATGACGGACGGACAGACATGGCGAAACTATAAGTTGACTACGGAACCCTAAAAACGTGTTGCGCCAACCTCAAATGACATAGGATAAGGGCTGGGATGACGATGAGAAGTACTGGTATGTATGCCTATTTGGGTCCGTTCACACAGACTGGTTCTGTTTTAAACGTGATACAAAATGTACTCTCCTCTCCGAGCCTTTGAAGTCTTAATAATAAAGTTAAACAAAGAATTTAAATGTTTTCATAGATTATTTGTTTTGTTATTTTAGTAGATGAATGATATTTGGGGGTAATGAGGAACAGGGTGTAAAGCTCCTCATCACCCATAGAAAAGGGAGGATCCTCCTCGCGGACGGGTGTTGTGTCCGGCGGGCTAACTGCCCGACAGTTGTAAGTCGGGAACTCCTTTAGAGGCTTATGTCGCGGATAAAGTTGATAGCGCGATGTAGGATTTTTCTGTCGATCGTTGTTAGTACGCAGGTGTTGCGATAGATGTCGCTAGTCGCCACAGATAAATTGAGGAATTAGGTTATACGAGAACATCCAGGGCTGCGGGTTACTCGAAAGAGATACCGCGGCCTCGACACAAAGGGCTAAGAAGGAACATGGGTGGTTTTTAGTCAGTAGAAGTCTGACACTCCCTACCACTCTGCCCAGAGCGGGAGGTGTCATTTGATCGATTTGATTTTGTCGGCACAGTTGGCGCAGTGGCTGACCGATTGGACTGCTGCGCTGCGTATCACGGGTTCGATCCCCGCACGGAAAAAAAATTGTATGGCCTACAGATAGTTGTTTCGTGTCTGAGTGTGTTTGTGTATGTGAGTTTAAGATTTTGTAAACGCACTCACGATACAGGAGAAATTCCTAGTGTGGGGCAAAGTTTTAGATATAAAAAAGAAAGATAATTTCCAAACCTACAAAAAAAAAAAAAACAAGTATAACTACCAGAACGTTGCAGCGGTTTTAAAGACGATATAGTGACAAAAATAGAAAATTGTATGCTCAGGTGGTTTGGTCATTTCCTGTCGCCTGATATATGCATTCATATGCAGTGAACAATGAACATGCAATTGACGTAGTATTTACTTAGTAGAACATCTGCACAAATAACGTCCATGTAACATTGTAGGCAAATTAATTTAATAAAATCTTGAACTGGATAAAATGAGACATGTATCTGCTATCCTACTAATATAGTTCTGCCTAGCCTTTTCCCAACTATATTGGGGTCGGCTTCCAGTCTAACCGGATGCAGCTGAATACCAGTATTTTACATGGAGCGACTGCCTATCTGACCCCCACAACCCAGTTAAGACTACTAAGACTAGGTAATATACGATACCCTTTGGTAAGACTGGATGTCAGAATTTCAGGTCACTGACTACCTGTAACGACTGCCAAAGATCTATATATATGGCAGCCGGGACCAACAGCTTAACGTGCGCACCGAGGCACGGAGGAAACTCGGTATGTCGGGCGGTCACCCATCCACAGACCGACCTAGGCAAGCACAGCTTTACCTAAAGATCGACCCGAGTGGCAGTTCCTATTAAGCCACGAGCTCCTCTTGTAATTGTAGGCAAATAGATTAAATAAAACCTTGAACTGAATAAACTGAGCCATGTATTTGCTATCCTACTAATATAATAAACGCGAAAGTTTGTAAGTTTGGATAGAAGGATGTTTCTTACTCTTTCACGCAAAAACTACTGAACGGATTTGGATAAAATTTGGTACACAGATAGTTTATAACCTGGATTAACTCATAGGATAGTTTTTATCCAGATTTTATTTTCCCGTGGGATAATTTTCGAGTTGAAGCGGGTAAAGCCGCGGGCAACAGCTAGATAACGAAATAAAAATTGAAACGAGTGCTTAGATGCTTAGATGGTTTTGTCATGTGTCAAGAAGATGAGTGAAGGGTGACTTATAAAAGGTCAACGCCGGGGGAGCCCTAGAAACACATACACTGACCTTATTGGTGCCGTTCTTCAGAAAGGACAGGTGCGTAGTACTCGCAACCGGCGTGCGTATATGACCAGATGTATGAATGTGGACGAGGCAAAAAGAGTGTGTAAGGATCGTAGCAGATGGCGTTCTGTGGTTTCTGCCTACCTCCTACCTCAAAAGCGTGAGTTTATGTACCTTCGGGGTACATAAACTAACTAAGGTTATTTGTAAAATTACAAAGAAAGAAGGAGAATCGGGTAGTTATAGGGGACGGAATTCCAGTAACTTGAGAAAATTCCATTCTTTTCACGATTTCAGTAGGTACCTTATCTTACTGATTTTAATCTAATTTAATCGAAACTTTTAATAATTACTGTAAATAATAAGTAATAAATAACACCAGAAACAATGCTATCATTGTGCATTGTTTAGTTATTCGCGTATACCTACTTAATCATTAATTTATTGTCAGCTGTAATACTGAAGCATGAAAATATTTTTATATTTAATCTAAGTAGGTATACATTTACTAGCTGTTGCCAGCGGCTTCACCCGCTGCAACTCAACAATAATTATCCCACAGAAAGATAAAATCAGGATAAAAACTATCCTATGTGTTAATCCAGGTTATAAACTATCTGTGTACAAATATCCAAATCCGTTCTGTAGTTTTTACGTGAAGAAGTAACAAACATATTATACACACTCACAAACTTACGCATTTATAATATTAAGTAGGATAGTAGGAAGTAGGATACAAATAAATCAAATTGAAAAGTCTGTTTTGTTGCGTTGGAAGGACCCACTAGGTGGACCGACGACGGGACCGGTCAATGTGACGACACCTGGGGGAGGCCTATGTCCAGCAGTGGACGTCTTTCGGCCTAAATTATGATGATGATGATGATATATAAGTGTACCTGCAAGTTCCTGACTCCGAAGTGCTTCCTCATATGCTGTGCTATGTTGGCTCTCATTCGGAACGAGTCCCCGCACACGTCACACTTGTAAGGCCTCTCACCTGTGTGGGAGGCGCGCTCGTGGTTCTACAAGCAGAACATAACATCACGCGATAATCCTCGAAGGGTTAGGCAGGGGATGCGGGTTGTTCGAAAGAGATACCGCGGCTCCGGAACACAAAGGGCTAAGAATGAAGGAACCTGAGGTTTTAGTCGGTAGAAGTCAGACACTCCCATCCGCTCTGCCCAGAGTGCGAGGGGTTATTTCATAATTTGCCATAAAAAAGGCCTAAAGTGTAGGTACCTCATAAGGACTAACTTACAAAAAAAATAAAACCTTTGAATTTATATTGACTTAATTTTTTTTATTATTATTATAAATGGGCTTGCTCTTGACTTTAATCTTGCCCTAAGGGCAGAGATGATGTCGACGATGGAACGAGCTTACCCAGTAGAAGCCTGTTTACTCGTGACTTAAATAGATTAGTAGTCCAAGATCCCAGGGCCGCCAGACGTCACGTATTTTTTGACGAAGGAAATGTGGACGATTGGGTAGCGTTTATAGTTTGTACTAAGAACTCACGAATACCAGCTAGCTTGCTAAGACGGCCAATTTTCAGGTATCAGGTCATCCAAGGTACACAAAAAAATTACTTACTTCACGTATTTTCTACTAGCTGATTATAACGTATTTTGTAGGCAATATCCTTTAAAATAAGTTGCCAATACTCGCAGACACTTCCTAGCGGCCGTTTTGCTTCGTCAGAAAATACGTGACGTCTGGCGGCCCTGGGACCTTGGACTATAGGGTTATATAGGGACTGGCCTGTTGGTCTAGTGGTTAGTGACCCTAACTGCTATGCCGGAGGTCGTGGGTTCGATTCCCACCCAGGACAAATGTTTGTGTGATGAGCACGATCATTTGTTCTGTGTCTGGGTGTAATTTATCTATAATATGTATGTATTTAGAAATATATAAGTATGTTTATCAGTTGTCTAGTACCCATAACACAAGCTCTGCTTAGCTTGGGACTAGATGGCGTTGTGTGATAGTTGTGGAATATTATTATATTATTATTATTATTATATGAACTCGGAAAAACCGACGCAGGCAGGGAGTTCCACTCCTTTGCTGTGCGCATAATAAAGAACTTGGCAAAGCGCTTCGTTCGAATGTGTGGAACGTCGAATAGGTATCGGTGATAACCTGCAGTACGTCTAGTCTCCCGATGGAAGAAGGGAAATGGTGGAATCAGCTCGTGAAATAGGAGAGTCATATTTATGTAATAATTTCCACGGTCGATCATTACTTACAGAGTTTGTGACTGGCCTGTTGGTCTAGTGGTTAGTGACCCTAACTGCTATGCCGGAGGTCGTGGGTTCGATTCCCACCCAGGACAAATGTTTGTGTGATGAGCACCATCATTTGTTCTGTGTCTGGGTGTAATTTATCTATAATATGTATGTATTTAGAAATATATAAGTATGTTTATCAGTTGTCTAGTACCCATAACACAAGCTCTGCTTAGCTTGGGACTAGATGGCGTTGTGTGATAGTTGTGGAATATTATTATTGTGGAATATTATAGTTTAATTAATAAAAAACTAATCACATAGCAAACCATGTCAGAGACCCTTGAGGTGGTTCAGTTAGAAACTCTGACACTAGGGTGTGTGGGTTCGTTAGACCTTACTGCCCACACGATAAGAGTTAGATTGGAAGCTGACCTCAATAATTTTTTAGGGCAAGAAAAGGCAGAAGTTGTCAAAATCTACAGTAGGTAATGTATGGACAATTGGCCACCCATCCACAGACGAACTTTAGCAGAAGCTGCTTAACCACGAGCTCTTACCTGTAACTGCAGTGGGTCTACAGCTCTGTATGAACATCTACTGCAGGCGAGCCTCTTCTTACGACCATGTACGCGCTGCTGATGATAACGCATGTGACTAGGATTTACAAACTTTTTGCCGCATTCCTGGAATTACCCATCACATATTAGGAAAGAAAGGAGATGTCTCATGAGATGACGAAAAACAGAGAAGTATGGAAGAAGAAGACATGCTGCGCCGACCCCAAATTAATTGGGATAAGGGCAGGAGAATGATAATATTATAATTTTAACCCCCTCCTTTATGAACGAACCTAAGGATGATCTTTTTATGCCTAAAAAGCGGTGGCTCAATCAACCCCGACTTATAGGTCCCGACACGTAACTTGGCAAGGTTTCGAAATTCGAATTCAAAGTTCGCGCATCGTGCACTTTGTACCACAAAAAGTGGTCACTTTTATTGCTTGTCATTATATATGAAGTTAAAGAAAGGTGAAGACTTTGTAACATTTATTAGGTGTTATAAATAAAAATATGCATTTAAAAGTAAAACTAAATTTAAAACACCAACACTCGTAACAAAAACTAAATTTAAAACACAACGACAACTCAAATTCGTAACAAAAAGAAATAACAAAAACAACACAAGTTTCGTGCACCGTAAGTGTAATCGGGAGCGAACGGAACGTATGCATTTGAATGCACCAATCGCACGCGCGGATGACGCTACCTCATACCCCGCGCTGCCAAAGAGACCTAACAAATTACTTCTGCCCAACTAACGACTCTTGCCAAGTTACGTGCCGGGGACTATACGAGCAGCAAGTCGTTGTTCAAATCCAGACAGGCGCATGACTTTGTGTAATTTATTTCATCACCGCTGCTATGTAAGTCCCATGTAATAGGGGGCGAGCCTATTGTAATTAACCGGACACAAATCCAGTCTCCGTGGCTGCTACGAAATTCGTGATGGAAAAAAACAATACCATTTTGGACGACCTGGAAATCGGACCCAGGACCTCATGCTCAGCAGGCGCGCGTGCGACCACCAGACCAACGAAGCGGTCAACATCTATATAAATAAAAAGAGAAGTCCTGACTGACTGACTCATCAACGCCCAGCCCTAACCCTTAGACCTAGAAAGCTGAAATTTCGCACAGAGGTTCCCTTTATAATGTAGACAAGGAATTAAGAAGGATTTTTCGAAATTCAACCCCTAAGGGAGTTAAATAGGGGATGAAAGTTTGTATGGAAAGTCGTTTTTTCACGCGGGCGAAGCCGCTGGCAAAAGCTAGTATGCAAATATGCAAATGCGGTACCAACGGCTAAACGTGCTTTCCGAGGCACGGAGTAAAGACCTAGATCAGCCGGGACCACCCAATAAATGGTAGTCCCGGCTAATCTATTATAGGTAAGCACGGCTTAACCTTTAGCTCGACCCGACCGGCTGTTATTATTGCCGAGCTCCTCGTGATATTAATAACTTATGTGAATGTGAAATAATCGTTAAGACGAAAATATATAAAACCCCGAAAAGTTTTGAAGTGGCGTTCGTGAACCGGAAGACGTTGTGTTGTGTGGTCACTAGGTGGACCGATGACCTGGTGAAGGTTGCGGGGATCCGCTGGATGCGAGACGCACGGGACCGGTCAATGTGGCGACACTTGGGAGAGGCCTATTTCCAGCGCAGGAAGTCTCTCGGCTGCTTTCCTACTCCTCCGTTATTGTTTTCTGATTAATTTCTTTGCGGGATAGAAGACAGTTAAATAGTTTTTCTGGGACTTTGTCGAGCTTCATTGTTTCGACGCTTTTCTGGTGGTCGCCAATGTTGATTCTGGCTAACAGGAGTTACAGTGGTTTGGGAATAGTGTGGTGGGCTTGTCCCAAATTCTTGCTGCTAAAATGATGATCCTACTAATTTATAACGCGAAAGTTTGTGAGTATGGATGGATGTTTGTTACTCTTTCACGTAAAAACTACTGAACGGATTTGGATAAAATTTGGTACACAGATAGTTTATAACCTGGATTAACACATAGGATAGTTTTTATCCCGATTTCATCTTCTCGTGGGATAATTTTCGAGTTGTAGCGGGGGAAACCGCTATGGGAACAGCTAGTGATGATATAAAAATTCTTACCTCGCAAGCGTTCTGTGGCTCAAAATGTGTCTTAGCATGACTTTTGAAGATCTGTATGTTCCTCATTTCCTTATTACATAAAGTACATCGTATTGGTCCTAGGCTATCATATGGCATTGCTGCCAATGATAATAATTTAGCATCTTGTTCCTGAAATCATATTTTTTATTTAAAAAAACTAGCTGATGCCCGCGGCTTCGTCCGCATAGATGTCGGTCAAATTATATAGGTACAGTCGAACAAGCTAATAAGTATACAGCCAGCTAACTTGTATTTACTTTTAAGATTATACAGATACATTTAGAGACTTATGTCAAACGATACAGCGTTTGACATCAGTCGCTTATTGCGAAATACTTAATAAAACGAAATTAGAATCAATATTTTCAATGTTATAGAATTATAAAGATCTCTACCCTGTATACCTATTAGCTTGTTCGACTGTACTAAAACAGCATGAAAATCGGTGTCGTGGTTTTTGAGTTTATCACGAACAGACGGACAGATACGGCGGAGGACTTTGTTTTATAATAAGTATAGTGATTAATTGCCCCACACTTAGAATTTCATTTGTATCGTGGGTGCGTTTACAAACATTTAAATTCACATACACAAAACAAAGACCCGGAACAACTATCTATAGGAGTGTAGGCCATACAAATATTTGTTCCGCGCGGAGATCGAACCCGCGACATGCAGTGCAGCAGTCAATCGCTCAGCCACTGCGCCAACCGCACCGTCAAAGGTCAAAAACCTTTCCCCTAACAATGTAGGGGTCGCCTTCTAAAAATATTGGCTTTTTTTTGGGCGGGTGGAAAATCATCAAATAATCCCTATAAGAGCGAAAAGGAGTGTCAGACTTGTACTGACTAAAATCCACCCATGTTCCTTCTTGGCCCTTTATGTCGAGGTTGCGATAAAACGGTGAAGGAAAACATCGTGAAGAAACCAGCATGTCCTAGCTAGAACCAAAAATTCTAAGACATGTGACATCTACGAGTACCAACCCACACTGGGCCCACATGGTGGATTATACCCCGCTCCTTCTTATCGAGTGGAGGCCTGTGTCCCAGCAGTGCGTACATTATGGGCTGAAGATGAAGTTCACATCCAGCCCTGTTACAAGCCCTAGCTTGGGGTGGGTCTGGGCTTATGCTTTTGCGATTTTACAGCGACATGCTTTGCACACGCACGGGTGGTAGTATAAACCTAGGCCTATCCTACTGCCTCCCTCAGAGGCGGTAGGATGGCGGGGTCTTGAGGGGGAGCGCCACGGTCGTGTAGATCCTCAAGGCAAGTCTGGGGGATTCACCTTCACGAGGTTGCCACCCTGTTTCTTGGTCTAGTTCCATAAGAAATAGACGCAACAAAAACTCCCGGGCGCTTTTTCGCATTCCCGAAAGCCAAATACCAGGCCTAGGGTGATCCCACACCCCACTCCCATGATCCTACGCCCAGTCCCTCCCTCCTATTTCCCTTTCTCCCTTCGGTCCAATGCTCCCACAAAGATCCCCCAGTCTAGGGTTACAGACAACTATGGCAAGTGCGAATGGAAAAAAGAAATTACCCCAGGAAGGTACCGACAACGTCGGAGAATCCTTTCCCGCGCCGCTTCACGGCCCGGGCTGTCCCACGTATTCTGGGGGGGACACTATCTCGCACAACCCGTCCACGGGTTTAACATTAAGGAATTTAAGTTTAGAGGACAGAAGTCCATCCACGCCTGAGCTAACCAGTATTAGCCCGGGAGCTGCGGGGAGCCAGCCCTCATCTGCGCCAGCTGAGACTGGTGCGGAGGAAGTTAGGTACTCCAAAAGTAAGTGGAGAAGGATGAAAACCAAAAAGCGCTCCGAACTAGCGTCGCAACCTCCGTCGGCCACGGCCGCTAAGGCGTCCGGAGCGGGCGGAGACGAGGCGAGGCCGCGAGCACCAAAGGTGAAAAGACAAGGTACGGATCCTAGTGAAGGGCCGTCACAGCGTCCAACGGCAAAACGACCGAATCTTGGTCAGAGTCGGACAGAGTTCTCGCGAAGCTCCGCTAGGGAGCAGAACGAGCTCGCTGTTACTGTACACAGAGCAGACGGTGTCAAGCTGGACGACGCTGCGGCGACCCTAATCAAGGACAAAATGGCGGACCTTATAGAGGAGTCGGCGTATGGAGGAGTCTCGGGCAGGTGCCTGTCCTTTGCGACCTCGGGGTTGGTGTCGGAAGGATTCTTCCTTGTGACACCAATGACGGTGGAGGCAAGGGACTGGATACTGGGCTGTGACTTCGGCACATATAATGACGTCCCTATAAGGTGTACAGTGTTGAGTAGATGTAGGGTAGCCATCTGGATTCCTACCAGCAGAAAGATGCCGCAGGACCCCCTTAGGCTGATTAAGTGCCAGAATGACTACAGGACGGAACTGAGGATATCCGAGTGGACCCTCATTCACAAGGAAATGCAGCCCCTGGGTATGCGCCTCGTGCTGGGGGTTCCGCAGGATGTAATCGGCGACGAACCTGGGTATGTCTGGCTCAATTTTCAAGCCACTCAGGTCCAAGCCAGGTTACTAAGGCAGAAGCCACAAAGTGTACCGAATCGCCCAACAAACACAGACAAGGCCACTAAGATGGACGTCGCACAGACCGAAAGTACGGGCTCTGGAAGTTCTTGCAAAGACGAAGAGCTCCTAGCGAAATCTCTAGGGCCCGACCAGAGGGATGAGGCGTCCAACACTCAGCACAAGTCTGCTCGCGAGCCGAGGCCAGTACCGACAACGACCACCATAGGGGAGAGTTCTAGGACTCGAACCAAGGCGGTGAGGCGGTCTGACCATTCGGGGAGCGAGTCGGACTAACACACACACAAACACACAACACAAAGAAACAGACACAAACACTTAAAGACAAACAAACAACTCTACAAACATACACACACACCTCAAGCAACACACACCCATGAACACAAAAAATAAAAACACACAACACCTCAGGGTACTTCAGTTGAATCTGCACCATTGCCGCGAGGCTACGGCAGAACTCTGCCGATACATGGCTGCGAATAACATAGACATAGCTCTGCTACAAGAACCATACATCCATAAAGGAAGAGTGGTCGGCATGGGGTGTATGGGAGGAGACATCATCTACCATAAGGGGGGTGAGTCGAATCCCAGAACATGCATTTTTGCCAGTAGCAGAGCTAAAACATTAGGACTAATCGAAGTGGAATGTTACAGAGATCTCATTGTGGCGGAATTTGACTTTTCCCCACCAAGTGGAGGGAAATGCAGAGCAGCCATAATGTCAGCATACATTCCAAGTGAGACCAACTACAAGCCGCCAACACCAGAACTGGAACGGGCGGTAAACAAGTATGGAGGTAAGAATATTCCGATTATTGTGGGGTGCGACGCCAACTCACATCATGTGGCTTGGGGTAGCACAGACTGCAACAAAAAAGGTGACTTGCTACTAGACTTTATTATAAGCAGTAATTTAGAAATAATAAATGTAGGTAACACACCCACTTTTATAACCAGGTCAAGAGCTGAGGTGCTGGATATTACGATGGCATCCAGCAGCATAAGCAAACACATAAAAGACTGGAGAGTTGACGAGGAGGATTCGTACTCGGATCACCGTAGGATCATCTTCAGTCTGGACTGTGAGATGGAGAAAGTAATGATCAGAAATGCAAAGAAAGCCTCCTGGGAGATCTTTGACTCAAAAATAAAGACATGGTCTCCTAGTCAAAAACAAAGCTACGAAACAGCAGAGGAACTCGAAAAGGAAGCCAAGCGTCTAGAGGAGGCATTAACAGAAGCCTACCACTGCGCATGCCCTCTTAAGGAACTAAAACTAGGTAAAGGCTAACCATGGTGGAACAAAACACTAAGGAAGATCAGGAAAAGCACGCGTCGAGCCCTTAGAACTGCCCTCAGAAAAGGGGGCGATGAGGACTGGGACAAATATAGAGAACTAAGGAACAAACTAGGACAAATGTGCAGGAAAGAAAGCAGATCAGGGTGGAACGCCTACTGTGAAAATATCAGTAGACACACTGATACCGCGCGAATAGTCAAGGTGCTGTCGAAAGACAAAGCATGCAAACTAGGAAGCCTAAAGATAGGGGAAGAGATCATATCCGACCCAAAAAAGATACTGACCGAAATGATGAGAAGTCACTTCCCCGGATGTGAAACTTATCAAGAGGAAACAATGATGACCGAAAACCAAGGCGAAGTGACACAAGCTGAGGTCGAAGAAATCATTACAGAAGACCAAATAGATTGGAGTATATCATCCTTCCAACCATACAAAGCACCTGGCCCGGACGGTGTACTCCCGAAGATATTACAGCAGGCATACAAGTATATTATCAAAGATCTACTAGCTCTATTCAGAAGTAGTGTGGCCACAGGCTATATACCTGAAAATTGGAGAAAAGTAAGAGTAGTCTTCATCCCTAAGCCTGGGAGGACGACGTACCAGGAAGCAAAATCTTTTAGGTGCATCAGTCTCTCATCTTTTGTGCTGAAAACCCTAGAAAAAATAATAGACAGACACATTAGAAACAAAGTGGAAAAAAGTGACACACCGCTACAGAGAAATCAACACGCATATATGGAGGGCAAGTCCATGGAGACAGCTCTCCATAACATAGCGGTAAGAATCGAAAGAGCGTTAGAAAACAAAGAATTTGCATTGGGCTGCTTTTTCGACGTGGAGGGAGCTTTTGACAAAGCCAACTCCACAGCGATCAAGGCCGCTTTACAAAGGGAAGGCATAGCAAGCTACATGTCAAGATGGATAGAAAACGTACTAAGACACAGAGCAATTCAGGCCGAATTAGGCAACAATACCATCACAGTGAGAGCGGTGAGGGGCTTTCCCCAGGGAGGATGCGTCTCGCCGCTCCTATGGTGTTTGCTGCTTGACGATTTGCTTGAGAAGCTAAACAAGATGCACATATATATACAAGCATACTCGGACGATGGAGTGCTATTAATCACTGGAAAAGTACTTAGCACTATAAGTGACGTAATGAAGAAAGGAATTAGGGCTACCCTCGAATGGTGAAAGGGGACTGAACCTCAACCCCACTAAAACGAAGCTAGTCCTTTTTACAAAAAGAAAGAAATACGAGGAGTTATCACCAATATACATAGACGGTGAACGGATAGAAGTAACTAAGGAAATAAAATACTTAGGAGTGATCTTAGACAAAACCATGTCATACAAGACGCATATAAAAGAAATATGTGAGAAAGCAAAAATTGCATTACTACAATGCAGAAGAGCTATAGGTAGAACCTGGGGAATGAAACCGGCCATAGTAGCCTGGATATATAATGCCATCATCATACCCAGAGTTATACACGGAGCAATAGTATGGTGGCACAGAACACAAATCAAGACTAACAGCAGAGAGCTAGCAAAAGTTCAAAGAATGGCCGGGTTAATGATCTCTGGGGCAATGAGGACGACTCCCTCAGCGGCCCTGGATGTCATACTAGGAATGATACCGCTTAGTCTACAAGTTAAGAAAAGAGCGTTGGAGCAGTGGTTCAAACTGAAAAGCTTGAACCTCTGGAAAGGCAATTTTATGGACAAAGGTCACTCGGAGATAGCAAAACCGTACGAAGACAATCTATCAATGATTATGGCCAACAATGACCTAATCAAGAAAGAGAAGATCTTCGACAAAAAGTATAGAATACATATAGGCACAAGAGAAGAATGGACAATCGAGAGTGATCCATCTATGGCGGTCTGCTATACAGATGGATCAAGGAAAGAATCAACTAAGCTATCCGGCTCTGGAATACATATACCAAGACTGGAAATAAATAGATCATTCTCACTAGGAACAGGCGCAAGTGTGTTCCAGACAGAAATACATGCCATTATGGAATGTACCAGAATAATTGGAAACGCCCTTACAGGTGATCTTTCCAAAATAGTTATATACAGTGATAGTCAAGCCAGAGGCGTCTTTACCTATGGTGCAGGGTGTGCGGCGCACACGGGCGCCGGGTCTAAGGGGGCGCCGAGCGCCCTCTAGTGCGACACCTCCAAAGATGCGTCGCTTGCGGCGCCGGCGCTCTCAAAGACCCTGCGCCTGTGTTTATGGCCGATTGTTTTTTTTCTGCGTCAACAGCACGTTGGCAAATACTTGCTAAAGAAGTTTCAACTTTAAGTCTAAAACCACTCTCAAATACTCGATGGGAGAGCAGGGTTGAAGCAGTAAAAGCTCTACGTTTTGAACTGGGAAAAGTGTATGATGCCTTGTTTACCATATTATATTCCGGAGAAAAGAGTCAAGAAATATGGCAAATTCATTACTGACAAAAATTAAGTCGTTTAACTTCATCTGCTCTCTGCTTATTTGGTTTAAAATTTTAAGCAAGATAAATATATGTAGTTAGCAAGGCACTTCAAAAGTCAGACGTTGTATTGTCAGAAGCGGTGAAAATGATTGATAATGCAAAAATAAGTTTTCATTACTCATACTCTGAAAGTAGGTCATAACATGCCTGCGGAGCGGGTTGAAAGTACTACTTTTCAGCCCTAGGGAGAATCGCTTTCTACTGACAGCTGTCAAATTATTTGATGTAATTGGAAGCAAGCCCATTGCCATCAACTGACGTAATTAGGAGCAAGCCTATTGCCACCAACTGATGTGATTGGGTGCAAGCCTATTGCCATCAACAAATGTAATTAGGAGCAAGCCCATTGTCATCAACTGATGTAATTGGGACCAAGCCTATTGCCAGCAACCAATGTAATTAGGAGCAAGCCTATTACCACCAACTGATGTAATTGGGGGCAAGCCTATTACCATCAACCGATGTAATTAGGGGCAAGCCTATTGGCATCAACCAATGTAGTTAGGAGCAAGCCTATTGCCATCCACCGGTTTAGGTAATTGGGAGCAAGCCTATTGCCATCAACCAATTTAATTAGGAGCAAGCCTATTGCCATCAACTGATGTAATTAGGAGCAACCAATTGCCATCTACCGATTTGAGTAATTGGAGGCAAGCCTATCGCCCCCAACCGATGTAATTAGAACCAAGACCAATCATCCATCAACCAATCTAATTAGGAGCAATCCTATTGCCATCAACCGATGTAATTAGGAGCAAGCCTATTGTCATCCACCGATTAGATTTAACCGATTTTAAGTGTTTCTCTTATGTTTACTTTTTTAATTATTTAGTAATTTTTTTTTGTCCTGTAAATACCAAACCAATAAATACTTTTTCTTTCTTCATTCTTTCGATTTAGGTAGTTGGGCGCAAGCCTATTCCCATCAACTTTCCTTGTATTCGTAATGAAAAGCACAGTGTTTACCTCGGGTTAAAGACTTATTTAGTCCCTCGAACTATTAGCGCCCTCGCTGCGCTCAGGCGCCAAACCCCGTCTCGGGGACTAAATAAGTTCCTTTCACTCCTAAGGTAACAATGTACTATTGTCTGAATTCCGCAATGAGTCTTTAAAAACTATCTTAGATCAACATTGTCCAAAGTAGACTGACAAATTTATCGTTAATAAGTAATGAATATGCAAGTTGAAGTGGCAATGGGTAGGCCACATCGCTCGAAGAACAGACAACCGATGGGGAAGAAAGGTTCTCGAGTGGCGACCACGACCCGGAAGACGTAGCGTTGGCAGGCCTCCCACCAGGTGGACCGACGACATCGTGAGAGTCGCGGGCAACCGGTGGACGTAAACAGCAGGCTGCCGTTCTTTATGGCGTTCTATGGGGGAGGCCTTTGTCCAGCAGTGGACGTCTAATGGCTGATGATGAAGTATTGAACATGAAATCAAAATTGAAGCTAGCCGACACCATTCGAATTTCCGTATGAAAATTATGACTGTTAGTATTCCATTTTGACCCTGCTTCTACTAGAGGGCGCCAGGGTACTGGTTGCACACGGGCGCCACAAGGGCTAGAGACGCCTCTGAGTCAAGCAGCACTCAAAGCACTGAACAAAGTGGAAGTCACATCTGCACTGGTTAAAGAGTGTAAGGAGGCACTCAACCAGCTAGCGGAAAGAGCAGAAGTAACAGTCGCATGGGTCCCTGGTCATCAAGGACACGAAGGGAATGAGATAGCGGATGAGTTAGCCAGAAAAGGAGCAGATGAAACCTTTGTGGGACCAGAGCCCAGGCTACCGATCCCACATAATATAACAAAAGGAATCATCCATAGAATAACTACAAGAGAGTCAAATAAAAGATGGAATGCAACAGAAGGTTGTCGACAATCGAAAATCTTCTTAAAGTCATATGATGAAAAGAAATCCCACAAACTACTCAGAATGAGCAGGGGAAACATAAGACTAGTAGTAGGGATCGCAACAGGACACTGTGGACTCAATAGACACCTGACGATTATGAAAGTAAAGGAAGATCCCATATGCCCAGCATGTGGAGAAGCAGAAGAAACAAGTTTCCACCTTGTGGCGGAATGCACAATGTATGGGCCACTCAGATGGGAAATCCTAGGAACAGATGAGATGAATGAAGAGAAGCTCGCAGAAATCTCTACCGAACAACTGGTGAGCTTCTGCAAGGCGACAGGAAGATTCGCGATGCCGACCACCAGTAACCCATGAAGGGGATCCACCAAAATGGGGAACTGGGCGAAATAATCCACATCGAAAGGACTGATCGCCCGTCTGGTGTCTGCCGGCGTCCCCGAAGATAAATAGAAGCCCTAGCTTGTAACTGGGCTGCGCAGGTCAGATAAGAACTTCATCAAACTCAAACAACATCAAACTCGGTATACCATATATACCAAGGTGCCAAGGTATACCATGTTGCCTACAACATGGTATTCCTTGGCAAGACTGGTTTACAGCTAGAAAACCGAGTATCCTTTGTGCCCCAGAAAGCACATTAAGCCACTGGCCCTGTTCGCCAGTTGGTAGTCAGTGGCCTGTATTTCTTATAACCTGTCTTACCAAAGTCAATTATATTATCCAGTCCTCACTGGATTGCAGATATTAGATAGGTAGTTGCTGCATGTAAAATACTGGGATTATTTGGGATTCAGCTGCATCCGTTTTGACTGTAAGACTTTGCCAACATAATTAGGAAAAAGGCTAAGCAGATGACGATGAGTTTTAAATCTTGAATAATGTAAAAAATTGGTTGCCTGTAAAGTCGGTATACGGGCGAAAGTTTTACGTGACAACGACTTTGAGTGGTAAAATAATTTTAATGTGAATATTCATTTGTATAGTAGGAAGAAGGATGAAATAATAGTCTTTTTATGTCTGTCTCTCTCGCTCTTAGGAAGGGACGCGTGCCTCTCACTCGCTCTCATTGTGAGCGCATAACGTGAGCGGAGCGTAACGCAGTTTCTTGAAGTGTCACCCGGCAAACCAATTTATAAGACGTTGTCACGTCAAAAAAACTACCTTGCATAGAAGTTTCCTCGTTTCCCTCTCCAATAACTCCTTTTCTTTCAAATCCCAGTTGATTGTTTTAAAAAGTTTAGAGTCCTTCTCTAAATTATTCTTGAAATCTAGATCTAAACTGTCGCTGGATTCTAAATCTTCAATACAGATCTTTGGCTCATTTTCGCTTTGGATTGAATCTAAATCTTCAACCAAAAAATTATTCATAAAATCAGAATCGTTGCTTGATTCAAAATCTTCAATTCTTACTGTGGATTCATTTTTAATTTCACCGCTATCTTTTTTTATATCAAACCTCTTTGTTCTCGATTTTTTTTTCGGTTTATGGTTCAAGTTTTTGTTTTTTTTGGGTCTGGTTTCTTTTTTATTTTTATGTTTGTCAATTTCATTTTGATCTGTTGTAATTTCAGATTTGTGAGATATTTGACTATCATTTTCATCAGATTCAATTTTAATTGATTTCAATGTTTTTTTTAGGATTTCTTCTGTTTTTGAACTTGATTCTCTAAGTTTTAATGCTCCATTGACTAGATTTAAACATGGCTCGCATATTAATTGCGTTAGGCCATCATTTGCCTCAATCTGAAAAAAATTTCAAGATATTTTGATATTTTACAGAAAATTAAACTTAGGTACCTACATATACAAAGTTGTTAGGTATATATAGGTGGGTAAACACATAGGTATTATTATTCTAGATATGACGACCTTTTTTGGAGGAGGTTTAAGGATATCTATATTTGGGTTTTACTTAGACAATGAAACACCGCACGGTTGCAAGATGGACGACGACTTTTTTTTTCTAATTTAGTAACACAACTTGCATTGACAGTGGCGCCACGGCGCATAGCGGCTAATAGGGAAAACATTTGTTGCACAGATAATTATGTATCATGCATTCATTTTAATACCCCCCCTCAACAAATATTTTCTTTCAATCTTTACATTCTATGTTATATACTGTAAAGACATAAATTTTTCTTTTATTTTGTCAATAATGAAGTGATATCTGATATCCAAGTGTTTAAGCCTTTTATTATTTCCATTGTTGAAAGCCAATTTTATAACTGACTGGTTATCTTCATAAATAATCACATCATTAATGACAATATTGAAATCACATAACAAATTCTTTAACCAACATGCTTCTGTTACAGCCATACTTAATGCAATGTATTCAGATTCAGTGGATGATAGTGATACACTGAGTTGTTTCTTACAACACCATACTACACTACAATTGAACACTTTAAAAATGTAACCCGTTGTAGACTTTCTGTCTTGGGTGTCACCAGCCCAATCTGCGTCTACAAAGCCTTGCATTCCTGTGCCCGTGCTGCTGTATACTAATGCAAAATCTAAGGTTCCTTTTATATACCGTAGAATACGTTTTAATGATTTATACAACATAACACTAGCACAGTGTTGATATCTACTAAGAAAATAAACTGACACACATAAATCTGGTCGAGTACCACATACTGCATACATTAGGCTACCTATAAGTTGTCTACACTTTCTTTCTATTACTGGATTTTCAGATTTTTCCCTTTTCAACAAATCAAACTTGTAATTCTGGTCTAATGGAGTTGATATAGGTTTACAATTTGACATATTAAAACGTTCCAAGACTTTAGTTAAATATGTCTTCTGACTGATTATTGTTCTGCATTTATCTTGTTTGATATCTATGCCTAAATAACTAGTTGCTAACCCCAAGTCCTTCATTTTAAAGTTATTATGCAACTCTGTTTTGAAATTTTCTAAAGCCTTATTTTCAGAACAAAACATAAGTATATCGTCTACAAATAGTAAAACGTATAGTTCACATCCGTTTAGTTTCCTATAATATAAACAATAATCATTTTTTGATCTATTGAAATTTTCTTTAGTCATGAACTCATCGAACTTTCTATTCCAGCATTTAGGGGACCCTTTCAAACCGTATAGGGATTTATTCAGTTTACATATTTTACCATTTGGTAGCTTTAGGTATACTATTTCATCTATATCACCATGTAAGAAAGCGCCTACCACATCCATTTGATGGACTGGAAGTTGTAGTTTATTGGCTACTGCTATAAATACTCTAAATGTTGGTAATTTGGCTACCGGAGAGTATACTTCTAAATCAGTGTCTGATTGCTCAAAACCTCTAGCAACTAACCTAGCCTTGTATACTTTTTCTCCACCTATTTGTTTGACTTTGAAACACCATTTACTTGATATAACTTTATTTCCACTTGGAATACTATTAACTTCGGTCCATGTATTGTTTTCTTTCAGGGTGTCTAATTCAATATTCATAGCCTTTTCCCATTCTTCTTTTTCTTCTGAATTTAATGCATCTTCCAGAGTGATTGGTTCAGTGTCAATGGATAAGAGGTTTGTGTCATACTCTGATAACCATGATGGTTTCTTTGTTACCTTACCTTTTCTTGTTACCTCTTGTGGTTTTTCTTGTTCTATTGCTTTATCAACTGAATACTCTTCTTCTGAATCTTCTGCAGACATTATTCTTTCCTCTTCTGGACTTGATATTCCCTCCATGGGGATTTCTAGATTCTCTTCTAGCTCTGATGTCTGTGATCTGTCTTCTTCTTCACAGAAACTATGATATTCTTCTACTTCTTTGTTATCATTTTCTATTTCTTGCTTATCATTTTCTATTTCCTCTTCTTCAGAGTCTGTGATAGTAACTGAGGGTTTACTGTTCTGATCCTGTCTATTTTTACAAACCTTTTGCACATTAATAAACGTACCTTTTATGAATGTTACCTCTCTTTTTACAAGAACATCATTTTTATGTGGGAAATAAATTCTAAAACCTTTTGTTGTTTCACTATAACCTACAAAATATCCTATTTCAGCTTTACTATCCCATTTCTTACGCCTTTGGTCAGGGATATGTACTCCTACCTTTGATCCAAATACTTTCAAATTATTTATGTTGTATGCTTGCTTTTTATACCAAAGTTCATAAGGAGTAACACCGTTTATTCTACTTTTACCAGTTCTGTTTAAGACATAAACAGCTGTGTTGACCGCTTCAGCCCATAGGGACTTGTCCAAACCACTTGACAATAGTATAGTTCTAGCTGCTTCTGTAACTGTGCGCATTTCACGTTCTATACACCCGTTTTGCTGAGGTGTGTATGGAACACTAGTTTGGTGGATAATACCTAAACTATCTAACAGAGATTTCAATTCTTTATTTGTAAATTCTAAGCCACAGTCTGACCTTATTGTTGTAACTTTGTATTCAAGATTCTTAATGACATAATTTAAAAAAGTTTTTATTTTGTTGTTTGTTTCATACTTATTTTTCAGAAAATAAACCTGTTTGTACTTTGTGTAATCATCTTTTATTAATAGGTAATATTTGGCACCGCCTAATGATGTGGTTTCCATAATACCACATAAATCCATGTGTAAAATTTGACCAGGCTGTTCTGCCCTATTTAGACTTTGTGGAAATTTTTGTTTATGAGTTTTGCCAAGGAGACATGGCTCACATGTGAGTTCCTCATGTTTATCTGCACT
Source organism: Diarsia mendica (assembly GCA_949316265.1). NCBI lineage: Eukaryota > Metazoa > Arthropoda > Insecta > Lepidoptera > Noctuidae > Diarsia > Diarsia mendica. The sequence continues at coordinate 12,345,922 of OX438914.1, read as the reverse complement.
AAAATCAATGTTACACTTATTTAACATTATTTTTACTTGCTGTATGTCTTGGTGGCACATTTTTTGATGCCATTCTGTTAAACTATCAAAAGATTTACCTACATAAGCTTTTTCATCTGTATTGTATCTGAATTTCATGATAAATACGTTATTTTTACGATAAGCTACAGCACTAACCTTTTCTTCATTATTTTTCCTCAAATAGCAACACTCTTTTTCAATTGTCATATTATAACCTCTATCTGCAGCTGAACTTGCTGAAAATAGATTTATTTTTATAGCAGGGACATGTAGGACATTATTTAATGTTGAACTGATCCACTCTTTACCATTATACGCCTCTAATTGTATAATACCTGTACCTACAGCTTTTATGACTTTACCGTCACCGATTATGATTGGTCGAGGACATTCTAACTCTTTGTATTTAGTAAGCATGTTAACACTGCTACACATGTGCTCTGAAGCTCCACTATCCATTATCCACAGGCTGCTGTCTGACTTACTGTAAAATGCTGATGACAACACGGACACAGGGAATGCATTACCTTGCTCGCTAGGCTCATTTTTCTTTACACCTTTATTTTTACTATTTTTGAACCAACAATCAACAGACTTGTGATTTGACTTTTTACAATAAACACAAATATTACTTTTTACCTTGTTTTTACAGTTCCTTTTTATGTGTCCTGTCTTGCCGCATTGGAAACACTTTCTGGTGGATCTGGATGCTAGTGCTGCTGACTCGTTACTGTCTTGCATGCAGGTTGTGGCACGCTGTTCCTCGATAAGTAGTCTTGCAGTTAGCTCCTCCATCGTGCGCTTCTCTGCTGGCACCGACTCCCATGCTGACACGAAGTGCTGATACTGAGAGGGAAGAGATGACGTAATTTTGGTTATAGCCATGCTCGTACTGACTTCTGCTTTGACGTTTTTCAGCTTGCATAACAGGCTCTCGAATCTGCCTAAAAATTCCGTGACTGTTTCTTTTTCTTCAAATTTCATTGAGAAAAATTTCTGTTGAAGAATGTGAACCGACAATTCTCCCCGTTGCTCGAATACTGTGTGTAGCTTGTTCCAAATTTCCTTCGACGTTTGGCAGCTCACAATTTGCGCAAGTACTTTGTCAGAAATGCGTGTGACCAAAATACTTTGAGCTTTGGCGTCCTTGTTCATCCATTTTTCGTATTCTTCTGCCTTACCATCTGAAGGAGGCTGGACTGTACCGTCCACGATGCTTAGAAGATCTGCCGCCCTTAAGATTATCTTGATTTTGTATGACCACGTGCACCAGTTTTCGACGCCTTCCAGTAGTTGTTGCTGGCCGACAAAACCAACTGCTGGTATGTTTCCCAAGGATTCCATTGTATTATTGCTATACCGCAATGCTTAATATTCGTTCCTTGTTGAGATTGGACCTTTACCGGTCCGTCCGACGCGACGTTTTCCCGCGTGGAGTTTTCCACTCGTCGTTGTCGTTTTAGCTGCTGATACCGCAGCGACCCCAAAATAGATTCCTCTTGAAGATCTGACTCCTGTGAGCGGGATCTGGGCCCATAACCTTTTGGAGGAGGTTTAAGGATATCTATATTTGGGTTTTACTTAGACAATGAAACACCGCACGGTTGCAAGATGGACGACGACTTTTTTTTTCTAATTTAGTAACACAACTTGCATTGACAGTGGCGCCACGGCGCATAGCGGCTAATAGGGAAAACATTTGTTGCACAGATAATTATGTATCATGCATTCATTTTAATAACCTTCTCTTTAACTTTTCCTGTAGATAAATCGATATTTTCAAATGTTTTTTTTTATCAATAATATAAACATTTGTTTACCTTGACTCCACAAACCAAATGTAGCTGTTTGCTGCGAAAACTTACAAGATTCTTAACAGGAAATAATTGTTTTAGATCGTTTTTAGATAAACACGTTCTACACATTGTCATTTTCTATTTAATTTTATTTTACACTAGGCACTAGGTAAATCATGATAAAATCTTTGAAAGAGTGGAGTTGGTTGTTGTAATTTTGTAAAATTATTATCGTTTAAAAAGATCGTTATCAGTTTATTATTCTAATCAGAGAGCTGTTAATTAAAATAATCTTTCCCAAACTTGTTGAGATTATATCTTTACATGTAATTTAGAAAATTATGTTATCTTAATACATGATCGTGGATAACCCGCTTGTATCCTCATCAAATTTATTGGTTTCAAATGACAATGAAAAATTTAAAATAAATCTGTCTTTGTGAACAGTACCACTATTTGATTTTGACGTTTTAGGGTTGCTAGTAGGGTAAAACAGTAAGACCTTTCCTCAAGTACCGGGAAAACTTTTTAAACGACTCCTAGTTGCAATGTTGAAAACATCAAATTACTCAAGGCATTGAATGATAATGATTCTAGATGAAAAACATGATAAAATTGATATCAAAATAAATTACTGGCTATCTTATAGTGTAATCATAAAAAATCATAATCAAAGTTTAAATTGGTGAGAGTTTTACACATTTTCCAGTTGTTATAGGGAGAATTAATTGAATAACTTTCAACACTGTGATAGTGTTGTGTATCTCGTGAAAGCTTGTGACTTGAATCAAGAAAACAAGTCAAAAAGCTGTCACTCCACCCTTTCATAATCAAGTTAAATCATAAAAAAAACTGATACTAATCTCTTAGTATTATTATCTATACACAAATGCGGCTCAGTTATCTTAGATTAGATTGATTATATTTTGCTGGTCCGTCCCGATTTTTGTTTCAGGTTTGACATTGAGAGTCACATGATCATAACTTACCTACTTACCTACTGTTGTAAAAGATGGTGAAATGAGAAGGTCTACCCTGTGAAACAAATTTTAAGATAGGGCCTTTTAATTACAGTATTTTATAACAAACCATCAAACAGAATTCGGTTCTCTTGACGAACGAGAACTATTACGTTGTGTAATGTACATTGAATTTAATTTAAGTAACAGCCACCAGCTGGTCAAGAACCTGATGTTGACATCGAAACGGAGTAGCTTATGATTGCTAGTATCTAAATATTATTATCACACAATTTTATCTTAAATCCTGTCATAAAGTTTATTACTTTATGTTTGGCCTATAAACTATGTGTTAGTTTTACGCATAGATTTATTTTATTGCGTCTATCAATAAAGGTTCATTGAACATTTTGTTTTTATATTTACGTTAAACTTATTATATTACCTACTCGTAAACTGCGGTAAAACCACAACTTTAACCGTTCCTGTGAATGCAAGTTCGTAATGTATCCACACTATCCACTGCTTCTCAGTTATTTATTACAGTATGCACTTAAAACTACCTATCTATGCAAAATAAAAAGATCACAACAACTTTATTTATAATCAATCGATTGTAAATACTTGGAATATTTTTGCACATCAATTAAGTCAAACGGCATTCCCATCCCTATTTTGAAATGTCATTGACTCCATAGTCGGACTCGATCGCGGAGGACCGTCCGTCGTGCAATAAAAAGCCTGCAAATACGGCGAAAGCGTTTATTACAGTTCATTCTTCAAAACATTTGGTCGCCACATGTGTTAACTGTAATTTTATCACTAAAACGCGACACAGTTCAATTAAAGCGGCCGCTGTACGATAAAAATCGTCGATCGAATCACATTTCGTAACTTGTAAAACATAAATATATCGCGATAGAGACTATTGTGTGAAGTTCTACTTCCGTGGTGAGTCGTGTGTGATTTACGAGTGTATTGTTGGATCAGGAAGATGGTTATTGAGAAGATTTGCTGCTTGGGAGCTGGTTACGTCGGCGGCCCGACGTGTAGTGTGATCGCCCTGAAATGTCCCAATATCAAGGTAACTGTTTGCGACAAGAGCGAAGAAAGGATAAACCAGTGGAACTCTGATAAATTACCGATATACGAGCCTGGTTTAGACGACGTTGTGAAGCAATGTCGTGGCAAGAACTTGTTTTTTTCGACTGACATCGCGAAAAGCATTCAGGAATCTGATTTAATATTTATATCTGTGAATACGCCTACTAAAACGTTTGGCAACGGTAAGGGAAGGGCCGCAGACTTGAAGTATGTTGAGAGTGCAGCCCGAATGATTGCTGATCTTGCCACAAGCAACAAAATTGTCGTTGAAAAGAGTACCGTGCCGGTGAAAGCTGCTGAAATTATCATGAAGATTTTGAGAGCGAATACTAAGCCTGGTGTTGAGTATCAGATTCTGTCTAACCCTGAGTTTTTGGCTGAAGGCACTGCTATTGTAGACTTAGTGGAGGCCGAGAGAGTCTTAATTGGTGGTGAAGACACTCCGGAGGGACAGAAAGCTATCCAGGACCTGTGCTGGGTGTACGAGCACTGGATACCCGCGAAAAACATCCTGACAACTAACACTTGGAGTTCAGAGCTGTCGAAATTAGCTGCTAACGCATTCCTTGCGCAGCGGATCTCTAGCATAAACTCCCTCTCAGCAGTCTGTGAAGCTACCGGTGCTGATGTCTCCGAAGTAGCCCGGGCAGTTGGTCGAGACTCTCGTATCGGACCCAAGTTCCTAGAAGCGTCAATAGGGTTTGGCGGGAGCTGTTTCCAGAAAGACATTCTGAACCTTATTTACTTATGTGAATGTCTAAATTTGCCCGAAGTTGCAGCGTACTGGCAGCAAGTATTGAACCTAAATGATTATCAAAAGAGCAGATTCTCAAGGAAAGTCATTGAATCGCTTTTCAATACTGTTACAGACAAGAAGATAGCTATATTAGGTTTTGCGTTCAAGAAAAATACGGGTGACACTCGTGAATCACCTGCTATTCATGTATGTAAAACGCTGCTCGACGAAGGAGCAAAACTACACGTTTATGATCCAAAAGTTGAAGAAGATCAAGTTTTCTACGAGCTCACGAGTCCATACTTAACGTCGGAGCCAGAAATTGTGAAAAGCAACGTAGAAATTCACGACTCAGCGTATTCAGCGTGTACAGGGGCTCATGCGTTAGTCTTGTGTACTGAATGGGACGAGTTCAAGCAGCTAGACTTCAAGAGGATCTACGATTTGATGATGAAGCCGGCGTACTTGTTCGACGGTAGGAAGATTTTGAATCATGATGCGCTCCTGAACATGGGATTCCACGTGCAGACTATTGGCAAGCGGATGTGCAGAGTTGGCAGTATAAGAGCACAAGGAAGTCAGACTATGCCTTGAATGTGAGTATATTTGAGTTTTTTAATTAGTTTTTATAACAATTAACAGAAACTTGATATTTTGACGAATTTTTTTATCATAAAATGGATACCTCCACTCCATCATATTATTATCAATATTGCGTAAAAGAGTAACAAACGTCCTCACAAATTTTCGCATTTATAATATTGTATAGTAGGATTACTTCGAAGCAGAACGTCGTCTTTTGAAGAATTTTCGTGCAAACTATCAACCACTGTTTCACCTTGAATTTTCACTATGCATTGTCATCCAAACTAAAGATGTATGCAAAATTTCAGCTTAATTGGAAACCAGGAAGTGTGTCAAATTTAACTTCTAAGATTTGTTATAACCCGGTTCATTAAAGAAAGGAATCTAAAATGGCGGTTTTTATCATGTCCTCACGCTCGCACACTATAGTGAGCGAGCGAGAGGACATGCCATGTGTTGCCATTTTAGATTCCTTTCTTTAATGAACCGGGTTATACATAATTAGTTACAGGTGAAGAAAATTATAGCGTGTTAAAATGCCTTTTATTAATTAGACAATAGCTTACTTTTAGGCTAATGTTAGATGCGGGCTGTATCTAATTGCACGATATTTATCTGTATTAAATTAACATAAAAATTATACTCTTACGTACTGTAAATGCTCACCATTACCTATCTGACTCCTCGTATGAAGATGAAAAGACCGAGTGGTGTAAGCCGGGGCGGATCGCTAGTAATATGATAAAAAAGTCATCATCATCAGCCTACAATGTTCCCACTGCAGGGACTCAGGCCTCCTCTCCAGGAGAGGGATGGGCTAAGTATAATTATCCACCACGCGTGCCCAGTGCGGGTTGGTAGATGTCACATGTCTTCGAATTTTTTGGTTCTAAGACACGATGTTTTCTTTCAACGTTTTGAAAGCAGCGGTGATAAAATAAATTACACAAAGTAATGCGCCTGCTCCGAAACCCACGACTTATTGTTCGTAAGTCGTCGCGCCACCACTGGGCCACCGCTGGTCATAAAAAAGTGCCTAATCTATAATCTAGGATAGACTAACCTAAAGGATAATATTTTTACAACGAGACATAGATTATTATCTAGGTCTAAATATTATCAAAAATAAAAGAAAATTACCATTGTTTTTATATGGTTGTAAACAACAATACATTTTGTTTATTTCGTACTTACGTGAATCACGGAATGGGGATGGGGTCATTGTAATATTATTTTACAAGGAAACTCTTTCTGTGATTTTTTTTATCGAAAGTTTAATGATACCTTTTTTTTTGTAAGGTGGAAAATCATTAAATAACCCCTCCCGCTCTTGGGCAAAGCGAAAGGGAGTGTCAGACAGACTTCTACTGACTAAAAACCACCCATTTTCCTTCTTTGCCCTTTATGTCGAGGCAGCGGTTTCTCTTGTGAACAACCCACACCCCCGAATGGTACCTTAGTCTTTAATACTACGGTTCTATTCTATTCTATTTATCTTCGGGGACGCCGGCAGACACCAGGCGGGCGATCAGTCCTTTCGTTGTGGATTATTTCGCCCAGTTTCCTCATTTTGGTGGATCCCCTTCATGGGTTACTGGTGGTCGGCATCGCGAATCTTCCTGTTGCCTTGCAGAAGCTCACCAGTTGTTCGGTAGAGATTTCTGCAAGCTTCTCTTCATTAATCTCATCTGTTCCTAGGATTTCCCATCTGAGTAGCTCATACATTGTGCATTCAGCCACAAGGTGGAAGCTTGTTTCTTCTGCTTCTCCACATGCTGGGCATATGGGGTCTTCCTTTACTTTCATAATCGTCTGGTGTCTATTGAGTCCACAGTGTCCTGTTGCGATCCCTACTACTAGCTACGTTTCTCGAGGTTAATGAGTGGATGGGGGACCGTCATATATCAATTTCCTTCCGTGCCTCAGAAAGGGCGATAAGATGTTGGTCCCGGCTTTCATTTTAAGATCTTTGTCAGTCGTTTCAAGTAGACAGTGGCCTGATTGTCTGACAACCATTCTCGCCAGGCTCAAAGAGATGTCAGCAACATGGGAGGGCCCCCCGCAAGGGGCTGCGGGTTGGTCACAAAGATACCGTGGTCTTGACATAAAGGGCTAAGAAGGAACATGGGTGATTTTAGTCGGTGCAAGACCGACACTCCCTACCGCTCTGCCCAACATCCAAAAAAGAAATTGGTGTCGTATAACCTAGTACAAACTAGAGTATGGAGGTCAGATAGGCAGTCGCTCCATGTAAAATCATCATCAGCCTATAATGTTCCCACTGCAGGGACTCAGGCCTCCTATCTAGGAGAGCGATGGGATATAATCTACCACGCGGGCCCAGTGCGGGTTGGCAGATGTCACATGCCTTCGATTTTTTTTGGTTCTAAGACATGCCGGTTTCCTCACGATGTTTTTTCTTCACCGTTTTGAGAGCAGCGGTGTTGAAATAAATTACACAAAGTAATGCGCCTGCCTGGGTTCGAACCCACCATCTACTGTTCGTAAGTCGGGGCCGCCACCACTGGGCCACCGCTGCTCTGCCATGTAAAATACTGGTATTCAGCTGCATCCGGTTAGACTGGAAGCCGACCACAACATAGTTGGTAAAAGGCTACGCAGATGATGACTAAAATGCAAAGTTATTGCTGAACCGAGTACAAAATTAGTCTTCGAGCTCCTACTGAGAAGCTATAAAAGGAAAAAACCAATGACTCATAACTGATTGCAAAATAAAAACAAAAGTTATAATATAAAGAGTGGGACACACTGGTTCGGCTCGGCACATTCCGTTCGGCATCAATTAAGTAAAATTAGAAGTGTATGTCTGAATTTCAAATTGAAAGATTTTTGCTGAAGCCATGTGAAAGTGTAAATAGTACCTACTCAAAAAAAATGCAGTTTTTAGTGTGTCTGTCTCTCTGTTTGTTTCGTTTAATCTCCAAAACGGCACGACTGATTTTGACAGGACTTTTACTCATAAATAGCTGATAATAATATATGGAGTAACTAAGGCTCCTTTAATTTTGGATAAGGATTGGGGTTCCATGCAAAAACTTTTCATGCACTTTTCCATGTGGGTAGGCAGAAACCACAGAACGCTACCTGCGCCATATTTTTTTTTTTTTTTTTTTTTAAATGATCGACCCACTGTACAGGAGAAATTCCTAGTGTGGGTTAAGAATTTCTCCTGTATCGTGGGTGCGTTCACAAATATTTAAACTCACATACACAACCAAACACCCAGACCTGAAACTGTAGGTCATACAAATATTTGCTCCGTACGGGGATCGCGCAGCGCAGCAGTCCAATCGCTCAGCCACTGCGCCAACCGTGTCGTCAAAGTAACATTTTTTAAATCATGACGCCGACGAAGACGAAGGTTGCCGACAACAGCTATCGAGTCATAAATAAATTAATTCAAAAATGTTTGTTTATACAAATTCCAAGGAAATAAAATATTTAGAATTTCCTCAAACCATATTCGGCACATGTTTTCCGTGCCGACCCGACCCAAGTGTATCATACCCTAGTGTAGCTAGCTTAAGGCGAGGTTGCAGTACTTTGTTTTTATGTACGCACGACCTCGCCCCCCGCCCTGCCGCGCGAGCGATATAATGCCTAAATTTTGACTGTTTTTTGCTTCTTGGAGAAAAACTATAAAGAAATTATACAATCTGTTTTCACCATTTACTTTAGAATAAAAAGTTCTATCTACTGATATAACTTTCATTTAAATTCATGATGAAATGTCTTAGCAGTACACGTTTGAAATTGTGATTTAGAGTCATGTTTGATAAAAAAAAGTATCGAGCCGATCATTCTAAATCGCGTTTCTATCTTTACGATTTACTAGAGAGTATGTTCAATTTTTATGAAATGATTTTTATTTATTAAAAAACTCGTATTTAGTTCGATTTTTATAGGTTCAAAAATCTTAAAATTACTGCAACCCCGCCTTAAATAAAATTCCTTGAAATTATTAATTAAACCCATTTTTATAATAAACACCACGCGAACGAAGGTTGCAAGCAACGTCAAGTAAACCATAAAATATTTAGCATTTCCTCAAACTACATTCGGCACATGTTTTCCGTGCCGCTGCCGACCCGAGCCAAGTGTATCCTACCCACAAACGCGAGAAGGTCATTCCTACTCAGAAGCAAGCGTTTAAGATAATCACCGCAGTGATTAAGTTTCCGAGAAACGTGCCTCCAATACAGATGCACGCACGATTTTGGCATAACTTACTGGAGTTCGGTAACCGACTGCAAAAGAACGGGCTGTGTGTTTACGTCAGCTCGGTTCTCACGGCTTGAGTGCATCTGTACAAGGTGGTTTTTTTAACTTCTTCATATCGTGTGGGCAGTAAGGTCTAACGACCCCACACACTAGTGTCAGAGTTTCTAAACCGCCTCAAGGACCTCCGACATGGTTTGACACCGTCATTGGACGGCCGGAACCACCGGCTTATTTATATACGTGTCTTCCGAAGCACGCAATCAAAATTTTTAACAGACAATCAGCTGATTCAAGCCTGCAATGTCCTAGCCAAACTGGAAACAACTTTACAAACGACCACGGAGGCAGTGTTTTTTGATATCCTATAACAGTAGGGTATGAATGAGTCAGGGTTGCGGAACTTGCGGAATTTATTCGAAAAGAGTTCCTGCGACCCTGGTACGCAAAGGGGATAAGAAGGAACACGGATTGATTTTAGTAAGTAAGAGTCTGACGCTCCCTTCTGCTCGTATCTGACCTCAAAACAATGATTATCACTATCACTATCATCACGACACGACATAGTCTATAACAAAGTCGCTTCCCGCGGCTGTCTGTCCCTATGTATGCTTAGATCTTTAAAACTACGCAACGGATTTTGATGCGGGTTTTTGAATAGATAGAGTGATTCAAGAGGAAGGTTTTAGCATCTTTTTTGCACCCGTGCAAAGCCGAGGCGGGTCACTAGTTGAACATAAAACTATGTTCAATAATCATAACAAAAATATTATGATCAACCAACCACGTTAAAGCTGTATGATTAAACAATACGCGACTGCAATGATACAATAGGCAATGCTTATGCGTCGCCAATAAAACAATATGCATTATATTTAAGTATATAAATAGCCAATGCATCATTGATGTTGCCAACTGCCTCCGTGGTCGAGTGGTTTAGGCGTTGGCCTTGTGACCCTGTGGTCGTGGGTTCCATTACCACGGGAAGCATACTTTGTGAAGTTGTTTCCAGTTTGGTTAGGACATAGCCTAGGCTTGAATCACCTGATTGTCTGATAAAAAAATTATTCCATGCTGCGGAACGCACGTATAAGCCGGTCCCGGCCGTCAAATGGCGGTCGTCAAACCATGTCAGAGGCCCTTGAGGCAGTTTAGAAACTCTGACACTAGGGTGTGTGGGGTCGTTAGACCTTTCACCCGCTACAACTCGAAAGTCATCCCACGGGAAGATAAAATCGGGATGAAAACTATCCTATGTGTTAATCCAGGTTTTAAACTATCTGTGTATCTGTCCAAATATCGAAATCCGTTCTGTAGTTTTTTCGTGAAAGAGTAATAAACATACACACTCACAAACTTTCGCCTTTATTTTATTAGTGTGATGCCATGTAAGAGTTCACCATGTTAAAACAAATAAAATTAACTTACGGTTTCGTTAAAAGCAAATTAATTTTATCAGCATGTTCAATTCAAGGTTTTATTTCCGTTTTGAATACGATACTGTTATTTGTACAGATGTTCTACTTGTTAATACTACGTCAATTGCAACTTTTCATCCATATAAGAAAATAAAAATTGAGCTTCACCATAATATAACATCACGCCTTAATCCCCAAAAGGTTGGGCAGAGGTGGTATAGGCCTCTCTTTGCTTGTGCCAAGCTCCACGGCCTTGTGCCAACCTCATCTATACTAATATTATAAAGAGGTAAAGTTTGTGTGTTTGTATATTTGTTAAATTGTAAGGGGTAATCTCGGGATCTACTGAACCGATTTTAAAAATTCTTTCACCAATAGAAAGCCACATTATTGCTGAGTGTCATAGGTTATATAAAAAACCGAAAAATAAAAAGGCTTTTACGTGGTAGTCCGTTTTGCAAAGTGAATCGGAGAAAAAAGCAAAGCAGCGGCGGGCGCGGGATGGTTTCGGGTTTAATTCGGTTCGCGTTCGTGCCCGCTTCGGGAGAAAGGGGCGTGGCCTTTTACATCTGATCTGAGAGGTAGGTACCCGCGTGGCACAGTCGCGTGGTCGGCTCCTTACGCAGCGGACGTCCCCGAAATTGAATTTTTCGAAACGTAATTAGCACACTTTCGACTAATTCGGTATGTAAAGTATTTTTTAGGTATTTTTTTTTTATTTTTATTTCGTAAAACAGTTAATTTTAAGCAACTAATTTTAAGCATTTTGTTTTCCCATTAACAGTTATTTTTTTATGATTTTTTAAAGTAATATTCGTGATGACGTCATTTCGTATCCTGAATAGCTTTATGTCTTTGCCACGTTTTAGTACATACAAAAAACACTTAGAACTTCAAACTTGACATTGCCAACAGTTAGCACTTGACAGATACCTTACCTACGATTTTTTATTTTGTTGTGAAATGTTAATGCTGTGATCGTGGCTGTGATTTCCTACGATTTTTAGCTTTAATTTCCAATAATTAGCCGTGCTGCGTATCCGTGCAATGAATCGGTCATCGATAACTACTGCTAAACGCTTCGTACCATCATGTAGAAACACTACAACAAATAGCCGACACAAATTGTTTGTAAATGTGAAAGAAACGCTAAAAAAGAAGTGGTGCGAGGAGGTAAATATGGAATACAAGCCTGGGCGTCGTCTTTTTTGTTGCGAAGATCATTTGAACGTAAATATTACAAAAAAAGTACCTATGTAAAAACGAAGGCGAAAAGTAGGTAATAGAATCCTACCAAAAAATTCAGAGAACCATGTCGGGTGGTCAGGGCTCTCGAAAACTACTTTTATATTAGAACAATTTCAGCTTTCAATTTACTTCAAGCCATGTTTAACATTCAATCTTTTTGCAGTTGGAAGAAGATCTAGAAAACTACCAATAATACAAATTAATGAAAGGAAGACCTGTACCTACTCATTCAGTAGTCAGCCACAAACATGTTGGATACCTAGATGCTGTAGTGTTAATTGCATGTGGTTTAATAATTTACAAAGTGAAATAATAAAGACTGATTAAATAACATTATCGTTTTATTTGTAATAAGCACCAAACAGTAAGTGCTTGGCCAGACTGGCAGCGCGGTGCGGGGAGCGGCGCGGGTGCGGGAACGCGCGCGATTTGCCTGTCCGCAGTGAACCGTTTGAAGTTTGCAGTCTGGCCAAGCACTAAATACTGTTGAATTTACAAGAAACGAGCAGTTAATAGACCTGTACAAATTACAATACCTTATTTTACACCTTATAATATAGGTATTCTCTTTATTTGTTTCACTTACATAATAGATTACATTTTTTAACATTTCTTTTCTCGTTGGCCGTTACGACTATCGGCACAAAGCTAGCCGAGTTCACATACCACATATCGACAACCTCATGTGCGAAGTCCAGACATTTTATTTGCTTCTCCTTCTCAGCTTTCACGAGGTTCTCGTTCTGTCATGAATAGTCCTGTCAGTCATGATAGACTGATCCCAGTACAACGTTACATGGTCTTTTTAGTACAAGTTAGTACAAGTTTTATGTCTTGGCAGTAATAATAATCTTTTTGTATATAAAATTTTTCCAAAATATCAACGCTTTATCAATCAGGTCCCTATTGTATTGATGATGGTTCACTGCTCCTTTTTTCCAACCAAAATAAAAACACCAGTGTATGTTTGCATCCACCGGCAGAAGCAGCACAGCCATCACAAGTTGCTTGCAATAAGACTTCATCCTTTTCATTGAGAGTTACAGTTACCATGTACTGCTTATTTGACACTCGGTGTTCTGGAACTACTTTGGCCCTCACGATGCACTTGACTTGGTCTCTTTTGACTTCAACATAGCCAACAGCAGAGTCCACATAGGAAGCGCGAGACGACCTGGATTACCAAAAATATATTAGTTAAGCAGTAAAATTACTAATGTAAATGGGTGCAAGGTATTTATAAATATAGGTAGGTACAGCAGTAGTTACATTGTTACTTACATTAGAGCTTTAGTTCCTCGGATTTCAGCGATGTTATATTTATTATCATTTTTCATGAACTCCAGGATCATAACATTATCCAATTTGGGCAAGTTATTGGAGTCGCTGCGTACAAATTGATCCATATTTAACTAGGTAATCCAAACAATAGGCAGGCAGTTCCGTAAAGCGTGCAATGGTCGATCAATGGTGCAGTAAGTATCAAAGTCCAACGGGAAAGCAAGGTCTGTCGTGTACAAAGAATAAACGTAGAGAAAGAGAAATTAAGGCAGCGCGCGATCCGTATTGACATCTAGTATTGACACTGACAATGACGGACTGACAACAACAGTTTTTTTTAATTTTTTCTTGAAAAGCACAGGGAGTAGTCTATTCAGGAAACTTTATGACGTCATTTAGAGGTCAAATGAAAGTCAAATCGTTACAAGTATTATTGTGAAAATAAACACAATCTTGTGATATAGAGAGCTAAAAGTAGAAAAATAAGACATAAGAACTCAAAATCTCCAAATGGTTTTGGATTCAGCGTAGGTTAATTTTTACTTTACATACCGAATTATGCCCAACGAAGTGGGCACGGGTCAGCTAGTCTACACTAATATTATAAAGAGGAAAACTTTGTTTGTTTGGTTGTAATGAATAGGCTTAAACACTACTGGACCGTTTTTAAAAATTCTTTCACCATTCGAAAGCTACATTATCCACGAGTAACATAGGCTACTTTTTATCCCTGTATTCCCACGGGAACGGGAACTACGCGGGTAAAACCGCGGGACTTCCGCTAGTCTATTATAAAGAGGAAACATTTGTAATTTTTGTATGTAACGAATAAACTTAAAAAATACTAGACCGATTTGAAAAATTCTTTCACCGTTGGAAAGCTACACTATCCCCGGGTGACATAGGCTACTTTTTATCCCTGTATTCCCACGGGAACGGGACCTAAGCGGGTGACACCGCGTGACGTCCGCTAGTTCAAGATTCACCCGCTATGGCAACAAGATCGTCTACCATCTCGCCGCCGGACGGCCAACACTTCTTTTTTCAGTCCATTCGGGCATAGCTTTAATATAGGTATACGGAGATATTGCTTATAGTAAACCCACATTTCGACAGTTATGTTTCATCATCATCATCATCATCATTTCAGCCAAAAGACGTCCACTACTGGACATAGGCCTCCCCCAGGTGTCGACACATTGACTGGTTTCGTGCGTCTCCTTCACCAATTATGTTTAGTCCCATGTAATAGGGGGCGAGCCTGTTGCCATCAAATCCTATTTAGGTTCAAGCTTCATCTTGTAACTTCAAGCTTAAAAAGTTGAGTGTCTTGAGTCACAAGTCGAGCTCCACGATAACTGACAAATGCTTGCACTGATTGAACGGGTCCACTCAAATCTGTGTGGTAATTTCTTCAAAATACCATCTCAGACACTAATCTGCAATCGTCGACCCACATGAGGGCCCTCATTTGAGTTTACCATGATTATAACCTGGACCTTGAAAGACACTAGTTTATTTCGGTTGTTTCTTCTCAGAAAAGTCAGGTACGAAAACCGGCCCGATCTTGATTTAAAAAATCAATGTAAAAGTGTTTGTAAAAACTGATTTGCAAAATACTTTGACCAATTTTTGATTAGTAGTATTAGATCATTCATACGCTAGATTCGATCTACATTATGTAATAAAGCAATTCAGCGTACAGGTAGTCTAAAATTAAAGAGATTTTGGCTCCGTAGCCAATTATGTAATTATCTTATGACAGTAATTAATATCTGCTCGTGGCTTAATAAATAACTGCCATTCGGGTCGATCTCTAGGTTAAGCTGCGCTTGCCTAGGTCGGTCTGTGGATGGGTGACCGGCCATTTCATACCGAGTTACCTCCGTGCTTCGGAAAGCATGTAAAGCTATTGGTCCCGGCTGCCATATATAGATCTTTGGCAGTCGTTACAGGTAGACAGTGACTTCCAGACTTACCAAAGGGTATCGTATTACCTAGGATTAACTGTTTTGTGGAGGTCAGATAGGCAGTCGCTCCATTTAAATACTGCTATTTAAAACTGCATCCGCTTAGACTGGAGGCCGACCCCAATATAGTTGGGAAAAGGCTGAGCAGATGACGATTTTTTGTTTAATATGTGTCTGGCAACGCCGGGAGGGGACGCCCTAGATTTAAAAGGACGTTCACTGACCTTATTGGTGGGACCTTAGAGGTTCTTCATTAAGGACAGGTGCGTATTATTCGCAACCGGCCTGCGTGTTTGACCAGAGGAGTAGGTATGTAAGGATCGTAGCGGGTGGCGTTCTGAGATTTCTGCTTACGTCTATGGTAAAAAGGCGTGAGTATGTATATTATTTTGGGTCTGCACAACAGTTATTTTTTCCATTTTCCTCTGTCACTCGTCACGCTATCGTTTACTCCTATTTAACCGACTTCAAAAAAGGAGGAGGTTCTATGTTCGTGTGCATGTATTTTTTATTTTTTTATGTATGTTACCTGATTGCTCCCCCATTTGTGGACCGATTCTCAAAATTCTTTTTTTATTTGAAAGAGTATACTCCTGAGGTGGTGCAAAAAAACCAAATTAAACAAAGAAATGTCACCGACTTCAGAAGCTGATTTTTCTTCTGTAGTTTATTTATCACTTTTTGGTGTTTTTTTCCATCTTAAGAAAAAAGGAGAAAAGAAAACCCCACATACTATGTGGCACTTGATATCGTGTCCAGCCATGTCCTGTTACTTGCACATCACAGGAGCTGATGGAGGCTACTGAAAGTGCCAATCTCATCGTGTTTTGGGCCGACTCGATTTATGGTCATCGACACGCTAAGAAGAAGATTCCTCACACATTTCATGCATCTTTTCGCTGGACTTCTTCTCCCTCTCCATCCGTCGACATTTATATTATATTCATCACTCTTTACGAGAGGAGAGCAGTGGTGGCCCAGTGGACAGTGGTGGCGGCCCCGACTTACGAACAGTTGGTCGTGGGTTCGAACCCAGGCAGGCGCATTACTTTGTGTGATTAATTTCATCACCACTGCTCTCAAAACGGTGAAGGAAAACATCGTGAGGAAACCGGCATGTCTTAGAACCAAAAATTCGAAGATATGTGACATCTACCAACACGCATTGGGCCCCCGTGGTGGATTATAGCCCATCCCTCTCCTAGAGACGAGGCCTGAGTCCCTGCAGTGGGAACAATTATAGGCTGATGATGATGATGATGACTCTTTACATACATACATGTTGGTAGTGCGAACAAATTCATATCAACGTGCCACTTAAAGTTTTAAGTGGGCACTTAAAGATTTGAAATTCAGGGATGCGGGCTTCTTATCATTATACCTAATTAGGAATGGGGAAAACACCGCATGAACAAGGTTAAGCAAAAAACGTGAGGTTATGACTCAGAATGGAAAATTCAAAGTAGAGTAAAATATTTTGAACAGATTTTTTTTTATACTGGGACAAGTGCTAGTCGGACCACGCACAAGGGTTCCGTAGTTGCTCATCAAAATATGTGAACAAGACTTAAGGCGGGGTTGCAGTAATTTTAAGATTTTTGAACCTATAAAAATCGAACTAAATACGAGTTTTTTAATAAATAAAAATCATTACATAAAAATTGAACATACTCTCTAATAAATCGTAAAGATAGAAACGCGATTTAGAATGATCGGCTCGATACTTTTTTTATCAAACATGACTCTAAATCATAATTTTAAACGTGTACTGCTAAGACATTTCATCATGAATTTATATAAAAGTGATATCAATAGATAGAACTTTTTATTTTGAAGTAAATGTTGAAAACATATTGTATAATTTCTTTAAAGTTTTTCTCCAAGAAGCAAAAAACAGTCAAAATTTAGGCATTATATCGCTCGCGCGGCAGGGCGGGGGGCGAGGTCGTGCGTACATAAAAACAAAGTACTGCAACCTGGCCTTAATTAACTGATTAACCACCCTGGCCCTGCCTACCTGCCTCCGAACGATGATTTTTATTGTAAAAACTTTATTGAAAAAAAAAAACTCACTATTAAAACACATAAAACCTTGAATGTATACCTGGTGATAAAATAGACTTGTATTTGCTTTTAACGAAACCGTTTTTAGGGTTCCGTACCCAGCTGGGTGTTGTTCAAAAGAGATACCGCGGCCTCGACACAAAGGGATTTAAGAAGGGTCATGGGTGGTTTTTAGTCAGTATAAATCTGACACTCTACCGCTCCGCCCAGAGCTGGGGGAGTCATTTGATGATGTCCCACCCTCCAAAAAAAAGAAAAGGTAAAGTGGGATTGGGCTGGCCATGTCTGCCGTATGCCCGACGAGCTGTAGGTCAAAATAACCACGTTGTAGAGTCCTGACACAGCCAGAAGGCAGGAAGACGTCGCGGGAGATGGCGCGACGAACTAGACCGAACCAACGACCAGTGTTCCACATTGGCCCTAGATCCGAAAGATTTGAAAGTCCACGGGGGGGATGCCTTTTTTTTGGAGGGTGGGAAATCGTCTTTGGGGGGTATGAGGAACAGGGTGTAAAGTTCCTCATCCCCCATAGAAAAGGGAGGATCCTCCGACCGGACGGGTGTTGTGTCCGGCGGGCTAACTGCCCGACAGTTGTAAGTCAGGAACTCCTATATAGGCTTATGTCGCGGATAATGTTCATAGCGCGATGTAGGATTTTTCTGTCGATCGTTGTTAGTACGCAGGTGTTGCGATAGATGTCGCTAGTCGCCACACATCAAATGACTCCTCCCTCTCTGGGCAGAGCGGTAGGGAGTGTCAGACTTCTACTGACTAAAAACCACCCACGTTGCTTCTTAGCCCTTGTGCCTATTCCGCGGTAGTTCTTTCGAACATCCCGCAACCCTGACGGGCTCCACATTGGCCCTGGATCGCAAAATTTTGAAGTCATGGTGGATACCTTTTGCCCAGCTGCGGGATGACACAAACACGGCTAACTGTAACAGTATATTACTCTTTAGTTAGTAATGCAGACACACGCAGCATGTTTAGCATTATTTAAGTTTAAATATAAATATTTAAATACCTGAGAAATGTAGCTAGACGCGTTCTCATCGTATGTAGATGTTTTTATTTTAAAATATACACACATACAGTTGTTACCCGCGACTTCGCTTGGGTTAATTGTGTTTCTTTTTCTATCAATAGGCTCTTGGGCTGCTATTGAGTTTTTACACGACTGACCCAAAAAAAAGAGTGTTATGTTTTTAGCGTTCATGTATGTATGTATGTTTGTTCCAACAGGATTTTCTTAGTAGTAGCCACAAAGTCTGGAAAACTTTCAACCAAACCAACCAAAATTGGTTTGAACGATAATAAATAATATAAGTAGTAAATAGTTATTGACATACATATAGCGCATATAAAAACCGCAAATATAATTTTATGATAAATTATGATTCATACAAACACAATGAAAAACAAACTTATCACAAAATGTGTATTTCTGTTGCCGCTATAACTACAAATAAATAAAATGGGGCTTCCCTACTACGATATAACGATACTACGGAACCCTTCATGTGCGAGTCCGACTCCCACTTGGCCAGTTTTCACTGTTAACTTTTTGCACAGAACCCTAAACGATTAACGGTACATTTCCACACAAGAATACAAATACTTTAGTTACCTAGTCTAAGAATACCTTTGCTATCAGAATCGCAGGAACTATTCGAGTACCTTACCGGTTTCTAATCTTTACGACCCCTGGTTTCCATCCGCCTATGGTCTCATAAGCTGGGTATTGAACCCAAAACACTCAATGCTTATATTTTTAACCGACTTCAGAAAAGAAGTAGGTTCTCTCTCAATAGGGTATTTCACCAAAAAAATCTAATTAGTCCGTCAGATAATTTTCCTAAAAATAATGGTCACATACCTATTTTTTTTTTTTCGCGTAAACAAAAGATGAAGACGATACAGTGCTGCGAAAAGTCGTGTCAAATCGTGTGACGTCACACAAGGTTAGTACTTTTTTACTCAGAAAGTGACGTCACAAGCCCCCACTCATGATCATTGACACGTTTTATTTTCGTATTTTTTTATTAATTTGATAAAAAAAACACGTAATACCTATCCAATATTTTTCGATAATCTAACAGACGGACTAATTAGACTTTTTGGTGAAATACCAAATTCTACTGTATTGGTTTTTTTTGTATGCCTGTAACATAACTCCATCATTTATGAACTGATTTGAAAACGTATTAAAATTAGAAAGGATAATATGGCTTTCTTATTGGTCCCATAGAAATTGTATCAAAATTGGTTCAGTATAGTTTCTTTTTCCTCTTGGCCTTTGTCGAGAATATATCCTTAATAACATCTAGTTACAAATTCATCATCATTATCATCAGCCTATAATATTCCCACTGCAGGGACTCAGGCCTCCTCTCTAGGAGAGGGATAGGCTATATTCCACCACGCGGGCCCAGTGCGGGTTGGTAGATCAGATGTCACATGTTTCCGATTTTTTTGGTTCTAAGACATGCCGGTTTCCTCACGATGTTTTCCTTCACCGTTTTGAGAGCAGTGGTCATACATCGGTTTATGTTTCGCGTCGGGTCATTGAGCTCCCTAAATTGGGATTGAGCAATTAAATGACTCGTTTGTGCCAAATTCAGGACAAACCTAGTCTTTGTATGGGAATTATTATTTTTAGTTGTAACGCTTATGCCTTGTAACCCGGTCTCATACACATTGTATTAGACAACGAATAATTACAATCAGCGCATCGTATAAGGGCTTGTGTTAAATCATCAGCCGCCGAGGCTATTTCAAGGTTAAGTAAAGCTTGGCGATGTCATTCTGTGGATGTTTAACCGTTCCTTACATACCGAGTTGTCTCCGTGCCTCGAAAAGCACGCTAAGCCATTGGTCCCTGCTGCTATATATAGATCTTTGGCAGTCGTTACAGGTAGTCAGTGACCTTAAGAGTATGACAACCAGTCTTACGTATTACCCAGTATTAACTGGGTTGTGGCGGTCAGATAGGCAGTCGCTCACTGTAAAATACTGGTATTCAGCTGCATCCGGTTAGACTGGAAAACTGAAACTAGACAAATGATGAGTGATCGCAAACGCGATTGCTGAGCATAAGAGGAAATGCGGGTGGTCTTTTCTCCATACAAACGCTCTCGCCTGTTTTCTTTTTGGTTAATGACCCTAGAGCAATGATTTTTTACAGAATAATAAAAATTCACTATTTCTATGCCCCTATGTTTTCCTTTTTGGTGATAAATTATTTTTAAAGGCAAAAATTGCTTGTTTAGATCGCTGTTAACAGAGTCCTAGTGTACAAATTTGACAACTATTAACGAAAATAGAAAAACATGGCGGCGTAGTATATATCCTCCTTATTCATTTTCTAAAATATCTTTTAAATTGGTTCAATATTGGAGGAGGAAATAGGCGAGAGCCAAACCTAGAAATATGACTTTTATTGAGTCGGATCTGCAGTTGTCCTTATCGCACGGATTTGAGGGCAGGGGGGCGGAGAGAGACAGCGATAGTGGAGAGAGACAGACGGAGAGAGACAGAGCCCACATTTCCTCATAAGGTCCTGGGTTCAATTCCCGGTTCGGGCAAAGTGTTATTGGGTTTTTCATCAGGCATTTCTCAGTAGCAGCCACGGAGACTGGATTTGTGCCCGACAATAGGGGATCGGACAAAAAAAAAAAACTAATTAGTCCGTCAGATAGATTTCCAAAAAATATTGACCACGTATTTTTTCTTTTTTCACGTAAACAAAAAATGAAGACGATACAGTGCTTCGAAAACTCGTGTGACGTCATTGGGCGCCAATGTGACGATAAAGGGTTGCGTGGCGCAGGTTATATAATTAAACCACGTAACCTTGTCAACATAAAATATATTTAGTAAAAATTAGGGGTCGTGTACGATGATAGTGCATTTTGTACCTTCAAGTGACGTTTCAAGCCCCACTCCATGATCTTTGACGCGCTTTATCTTCGTATTTTTTTATTGATTTTATAAAACAGAAAACACGTAAGGTAAACGGCCCAATAACCGTGCATTTTGTACCTTCCTTCAAGTGACGTTTCAAGCCCCACTCCATGATCTTTGACCACTTTGACGCGCTTTATCTTCGTAATTTTTTATTGATTTGATAAAACAGAAAACACGTAAGGTAAACGGCCCAATAACCGTGAAGTTTCGAACTTCACTGACTTTGCAGGTCTGCTGTGCTAAACTAGTAGACTTACAAAAACAAATTTTATATGACTTAGATAGATAATTTTATCTACACTCGGTTCCAAAAATAACGGGTCAATCACATAAACCCGAATATCTCCCGAACTACGTATGCCATCCTAATGAAAAGAAGACTGTTCAATTGAGAATTTAATTATACAGATAAAAAATAAAATAAAACTTAGTTGCACCTACAATATTAATCTCTAAATTAAAAAAAAAAACTAAAGTAGTCATATTACATTTTTTTTATGATTGCTTTTTTTTGCTGTTTTTCATCACTTTCTTCATTTAATACTTTGTATTGCCTCCACGAGCTCTTCTGACGGCTTCCAGGCGATTAGGCATGCTGTACTGGTACACCATTTTTTATTTATTTATTTATTTCAACAAAGTTAGGTACATGAGTGGATAAAATACAAATTTTCTGCCAAACTGCAGGACAGTTTGTCGGCAGTGTTTTCGTGAATACAGCACTTAGTTAAATAAAAAACATTAAGTACATCCATACTAATATTATAAACTAGTGACCCGCCCCGGCTTCGCACGGGTGCAAAAAAGGTATTAAAACCTTCCTCTTGAATCACTCTATCTATTAAAAAAAACCGCATCAAAATCCGTTGCGTAGTTTTAAAGATTTAAGCATACAGACAAACAAACAAATAAACAAACAAACAGACGCGACTTTGTTTTATACTATGTAAGGATAAGGATGCGAAAGTAACTCTGTCTGTCTGTCTGTCTGTTACTCTTTCACGCCTAAACGGCTGAACGGATTTTGATGAAATTTGGTACAGACATAGTTTGGAACTTGAGAAAGGACATAGCATAGTTTTTGTTTTTTTTTTTTCGCGAGATAAACCAAAAATCTGCCGGAAGTCTCTATTCCACGCGAACGAAGTCGCGGGCAAAAGCTAGTACATCATAAAGTTAATGGTTTCGGAGCCGGTGCTGAGGAATACCTTCCCATTCCTCCACCAGTGCTTGTTTGAGCTCGGGAAGCGTGATTGGTGGGGGGTTTCGACCTTTCACCCATCTCTGAAGCTCGTCCCAGGCGTGCTCGATGGGGTTTAAGTCCGGGCTTCGCGCTGGCCACTGCAT
This sequence comes from Diarsia mendica, assembly GCA_949316265.1. Taxonomy (NCBI): domain Eukaryota; kingdom Metazoa; phylum Arthropoda; class Insecta; order Lepidoptera; family Noctuidae; genus Diarsia; species Diarsia mendica. The sequence continues at coordinate 12,323,188 of OX438914.1, read as the reverse complement.
GAGTTCGATACCGACCTCTTCAAAGTAGTCATGTACAATTCTGGCAGTATGGGGACGCGCATTATCATGCATTAATATGCCATGCCGATCCATCCTGGCCATGAAAGGACCTACATGTTCATTGAGGATCTCTTCCACGTACCTCTCTGCATTTAGACTTCCATTTTGAATGAGTACCAGCTCGGTGCGGGCCTCAGCAGGAATCTCAACTATTGCACATTTGCACCACCCTTTTATGATTACAACCGTGATGTTACAAAACCACAGTCAGTTTATAATTTAAATCGCAGTTAACCTTGCCAATCAAACAAGGCTAATCGTGATCAATTAAAGTATTAATCAATCTATTATTTCCCTGTGCACATACCTACATTGATGTGTAGACAAATAAAAATGTTGGTCAAGGGCCTTTTTGGCGGACTATGTGTTTCCTCTTTATATTTAAAAAGCATATGGGTGTATGTACTATACAATTAACCAAAGAGAAACATATTATATTAAAACAATGGTTAAGACCTACTGTCGTGTATGGATCAGAATGTTGGGCCACAAAAAGGATAAATGAAAGGCAATTGCATGTGGCTGAGATGAGAATGCTAAGGGGGATGTGTGGTGTGACGCGAATGGATATAATCTATATAAATAAAAAGAGAAGTCCTGACTGACTGACTGATTGACTGACTGACTCATCAACGCCCAGCCCAAACCCTTGGACCTAGAAAGCAGAAATTTTGCACAGAGGTTCCCTTTATAATGAAGACAAGGAATAAGGAAGGATTTTTCGACATTAAACCCTTCGAGTTAAATAGGGGATGAAAGTTTGTATGGAAAATCGTCATTTTCACGCGGGCGAAGCCGCTGGCAGTAAGAAATAAGTACATAAGAGGAAGTCTAAAAGTGACGCCAGTGTGCATTTGATGCGAAGGAAAGAGGAAAATGTTGAAGAAGACATGCTTCTTCTTCTCAGCGTGTCGATGGCAAACCGTCACTAAATAAATTATATTAATTTGGCCCAATATTCAGCTATGCGAACTCAGCTCGCTGATGCAGTCATTAGATCATCAAGTGTGCAGGTGTCAGGGCATGCAGCGCAAGATGGAAGGTGGGCCATTGTCTGTGGAGATACGCCGCATACACACTTGAGGTCCGTACCGTCTATGAACCCCCATCTGAAGAGATTGTCTTTGCTACGACGGCCGACTTGGGTTCGGACTTCGGAGTCTATTTAGAGATTTCCAAGTCAGCCACGGCAAATCATGACCGGGTGGAAGGCTTTCAGATGGCTCGATGAAGTCGTCAGGGGGCTTAAACAGGTCCCGCCAGAGCTATCGTCTTGCTATGGCTTCATTGCCAATAGCTGGACCAGTATTGTTAATGCATGCTGCGCCGACCCTAAAAGAATTGGGATAAGGGCAGTATAATGATGATGGTATAGCGAACGAAGTCGCATCACTAGGACACTACATAGTATAAAACAAAGTCGCTTTATCTGTCCCTATGTCCCTTTATGCTTAAATCTTTAAAACTACGCAACGGATTTTGATGCGGGTTTTTTTAATAGATAGAGTGATTCAAGAGGAAGGTTTTAATACCGTTTTTGCACTCGTGCGAAGCCGGGGCGGGTCACTAGTGCTTTAAAAACTCACAGTATCTATTCTTTTCTGGTTTTTATTATTATTAAATTACCAGTAAATTCACTCATCATTCTGCTATCGATCGCAGTTTCTATGTTTACATGTTTGCATTTCCGTGCTCGTCTGGCTAAAGTAGGTTAAATAGTTTTTGTAACAATTACAGCATCCGTGTGAATGTTTATTTGCATAACGGTTGGGTTATTAGGGTTGCTGCATACAGGCTCGGGTCGGCATTGTTCGGTACAACCAAGCAGAAAGTATGAAAGAAAGAAAGTTGTGTTTATTGACATTATAACACAGGTGGACAACTGCACTCAAATCTGTGTGGTTCTTTCTTCAAAAGACCATCTCAGACACTAATCTGCATAGTCCTCATGTGAGTTGACCAAGATTATGTCTCATCATCATCATCATCAGCCTATAATGTTCCCACTGCAGAGACTCAGGCCTCCTCTCTAGACGAGGGATGGTATATAATCCACCACGCGTGCCCGGTGCGGTTTGGCAGATGTCACATGTCTTCAAATTTTTTGGTTCTAAGACATTTCTTCAAGATGTTTTCCTTCACGGATTTGAGAGCAGCGGTGATGAAATAAATTACACAAAGTAATGCGCCTGCCTAGGTTCGAACCCACGACTTACTGTTCGTAAGTCGGGGCCGCCACCACTGGGCCACCGCTGCTCTTAGATTAAAAAAGACTAACCTCTGAGTTTATTTCTTCTCAAATTAGTCAGGTAAGAAACACCAGCCACGTCTAATTAAAAAAGAAAATGACGACAATGACAGAAACCAACGGTTTTAACCTGCGTCTGTTACTATTCAGCCAAAAACTCGTGACAAATACTGAAACATCGAATTTGCCGACCCGAACTAGTGTGTAGCGACCCTTATGTTTGGTTAGAGCATGAACAAATTGAGGTGAGAAAACGCGCTTTACGTAAGTAATATGCCAGAACTAAACACATTTTTATAATTGTTTGACGGTACGTTTGGCGCAGTGGTTGAGCAATTGGCTGCTGCACTGAGTATCGCAGGTTCGATGGCATAAATTACCTAAAACGTTCATCATCATTATCTGCCTTCTCTCAACTATGTTGGGGTCGGCTTCCAGTCTAACCGGATGCAGCTGAATACCAGTATTTTACATGGAGCGACTGCCTATCTGACCTCCACAACCTAGTTAATACTGGGTAATTCGATACCACGTGTGCCCCACATAGTTGGAGCGAGTGTTTCCTCATATTATCTCATATTATTGCTGGGACACAGACTTCGAGTCTGTGGGAAGGAGCAGGCTATAACTTAATGGATGCGAGACTTTTCGAAATATATACCACGGCACCGAAACACAAAGGGCTAAGAAGGAACATGGGTGGTTTTTAGTCAGTAGAAGTCTGACACTCAATGCACTACCGCAATGCCCAGAGCGGGAGGAGACATTTGATAATTAAGGCCTGTAACTCCACAATGCATTGCAGTGCGGGTTGGTAGAGGTCACAACTCTTCGAATTTTTGGCTCTAGGACCTGCCGGTTTCCTCACGATATTTTCCTTCACCGTTTTGAGAGCAGTGGTGATGTAATACGTTGCACAAAGTGCATGTTAGTCGAGGCTGTTGAAATATTTCGTAACATAACATCTAACGTTTTTGTATCTAATTATTTGACACAATATTTTATTTAAAAAAAAAAAAAACCTTATCCCCGAAGGGTTTCGCAGAGGTGTATCTATAATAGTACACACGGCTACACATCAAGCTATACATTTCCAGTTTACGCTGATCTCGCACCGTACGGAAATCCTATAACGTGCGAGACCAGCTTATACTGGAAATGTATAGCTTGATGTGTAGCCGTGTGTACAACCATATTTCGATAGTTATGAGTCCTATATAATTGATTGTCTAGACACAAATACCTAAATAAAATTGAATTGTGTGCTTGTAATTTCAACTGCATGCATACAAAAGAATTTAAACGATTTAATATTTTATGTTTTTTTTTTAAATTGTGTCTGTCTGTTTGTTCCGACTAGTCTCCGAAACAGCTGGACCGATATTGACTGGAAGATAGCTGGATGTTATAAAAAGTAACTTACGCTGAAACTTTTATTTTATAAAAAGGAAAAAAGAACTCTCGCAATTAAATAGGGAAGTAATATTTATATCCTTACATAGTATAAAACAAAGTCGCTATTTTTGTCTGTTTGTCTGTATGCTTAAATCTTTAAAACTACGCAACGGATTTTGAAGCGGTTTTTTTTAATAGATAGAGTGATTCAAGAGGAAGGTTTTAGTATATAATTTAAACGACATCCACGCGGGTGAAGCCGCGGGCATCAGCTAGTTATAAATAATTATAATTTCGCGCCGACGAAGGTCGCGGGCAACAGCTGGTTTAATAAAAAAATATTCTACGTTACATATTTTATCGTAACTTGTATTCAGTAATATCCTGTTATAACGATATGAGATTTGCGTAAAATAGATTATTTAGTTATGAACTCATTAAAAATAGGAGCTAGATAATAACGTCGTCGTTCCAATCAATCTTCAGGTCCATTTTTCGAAATGAACTAAAACACCACCTCGTGCGTGGCACATTACGTTACGTTACGATGTCGTGTTTTTTTACGATGCTCATCGTAGATTTCCACGACGCGACGTTGTATCGTGAAACGACGCCGCATCGTTGTACGACGCGACGTCGTATCGTGTTTATGTGTGGGAGCCCTTAGTGATTTTTTTCTATCGAGCAAAGTTAGTTGTATTATGTTTTCACAACACTATGTTACTTAGCATATATCCTGAAGAATATCATATATTATTCTGATTTTGTTTACTGCAGTGAATCATATACTTTTACGCATTATAAAACTCGCGTTTTACTTTTGTTGGCCTCTTAATACGATACGATAAGTGTAGACAATAAAAAAACAAAGTCTGATTTTGTCGCAGCTTGGTACGGGATTCCACATTCCATATTATATCCATGACCATTGTATTTTTATGACAGTTTCGAATCATGAGTAAGTAGCTTCATGTACATGAAGCTACTTACTCTACACATCAAGCTATACAAAACCAGTTAATCTTGGCCTCACTTTACTAGATCTTTTCGCACAATGAACGATCAGATTATACTGGTTTTGTATAGCTTGATGAGCCGTGTGTACTGGCGCTACGTCTACTATCTATGATTTATTGCCGTATTATGGATTTATCCGGAGTCGGACTATATTTGGGGAAATACCTGAGTAATATCAGGTATAGATAATGTCGAAAGAAGATAGTATATTATTATAGTAGAGCCAGATAAGTACATGCAGACATGTATTGGTGGCGTTTTGATAAAATATTTTTTAGGTAAAAAATTAGATATGATACGGATATCCGGTAACTACCCGTTATCAGTTTACTACTATCCGGCTGGATATCAAATCACTACATAGTATAAAAACTCATAACCCTCCTTTGGCTTTGCCGTAGTCGGGTAAAAAAGTCGCTATCTTTGTCCCTATGTCCCTTTATCTTTAAAACTACGCAACGGATTTTGATGCGGTTTTTTTATAGATAGAGTGATTCAGAGGAAGGTTTATATGTATAATAACATCCATTTGCACCCGTGCGAAGCCGGGGCGGGTCGCTAGTATGATATAAATCAATAATTTCTCATTAATAGAAGATACTTAGATCATGCATGCCACTGTAGCTGTTTAAACACCATGTATTTTATTTAAACTTATGGTGAATAAATAGGTACTAAATAACTCAAATCAAACTAATCACATAACATGTAACGGGACCAAGGCCGAATATCCGGCCATCCGGCCAAATCTATGCGTTCTATAGCTTTGCGTAATTATAAAAATAAAAAAAATGTTTAAATTTTTTTTTTAATTTTTTTTTTTTTTTTTTACATATTTATATTTAATCCCGAGTTAGTTAGGCACACGTGTACGCTAATGCCATCGATCGGACTTAAATCCGGACTCCCTGGCTGCTACTGAGAAATTCCCGATAACACCAAAAACCCCAATAACACTTTACATGACCCGGGAATCGAACCCACGACCTCATACTCAGCAGTCGCGCTTGAGACCACTAGACCAACGAAGCAGTTTATCATAATATTATTCTAATAACATTTTCTCTTATTTTCAGGTACTGAATCGAAGTTAAGAAGAAAATCTGGAAGCACGGTAGAGGCGAGCCAAGATCTTTACTACGGAATTTATTAATTATATTTAATGTTAAGTTAGAAAATATTATAAATTATTTATACTCGTTTTTGTACTAAGAATGAGCGGCATCTAAAGTAATGCCTAAATATTTTCTCATTGTTTTCAGTATTGTAGTCTTTGAATCGCAATTTTCGACCCTAGAATATCCAACAGTGCCTAGATTTAGGCAATAGTTTAGGTGTCTTGTATTATTAGTGACAACAGGGCTTATTTGCGCTGCCGTGAACTTCTTGCGATACTATTTTATTTTGGGTGCTAATTTTCGTCTGGAAAATAAAAATGGCAAGGGTAAATATGGCTTAACATGTTTTGCAAAAAAAAAAACGCTAATTTTTGATTTTAGGACATGTTGGTTTCTTCACAGTGCTTTCTATCACTGTGTTGTATTGTAGCTCGATATATCATTTTAATTCCTGGTTCCTGTACAGTCTCGAGCACTAATATGTAACTGTTTACAGTTAGCGAAATTCAAAAGTTCTCGTGACATTACGGTTTTTACTTTGAGATGAGACCTATTTCGTAATAGTATTAAAATACCATATTCATCAAAACGTAACACGTTAATCAGTATAGTAGACGAAAACCACTTTTAAAAGTTGAAAACGTGAGGAAACCGAACAAAACAAACAATGCGAGGAAAAATTTTGAAGAATCAAAATTGAAGATATTATATTGGTGTTCGTGGCAGTACATGGTTACTCTTAAAATGCCTTTTAGGTTTTTACTTCCTTGTTACCTACAATAAGAATAAGATGTTAGAATAAGTAAAGTACATAACATTAGGCTTATAAGAGTACTTATAGAAGTTTTTATTTTCAATAAAATTACTGAAAAATATGACAAAAAAAATAAATTCTTGGCAGCACACGTGGTTTTAAGCAATTTCTCTAATTTAAGTGGCATCCTTTGAAATATTTATGTAAGAACAATTACTTATTGGAATGTATATGTTACCGGCAAAACCCGATTTTAGGATAAACTAGTATCGCCTAGGCTCAACTAGTTCTTACATAAGCGATAGTGAAGGAAGAACGTGGGCCAACTGACGGTCGACGTCAGGGGCACCCCGAGGTTCGGTTAGTTAGGTTCCTTTAAACCCTACAGACAGAAATAGGAGCCCCGCTGCGCAGGGCTCCGTCGACCTGCTGACGGAAACGCTATAAACCCTGAACGTGAACGAAGAACTAGTTTAGCCTAGGCAAAACTAGTTTGTCCTGAAATCGGGTTTGGCCGGTAACATATACATCTATGTAACTATCTGTTTTCTACCTAAAAATACTACATCAATTCTTTGGAGTGTAAATGTCGTTTTGTTCGTCAAACAATGGGGCACTTAATATTGTGTCCTGCGTGTCCTGTTGTTTGTTCCCTCCCGGAACTGATGGACGCTACCGAAAGCGCAGCCAAGTAAAAAAAATTATCCATCTTTATTTGAATGCCATGTGAGCACAAGTCATCTATAGCTACGTATATGTATAAGTCCTCCTTACCGATTTCGGTAACGGCGACCCTTACAAGCTTTTACCTAGCGTGTGCCCTTATGTGGCTGGCCAGACCGAATTTGGTTTTAAACACCCGGTCACAGTTAAAGCACTTAAAGCAGTAGAGTTGACCGGCAGAGTTGTAGGTGTAGGTGTAGGAGGGTTTAAGTCTCTCTTTACGTATTTGGCGCTTTTCGTTCAGTTTTTCGAGTCGCTGTTTTTCAAAAGATTTTTTTTTAGCTACGTATAGCGACAACTCGAAGGTGGGTTGTGATGAGCACACAAACGAATTATGTTCGACCCATATGCTGGGTGTTTGGCCTCCAAGAAATACTTTTTTGTTTTACAGTAAAATTGCAATTTCACAATAGGCGCCAATCAGTATGGTTTTCGCTCTACTATTGATAAAATCCTATTATTTGTTATCGCGGCTACTTATCTAATTAAAATTTGTTCCTATATTATTATTTTTGAGCGTTTATAATACCGATTAGGCGCTGTATTGTGGACTTATTTAACTAAATTATATATATTAAAATGCTTATAATATCTATTTTGTTACGGATTGCTTTGAATTGTAGGTTGCCTGTTAAATTTTGCAGACTAATGAGGTCAAGCTATTTTGAAATATAAGGTCCCATTCCAATAGCTGGAAAAATATTTCAAAAATCTTTCATAACACTAAAAAAAACAGCTAACAAAAATTGTTGGTTAGCCAACATTTAAAGTCAAAATAAAATCTTTGTTTTTTTGCTTGAATATCTTTAGTTAAACGTAAAATGGCATTGAGAAATTCTCAACCAATCACGACGCTTGGTACAAGCTATGCTAAGACCATTAGTGCGACAGTTAGCATACCAAATTACTGATTGTCTTACACTTTTGCAATTCGTCGCAGCGCCAGCCAAATTCGATAGGTATGTGCATTGTTATATTTTTTGAACCAAATCTTTCCAAATGCATGAATAATTTTGCAATGTTTCCGTTTATCATTTAAATAACACTTTTTCGTAGTCTCAAATCCTTTTAAAAGCAACTTAAGGAACTTATCAGGCGAATTGCAAGATGTTGATCAAAATATGATTCACGACAGTAACGTATATGTGTTCACGAGAAACTCTCTTAGCAAGAATTGGTCTCAAATGTCATGACTTCATAAGAATCATCTATACAAATTAATGATTCTTGTGATGATAGTTGCGTGAATTCATATTTGTTGCGGTTGCGGGTGAATTTTAATTTAATTCAAAAAGTAATTGGGTACTTGACTAAAAAAACTAATTAGATAGATTTCCGAAAAATATTAGACACATATTTTTTTCATTTTTCAAGTAAACTAAAAATGAAGACAGTGTTTGGAAAACTCGTGTGACGTCACAGTTCAGTACCTACATTTTACCTGAAAGTGACGTCACAAGCCCCCCCCCCCCCCCACTCATGTTTTGACGCGTTTTATCTTCGTCAATTTAAAAAAACATGTATCTTATATTTTTAGATAATTTTAGATAATCTAACTGATGGGCTAAACAGAATCATATTTTTTTTGTCGGGAAAGTTGCCAATTGCAGAAAACCCTTTCTACACGAGAAGGTAGAAAATGTATAATTTCACCCAAAAAATATTGTTGAAAAGGCCTATGTATTCGTGTAAGATTAATAACTAGTATATTGTTGTCTTTCTTTACTTATAAACAATTATTTTATACATATTCTGTGATGTAAAACTAACTGCCATTTTAAGTAGTCTATCTGAGGCTATAATTAGGCTATAAATTAACCCAGGATACAAACGTTTGTCAAAAAGGCTATTTCGAAATATTGAAAGGCTCCTATTTTAACGATTACCAGAAATATTGATCTATCAAGAACGTTACACTAATTATCGAAAGTTATCCTTATTTTAAGGATAATACATACTTGTATTTAGGTAAAATTGTTTTTTTTTTTTTGGGAAATAACTGTTTAACTTTCCTCGAATTTTACTGAGCTGACCTACATAATTCAGCAATGGTAGAATGCCGGACAGAGTTTACCAATCGGCACAAGATAAATAAAATTGCACATGGGTAGTAATTGCTTTGGGCATTTTTGCTACCGAATCGAAAGCGAGGACCCCAAAAAGGTAAAAACTCTATTTGTTAATAGTCAGGTTTTTTTTTTTTGGTAAAATCAATATTTTGGTAACCGTTAAAATTGTAGCCATCTCAAAATACTAAAATTTGCAAATGGAGGCACCAAATTCTCATATTTATTCCCTAGTTTTGTTTTAAACTTTAGATTAACAAAAATACTAACATCTTTACAGTGTTTAAGTTTATAATCCTTGACCGGTTTTTTATAATTACTTACTGTATGTTATAAACTGCTTCGTTGGTCTAGTGGTCGTAAGCGCGACTGCTAAGCATGGGGTCTCGGGTTCGATACAATTTTTTATTCGGTTTTTCAGTCTGGAATTTCTCAGAAGCAGTCACGGAGTTCGGATTTGTGTCCGGTTAATGGCAATAGGCTCGCCCCCTATTACATGGCAAAATTTGGATGTACTAGTGGGTATACCTCTGCCTAACTGTGTGTAATTACCCTAATCTATTTAAGTCGCGAGTAAACAGGCTTCTTCTGGGTAAGCTCGTTCCATCGTCGACATCATCTCTGCCCTTAGGGCAAGATTGAAGTCAAGAGCAAGCCAAGCAATACAGGCGTGATGTTATATTAACATCTTTTAGAAAATGTTCGTCTTAGTAGAGCTTCGTCTCTGTCTCTCATACCGCTGCGTTGTGGCTGTCTCTTTCTGAAACATCATGTGTCACAAAAACTCCTGGAATCTTTTCGTCAGAACAAGGCAAAAAAAAGTGTCGGTTGATTTAAAATCTTTGTAGAGCGTAAAACCCATCTGTGAGTCAACTTAAATAGAACTTAGGAAAAAGCCATGTTTGGCAAAACCTCAGAAGAATCGGAAGTTACTTGAGTTTTTTTGGGGTGTTGTAAAAATATAGTCTTTGCTAAAGTTTCCGTTTACCTTTTCCCTTTGAAACATGCTTTAAGTTAGTTTTTGTAATTTTTTTTCGTCATTTGTGGCACGCTCTGAGCGCAGCGCCCTATGTGTTTTGGGGCCGCAGTATCTCTAGTTTTAGTCCCTTCAATGTGCTTTAGGACAAAAAGAAAATTTCTATTTTCACACACGAATTCACATGATTGTCGGTTATCGAAATAGAAATAAAGTGCTCATAAAACTCTCAACGACAATTTTATGTGAACAACATCGTAAAATTAACTTCATAGTAGATTTTATCGCACATAAAAATAGTAATAAGGCTTTTAAATTGTAAATTATGCAACCATCTTGACATTTTGTTATACAAATTTGGCAATATGATAAAAATACATCTGGATAGCCATTTTGCATATTTCCTAACTGTCACTAGAACGAAATGTCAAAATGTTGCAATTCATTTGTGGCCATCATTTGAGTGCGGAACCACCCACTGTTGAGTATAGGCCTCCCCTGCAACACAACACGCCTTTAGACGGCCCTGGTTTCTTACACCCAAAAAAATTCAAGTTTTTTGGACCTTTCGTCGCACCTGTCAGTGCATGGATGAGTCCCGCATCCAGTTGATCCCCCCAACCTTCACCAGCAGGGCTATTGCGTAGTGATTGCGTATCTTTTAATGACAGTGGCTAACATATAGTGTCTATCAAATAACTGTCAAATGGTTAGTTTAAAAAAAAATGTACCAAACCATATACGCAATAGCCCTACTGTAGGGCTATTGCGTATCTTTTTAATGTCAGTGGCTATCATAAGTGTCCATAAATTAACTGTAAATTGGTTATGGTTTGGTACATTTTTTTTGATAGTAACTGTCATTAAAAGATACGCAATAGCCCTGCTGGTCATCAGTCCATCTAGTGTGTGGTCTTCCAACGCAACGTTTCCGGTTCGCGGTAGCTACTCCAGAACTTTTCAGCTCCAACGGCCATCCGTTCTACGAGTAATGTGCCCTCTTGCTTATTGCCACTTAAGTCTGGCAATTCTTTGGGCTACGTCGGTAACCTTGGTTCTCTTGCACTCTTGCTCTACTTGAGACTCCGAACTCCTTGTCTGTTAGTGACTGAAAAACTACAAAAACGATAAGAAAACTACATAAGTTTTTATCAAAAACTGGTCGACCTTTTACCTAGCTATAATTTTACTAATACAAGAATTTATTTTACCTTTAAGCATTTATTTTTATTTTCGTAATAATATTTCGAATTGCAATCTAGATTAAGTCCAAATCCTTTTTTATGAGTATTACAATTAATTTAAATCAGTTTTATATAATTTAATTTTTAGGACTTGGCTGGTTTCACTACCGTGCAGCCGACAGCTATAATTATTTTCCCATAATGTATTACTCCCTATTATTTTTAACAAATAAATATTTTATTATATCTACTTTTGGTTTTATTAATTCTAGTTGACTAAAGTTGAAGCTCCCTATGTAAACGCAAGCACATCAAAGTACCTACCCGAATGGGGTCCTGGGTTCGGAACCTAGGTCGGGCAAAGTGTAAGTAATTGTGTTTTTCTATCAGGCAGGAATTCCTCAGCAGCAGCCACGAAGCCGGCAACCAAGAGTACATCAAACTAATTACCTCTACAAATAACATATCGCAGGGAAACAACTTTTTTTTTGCGGTGAAAAATTCGTTTTTAGGGTGGGACTCAATGTAACTTGTGCTTCAGTGGTTGCTTGGGACGTCGCTTGGTAAGGGTTTTTGGCAGTTTTGTCATACAAAACTATGTCAGGCCTTTGCTGGGTGGCGGCTTGAGTAATCGTTGGATATCTCTGAGTGCCGCAGTAGTTTAATTCGACTATTCAAAAGTGCCTGTTACTGGCCTACTTGAAATAAATATTTTTGACTTTGACTTTGAACTCTCTCGAAACATTGAGCTGATGGATCGTGAATGTATTTAAAGTACTAAAGTAAACTTGTGTAAAAGTTGATACCTACTTCGGCCGCCAATGTCTGCAACTAGAAGGTTCTAGGTATTGTCTAGATGTCTAGAACAAGTACGTTTCGGCTTCGTTAAAACTTGCACATGAAGGATTCCGTACCATGACTTATAGGTTTTCCTGTAATCTATACGTGTTGAACTAATTTCTATATTTTTTCAGAATTTTAGGCTCTGTAGATTCGGAGATAAGTGGGGAGGGGGAGAATGGTCGGACAGACAGACAGACACACGAGTGATCCTTTATGGGTTCCGTTTTTTCCTTTTGAGGTACGGAACCCTAATAAAAATACTTCGGAATATGTGGCGCCTGCCACCAAATTCAAGTTCAAAGCCACATTTGAATGTCAGAAAAACAAATAAAACGTACCTAAAAACCTATGAAAGTACTGTAGTTGCTCGTTCCAAAGCGTAGATCTCAATGGCCAAGAATGGGCCACCCGCGCTCTGTTGCTTGAAATTCGACTTTGGATTTCTTCCCAGAAGCGAAAATTTCCACCTCCGTCTTTGATCATCAAATGACTCCTCCCACTCTTACCTCACACCTGAGTTCCTTCTTAGCCCTTTGTGTCGAGGCCACGGTATCTCTTTCGAACAACCCGCAGCCCCGAAGAAAGTCTACAACCTCGGGCACTAATAAAAATGCTCCTCTTTATTTGGTGACATCGTGATACCTTTTTCATAATACTTAGAAACCAGTCTTGCCGATGCGGTTGGTTGCGATAACTAGCACCTTTTGAGTAAACTTGACTTTCATTTGATTGATTCACTTAATTAGGTCGACTAACTTTTTACAAAATAAAAGGAAACTGGCAACTTAAAACCCCTCATCACCATGGCAACGCAACAACCAACAAATGACTGTTTATAAACAACAGTGACGTTTACTACCTCTACAAGAGCTTTTAACGTAATTGTTTTTAGAATAACAGCAAAATGTCTGGCCTAAGTGGATTTGACGGAGAAGCAGTCGGTTTCGACTCCGTAAAGCTTAAGAAAAGTGAAGAAACTGAGACTTCATCTCAGACAACGGAATTTCATGAATCTGGCGTAGGATGCCAGACTAATGTCTTAAAAGAAACAGGGTCTTTAGCCACTGCGGAAGATTTAAACGCCCAGGATGACGTTTTAAAGGAATATTCTCCTTCAAGACTTAACGAATTCCTGAAAAAAGTCGTGCCTTCAATTATGGAAGAGCTCGATCATAGCGACAGAGAACTGCTCTACAACTCCTCAGATTCTGACGAGGAGGAGGTCGTTTGTGCAAAGCTGTTCCAAGAAATTAAATTGTCGGACTTACCAGGGATAGGTGGAGGCGATGCTTCGCGCTTCGTTCTTGACGTATCCTGGAGTAGCGCCGGCAATTCTTTCGCCGTTACCCTCGGCAAGAATCAGCACAAAAAATGGTGCATAGATGACGGTTTGATCAGGATTTTCACCATCAAACGAACTGCAGGAGACACGTTTGTTCGAAGCCTCGATTTGGCTGAAAAAACGTGCGTCACAAAACTGAAATACCACCCATCGGTTGCTGCACTTCTGGCTTACGGCACTTCAACAGGGGAAGTGGTTCTCTGTAACCTCAGCAACCTGGATGCTATACTCTTAACTTCGCCAGCAGGCTCGCATGGATCTAGACGCATTTCCTACTTGTATTGGGCAGACGCCGCTCTTGCAAACACGTTCCTTACCATGCATATATTGAACACAGGCAAAAGACGAGGCGCTGCAGATCATATTTTAATGTCAGCCGGCTGCGACGGGACTATCAACGTCTGGCGGGTTAACGCGAACCAGAAGATCTTTGAAAACGTGGTCTGCTACTCAATTAACGGGTCCAGGAATACCAGCGTAGTCCATATCTCGTGCTTCGACTTTATCAAGCAATTTCCGCTTCGTCCTAGCGACCAGAAAGTCCCTGATGATATATTTGTGGTTGGCTCTCGGACTGGTGACATATATCTATGTAAGACGAAGTCATGTGCGTCGATTGTGAACAGCAAGATGGTGGATCCAACGTACGACGTGTTCCAAGGACACATTGGATATGTGTTAGATGTCGCTTTTAGTTTCCAGAAACCTGGGATCTTCGTGTCCGCTTCTATTGATTCAGAACTGAGAGTCTATGATATTACTCAGCCTAGTCCTTTGAAGGTATGTTGTGGTTTCTCTTTCCTTTATATAACAGACCGTCCTGAAATCCCTGGAGGGTTATGCTGAGGTGTACCTAATAGTAGGTACACCTACATTTTGCCAGTTATGTTTAAGTCCGGCCATGATATAGGGGCGAGCCTATTACTATCATCGAGGACGAATCCAGACTCCGTGGCTGCTACTGGAAAATTCTTAATGGATTAGCCCAATAGCTCTTTGCTTGACCCGGGAATCGAACCCAGGATCCATGCACAGCAGTCGCGCTTGCGTCCACTACACCAATAAGGCAGTTTAAAAAAAGTCCTTAGGATTAAACCCAGATTCTTATATATTACTAGCTTTTGCCAGCGGCTTCGCCCGCGTGAAAGTGACGATTTTCCATACAAACTTTCATCCCCTATTTAACTCTCTTAGGGGTTGAATTTAAAAAAATCCTTCCTTATTCCTTGTCTACATTATAAAGGGAACCTCTGTGCAGAATTTCAGCTTTCTAGGTCCAAGGGTTTGGGCTGGGCGTTGATGAGTCAGTCAGTCAGGACTTCTTCTTTTTATTATTTATAATATGTAGCAGTAGATACATAGACTCAAGAGAATAATCATTGGGCTGAGGGTTGTTCGAAAGAGATACCGCGGAACACAAAGGGATAAGAAGGAACATGGGTGGATTGTAGGCAGTAGAAGTCTGACAGTACTCCCTTCCGCTTCGCCCAGAGCGGGGGAAGTCATTTGATGATATATACCACCCAAAAAAAAAATTATAAAACATTAATGTTTGTTATTCACATCGCTCGAAGAACCGACAACCGATGGGGAAGGAAGGTTCTCGAGTGGCGACCACGAACCGGAAGACGCAGCGTTGGAAGGCCTCCCACGGCCCACCAGGTGGACCGACGACATCGTGAGAGTCGCGGGCAACCGGTGGATGCAAACGGCAGGTTGGCGTTTCATGGGGGAGGCCTTTCTCCAGAAGTGGACGTCTTACGGCTGATGATGATGATGAATGTTTGTTGTGTACACTTAATTGTGGCATGACCTAAATAAATATGTTCTTTCTTAATGCCATAAATCTTCAAATCTTCCAGATAATCAGCCTAGATTCATCAATATCCACCATGGCCTGGCTCCCCAACAATCCAGGGCTCGTCATCCTAGGCCTGGCGAACCCTGAGGGCCAGCTGTTGCAGGTGTTCAACGTTAACACTGGTCGTCCTGAGCCGGTGGAGGGACTGTCAGCTGTTGGGGGATGCGTCACTTGTATTACAGTTAGTAATGGAAGGTAAGTGGTGGAAAATAATAAAACATAGAGTCCATTTCACGAAAGAAGTCCCGCAGACGCAGCGCTGTAGTCGCGCGACATAATGTTGCTATCTCTCTCTCTCTCTCCATATCTCCCCATCTGTCAAATTTAGTTCCACAATTGTCCGCGGGACTTCTTTCGTGAAATGGACTTTACAGACATAAACTCATGCCTTGTTCCCATGGGGTAGGTGGAAACGCTACCTGATACGATCCTTACATACTCCTTTTGCCTCGTCCACATTCATACATCTGGTCATACACGCACGCCGGTTGCGAGGACTACGCACCTGTCCTTTCTGAAGAACCTCCCAATAAGGCGTCCCCTCCCGGCGTTGCCACTCACATTGATCTACCTTGTAAAACTTGCATGTCGTCTATCACGGATCATCCACATGGCCAAACCATTTTTTCTCTTTCCATTTTTTGTCACTCACTACATCTTCTTTTAACCCGCAATGTTCTTGTAAACCTAATTCCAAATAATAACAATCAATATTTAAATAAATAAAATTGAAGTGCCTCGTAATGTCGAACTTACAGCTTTTTTGTCACCTAGCCTTTTCTCAACTATTCACAATTCATAAAACAGTCACAACATGAATTAAATAGCAGCCATACTCCAATTGTGCATTTTCCTAAAATATAAAACAAAGGCTCTGAACTGGAGATGTCAGCAAACGGTAACGGTCCGCAAGGGCCAACGCCTGTCAAGGCTGCGGGACTGTCCGGTACAGCCCTCGCCAAACTTTGTGGCCGCCCTGAATATAGTCGCGAGTCCGAACTTGCGCATGGTACAGTCGAGTGGGAATACGTTATCAACCAAACAATTTTCGTTTTCTAACATTTTTAATACTTATATTATATGGGCCTGCCCCCAAACTCTTGTGCGTCCCGCAAATATCTGATTTTGTGTTCTGCGCAATGCAAGAGCCTAGTTTCGGGACGGTCACAAAGTTTGGCGCGAGCTGTACTAAGACGGATCATGGGTGGGTTTTAGTAGGTACAAGTCTGACACTCCCTTCCGTTTCACCCAGAGTGGGAGGGTCTGATCTGACGTTTGTCTATTTCTTTTCTAGCGTATGCCGCATTGCTGCCGGGGACGCAGACAGCAATCTGCACATTTGGGAGCTCCCTACACGTCGCATCAAGCTTACTCAAGAAGGATTAGACTTTTAGATTACTTTAGCTGTTAATAGCACTAAACTCTGATATTATTCAACTATTATGCTGTAGCGAGCAGCGGTGGCCCAGTGGTGGCGGCCCCGACTTACGAATAGTAGGTCGTGGGTTCGAACCCAGGCAGGCACATTACTTTGTGTAATTTATTTCATCACCGCTGCTCTCAAAACTGTGAAGGAAAACATCGTGAGGAAGCCGGCATGTCTTAGAACCAAAAATTCGACGACATGTGACATCTGCCAATCCGCACTGGGCTCGCGTGGTGGATTATAGCCCATCCCTCTCCTAGAGAGGAGGCCTGAGTCCTTGCAGTGGGAACATTATAGGCTGATGATGAGGGCCACATATTATATAAAACCTGTAAATCAATAGATGATAACTAAATACAAACAAGTTTATATGTGGCTATATTTACCCGACTGCGGCGAAGCCCAAAAGGAGGGTTATTTTCTAAAGCATCTGAGGTATTATAGAACAGCTATGAAACATACATTTAATGTGCTATAACTATAAATTTCTACTTTTATTATACCGGAAGTCCATAATATGCGCCATGTACTAGGCTTAGGCGCTTTGCACATGGAGCAACTATTGCCGCAAATGGCAACTAGCTGTTTACATAATTATATATATTTCAATTGGACTACGCACAAATAGCAACTCGCGTTTCGAGTTTTGGTGATCGTCAACCGTTCACGGTCACCGGAACTCGATACTCGAGTTGCTATTTCAATTGAAATATATATATATGGAAACAGCTAGTTGCCAGTTGCTGCAATAGTTGCTCCATGTGCAAAGCGCCTTATAGTTAGACTCTGTATTTCGACTCGCGTAGTGCGAGGGAATTTCATTTATGTGTTGGTATAGTTATTATTATGAATGTTAGTTTAATTTTTAATTATTATTTTTTAAAGTGTTAACAAGACTCTTTATTGTATAATAGGGGATCGGACTGGGTCAAAATAATATGATTCTGTTTAGTCCGTAAGTTAGATTATCGAAAAATATTGAATACGTGTTTTTTGTTTTATCAAATCAATAAAAAATGACGAAGATAAAACGCGTCAAAGATCTTGGAGTGGGGCTTGAAACGTCACTTGTGTCGTCAAAATGTACTATCATATGACGTCACACGAGTTTTCGAAGCACTGTATCGTCTTCATTTTAAGTTTACGTGAAAAAAGAAAAAATACGTGTCCAATAATTTTAGGAAATCTATCTGACGGACTAATTAGTTTTTTTTTGTCCGATCCCCTATTATGTTAACGCCAATAATATTATTGTTTTAAAAGTATAGTAGCTTTGTTTTACTAAATATAAGGTCCCATTAAAATAGGTGGACAAATTTTAACACAGCGATCAATAGGTCTAACCAATAAACCAAAGATATCGAAACAAAAAAAACATTAAATAAAGTGATTTTTTTTTTACTTAAAATATTGAATTGCCGGCACTCTAGAACAAACTCATCCGTTAGGGGTAGGGGACTTAAATGCGTTTTTCTTATTATTTTTTTTACTATCGTCCTTATTTTGGTGGTCTGAATGGTTTAGGCGCAAAATGCCAAATTCTCAAAATGGCAACAGAGTCGCAAAAGGACAAATTCTCATGATTTCTGAAATTTTGTCCACCTATTTTAATGGGACCCTATATCGGATGAGGGGAAAATACTTACCTATCTATTTAGTAAAGTGATACTTAGTTGGAAGCGCCACTGCTGAGCACGAGGTCCAGGGTTCGATTCCTGGGTTGAGCAAAGTGTCAGGAATTTCTCAGCAGCAGCTTCGAAGTCTGGATTTGTGCCCGGTTGATGGCAATAGGCTCGCCCTCTATTACATGGGACTTCAAACATAGTGGTGAAATGTGTGTGTTTAATTAGAGGGATTACAGGCATGATTTTATGTTATTTTAATACTAGCGGACGTGAGGACGTCCCGCGGTTTTACCCGCGTAGATCCCGTTCCCGTGGGAATACAGGGATAAAAAGTAGCCTATGACACTCGGCAATAATGTGGCTTTCTATTGGTGAAAGAATTTTTAAAATCGGTTCAGTAGATCCCGAGATTACCAAACAACACAAACTTTACTTCTTTAAAATATTAGTATAGATTATAATTTATATTTAGTTGTTTTTTTTTTTTAAATATACCTACTTGAATAAATAAAACTTTGAATTTACTATGTTTTTCATTTTACTACAACCCTAGCGTCACCTACTGTTATTTATGGATCATTCCGTTCTACTGCAAAGTTCTATATACGATAGAACCAGTGGGAACATAGATTCCCACAACCAGTGGGAATCTAGGACCACTACTGGTCCTATTAAACAATTTATAATAGAACTAGCTTTTGCCAGCGGCTTCGCCCGCGTGAAAATTACGATTTTCCATACAAACTTTCATTCCCTATTAAAATACCTTAGGGGTTGAATTTCGAAAAATCCATCCTTATTCCTTGTCTACATTTTAAAGGGAACCTCTGTGCAAAATTTCAGCTTTCTAGGTCCAAGGGTTTGGGCTGGGCGTTGATGAGTCAGTCAGTCAGGACTTCTCTTTTTATTTATATAGATAATATAGAAGACTAAAGGAACTTTTAGTTCCCACTAGTTCTGCGATAAGAATGTACAAAATCGTATAACTCGCGGGACTTAAGTTTCCCATTCGTTCTAACACACAGTTTAGGGTACAACTACGGCGGATTGTTTTTCTCCTACTTTTCGATATGTTCCAGAATAGTAGAACTAGGTTCCACTGAAATAGTGGACATCTTTCGGCTGCAATGATGATAAATCGGAGATTGAGTGTGCGCAAGAACTCATGTGCGTGTGAACTGAGGGACCAAAAATAAATCCGCAAAATGAATATCCTAGGATTTAGTAGTACACCTACAACAATTGTAGAAAGAATCTGGGAATTTGTAAACAAATATATCGAAAACTACTCCACGAGCTGATTCCACCATCTTCCTTCTTCCATCGGGAGACTAGACGTACTGCAGGTTATCACCCATACCTTGTCGATGTTCCACACATTCGTACGAAGCGCTTTGCTGGGTCCCTCTTATTATGCGCACAGCCAAGGAGTGGAATTCCCTGCCTGCGTCGGTTTTCCCGAGTTCATATAACCCCAATCTATTTAAGTCGCGAGTAAACAGGCTTCTTCTGGGTAAGCTCGATCCATCGTCAACTTCAACTCTGCCCTTTTTAGGGTTCCGTACCTCAAAAGGAAAAAACGGAACCCTTATAGGATCACTTTGTTGTCCGTCTGTCTGTCTGTCTGTCTGTCAAGACCTTTTTTCTCAGGAACGCGTGGAGGTATCAAGCTGAAATTCATATCAAATACTCAAGTCTATGGTCTCTTGGAGCTGTGAAAAAATCAAACTTCTAAGTCAACGCGATCAAAAGATACTCCCGTTTATGCCGCAAATTTTCGACACTCGCAAGGGAATCAAAACCTACAGGGTACTTCCCGTGAACTCAGAATCTTGAAATTTGGTACGAAGCAACGTCTTATAGCATAGATAAAGGAATAATTACGAAAACCATAAATTTTTAGTTACATCACATAATATATTTTTTTTACGGAACCCTCGGTGCGCGAGTCCGACTCGCACTTGGCCGGTTTTTTTTTTTTTGGTGGGTGGAAAATCATCAAATGTCCCCCCCCCCCGCTCTTGGGCAAAGCGAAGGGGAGTGTCAGACTTCTACTGACTAAAAACCGAACCCATGTTCCTTCTTTGCCCTTGTGCCGAGGCCACGTCATCTAGTACTAAAATCCGCGGCCCCGACGGGTTCAACTCTGCCCTTAGGGCAAGAATGAGGTCAACAAGAGTAGACCCATTTCATACACAAAAAAAAGAGATTCAGGTTGCGGGGCACCTAATAAATAAAACGCAAGAATAAAACTTCATGTTTTATGTCATTTCATTTAAAAATTACAATATCTAAGGAATCATTTTGACTAACTCAAAATATACATTTAGTTGTAGTTTTGTCTGTCTCTTGTAATTGCTGCAGGCGTCGAAATCTTCTTCTTTTGTAACGAGGTCTTCTCTTTTTGTATAATTTGGTTAACTGCTTCTGAAAAAGAGAAGAAATATAATGAACTACTGGATCTTTCGAAAAAGAAATAATATGTGGATCAACAATCGTTCCAAAACAAACTTTATTTTAATAGCAATAAATTGAGTTTACGTGGCATAGAGGAGCCATCACGCCATGAGACCGTCATGCCATCTTTCGTCATGGCATACGGGTCGGTTTTACTGCCTATGCGTATAGATGTAGCACATATACAGGGTTACTGGTAACTCGACGTATTTCTTGCAGGACATCATGGTAGAGCTAAAATGCAATAAATTAAGCCACCAAATGTTCCCCCGAAATTTCGAGTTTTTTTTTTTTGTACTAACCTGTACTAAATTAAAAACAATTTGATTGTAATTTTATGTAGTTACAAACATAATATTTTGAGTTCGGTACAATTGTAAATATATCTTTTATCAAAGTTGCAAGTTTACACGAAAAAATTTCCAGTGTTGGTAAATATACATATCTTAGTGCATGATGTTTACGTACAGGCGGGGCGTCGCGTGGCGCGTGCTGTGTTTTTTACCCACGACGGAACGGAGACGGTATATGCGTTTGGGGTGAGAGGTTGTTTGTTTGTGTGTTTGTTTGTGTGTTTGTGCAAATACGTGTTGCCATCTTTCTCCAAAACTACTTGTCCGATTTTGATGCAGTTTTCAGTAATGGGTTAGGGTTTGATTGGTGCATGTTCTTAGATAGGTGTTACAGTGACAACTCACCAGGGGGCGCTGCAGCAAACATTTTTTGTGCAAATACATGTTGCCATTTTTCTCCAAAACTACAAGTCCGATTTTGATTCAGTTTTCAGTTATGGGTTTAGGTTTGATTGGTGCATGTTCTTAGATAAAAAAATAAAAGTAAAAAGTTTAAAATAAAAAGCAAAATTAAAAAATTTGAAAAAACCCACGACTGTTAAATTTTTTTTTAAAAAAGGATAAAATAATATAAAACACCCGTCTTAAAAAACCCAAGAATGTCCGTCGGGACTAGTCGGGAGCTGAACATTGCAAAACTAGTTCATTTAACCTTTTAAGCGCCACAGTCACGTATAGACGACAAGCCGAACAAGCAAACATGTGCCCTAAGTCTGTCGACGTAAGGTACTTTTTGGCTTGTCGTTTTACTTGACCGTGGCGGTCAATGGGTTAATGGCAGCCCCCGACGGACATTCTTGGGTTTTTTAAGACGGGTGTTTTATATATTATTTTATCCTTTTTTTAATAAATTTTTAACAGTCGTGGGTTTTTTCAAAATTTATAATTTTTGATTCAAACACACGGCGATGTATGAAAAAGTTAACGATTTCAAACTTTGATTTTACGAGAAGCGATTTTTCGCTCGTTACTTTAAAATGAAGCGTTTGTTGCGGTGATACCGCCACTCAGTAAATGAATAAAAAAGTACGGGACGAGCCTTCTGCACGCCCCGCTCGACGCCCCGCGTCTCCGTAAACGAGCCCTTATAGTGGCCGTGACACGACACATCAAGCTGACGCCACGGTTGGCGCAGTGGCTGAGCGATTGGACTGCTGCGCTGCGTGTCGCATGTTCGATCCCCGCACAGAACAAATATTTGTATGACCTACAGATAATAGTTTCGTGTCCGGTTATTGTGTATCCCCCTTATTAATAAAAAAAAGTTAAGCCTGCTTAAACTTACGCTTGGTTTATCTCGCATGCCGTCCCTTTCTTTTGAATATTTTTGAAGTGAGACGGCATGCGCGATAAACCAAGCGTAAGTTTAAGCAGGCTTAACTTTTTTTTATTAATAAGGCCGTAAGAGTTTAAATGTTTGTGAACTCACCCATAATACAGGAGAAATTCCTAGTGTGGATCAACGTTTTTTTTTTTTTAAAGAAAGCTTTACACTTTCCGTGCAATGAAATAACGGCGTGAACTAGTTTGGTATAGCCTGCTAAGTCGGTTTGCGTACGTCCAGCCGGCTTAGCATGACTACCGAAGAAAAGGGTTTTGTCGACGGAAGAATCGACAAAATGACAGATCGTAGCAAGGTTTCATGTCAAATTGTATGGAATAATCTTTATACTTGGCTTGGAAAGTACCTTGATACTTTATCAAATTTACGGTAGAAAGTACGTCATTGCATGTCGAACAAATATGCGGGGAGAAAACGCATCTGAGCGGGAGAGAATGGATTTTCATACACTTTTCTCTCCCGCTCAGATTCACTAACTGCAACAATTTGAAAAAAGAACATTGAAAATTGCAGACGCCATTGGCGCCATTTTCAATTTGAATTAGAATTTAAATTTACTTTTTTATTTTCCTCGTAGGTGTAGTATAAAGCACTATATTGTATCACTCGAGAGAAAGTGCGATTCCCGATCTCGGGTGTTTTAAAGCCCTCGCCTACGGCTCCGGGCTTTAATCGGTCACTTTCTCCTCTCGGTGAACAATGTACTATTGTCTATTCTTGGCAGAATAGAGATAGAATCGCCATGCTACGGGGGCAGTACTACCCTTCGTATAGTCCATACCTGTCACTGCTTCGCTCTCCGCGAGGGTTCAGTGGCAGTGGGCGGCGGCGGAGGACCCTTCTTGTCCAACTCCTCCAGGTAGCTCGTCAGGATCTGCGTGCGCTCGTCCGGGATGTGGTCCAGTGCAGAGTATCTGGTGGAGAGAGTGAGATGTTAGAGAGTAAAGACTATATATTACATCTAGAGTTATAATATTTTATCGCTCGTCATACATTTTGTACGTGACCGTTCACACTGTGCTATAATATAATATCTTAAAGCATGTGCTTTAGAAGTTTTTGGAGGGGCACTTTCTACCCTTGTCGTGCGAAACGGCCATTTGTATCGTAACTATGGCGGTATGAATTATGACGTCACGTTTTGAATGGCGCTCTTTGTCTAACACGTCATTAAAAAAAAACAGTTAATACTAAGCCATTTTTTCTGATCGATTTTATTACTTTTTTACTCATTGTGTTATTTCTGTTAGTTTTTTTAAATAACATTACATTTTCTTGAATTACTTATTATTAGTAGTGAAAAAGCCAATTCTTAAGAGGAAATGCGAGTGGTCTTTTCTCCATACAAACGCTCTCGCCTGTTTTCTTTTTGGTTAATGACCCTAGAGCAATGATTTTTTACAGAATGATGAATATTAACTATTTCTATGCCCCTATGTTTTCTTTTTTGGTGATAAATTATTTTTATAAGCACTAGAACTCTCAAAAAATGCTCAAAATTGCTTGTTTAGATCGCTGTTAACAGAGTCCTAGTGTACAAATTTGACAAATATTAACGAAAAAAGAAAAACATAGCGGCGTAGTATATATCCTCCTTATTCATTGTCTAAAATATCTTTTAAATTGGTTCAATATTGGAGGAGGAAATAGGCGAGAGCCAAACCTAGAATTATAACTTTTTACTTAAGCTTTTGAGTCGGATCTGCAGTTGTCCTTATCGCACGAATTTGAGGGCAGGAGGACGGAGAGAGACAGCGATAGTGGAGAGAGACAGACGGATGGACGGAGAGAGACAGCACTCGCATTTCCTCTTAACACTCTTAGGAAAGTTTTTAAATAATGTTAAATGTTACCTGGCGTCGTGTTTGAGCGACTCGAGCACATGCGCGAGCGCGGCGGGGTGGTCGCGTGTGGCGGCCAGGCTCTTGTGTGTGATGCTGCGCGTCTCCTGCAGCAGCTGGCGCATCGCCGTCTTGGCGCACGACTGCTTGTCGCGCTGGTAGTCGCGGAACTCGCGCTCCATCTGTAGCGAGGAGAATATGATTGTATTCAATAATACTTATTAACTGTTTTTTTTTTCTAGTTTATGACTTTAAAGTAATGATAAACTAATATTTTTTAAGATAACCGCTATAAAAATTTCTCGCTACTTATTACGGCGACTAGTCGTAGCGATGAATCGCGTAGAAAAGTCGCAGTGATTAACCTTACCTAACAAACATACTGAAGATAACAGATAAAAAAATGTCCTACAAATAATCGCAACGAAAAATCACAGCGAGTAATCGCTTGGAAAAGTCGCAGTGACTAACCCTACTTGAGAAACATCTCCCCTAAAAAAAATACTTGCGACTAATCGCAACGACAAATCGCAGCGACTAGTCGCAACGAAAAATCGCAGCGACAAGTCGCACCGACAAATCACGTCCCTCACCTGTGAAGCACTATTGTAGACGGGCGCAGTGGGTTCTTCTGCTAACATCGCTTTCACCTCCCTCCAATGCGCCGTACACGATATCCCTCTGTCGTTGAGTAGCGCGCGCAGTTTGTCGCGGCGTTTTGTCGCAAGTGCGCTTGTGTGTTGCATGAATAGTCGCTCCTGTAATAAAAAATCTTGCTCAGGAATTCGGCTATTAAAAGCAAACGTAGTATATTTTGATATAAGTGAGGAAATAGGGTAGTTGACAAAAAAAAAACTAATTAGTTCATCAGATAGATTTCCTAAAAATATTGAACGCGTATTTTTTCTTTTTTCACGTAAACAAAAAAGAGGACGATACAGTGCTTTGAAAAGTCGTGAAACGTCACAGGTTGGTCCATTTTTACCAGACTATGACGTCAAAAGCCCCCTCTCCATGGTCTTTGACAAGCTTTATTTTCGTCAATTTGTATTAATTTGATAAAACAAAAAACACGTATCCAATATTTTTCGATAATCTAACTGACGGACTAAACAGAATCATATTTTTTTAAGTCAGTCAACTACCCTATTGCGTTATTACATTCGAGGTGGAAATCACAACTGAGCCGCACGCGAGGTTGTTATGGAGCCCGAGGCCTCAAGGTAGCCCGCGAAACTCGTTTTTTTTACGTTATTTGCAATGTGCCGATCAGTTTCAGATTGTATGTTAAATAAAATAGAATGATGTATTAAAAGTGTACCTTATCATCCTTAGTCAATAATTCGGCTAAACTGTATCTGTGGTCCTTCTTGAGTTGTTTCTTAGCGTCCCGCCACGATAGGTCGGGATTTCTCACCAGGTCTGCTAGTAATGCGTTGAAATGCTGAAAATAAACAAGTAATCTATATAAATAAAAAGGGAAGTCCTGACTGACTGACTGACTCATCAACGCCCAGCCCAAACCCTTGGACCTAGAAAGCTGAAATTTTGCACAGAGGTTCCCTTTATAATGTAGACAAGGAATCAGGAAGGATTTTTCGAAATTCAATCCCTAAGGGAGTTAAATAGGGGATGAAAGTTTGTATGGCAAATCGTCATTTTCACGCGGGCGAAGCCGCTGGTAAAAGCTAGTTTTTATGTAAGACTCAAATTCAAAGCATTTATTAAAATTAGACCTTTATAGGCACTTTTGACTGTCAGAAAAACTAAAAGAACGAAGCTACCGGATGCAGCTGAATACCAGAATTTTAGATAAATAGTTTCACTGGGACTTCATCGCAATTCATTGTTTCGGCGCTTCTGCCGGCTTAGCATGATCACCGAAGAAACGGAAAGGGTTTTGTCGACGAAAGAATCGACAAAAAGACAGATTGTAGCACGATTTCATGTCAAATTGTATGGAAAAATCTTTGTCTATTCTTGGTAGAATAGAGATAGAATCGCCATGCTACGGGGGCTGGTGGTCGACCTTCTTGATTCTGGCGCACACGATTTGCAGGCGTTTGAAAATAGTGTGGCGGGCTTGTCCCAATAAAAAAGTCTGGAAGTCGCCGCGTGGAAGAAGCTAGACATTATGATCTGCCTAGACTTTCCCCAACTATGTTGGAGTTGGCTTCCTGTCTTACTAGATTCAGCTTCTTCAGACACAGACAGATGTGTTGCTGGAGACTTACGCCCGAATACTCGAACGTCACTCAATTTTAAGTTGCACTTAAATCTCGTGCTGTCTTTGTTACTTTAACGCAGAGTGACAGAGATAGCACGAGTTTTGAGGGCTACTTATAATTGAGTGACGTTCGAGTATTCGGGCGTATGTTCCGCCACTTCTTCATTCCAGCTAAAACTGTCGTTTTTAGTCCGTTCAACCAATTTTGACTTCTATACCGTAGGCATAAGGAGGCAGGAGGGGCCCGCAAGGGCCGACGCCCGTCGGGGCTGTGGATATCGAAAGGTTACCGCGGCTCCGACACAAGGGCGAAGAAGAAGGAACATGGGTTGGTTTTTAGTCAGTAGAAGTCTGACACTCCCCTTCGCTCTGCCCAAGAGCGGGGGGGGGGTTATTCGATGATTTTCCACCCACCAAAAAAAAAAAAAAGGCATAAGGAGGCCATTATAAGCAAAAAGAATGTTACAATATCGACTGTTTACTGCAGCTGCATTTTGTCTTGCAGTCAACGTAATAGAGTTCACAATCGGTTGAACGGACTGTAAAAACGGTTAACTTAAAATTCTAATCTTATAGCAAATGGAGTATAGGAAGTGTCGAAGGGTGGGCGTTTTGGGGGACTGTCTCTTGTAAATAAATGACGTATGAAAAGTGCTGATTATCAGCCTAGTTTGAATAAATGACTTTTGATGCTCACCTGAACTGCCTCATCCCTCTTATGGTACTCCCGTTCCTTGTCTCTGTCCCTCAGACTCGTGGCCAGCGCCCTCTGGACCTCCCTCTCTCGTTCCTTGATAGACGCCTGTGCTCTTGCCTCCTTCTCCCTCGCAGCTATCTCACCGTCGCTGGTTGGTTCCTGGTCCTCTTGCTCCATTTCCTCTGGTTCTACTGGAGGTGGCTCCTGAGAATTGTTCTTGTATTTGAGATAGGGAAAAGTGTTTCTTTTGTTGCTGAAGTTGTGTACCAATTTTGAATAGTCCAGACACTGTTAAATGCACTTTTGATGTCATGCACCCAGCATATGGGTCGAACAATAATTCGTTTGTGTGGCCACAACCCACCTCCAAGTCGTCGCTATACGTAGCTATAGATGACTTGGCAACAGGGTAGTTGACTGACTAAAAAAATATGATTCTGTTTAGTCTGTCTGTTAGATTATCGAAAAATATTGGATACGTGTTTTTTGTTTTATAAAATTAATAAAACGTGTCAAAGATCGTGAGTGGGGGCTGGTGACGTCACTGCCTGGTAAAAATTGTACCAAACTGTGAGGTCACGCAACTATTAAAGCACTGTAGGTATCGTCTTCATATTTTATTGTTTACGTGAAAAAAGAAAAAATACGTATACAATATTTTTTGGATATCTATCTGACGGACTAATTAGATTTTTTGTCTCCTGCACCTGCTCGAAAAATAGTCCAGACACTGGTAAATTAGTTTTTTTTTGTCAACATCTCGATCAATGAAAAAAATTTGCAAATTGTATGCTCAACATACCTTATCATTCTCTTGCCCAAATCCCAATTAATTTAGGGTCGGCGCAGCATGTCTTCCTCTTCCATACCTCTCTGTTTCTCGTCATCTCATGAGACACCTCCTTGCTTTAATTTGTTACCCTATAATAGGGGATCGGACTGGGTCAAAATAATATGATTCTGTTTAGTCCGTAAGTTAGATTATCGAAAAATATTAAATACGTGTTTTTTGTTTTATCAAATCAATAAAAAATTACTAAGATAAAACACGTCAAAGATCTTGGAGTGGGGCTTGAAACGTCACTTGTCGTCAAAATGTACTATCATATCGTCGGTCGGATTCATTACCGGAACATTTCCAAAATCACGTGTTTTGA
The DNA here is from genome assembly GCA_949316265.1 of Diarsia mendica. Lineage (NCBI taxonomy): Eukaryota > Metazoa > Arthropoda > Insecta > Lepidoptera > Noctuidae > Diarsia > Diarsia mendica. The sequence continues at coordinate 12,294,476 of OX438914.1, read as the reverse complement.
GATGAGTATGTAGAATGGTAGGGAATTGAATATTTTATCCAAATCACTAACGGTACAACTCAAATGTCAATTCTCTTTGACAGAAAACTATTTATTCCGATAAAGAAATATAGATTTTAGTGACCTCTTCGTTTTCAGTATCAGTTTATTTAGAAATGTCCCGCTGGCAGCCTAAATTTTAAAGTGCAGCCATGATTCATTAATCGAATATTTTGAAATGTTCCAATAAGGCTCTGAAATTCTTCATTTGATTATTGTTTATTCGTGTTATGTGCCAGTCGCGCATAATGATAACATAACCCGATGAGCTTAACGAAAATGATTAATTTAACGCACCTAATTATTTTAAGATTTAAGTAACTGATTTCTTTTATTTTTTAAGTATAAATAAACCATTAAGGTTTCTATATTGATTGGTTGTTTGATTTCATTACTGGCTTATTTAGAAATATTCCAATTAGTTCTTAGATTTTCAGGAATTTTTTAATTCATTATTGGAACATTTCACAAAAATACTGATGATTCATTAATTACTTGTTAATTACAAATGATATCCTGAATCTTAGTAATATTTACACAATAAACTTGGCTATAATCTGCATATTATTCAATAAAAAAAAAATACAAAATGGTCTCTAGATAAAATAAAATAGCATTTGAATATTTTCAAAAACTTTAAACCTTAATTACTCAGAACAGGCCATTTTGAAATGTTCCATTACTGTTTCCGACCGACGATATGACGTCACACGAGTTTTCGAAGCACTGTATAGTCTTCATTTTAAGTTTACGTGAAAAAAGAAAAAATACGTGTACAATAATTTTTGGAAATCTATCTGACGGACTAATTACTTTTTTTTTGTCAGATCCCCTATTTAGACCTTCTATTGTATTAGATACATACACACCTCAACACGGTCTAGGGATATTTCATACTCAATTAAATAACTCGAAAAGTACTGGCCGCATTGGAATCTTTAATACACCGATTTGTTTGTAATTTATCTCAGACTAATTCCAAATTCAAATTTTTGAAAATTCTTTTGTTTCGGTGGCATAAAAATGTCTTGATGTATAGGAGAGGGAATTTTCATTTGTGCGAAATTTAGAAAACAATACGAATTACGTTTAGTTACAGTTTTTTTTCATTTTTAAACGAAAGATAAAGTTAAAATTGAGGTATTGTAGCCATGCAACGCCGGCATTTGACGAGGGCGGAGATGTTACGAGCTGTGGGAATGCTGGAAGCTGGATCTGTTCAGCGTAATGTTGCTGAGGCCATAGGGACCCATCAAAATGTAATTTCAAGATTGTGGACACGCTATCGTGCCACAGGTGAAGTAGCGGAGAGGCACCGGGGGCCAAGTCGCATCATTACCCCCAGACAAGACCGATTTTTGCAAATTACTGCGCGAGCTCAACCAAATGCAACGGCGACTCAATTGGTCCAAAGGCTGCGAGTGGAACACCAAGTGCTTGTGAGTGACCAAACTGTAAGAAGGCGACTGCATGAAAGCAATCTACGCTCTCGTAGACCACTCCGGGTCCCACCTTTACGGAGAGGCAATCGTGGACGACGATTAGAATGGGTTCGGAACCACGTGGACTGGGGCCGTGAGCAATGGTCCAATGTGCTGTTCACGGATGAATCCAGGTTCGGCTTCCATCCAGATTCACGAAGGACGCGTGTTTGGCGAGTTCCTGGACGATGGAGCCGTCTCCAGAACCCTCAGGAAGTTCACCCATACCAAGGAGGAACAATTATGGTTTGGGCAGGAATTCGTCTTGGAGGACGGACGGATCACGTTTGGGTGCGGGGCAATATGACGGCAGAACGATATGTCCAACAGGTGCTGGGGCCCGTAATCTTGCCCCACAGAACACAAATGGGGCAAGATTTCCTGTTCATGCACGACAATGCCCGGGCACACACGGCGAGAACGGTAGCAGCTTGGTTACATACACATAATGTTAGGGCCTTAGACTGGCCTGCTCAATCGCCAGATCTAAATCCCATTGAGCATGCGTGGGATATGCTGCAAAGAAGAGCTCTGAAGGAAGTTCCTGAAAATTTGGCTACAGAAGATCAACTTTTTGCGCACCTCAGAAGGACATGGGACAATATTCCGCAGCAAGACATTGACAACCTTGTTCTGAGCATGCCGAATCGTTGCCGATGTGTTATGAACATCATGGGCGCTTTCTCAGACTACTAACTTAAAGTTTATAAACACAAATTAAATGATTATTCTATTTTTTTCAGTTTTTACTCACAAATTAAAAGTTAATTCATATACGGTTTCCGTCTATGCTTCATTTTTTTTCCATAAAATCCTGAAATTTTAATCAGTACCTTAACCATTATTAAAAAATGGTAGAATATTAAATAACGCATATTTTAAATATATACATGTCATATAAATAATTAACACATTGATAGTAATTCGCTTTTTTAAAAATATCCCTAGACCGTGTTGATGTGTGTACATAGATACAAAAACTCCTATAGGGGTAGGCAGAAACCACAGAACGCTGCTACGATACTTACATACCTACTCCTTTTGCCTCGTCCACATTCATACATCCAACCATACACGCACGCCGGTTGTGATGTAGTAGAAGCATATTATATTCTACTTGTGTGTGTGTGAGTACATACTAGACGTATCAACACACCAAATATACAGTGTTTACTCGGCATCTAACATGTTTCATTGTCTTTACAAGTCCCGTCCTTAAAATGTTTAGTTAGGTTTGTCTAACCGCGCGGCAAGCGGTTTGACGCACGGCCACCTCCCCGTGCGGTAGCCCTCTCTAGACCACGTTAATACTTTCGGTGCTAAGCACTCAGCATATGGGTCGATCAAAACATCGTATGTGTGGCCACAACCCGAATCCGAGTCGTCCCTATAGAAGACTTGTGCTCACACGACATACTATTAAAAATGGTTAATCTGATCTTGGCAGCGGAAGTGCTAAACAATGTATCAGTTTCCATGATTTTTTTTTGCGACGCGCACTAATGTTTGTACTTTTAATTATTACATAAAATATTGTGTTGAGTAAGCTAATAAATTTTACACTGACTTCACCGACATAGCTCTAAGAATATGCAAGTTAAAGTGGCAATGGGCAGGGCACATCGCTCGAGAACCGGCAATCGATGGAGAAGAAAGGTTCTCGAGTGCGACCACGAACCGGAAGACGCAGCGTTGGTAGGCCTCCCACCAGGTGGACCGACGACATCGTGAGAGTCGCGGGCAACCGGGGGTGCAAACGGCAGGTTGCCGTTAGTTATGGCGTTCTATGGGGGGGGGGGGCTTTGTCTAGCAGTGGACGTCTTATTCTTATGGCTGATGAATATTTTTTTCAAGCGGGATTTATTTTGAGGAGTTCCCTAAGATCATAAGTGGGGGGTTTTGACGTCACTTTCTGGTAAAAAAACGTACCAAACTGTGTGACGCGTCAGACGACTTTTCGTCTCCGTCAGGATGAACGGTCACTAGGCGTATTTAACGTTGAATTTATGCCTAAAAATTGCTTCCCTATTGCTTCTATTTGGTTCCTATTCTCAAACAATTGCTTCCATCGTATTCTAGAAGAAGAAAAAAACATTTTAAGAGTGACCGTTCATTCTGATGTCAGGACGGCCGGTCATCGAGTCGTAGCGTCCTTATTAAATATAATTATTGAAATTCACGGCGACCAATGATTACTTCCCGTTTGCTTCTCTCAATGTTTTACAACGATAATACTGTAACTATCACGGCAACGAAGCACTATCGTCTACATCCTTTGTGTATGAAAAAAGAAAAAATACGTGTCCATTATTTTTTGGAAATCTATCTGACAAACTAATTATTTTTTTTTGGTGAAATACCCTATTCATCCATCTCTTTTTGATCTTCTCCCTCTCTATCTATATTCATATTAACCTTTTTTCTTTAGGCCGCTCGTACATCTTTTAATAATATTATCTTTTCCCCCTAAGATACAGGCCTAGCCTAGTTTAGGGGACAGGGTTGAACTTATTGTACTTATTTACCTAAATTAATGCTAAACTAAGAAAAACTTTAATCTGTATATAGTGCAATGTACTTGAATCTTGTGGCAATAAATATTTATTTATTTATTATTTATTTATTATCTGTTTAAATTTAATTCTAATGTGTAACTGAACTCCTAAACGGCTGGACCGATTTCAATGAAATTTGATGTGTGTGTTCAGGTAGGTTCGAGAATGGTTTAGATTCACAATGGACCCGGTAGGTGGCGCTGCTGTCTGGGCAGGACGATATCTGCCAGGTCCACTAGAAAGTATTATAAAAAAAAAAAAAACGAAACAACATACACAATTATCAATTTATTCACAATCATAATTAGTAAAATAAAACTTATGTACAGATTACATAGTTTAACGGTACTTATGTACTTATCATTACAAAAAAAATGCTAAAATCGTGAAAAAAAGTCGGGTAGTCGAAAAAAAGTCGAAATCAAGTTTAGTAATCTATTTCATATTCTTTGGAGACTATAATGGCGATAGCATGAACCAAAGATATAGAAATACCTAGATAACACGCAAAGCATCGCGAATTCACAATCCGTATGAAAACTAGGCGTACCTTTTTTAACTAGGTACATACTATGACGTCTGCAATGTTTTATAACGGTGTCACGTTGTTGTTTTAAACAAATTGCTGCGGCGCCGGGCACGCGAAGTAGGTTCTCTTGCGTTTTTTTGTACTAGGTATATCTTTATCTATGGAATGAACAGTCCACTACAAAACTATAATTTAACAGTAAAACCGGGATAATAATCATGTTTACTATTTCATTTGCAAGCACCATGATCACGGATGAACTAGCAACAGCGCCGAAATATAAGAATCTCAAATCAAATTTAATAAACATGGCAAATATCTCGTTTTCAATGTTTAATGATTATGTCAGTTTAAACACTTAACTACGAAACATTGATGATTTCGGAATTATTTAAATTTTGTTAGACGTACAGTCGAACAAGCTAATAAGTATACAGCCAGCTAACTTGTATTTACTTTTAAGATTATACAGATACATTTAGAGACAAATGTCAAACGATACAGTGTTTGACATCAGTCGCTTAATGTGAAACACTTGATAAAACAAAATTACAATCAATATTTTCAGTGTAATAGGCTTAAAAAGATCTCTACCCTGTATACTTATTAGCTTGTTCGACTGTACGTATACGTACCTCCTTCGGGTCGGCACAGCCGGTCGGCATTATCGAATATAATTTTGTACGGAAAAAAACCGTTTCGATTCGACGAAAGTAAAAGATTTAATTCGAATGAGTGTTTTTATTGCTTCGGGTTTTTTGTGAAATAGGTACAACAAAACGTAATACTGAATAATTGTAGTCTCCAAGATTATGAATCTAAAACAAAGTTACGGAAATTAAGAGTGTTTTTTTAAAATATTTTTTATAGTCAGATCAGAGTCAAATAATAATACATCAAAAAATGGCCCACAACAGAAATAATAGTGACATCTAAAATTGCCTAACTATTAGGTACTATTTATGTAAGTGTTGCCAAATACAAAATTGTAACTAAACAGCTTACTCTTAAAAAAGGACATAAAATGGTAGAATAAATCATTATTTTATAATTCATTATTTTATAGAGTTGCCATATATATTAAGGGTATAAAAATACGGTTAAAAATACAGTTACAGTAGTCAGTTTACTAAGTCAACAGTCATCACAGTACCACGCGTTTGCATTCCTGAAAGTTGTTAGTCGCAAAAATTTGTCTCTGTCTGTCTGTGATTCGATTGTTTAATCAATGTCACTGAATTTAATTATGACATATCGCTGATCTACTAAAGTATTAACTAACAATTGCAAAAATAACACTGGATAAGGTGTTGTAACAGTTAAAGATGAAAAAAGCACTTGAAAGGTGCCTAAGTGCTGTTTTGCACCAAATACTAAATATTCCGAATAACTATTTATTGCAATTTGTAATCAATATTTTAGTGTAAAAAATTCATGGACATGTGATGTTTAAGGTTCTAAAGGTCGACGTAGAAAATGTCTATGACATTAAGAACCTAAGCACTTGAAGAGTAAAATAAAAAAAAATATTGCGTTTTGTTTTACGGAATACAGGCGACTGCTTGTCATACAGAGAAGGTCTGTGTCCCAGCAGTGGGAAAGTAATAAGCTTTGGTTTGATATGGCCGCCTGGATACTGTAGTCTGTAGTTTTTGTCAGTCGACTGTGAATTGTCGAATTAAAACAAAACAATACTTGAATATTCATAAATCCGTACTATTATTATTCATATTTATAAAGGGAATCTTGTTTTGGAACATTCAAAGTTATTTAATCATACAAACAAAAAGTAATATGACGGCACGGTTGGCGCAGTGGCTAAGCGATTGGACTGCTACGCTGCGTGTCGCGGGTTCGATCCCCGCACGGAGTAAATACTTGTATGACCTACAGACAGTTGTTCCGGGTCTGGGTATTTGTGTTTGTGAGTTTTTGTAAACGCACCCACGATACAGGAGAAATTCCTAGTGTGGGGCAACGTATTAAAAAAAAAAGTCAAATTTTGAAAATTCAGCCTGAAACTATTATACCCGTTTCTACAACCTTTTAGTTAGGAAACACCACAGATATAGATATACCTAGATAACGCAGGTATCACAATCTGTGTAATCAACACTAAGGGCTCGTTTACGGAGACGCGGGGCGTCACGCGGCGCGTGCAGAAGGCTCGTCTCGTGCTTTTTTATTAACCGACTTCCCAAAAAGGAGGAGGTTCTCAATTCGATCGGTATATTTCGATTCGATTTCGATTTTTTTTTTCGATCGGTTTTTCATTTCGTTTTTTTGCCACCGACTTCAGAAGCTGATTTTTCTTCTGAAGTTTATTTTTAACTTTTTGGTGTTTTTGAAGTCGGTTGTTTTTTTTGTAAAAAAGTTTTTTTTTTATTTTCATTTTTAGTTGTAATATCATATCATAGAAATAAACACAAAACAAACAAACAACAAAATATACATATAACATTCGACTAAGAAACCTACCCCTAATCCTTCTAGATACCCTTATTATTGCTTTCAACTCCTAACCTTTGAGGAGTAGTACCTTCCATCATCAGCTTATCAACTTGAAGTGATGACTGCTAGATGCGAATACTTGTATGGCGTCAGAAAAACACGACACGTAATATGTGCCTATGAAATTTAAGGGTTGCCCTCGATTTCTCTGGGATTTCATCACCAGGTCCTGGTTTCCATATCATGGTACCACCCTTGAAATATCTCCTTCACAATAAAAAAATAATCATCAAAATTGGTTCATAAACGACGAAGTTATTCGCAAACACACATAAACGAAAAATGTTCAGAAATTAAGAAAAATCTTCATAAAATGAAAAGTACTGGGCCAAACTATACTAAATTTTTATGGGACCAAATGGCAACTATTTCGCATCAAACTAAAAAAGAATCACGTAAATCGGATCATAAATCGCAGCGTAATCGGTGTACATACATAAAAAAATCTTCTTGTAAAATCGTCGATTGAAATCGTTAACTTTTGCATACATCGCCATGTGTTTGAATTAAAAACACAGCACGCGCCGCGCGTCGCCCCGCCTATACGTAAACATGCACTAAGCGTGCCATTTTTTGACTACCAACTATGACGTCATAAGTACTATTTAATTACTTACCAAGTTACTGTACAAAATTGACAAGAATATTAAGTTCCCGAGTTGTAACGCGTGCGTTTTCAAAACATTCGGTTGCTGCGATACGTGGCACCAATATCTAGAAGTATCTATAACCTCTGAGAAACACCTAATAACTTTTAAGCAGATTCCTAGGCAACCACTTCGTTTTCCCATTCGTGTCTCAACTAGCAGACTTCAACATCTACATTTTTGAGCCTTTGAAGTAATTATCCCTACCAGCGACAGTAAAAACGGATATATTAGCGTCAAAAACTTGTTATTCAGTCACAAAAGTCAGTAAAAATCACAGAAGTCGGCAAGTCAGAGTCAAGTCGTAAACGGAGCTAAAAATGGGACATCCACGAGGTGCCTATTTCTATAAACATTTGTGGCTTAAACACAACTACTAAACCGCATAGGCGTAGTACACACTGAATTAAATTATGTATCTTATATTTAAAGAGATATATTAAAAATGTCGTTAACATAAAACACACACAAACATCCATATTCGGGAACAAATATTATTATATCAATTTGTCCCGACGCGGGAATTGAACCCGAAAACAGGGGCTGAGAAGCCCGACAACTACTAGACATATATATCATTATGCTCCAAGTGTGTATGAGTCAATACAAACAGTTGTATGGACCTCCAGTGTGTATTACTCCTAATACAAAAATTGATACAATACCAGCTAATAAGACACATCGACTTTTCGAGGTGTTCGGCACATATTCGGGACCACATAATTCTGCACAGTCAAACGGCATAATTATGTTAATATGTCGAATACGGACAAGCCGACTCGAATATCATCCAGCAAGTAAACATCAAATGGCTTTTGCCCATCGGCACGAACGAAATGATGTGTATATGAATGATGCTTCGGGTCGGCTTTTTTATTCAACTAATGCCGACCCGAACACAAACTTGGCTAAAGCCGTATTTTCTCGTACAATTCGATGTGACATTATTTTCGCTTGGTTACTGATAATACATATTGCTTGCCACTTTAAGTGGCAAGGGTATTTAAAAAGATAAAATAACTTAAATTCTAAAATATGTACAATTTGCTTGGTTGATACAAAAATATACAGGGTGACTTGTTGAGCGACGGACAGATGATAAGTTGTTCTATCCTCATTAAAAAACTGCCTAGCCTTAATGACAATGTTGGGGTCGGCTTCCAGTCTAACTGTTGTTATCCCCTAACCAGGTTTTGGAGGTCAGACACACGACTCCCATGTAACATACTTGTAATTTGGAGCGACTGTATATCTGCGTTAAATAATGTGAGAAAAAACTTTTTAACAAAAAATAAAACCGACTTCAAAAAAAAAACACAAAAAAGTGAAAAATAAACTTCAGAAGAAAAACCAGTCTCTGAAGTCGGTGGCAAAAAAATGAAATCAAACAAACAAAAGTCGCCGACTTTTGTTTGTTTGATTGTTTTTATTTTTCACTTTTTAGTGGTTCACATGTTCATGGGTCAATGTGAACAATGTAGTTTTTTTTTAGTTTTGTTGATTTTTCAAAAACAGCTTGTCCGATTTTGAAAAAAAAAATATGGGACCATTTCAGAAGTATACCTTTTCCAACAAAGAAAGAATTTTTCAAATCGGTTAGCAAGTGACGGAGTTATGCCCGAACAAACATAAAAAAAAAAATACAAACATCCGAATTGAGAACCTCCTTCTTTTTTTAGAAGTCGGTTAAAAATCGCTGAACATACATGGGATATTTCGGCATGAGAAAACCTTTTTTGTTTTGAAGACGTCTCTAAATAACATGCTTCTAGTCCCTATGGTTTATTTTACGCATTATTTTTATTTTCAAAACATAATAACTTTAAAAGCGTAGGCCTATAATTTCAGTAAGGCTAGGCAAAGGTGTACACATCACTTAAGAGTACAAAAGATGAAATCCTTCAGTATGTCCATCGGTCAACCAACTACTTATATATTTTTGTATCAACTTAAAAAAAAACTGTGCACCAATACAAAAGATTCTCCTTGTACTTCTATACGTACAATTTACAATATTATTGTCATTGTAGTACAAAGATTGTATTGGAGGCGAATGCGATAAGGTACCACATTTATTTTTTTGGTTGTTGTTAAATCATCAAATGACTGCTTTCGCTCTGGGCAGAGCAGTAGGGAGTGTCAGACTTCTACTGACAAAAAACCACCCAAGTTCCTTCTTAGCCCTTTGTGCCGAGGCCGCGGTATCTCTTTCGAAGAACCCGCAGCCCCTACAATCAAATTGGCTTTTAATTTTTGCAATTTGCAGCTTTGAATTGTTTAGACTATAAATTACGATTGAAAATAATACTTATTTACAGAATAATTCTCATTTAAAATGCCTAACACAACTCTTTTGGACGAGGTGTTATTCTCGTAAAAAGCGTAATATTTTAGAGCAGAAAATAACCCTCTGTTTTTCAACAAGTGAGTTGTGTAGGTCAGATAGGCAGTCGTTTCATGTAGAATACTGGTATTCAGCTGCATCCAGTTAGACTGGAAGCCGAACCCAGTCAAAAAGCTGCAAATTGCAAGAAGGCTGAAGGAATTCATACACGAAAGGCTATGCATGACAATAGGGGATCGGACTGACTCAAAAAAACATGATTCTGTTTAGTCCGTCAGTTAGATTATCGAAAAATATTGGATACGTGTTTTTTGTTTTATCAAATCAATAAAAATTGACGAATCTATAGCGCATCAAAGATCATGGAGTGGGGCTTGAAACGTCACTTGAAGGTACAAAATGTACTATCATAGACGTCACACGAGTTTTGGAAGCACTGTATCGTCTTCATTTTTTGTTTTCGTGAAAAAATATGTGGTCAATATTTTTTGGAAATCTATCTGACGGACTAATTAGTTTTTTTTTGTCCGATCCCCTATTTGACCTGTACATGCATGCATGCACTTTTAAAACTACATGCATAACCTAGAAGTATGGCCATCAGAAGTGAACGACTCATTCCCTACTAGAGGAGGCATGTGTCTCAGGAATGGGAACATCAATAGCGATAATTCTTACCGCATCCGCCTTTAACAGCGTCGCCACAACAAATGTAACGATACTATCTTCAACTCAATTTATCCAACACTACAAAATCACTTCTGATCGGGGTTTTAAAAACTTCATTCTGTATGTCTAGGGTATATATAGCAACCCTAGGCCTCACTAACCCGGTCCCATTAAACGAATCGGCGACTCCAACGCCATCTGTACATTATAATCGCTAATAATTCAGTGATGTCAAAGTGACATTCATTTTAATGACATTTACAGTACTTACTACGCGGTCATATTAACTTGACGCATCTCTGGAATGCTCCATCCCACCCGCTTCCCCCCGCATTCCCTTAGCTCGTCCGGCAAGTGTCAGTACGGTTAGCACCTTTGTTACCGATACGCGCTTCGATAATTTGGCTAGTTTTCTGTTGTTGTTACAACAACATTATTGTTACAACGCCAAGCGTCAAGTTAATGTGAACGAGTTGTATATGACATGGAGGTTTAGAAACAGTCAAACAAGAATACGAATATGACGAACTGTCGCTAAAACTCGATATAACATACTTGTTGTCAAATACTGTATTTCAATTCTGCAAAAATGACATGCAGCATACTAGCACGTCATATTATGACAATCCGAGTAGGTATATCGATAAAACCTTGTATCGATAACGGCTATCGATAAAAATTAGTCATTTAGCTTCGTTATGACTATTGTACTGTATACATAGTCATTCAAATCGCATGTATGCTGTATACCATTTGAATGACCTTTACTTAAAATACTTATAGATAATAATTACAACTAGACTTATGAAATAGTTTTAAAATTTACAAGTTTTTCTTTTTTCAATATTTACATTGTCCAAAATGTATAGTTAAAATACGATATGGGTAGCAGACTGACTGATTTTAATATATTACGAAATCAGATACACTACCTTCAGATTCCTTTTATACAGGGACCGAAAGGGTTATCCGTATAGGGGTTTTAATCGGGTTATTTTTTTGGGTTAGCTGAAAAACTTTGGAGTAAAGGTTACCCCGTATTATAGGACTAATCAGCCTATCACTGACTATTCTGATTCACGCACAGGATTAATTTCTGTACATATAAAATATGCAAGAAAGGGACGGAGTTAGCAACGACGCATTGTCTCTTTTATTCTGACTAATTAACAAAAAAAAAACATGAAATTGTTAACAAAATCCGGTTCAAATATGAATGTAATATTTTCACGCGGACGAAGATAGCGGACAACAGTTACTTTCTATAAAAAAATCATTTAAATCAGAAACTTGATCCATCCTTACATAGTATAAAACAAAGTCGCGTCTGTTTGTTTGTTTGTTTGTTTATTTGTTTGTTTGTCTGTATGCTTAAATCTTTAAAACTACGCAACGGATTTTGATGCGGTTTTTTTTAATAGATAGAGTGATTCAAGAGGAAGGTTTTAATACCTTTTTTGTACCCGTGCGAAGCCGGGGCGGGTCACTAGTATTAAATAAAATTAACATTGAATATCTTGAACAGAATATTTTCTTTACTGATTTGTGTTCTCCGTATATTTCATTTTATACAATCGTTTAACAAGTTCAAATTAGCAATTTTAATTTGTATACCGTGTGAGCACAATTCATCTATAGCTACGTATAGCGACGACTCGAAGACGGGTTGTGGACACACAAACGAATTTGTGTTCGACCCATATGCTGAGTCCTTAGCACCGAAAGTGTTCATCATTTCAGCCGAAAGACGTCCACTGCTGGACATAGGCCTCCCCTAAGTGTCGCCACATTGACCGGTCCCGTGCGTCTCGCATCCAGCGGATCCCCGCAACCTTCAACAGGTCATCGGTCCACCTAGTGGGAGGCCTTCCAACGCAACGTCTTCCGGTTCGCGGTCGCCACTCCAGAACCTTCCGGCCCCATCGGCCATCCGTCCTGCGAGCAATGTGCCCTGCCCACTGCCACTTAAGCTTGGCAATTCTTCGGGCTATGTCGGCAACCTTGGTTCTCATGCGGATGTCCTCATTTCTGATTCGATCACGCAAGGAACGCACCGAAAGTGTTAATTAAATTATATTGTCAATCGATAATCTCCTGTAGGTTTTGGGAACACGATTTATTTTTAGTAAGTAATCAACTGTATTTGTGTCACGGCCTTTTATTTAATTATTAGTGAATTGTGTTCGACCCATATGCTGAGTCCTTAGCACCGAAAGTGTTAATTAAATTATAATAATATTGTCCATCGATAATCTCCTGTAAGTTTTGGGAACACGATTTATTTTTAGTAATCAACTGTATTTATTTCACGGCCTTTTATTTAATTATTAGTGAATTGTGTTCGACCCATATGCTGAGTCCTTAGCACCGAAAGTGTTAATTAAATTATAATAATATTGTCCATCGATAATCTCCTGTAGGTTTTGGGAACACGATTTATTTTTAGTAATCAACTGTATTTATTTCACGGCCTTTTATTTAATTATTAGTGAATTGTAACAGCGATACGAAAGAAGATATATATTAAAGGTTTCACATCAGTCAATCAGTCTGCTATAATATACATAAAATACAAGAGAATATTTTATTTGCTATTGTAATAATCACACTGAAAGAGTCTATGTGTTGTTTTGTGGGGAGCCCGTTAAAGCAAAACTTGTGTCTGACGCGTCGCTAGTCTGTTTTGAGCTTTATTAAACACGGTGTAAGGTTTGGTATTCACTGAAAATTGGCTATTTTCAAGAAAAATAAGAAGTGTTCACAATTGTTTGAACCTAATACGTATTCATACGTAACTAATACGTTTAAAGCTCTTTTTAACTATGTGTTCAGTATTATTTAGCTGTACAATTTTGTTACTTAGTTTAAAATTAAAATCTTTTAGACAATCAATTCATTTTTATACGGCATTAAATGTCGTATATCCTTTGGGAGCATTACAAAATAACATAAAATTTCGTTTACCAACTTTTCAAACTAACAAATTCGCACCAAATAAGTTTGTCTCATTTCATTAGACACCTTATTGTCACCGTAACCATGAATTAACAACAAACTAGGACAGTCAGACACTTTAAAACTAAAAACGAAAAAACACAAAGTTCCAGTCTGCCTACGCATCAGTGAGGCATGAACCAAAGTCCATCACTAGGTGCGCAAAGAACGGTGCCCGCCAAAGAACACATACATCAAACACTATTCTTTCTCCGACTTCTTCCGTTTTCTCTTCTCTGTCTTATCAGCCTTATCGGACTTCTTCTTCTCTACCTTTTTAGGCACGAGTACGGGTTCCACTTCGGGTTGGAACTCCTCTTGTTTCCGCTTTTTCGGTGGTGGTTTTATGGGTGATTTCTCCGCCTTTTCTGGTGTGGGTGCTGAGTCTTTTTTTGAGGATCGTAGCTGTTTTGGAGACGGCTGATCGTCCTCTGAAGTTGATTTGGACTTGTCGAGGGTTCGTCGTGTTGGTTTGCTGGATTTCTTGGGGCCATCTTCTCCTGGGATGCCGAGGATCTCGGCCCATTGGTCGGGGGGAGGGGTCGGCTGTTTTTGCTCCTCTTCAGTCTCTGTTTTCTGTTGGACAAACGGAGAGGGTGAGGTGGTTTGCTGTTGTCTAAGACGTCTGTATCCACAATATTTTGATTTTGTACTCAGTTGTTTATTTGATCATATGGGATTTTTAACTAACTGTATTATCTTCTCTTTGGAGGGACACAAATGATTCGTTAAAGTAATAAAGTCAAGATTTTAATGATTCAAATTGGAATGATCTACTTTTATAACGCAATAAATCAAATAGACAAATTCTATATTTCAAACCATAACGTCACCAAAAAAACTGCCTCAATACTGCGCTCAGCACAAAATAAAGGTAAAATAACCGATTCAACAAAATATTGTGGATACAATTCATCAGAATAGACATAAAAAAACGACTCTGCATCGGACATCAATTTACTGACTGACACGGCCTTAGATTAAAAAATAAACTCAAATATGTAAAGAAAAACTTATTTTAAATACATATTAATATAGACTTTTTATAATATAGTATTATTCTCGCAGACTAAGGTAAACTGGAGCTCTGTATTGTGTCCAAAATTAAAATAAAAGATGGAACAACAACGCATCGCTAGTCAGTTACCACAAGTCAAATTGCAGACATTATTCGAGACTGCAGAGTTTAATTCGACCCTGCAGAGTTACGTCATGTTTGTTATTTTATCACTTGACTTATTGTAGAAGCTAGTCGACGTCTGAAGCCACATTGCAGAGCTGCAGGGTTCCCTAAGGCCGTGTCATAATCTGCGGGCGTTTACCATCGATTGCTACTGAGCGTGTAAGGTCACATGTTTGTTTATAGTAAAATTTATTTGAAACTGCAGACTTTTTTTTGTGGATTTTTGTTTTCTTTAAAATAATACCTAATTGTATTTATATCTTGGATATTTGCGAAAATATTTTCATGGTATACTGCTTGGATTGGCCAGCGCTGCAAGATGAAGTAAGAGCGAATGGTCCAAGCAGGGAGAAAATTAAGAATCTTTTAGACCCAATCTTCTTTTTTCTTCATCATCATCAAGTTAGATTACTAGCTCTCCGGTTTAATATTTGGGTCGTTTAAGAGCTCGTAATACCTATCAAAGTATATTCTTGCATAAGGAAGTTGTCCTTGTGCAGGACAAAGACATCGAATTTTGGTAATTCTTTCTTGGGAATGCTAAAATATCAGTTAATACATAATAATATTAACTTTCTGCATGAATTAATTTTTGTTTCAATTTTTTTTAACCTATCTAGGAGTAGACCAATCGATGTTCATGGATGAAAAATTATGCTGGAAAATGATGGTGATGATGATGAGATATTTTATCTACCTAGTATGGGTTGGAAGGGACACCAACGAACAAACTATTACCATGTATTTAGTACATTATTCCGAGCACCCTCGTTAGAAATTATTCATAAGTAATAAAAATAAATATCTGCTGTTCTGTACAAAAATGCAATACACTGAAAATGTATGGCACAGCTGATTAAAAAATATCAATAAAACATTCTATGTGGCGAATTCGGAACGATGTATTGAATACATGGTAAGTTAGTGCCTCGATGTTACTTTCACCCTGTAAAACCATCCCCAATTAGTTTTAAGAATTCAAATATTTACGAAAAAAAGACAACCATCCACAAAAAATAAAGGTATCGTCACACGAAATATTCTCAGCATGGTCAGAGACATAGAGAGTCAAAGCCACTGCAGAGTTGGATCGTGTGCGAAGGGCTTAATCAATAAAAATGTGACCCTAGGAATAAAATATTGAATACGCCCCTATGACTGAGAATGCACTGTAGGTGGTGTAGCCAAGATTACGTAAATGATTTATTTTCAATTGTTATGGAAAGTCTTCGCTAATCGCAATTTTACAGAAGATAATTTCTAAAGAAGAAATCCATCTATCAAAATCAGCGGATTGAGCGTTCTCTTTTTATTCTAAAGAAAAAAACGTTGCCCGCACTTGGATTTCTCCATTATGACTGGCCTGTTGGTCTAGTGGTTAGTGACCCTAACTGCTATGCCGGAGGTCGTGGGTTCGATTCCCACCCAGGACAAATGTTTGTGTGATGAGCACGATCATTTGTTCTGTGTCTGGGTGTAATTTTTCTATAATATGTATGTATTTAGAAATATATAAGTATGTTTATCAGTTGTCTAGTACCCATAACACAAGCTCTGCTTAGCTTGGGACTAGATGGCGTTGTGTGATAGTTGTGGAATATTATTATTATTATTATCGTGGGTGTATTTTTTTACACAAACGGCCAGATACCTGTAGGCTATACAAACGCTCCGTGTGGGAATCGAACCCGCGAAGCGCAGTCAATAGCTCAGATACTTGCCGTGCCGGACATTGAGAAAAGTGAACATAATTATTCTGGGTGCCAGTTCTTTCTAAATGTACCCAGTCCAGAATTTAATATTTTTATTAAATAATTCGAAGCTGTCAAAATACACATACGCAAGATACACATACGGACTGTCAAAATCACAATTCAGCCTATCTAAAGCACATTCAACGTGTTTCATCGCATCCTACAGTGCACCCTAGTCCCGTCCGATGCAGAAAGCCGCAAGCACCACCTGTCGCTCCGTTTGTCCGCGCCGAACTCAATAACTAAGCACTTCTGCAACCAACACTCAACTGTAAGTCACTGCACTTTGGATAGAAACCTCCTTTTTAGGGTTCCGTGGTCAACAAGGAACCCCTTAATAATGGATAGCGTAGGCTACCCGCAGGTTATGACAGTCGGCTTTAAAACACAAAATATCCGTAATTCCGTCGAGATCTGGCGCGAATCCGTAAGTCTTTGCTGTAAACCCGTATTTCTTGTAAAATAAAAATCGTGTAGGGGATGTCACCTTAAAATGGCCGCTTCAGCAGAATCATAATAAAATAATAACACATTCTCAAAATGGTTACAGACAGACGCAGGTAACACTTTCGGTGCCATGCACCCAGCATATGGGTCGAACAATAATTCGTTTGTGTGTCCACAACCCGCCTCCGAGTCGTTGCTATACGTAACTATAGAATGTTTCTGTTCACGCGGCATTCAAATAAAAAAGGATAATTTGACATTGGCAGTTCAGTGTTGATATTATGAATTGTCACTTTCTGACCATTTTACGATTTATTTTTTATTTTTTTCCACGACACTTATTCTACCTACAATCTTTTTGCCATACATACAAACCTCTCTAGGTTTATCTGTGTGCAGGCTAGTAGGTCTTATATTCTCGAATCTAAGTAGGAGTAGTAGCATTAATATTACTAATTATGATTCTGCTGATACGGTCATTTCAGACCCCAAGAAGAATGTTCCAGGAATCACCAAGCGGGTCTAAGAAAGTAAAATTTCTAAATATCATCCCACAAATCACTATTATTAAAGAATATCAAGGTTATATCTAGGACAAGAGAACAAGGGATAGTTTCAAAATAATATAAGGCTGCAAATTAGGTTCTTAAAACTATAATAACTCTGATTAAAATACTAAATACGTACCCAGTTGAATGAAGACGGCGCCATTTTACGTTTAATCCTTATAACATATGGGTGGGGGTAAATAAAACAAAGTTTTATTAATTTTTATTGATATCCTAGAATAAATACACACATTTTTGTTATTCATCTTATAGAAGGTCCCATTAAAATAGGTGGACAAATTTTAACACAGCGTTCAGTAGGTCTAACCAAACATCTAAACAAAAAAAAAACATTAAATAAAATGTTTTTTTTTACTTAATATAATGTGGAAAGAGGGAAGGGAGGCCTTTGCCCTGCAGTGGGACACAAATGGCTGATAATAATAATAATAAATTGCCGGCACTCTAGAACAAACTCATCCTTTATGAGTAGGTACTTAAATGCGATTTTCTTTTTTTTTTTTACCATCGTCCTTATTTTGGTGGTCTGAATGATTACTGAAATTTTGTCCACCTATTTTAATGGGACCTTATATATCTGTATATTATCTGTCTCAGCTAGACAGCACAACTTCTTTCTAATGAGACGTCGGTTAAAAAGTACGATAATTTTGAAATTGAGAGCAATACAAGCAATATCTATAAAATAAATAACAAATACACAAAAATAACACGAGAATAGAATAATTATGGCAATTAATTGATGTCAAAAAGACAATAAATTCTAGTATTCTTAAAATTAAGTCGACCATTAAATGAATTTCAAAGTAATACAAAAGAAAAAATGTCCGAAGCAGTTCCGTTCTTGTTAAATGTCCAAAAAAATAAAATATATAATATATTTTATTTTTATAAATAAACTATCGCTATGCAGTCCAGTGACATAAAGTGACATTTATCAAAAAGTGACGTTTTATGGTTCAATTTATACTCACGACGCCTCTTGTCATATTTGCGACAAAATGTCGAAATGATATTATAGCGTAATCCTAGAAAAATAACTTTACATTAGAATAACCCAACCCTAATAGAATTATTATGAAGAAAGTTCTATTAGATCTTTTGCCAAACAAATGGCGAAAGTGTGACGGGTAACATTTATCGAATTTGTCGTTTAAAATGTGAGTGTTTTTGAATATAAATTATTTAGGTACAACCTCGTTCAGGTTATTATGGGGCGTTCCGATATCACAAACCAATACACGACAGTGCTTTCTATTTTGTTGCAACATAACTTAGTAAAAGCTCTTTGTTTACATTTTTTTTTTAATTATCTCGTGGTCACGTCCTCTCCTACTGCTAAGCCACTACACCTGCAGTGCGATCTCTACGATGCCACCCACGGTCGCCGCAAAAATTACGAAGTTTTGGACTAACAAAATAAGACGCCGCCAACAACACGAAGTAGAGGAAACAAAACTGGTAGACAAGGGCGTCGTGAGCAAATTGTAGGGAAAGACTTAAATTGATCAAAAGTACAGTTTCAACAGTGCACAATTAAGTTAGAATTGACGTCTTAAAGCCACAGCTAGGGATTACAGCTCGATAACAATGCTTTTAACACTTTTGGTGCCAAGCACCCAGCATATGGGTCGTACAGTAATTCGTTTGTGTGTCCACAACTCGCCTCCGAGTCGTCACTAATCGTAACTATTGGCAATTTTGGACATAGAAAAATGAAATGATATTTTGAACTTGGTACAAAAGTGTTAACTCTATAGACGCTAGCACATGAAGATACTTTACTGTTGCACTCAGAGTACTTAAGCCATCACTTAGTAAAGATTTTGACAGTTTTGTGAAGGTTTTGTATGTCCAATCTTACTACTAAGTGACGGTTTATGTAATCATTAAATATCTCCGAGTAGCACAGTTAGAACACGAAAGGTGATCATGCATTTCTTATTAACCGACTTCAAAAAAGGAGGAGATTCTATGTTCGTGTGTATGTATTTTTTTTATTTCATCATACAGAGACAAATCTTCAATCAAATTCAAGTTAATCTTTATACTTAGATCATAAACTCAAACTCAAAGCAATTATTTCAATTAGATCATTACAGGCACTTTCGAATGACAAAAAAAAAACAAAAAAGCAAAGCTACAGACACAAGGCATAAGAACTTCTAAAAGTACTGTAGTTGCCCATTCCAAAGCGTAGATCTTTATGGAGAGGAATGGGGTAAGAAACTCCACGAAAGAAATCAAAATCTTCATCATCTGCGTAGCCTTTTCCCAACCATGTTGGGGTCGGCTTCCAGTCTAACCGGATGCAGCTGAATACCAGTATTTTACATGGAGTGACTGCCTATCTGACCTCCACAACCTAGTTAATATTGGGTAATATGAACTCCTTAGTTCTTCAAAGCGTAGACCTCTATCTAGAAGAATCGGCAAGAACAAAATAGACACTTTTTTTTTAAATCAAAATATTGGTTACATCATTCTTGTTAAGATCCTACTAATAAAATAAACGCGAAAGTTTGTAAGTATGGATGGATGTTTGTTACTCTTTCACGCAAAAACTACTTAACGGATTTGGATAAAATTTGGCACACAGATAGTTCATAACCTGGATAAACACATAGGATAGATTTTTATCCCGATTTTATCTTCCCGTGGGATAATTTTCGAGTTGTAGCGGGTGAAGCCGCTGGCAACAGCTAGCCATACATAATTGTGCACCGTTGAACTGTACAAGTTTGTATAAGTGTGTGAGTACTTACGTCTCCTTTCTCCTTCTTCTTCTCTTTCTTGGCGTCCTTCTCTAACTTCTCCTTGTCCTTGTCTCGTTCCTTCTCCCGCTTCTCTTTCTTGCCGGCCGTGCGTTCTCGCTCTGTAATCAGATGGACTTATGTGAGATTTTTGTAGCAAGACTTTCATAGGAATCCGACGCTTGATTTGACAAAACATTCTGAAATCCTTTCATATATCATTTTTTATTTATGTATTTTGTTTAATTAGCTGCCTAGTGACCCGGTGGTCGTGGGTTCGATTCCCACGGGACGCATACTTTGAAAAGTTGTTTCCAGTTTGGCTAGGACATTGCAGGCTTGAATCACCTGATTGTCTGATAAAAAAACTTTTTAACAAAAAATAAAACCGACTTCAAAAAAAAAACAAAAAAGTCAAAAATAAATCAGTTTCTGAAGTCGGTGACTTTCGTTTGTTTGATTTAATTTTTTTGCCACCGACTTCAGAAACTGATTTATTTTTGACTTTTTTGTTTTTTTTTGAAGTCGGTTTTATTTTTTGTTAAAAAGTTTTTATTTTTCACTTTTTAGTGGTTCACATGTTCATGGGACAATGTAGTATTTTTTTTGAGTTTTGTTGATTTTTCAAAAACCGCTTGTCCGATTTCGATAAAAAAAATATGGGACCATTTGGGAAGTATACCCTTTCCAACAAAAAAAGAATTTTTCAAATCGGTTAGCAAGTGACGGAGTTATGCCCGAACAAACATAAAAAAAAAAAAAAACAAACATCCGAATTGAGAACCTCCTTCTTTTTTTAGAAGTCGGTTAAAAAAGATTTCGTGCTTCGGAAGTTACGTATAAGCCGGTAGTCCCGATAGATTTAGTGCACCATTTTAGTGTCCCCTACCATCTTGTATACAGGATGTAAATAGACCCTTCACGAATCCGTCAACCAAGCATTAAGCATTACAACCCTACGTAAAAATTATTGCTGGAAAACAACTTTTTTTTTGAGATGAAAAATCACATTTTACCGTAAAACTCAATGTAGCACTCTTAAAACATTGTGCTAGTCTAGGATGCTTTGAATAGTAAACAGGTCAAGGAGGTAAAACCTGTGAAAAATTTGGAACTTTGACCTCTCTATCTCCATAACTAGGGGTTTCTTAGGTATGGTCTAGAGCAAAAAAAGGATCGCTGTGATGGGGAATAGGGATGTTAATAAAAAAAATCTAATTAGTCCGTCAGATAGATTTCCAAAAAATATTGGACACATGTTTTTTCTTTTTTCACGTATACAAACAATGAAGACGATACAGTCCTTTGAAAACACGTGTGACGTCATATTCTAAGACATTGGTATGACATTTCTTAGCGAGCAGTGACAGATAAAACAGATAAAACGCGTCAAAGATTTGAGTGGGAGGTGGTGACACCTCCCACTCAAATCTTTGACGCGTTTTATCTTCGTCAATTTTTATTAATTTGATAAAACAAAAAACACGTATCCAATATTTTTCGGTAATCTAACTGACGGACTAATTAGAATCATATTTTTTTTAGTTAGTAAACATCCCTATTATGAAAATGTTATGAAAGTTTTGATTATGTGGATAGAGTTTTTATTATGTAAGAGAAGAGGGAGACTAAAGAAACGATGGATGGACTGTGTGAAGGATGATTTGATACGAAAAGTATCAAGAAAGAAGGTGTCTAATGAAATGCCAAGTAATATAATGTCTGGAAAAAAGTCACGCGGACGTAAATCGCGGGCAACAGCTAGTTTTTTATAAAAATAAAACTGTACAATTTTCCACCACTTGTAAACCTTGTAAACTATGATTATACAAAGTCAAGTTTCTGTGTATACGTATCATCATCAACCTATAATGTTTAACGAACCCGACTGCGGCGAAGCCCAAAAGGAGGGTTATGTGTTTGACGTGTTTCTATGTATGTATGTATGTATATCTGTCTCTTTGTTCCCTCATAACTCCTAAACGGATGAACGGATTTGAATAAAATATACGTCGTTAGATTCGTCTTGATGGCGCAAGTGTCATAGGCTACATTAAAAAACAAAGATAAATTGCATATTTTGGCCATAATTATAGCGGAGTTAAAAAAAAAAACCCATCCCATCGAGTAGGGTACTTATCGAAATGAAGGGTTTTAAAAGGAGATTACAAAAATGTATAACACTTATATGTTTAAAAGAAATTCAAAGTCACAAATCATATAAACAAACACAAAAACTAAATCATCTGCGAAAAATTTTACGCGACCAACGAAATAACAAACTTAAAAGAACTAAAAAGTTAGAAATAAAAAAAAGTAGTTAAAAAACATTCACTTATTGGGTTCATGGATTCATTTGAATATTAAATTATGAAAAGAAAAAATTAAAATAGAATGGACCAAGTTTTGTTTAATTTAAAATGTGATTGTTTTTTGCTTTTCAGTTTTTTCAGTCGGGTTTTTTAGTTTTTCAACTACTTTTTTTTGGTTCTAGGACATGCCGGTTTCTTCACGATGTTTTCCTTTGAGAGCAAACAGGTGTATACGTATAACGAAAATTTATTTAAGTAAATACCAAACTAAAGATATTTCGTTTACTGATTTGAGTTCACTAAGCTTCGTTTTATACAATCGTTTAATTAAATTGTCATTCAATAGTCTGAAGTCTCCTGTAGGTTATAGGAACACGATTTATTTTATTAACACTTTCTGTGCCTAGCACCCAGCATATGGGTCGAACAATAATTCGACTTGGCCATTTAGCCCTAATAATAGGGTAGTCGACAAAAAAAAACTAATTAGTCCGTCAGATAGATTTCCAAAAAATATTGAACACGTATTTTTTCTTTTTTCACGTAAACAAAAAATGAAGACGATACAGTGCTTCGAAAAGTCGTGAAACGTCACAGCTTGGTCCAATTTATCTGACTATGACGTCAAACGCCCCCTCTCCATGGTCTTTGACAAGCTTTATTTTCGTCAATTTTTAATAAAACAAAAAACACGTATCCAATATTTTTCAATAATCTGACTGACGGACTAAACAGAATCATATTTTTTTTAGTCGGTCGACTACCCTATTATTAATTTTATTTTTGTTATTTGTTGTGATAGCGGCATCATCATCATCTGCCTAGCCTTTTCCCAACTATATTGGGGTCGGCTTCCAGTCTAACCGGATGCAGCTGAACACCAGTATTTTACATGGAGCGACTGCCTATCTGACCTCCACAACCCAGTTAATACTAGGTAATACAATACCCTTTGGTAAGACTGGATGTCAGAATTTCAGGTCACTGACTACCTGTAACGACTGCTAAAGATCTATAATATGGCAGCCGGGACCAACAGCTTAACGTGCTTTCCGAGGCACGGAGGAAACTCGGTATATGATAGCGGCATCATAAGTACAAATTATGAAAAAATTACAAATGTCTACCCATTACGAATCATGAGATACAACCCAGTGACGAACAGACAGACGGACTGTGGGGGCTTAGTTATTGGTTACCCTTCGAAACGAAACCCTAAAAATACACGAGTGGAACACCCTGCCTGCGTCGGTTTTCCCGAGTTTATATAACCCCAATCTATTTAAATCGCGAGTAAATAGGCTTCTTCTGGGTAAGCTCGTTCCATCGTCGACCTCATTTCTGCCCTTAGGGCAAGATTGAGGCCAAGATTAAGACCATATTAAATTTAAAAAAAAAAGTTAAGGTGAATCCTTCAGGGTAGCCCGCGAAATTCGTTTTTTTTTACGTCTTTTGCAATTTGCTGTTCAGTGACAGGTAGTATTTTAAATAAAATAGAATTTGCGACAATAACAAATGTGACTTTACAGAATAATAATGATTTAAATCACAAATACAACCCTTTCAGTTCATATAACTTCTTTGAATGCCTTTTTCACCAAATAGTCACTGTTCGGCAAATCGAAAAAAAAAAAACAAATTCCGCGGGCAAATTCTGAAGGATGCAAAATAAAAGCTTATAAAATGGACTCACTCTTCTCCTTCCCGTCTTTCTCCTTCTTCCGTTCTTCCTTTACCATCTTACAATACTCCTTGAAGTAGTCTTCTCTCAAATTGCCACTCTCCACCACTTTGTAGCGAACATCCATGTCGATTTTCTTCTTCGCGTCGAGCCAGCGTACGTGTCTGTCGACCCCCTTCTCCTTAAGCAGCGCTATGAACTCGATTTTCACCTATAATGAGATATTTCATCGTTATTTAAAGAAATGGTTAGTTTTGATTTAAATATCGGGTCTTGAACGTTTAGTTTTGAGGAATCGTTGGTTGGGATTTTAAATTTTGGTTTTTTTGGGCTGCGTTTGTAAAGGAAATATTATTTTGTTTGGTACACCTATGCTTAATCCTTTGGGGATTGCAGGCGTGATCTTATGTGTTTTATGTTGATCACGGCTGTCTCGAGAGATGAGCAGAGATGACAAGATCAAAAACTTTTAAAATAGGTACATACTAAGCTGTTTGGCAAAATTATAAATTTGTCTGTTGGAGATTTAGACCCGTTAATATTGAACAAAACCTTTTATTCATATACATTTTGATCATGAATAATCCCAGGCGTGATCTTATGTGTTTTATGTTGATCACGGCTGTCTCGAGAGATGAGCAGAGATGACAAGATCAAAAACTTTTAAAATAGGTACATACTAAGCTGTTTGGCAAAATTATAAATTTGTCTGTTGGAGATTTAGACCCGTTAATATTGAACAAAACCTTTTATTCATATACATTTTGATCATGAATAATCCCAGGCGTGATCTTATGTGTTTTATGTTGATCACGGCTGTCTCGAGAGATGAGCAGAGATGACAAGACCAAAAACTTTTAAGATACATACTAAGCTGTTTGGAAAAATTATAAAAAAATGTCTGTTGGAGATTTAGGCCCGTTAAATATTGAACAAAACCTTTTATTCATATACATTTTCATCATGTATAGGTAATAGAATAATTAAATTATTTAAAATACAGTTGAAAAATTTCTAGGAGGGTTCAAAATGAATGAAGCACAAAATATACCAGTATTTAGAAGTACTTCATTTACGTGCACCGTTTTCGTGTCGGTCTTTCCACGGTTTATACACCAGTATTTTGGAAAAGAAAAAAGAGAATTTATGAGACGAAATAAATATTTTTGTAATTATAACTGTCGAAAACTTATAGAAATGGTACTCATAATAATTACTTCAGAGCCGTGTTTGTGCGATAAATATCTTTTACATTACACACTAGGTCACGCCCTTTTAAAGAGAGGTAATGCAATATTTCTAGTACACACGGTGTCACATTAAGCTACACATTTACAGTAAAACAAGGTCTCGCTTTGTACAGATTTCTCGTACGATGAGAGATTCGGATAAACTGGTTTATGTCTATCTTGATTAGTCGTCGTGCGTACAATCACTAGAGAAAGGTGTAGGACCTTTAGTAGGACAAGCAGAAAAAAAAAATGATTTTAAAATTGTTTTACAAACAATAATATTATTAATCGTAAATGTTTTTGTAATTGATTGTATCGTTCTTGTATTTTTTATATTATTATTAACATTTTGAGTCTACGTTACTTTTTAATGAAATTTAAATAAATAATAACCAAACAACAGCCCGCAAAAAAAAAGTAATTTAAAAAGAACAAAATTCGCTGTGCACATTCCTGAAAACCAAACGTCTGTAACCCGTCACGCACAGAACACGCCGACCGCGAAATAAATAAGCTGAAAGAAACCGTTTTTATGATTAAAAGCTGAAAAGTGCAAAAGTTTAGATTAAAAACCTGTGGAATCAAATAAGGGTTAACTCCTGAAAGAGAATTTGCATTAGCATTATTTTGTATTGTTTTTGGCAGACGGAAGAGTGTAATAAAAAAAAAACTATGACTTTTTTTTCTAAAAATAATATTTAAGTCTTATTATCAAACAAACTATGTTTAACGGATATTGTATCAAAGCATAATACGAGTTTCAAACGTATCATTGCTCATTAAAACTAGAATCAAAAGAAATTACCTATCACGGTTCATAGTACAGTCACGAGCAAAAATATGTACCTATGCACTTAGCAAAACTCAAAAGCTATTTTCATGTGAAATAATAATCCCCTAATCTGTTTAAGTCGCGAGTAAACAGTCTTCTACTGGGTAAGCTCGTTCCATCGTCTACATCATCTCTGCCCTCAGGGCAAGATTGAAGTCAAGAGCAGGCCCATTTATAATAAAAAAAAATAATGGCTTCCAAATTGCTGATCACCATGCATAGCCTTTTCCCAACTATATTGGGGTCGGCTTCCAGTCTAACCGGATGCAGCTGAATACCAGTATTTTACATGGAGCGACTGCCTATCTGACCTCCACAACCCAGTCAATACTCGGTGCTTTGGTAAGACTGGTTGTCAGACTTTCAGGTCACTGTAACGACCAACAGCTTAACGCGTTATCCAAAGCACGGAGGGAACTCGGTATATAACGGGCGGTCACCCATCCACGGATCAACCTAGGCAAGCGCGGCTTAACCGCGACCCGACTGGTAGTCATTATTAAGCCACGAGCCCTTCCAAAGTGCTATTTTTGTAAAAACGTAAAACGTTTATCAGCATAGTAGGAGAAAATCACCTTTAAAAGTTGCTACGTGTATAATTATTTGTGATCGTGACTGTACCTACACAAGGCGACTTTACTTTTTACAATTGATTGGTTGTCGTGTGTAAATTAACATTTTCTAAAAGAAAAGTTAATACGTTTATTATCCAAAATCTTGTAATAAAACCTCATTTAATTTAGTGTTTGATGGGTTACACTGAACACTGACAGATTTGGGAATCGAACCCAAGTATATCACGGTTGAAACAGTCTAAATGGCAGATTTGCAATAATAAATATCAAAATTAATTTTCAAGTTCTAGGAATCGAACCTAGACCTTAAAATGTATATAGGTGTGTACCTAAACAATCAAGGTATTTAAAGAATTGTACACTCAGCAACACATCAAGCTATGCGGTTTCGGACGTTTCGTAAGTGAATTAAAAATAACACTACAGATCTATAAATCTGTGTGTTTATAATTACAAATGTACACAGATCAAGTTTCGGGATTCGAACCCAAACTCCTATGATCTACAGGATGTAAGGTACAGCCCTCCTCAAACTGACAGGGTGCATTCATCTCCTTATTACGAATCATACTCTACTACAGAAATGTTTATTCTAAAAATTCTGGTCCTATTTGGCGTGACTCATTCCTTACTGATTGGCCAGAGAAGACAAAACATCGGGAGAGATGGAAGGAAATGGGGGAGGCCTTTGCCCAACAGTGGGACTGTGGGACAAGTTAGGCTAGTGCAAAAATTTGGCGCAGCCGTGAGATGCACATTGCACACCCTCTTTTGAATGTCAATTTTTTAGTTTCTTTTATTTTTATTGTTTGTTGTGTGCACTTGTGAAATGTGCTTAATAAATACTCGTATGTTCTTTTTCTTTTTCTTATCATATACCTAATAATGTTTTTTTTTGTGTTATTATTCCTTTTTTTTCAATTGAATTATACGCAACACTATAATATTTAAGTAAATGACACGATTGAAATAAAAAAAACCGACAATGAATGTTGAAATATTCTAGCTTCAGAGTACATTAAACTCAACGTTGCGCTTGCCGTTCGCTACGTGCATTTTGTCACAATAACGACACATGTGGAAATTAAAAAAAAAGTATTTCTCATAATATTCTTGAAATAATTTCTTGTACCGGTTATCTTAGTACGATATACTGAATTCACCCCATCAGTCTGCCGAAGACTGTCCCTTACACCCCAAAAATCATAACCCTCCTTTGGTACTGCCGTAGTCGGGTAAAAAAACACCAACTCATTTCTTCAAACTAACTAACTAACTATTTCATGATTAATATCACCAGATTTATATCAAGCACCGTTCTCGGTAGTAACTTGTATCAAATATGTAAGATTTTTTTTTGCGATCACTAATTCACTAGTCCGTTTTATTGAGCATGTTTATTCTATAATTTAATATCATTTTTCTAATAAAAAAGACTGTGTTCTATAAACAAATAGATTCTTTGCAAAAATAAACCAACGCAGGAATCGAACCAACGTTCTTTGAGGGAACTAGCAAGTGAATCCGCTATTCAATGATTTTAAAAAGAAAAACTTCCGTTTACCAAAACTATATAATTAGGATTATAAGGACTAGAATCTCTCTAAATTCTGACATTTTGAAATTGAACCAATATTACGGATGAATTATAGTTATTTGTTTCTGTTTTTCCACTACAAAGTAATAATTGGTCTAGGAATCGAACCTGGGACCGGTTCTAGTTACGCTTGCAACTAGACCGAAGCAGACTGCCATTTTTGTATTTTATCAACAATTTAGCAACAAAATATATTTATTGAATAAGCCAAAGGCATTTCCATTTTCTCTCAAATAATTAAAAATAAATAGGGGTTGTTTGAAGTTAAAATCAAACAGGTACAAAGCCTGGGAATCGAACCCAGAACCCCTCTTTCAGTCACATTAATTAATGACTATTTTTGCCCAGGAGTGGGACAATTCAAAAAAACTTTTTTTGACTGACCTAATGGCAGTCTACTCATTTGCCTATAAAATAAGGCAGTACTTCCAAAATAAAAATATATAGTAGAAATACTTCACCGGTAAAATTGATTCGATTTCATATTTAAAAATTTCTCTATTTTTACAATTGTCATATATATATTTGTATAACGACAACAATGGACTTTTGAGTCTTAACAAATTTAAGTATTTACTGTATTTCTTTAACCAAAGTTAAATTAAATTAAAGAGGAAATAAACTAAAAACGATTCAGTTTTTTTATCAAAAAAAAACTTAAAAAAAGGACGCTCAGAAACAAAAAAAAAACGGAAAAAAATGCTGAAAAAGAAGATTATTAGTAGTCCTAGATTTTTTTGCTAATTTCCAATATTTATTTACATATAGTGACGTTGTTTGAAAGCCATCACCAATACTTAAAGGCTGGCAGCACAGATTGACGTGTTGCCAGCACACTAAATTATTCTCGTCCATTTTAAGCGTGGCAACACTGCCCGTATTTAGCATTGCATGCATGATATCTTGAAGCTCGTTGTGGGGGAGATATTTTTCTCTATATAATAATAAAAGAAGATTTTTATAGAATGCAGGGAACAGAGGCTATTTTATTTATATATTTTTCAACATATATAAAAACAAATACCTAAACAATTTTAAATATCCAGCTTATGAGAAAAAAAAACCACATGTTTACTAATTTAATTATACAGGGTGTGATTAAATTTAAAAGACTTTTTAACATATTTCTGTCATAATATATATGAAAGTATTTCTCAATTTTTCAATAAGACAATAATTCTCAATCTTTCAAACGCCCGTGTTCCCAACATTAAGGCAGTGTTTCCAAACATATTTCGATATATCTATTTGTTTGTTAATTGTACTATAATCATGACGATTGATTGAGCTGCTTAAAATATATCTAACCTTAATTTTTTTCGGTAGACGCGGCGTGGCCGATTGACGATTTTATTTTATTGTATTTCTCAAACTTTTCTGCTCAGTGTTTTTTTATTTTTCTCTTAAGAGCATATTTGTAGTTTTTTTCTGTAATTTATATAAACATTACTTATATTATATAAGATTTAAATTATTTAAAGATTGGAAAGATGTTATCAGTGAATGGATTTGACTTAGATAGCTTATATCCCGAGAACTTAACATTTTGTCTCATACAAAACTTATTTGTATTGATCTATCGACGGATATAAATTTTATGGGTGGCCGCAACTTTAAAATGTCGGCAGGCCATTTAATTCAAACCCCTAAATTTTATAAAAAAAATTCAACATACCGCCCAAAAGGAGTTTATTTTTAGGGAATAAGCAAGTATTTTACCAGCTCATCAATGGCCCGTGTTTTAGCCAAAGAGCCGGATTTTCAATCGTATATTATGGCATAAATCGTCAATAGACCACGTCCGCGGCCGCCCCGCGAAGTCCGCTCCACTCGCTCGCTCCGCTCCGCTGCCGCCGCACTGCTACCCACAAACAACGGTGCTACTAATTGCCTTTTAAAGCTAAAGGGGGAGCCGCGGTCGTGTTCTCGTGAGGAGCCTTTGCTTTGATAATATTTGTAATATAAACTATTATTTTTTAAATATTTTAAAAAAATTATAAAAATAAAATACAATGTTTTTTTAAATTTTTAAACTGACAAAAATAGTTTAAAATTATAATATATTATCATTTTCGAAGGCTTGCGTCAAGAAACACAACCGTCATTAAGAAAAAAATGTTTTAAAGGTAAAATATCATCATCATATCAATTTTTAAAAGTTTATAAATATGTCATATAGATTTCTTCGATTTCGCTTCATCAAAAAAACATACGTCTTTGATATTGTTTTAAAAATATTGTACATATTAATTAAAAATAATGTCACTGTTTAAAAAAATATATAAGTACATTTTTGTTTTTTAATTTAATTATTTCAAATGCCAGAAACAAACATTTCTTTTTTTCTGAGAAGTTAATTAAAAAGACGCTTTTTAAGATAAAAAGCAATATCAGAGACATCCAATTAAAATTCAAAGAAGAAGCTAAAAATTAATTTCATTTCAAAATTCAGTCAATCATTATTAAAAATGACAAGTACAAATTCGCACAGCAGATTTTTAATATAACAATTAATTAGCATAGGAATCGAACCCAGATTCAGTACAGTAGAACCAAAATAGTAACCAGGACTCGAACCTGATATAATAGCAAAAACAAAAAACCTAAAAAAAAGAGAAAATGATAAAGTCGCCAAAAAACTGTTAGAAAACAGAAAATATTCATTTGAGAGTCGAACTCAAATCAAATATTTCACAGATTTCAAGATCTGTATTGTTTTAAAAATCTGCTAATACGTTTCTGATATTATATTGCTAAAAAGTACACATTCAACATTTCAATTATTGAAAAAAAAAACACAGAAACATGAAATTGTAAACATTTTTTAAGACAGACCATTATTTTATAAATATTTTTTAAAACCTAACATTTGAATGCCCCCTGTATATTCTAAAGCTGGTAAAAAGCTACCATTTTAAAAACACGCTTATTCTTAGTACATTTTATTAGATTCAATAACACCAACTTGGTTGTAAGTTTAAATTAAAAATTCGTTTGTGTGCCGTCAACCCGACTCCCGAGTCGTCGCTATACGTAGCTATAGATGACTTGGTCATTTCGGACATACAAGGAAAAAAATATATTTTGAAGTACTTGGCAGGAAAATTGTTAATTTACTAGTCGAAAATAAATCCCAGACGTGAATGTATGATTAGATGTGTGAACGTGAGCGAGCACAATTAGTACGAGGGATCTTAGCACCCCGTCGGGGCTGCGGGTTGTTCCAAAGAGATACCGCGACCTCGACACAAAGGGCTAAGAAGGAACATGGGCGGTTTATAGTCAGTGGAAGTCTTACACTCCCGTATTGCTCTGCCCAGAGCGGTAGGAGTCATTCGGTGATTTCCCACCATATACAACCAAATATATATATATATATTATATTTATATTATTATATTAATATTATTATAATTATTATTATTATATATATTTTCTATATATTTGCCTACCCTCCATCAAAATATTCTGAACGTATACATTTTTAGCTCAGTTTAGGCACTCACATTTTGCCAGTTTACATTTAAATTCCATGTAATAAGGGACGAGCCTATTGCTATCAACTGGGCATAAATCCAGACTGCCCGACCCGGGAATCGAACCCAGGACCTCATGCTCAGCAGTCGCGTTTGCGACTTTTAGATCAAATAAACAGTCTAGTTATAACTATCTCAGTTGTAAAAGATTTTGACCAGTTATTGAATTTTATTGAAATAGAATTCGGATGTTCTTGATATTGTTTTTAGACGCAAGAGAATATATTACTAGTTGGAAGGCATTACAGAAACTAAAAATATAAAAGCACCACAAAGGGTTAGGCAGAGGTTTTACGTAATCCCACAATTCGCTAGTTATTCCAATGTGATGTAATAGAGGGAGGTCTATCGTTTTGATGACCATGTGCTTTAACCTAACTATCCCAAAAACTCGTATTTTTTTTTAATGTCTGTTGCCCTCGACCTAAGACTGCGTGAAGTTATTAAAATATTACTTCCATATTTGAATTCGATTATGTTAACAATTTCGTTGGGTTTTGCAGTGAACCCTCATTTATTTTACATATCATCTCAACTGTAATCCTCGCAGATTAAGGCAGAGATGTTCCTAATAATACCCTCATATTACGCTAGATTATGATAAGTCCCATGCATTGAGGGCGAGCCTATTGCCATCAAAATCGGGACAAATTTAAACTTCGTGGCTTCTACTGAGGAATCCTCGATGGAAAAACCGCAAAAACAGTTTGCCTGACCCAGGAATCGAACCCATGACGTCATTCTTAGCAGTCACGCTTGCTACCACTAGAGCAACGAGGTAGTACATTATTATCTAGCCTAAATACACCTAAGTTACTCCTTAAAACATCAGCTATCTGTCAATAAAGGTCCTATCACAAACTTTTCGAAGATTTTGGCCCCACACAGGACCAATTTAGGTCCATTTTTTTTGTAGTTTTATTATAATTTAATACTATTTTCTTGATTAATATCTTACTAGACTCGACAGGCAGATTGTTAGTAACATACACGACAACTGGTTAGTTTTAGAGGCCTGTAAAAATTTTGCATACGCGAAGAATATACTTAAATAATCCTGTCTCGTCGTTGACTTCACTACAACTGCTCTCAAAACAATGAAGGAACACATCTTGAACACTTTCGAAGCCAAGCACTCAGCGTATGAGTCGAACAATAATTCGTTTGTGTGCCCACAACCCGCCTTCGAGGCGTCAGCTATACGTAGTTATAGATGACTTAGTAATTTCGGGCATATATAGAAACAATTATATTTTGGACTAGGCAGCCAAAATGTTAAAGAAAACATGAAATTTTTAATTTGGCAGCGAGAATATTAGCCAAAAAACCGTCGCCAAGCGACAACCACCATATACGTGGTAGATTTCACCCTACACCCTCTAACTGAGGCCTAAATCCCAGCTGTGGGAACTACAAAAGCGTGTGTTCTCTCAAACGAGATAGTCATCAGACTGTAACCTGTAAACGCATGTCTTATATCGGTCTTCTAAACTGACACCAGAGAAAAATAACAGTCATTTGACAATAACCTGTAAACGCATGTCACATATATCCGTCTCGCTCGCTCTCAAACAGGACTCACCTGTTCTCTGGCCTTCTCCTTCTCTTCCTTCTCTTTCTTGCGCAGATCAGCAAGGTACTCGTTGAAGAAGTTCTCCCGCTCGCGCGCTTTGTCTATACCTTTGTAGCGCTCGTCGCGTCCGTGCTTTGATGTGAACTCGTTGAATGATGATCTGGAGACGGAAATATAATATTACAACATGCATGTTGACTGGCCTGTTGGTCTAGTGGTTAGTGACCCTAACTGCTATGCCGGAGGTCGTGGGTTCGATTCCCACCCAGGACAAATGTTTGTGTGATGAGCACGACCATTTGTTCTGTGTCTGGGTGTAATTTATCTATAATATGTATGTATTTAGAAATATATAAGTATGTTTATCAGTTGTCTAGTACCCATAACACAAGCTCGGCTTAGCTTGGGACTAGATGGCGTTGTGTGATAGTTGTGGAATATTATATTATACTAGCTGACCCGGCAAACGTTGTTTTGCCATATAAATAATTTCAGAAAAAAAAAAAAAAGATGAAAAATAGATGTTGGCCGATTCTCATAGATACCCGATACGCACAAAAAATTTCATCAAAATCGGTCAAGCCGTTTCGGAGGAGTTTGGCATCGAAAACTGTGACACGAGAATTTTATATATTAGATTATGTAATGTTTTTTTATACCTACATTATTTCTAATATTGTATTTTACCAATTTTTAATTTTGAATAAAATTTTATTACTTATTAGTATTTTAATGCCGGAAGGGTTAGCTACTTAGCTGTCGCTTAAAGTACATTCAGATTTCGCAAGTTATGTTTAAGTAGAAGCAAGTTTATTGCTATCAACTGGGCACAAATCAAACTCCATGTCTGCTACTAAGAAAAACCTAATATCACATTGCCCGACCCCGAACACGACTGCTGAACAAGACAGCCGTCTTGTTCAGCAGTCGTGTTTTCGACCATGTAACCAACCTGGCAGACAATATGCGCGGGAATTAACTATTTAAAAAACGTTATTTGATCAAAGGCTCACAATGGGCCTCATCAGAAAGCTCAAAGTCACCCAAAGAGCAACGGAGAGGGCTATGCTCGGAGTTTTCTTGCAGGATCAAATCAGAAATGAAGAAATCCGCAAGAAAACCAAGGATACTGACATAGCCCGAAGAATTGTTAAACTTAAGTGTCAGTGGGTAGGACACATTGCTCGCAGAACGGATGGCCGATGGGGCCAAAAAGTTGTGGAATGGCGACCGCGAACCGGAAGACGTTGCGTTGCGCGGCCTCCCACTAGGTGGACCGTGCACCTGGTCAAGGTTGCTGGGATACGCTGGGTGAGAGACGTGCGGGACCGGGAGATGTGGCGACATACAGGGGAGGCCTATGTCCAGCAGTGGACGTCTATCGACTGAAATAATGATAATTTGATCAAAAATAATAGTAAACTTACTTGGAATGCAGCTTAGCCTCGTCCATGAGCGCTCTGAAGGCAACCTTCTTCTGTTGGAGACGATTCTTTTTCTCTTTACGTTCTTCCTCGGCGCGATCACGGACATATTGATCGAATACCTAAACAAATAAAATATCAGTCGTAGAGGCGTTGAAAGAAAGAGATACCTTGCCTCAGACACAAAGGGCTAAGAAGGAACATGGGTGGTTTTTAGTCAGTAGAAGTCTGACACTACCTACTCTATTCAGAGCGGGAGGAGTTATTTGATGATTTCTTACATTCCAATAAAACAAGTAGGTAACGCCCAAATACTCAAACGTCACTCAATTATAAGAAACCCTCAAAACTCCTGCTATTTCTGTCACTCTGCGTTAAAGTAACAAGGACAGCACGATATTTAAGTGTAACTTAAAATTGAGTGACGTTTGAGTATTTGGGCGTAAGTGACTTAGGGGCTGACTCCACGAGCGATAGAATCGCGGCGATAATATCGTCGTGCTACGTATTTCTACATACACTCTTTAAGGGCATGTCTCCACGAGCGAGAGAATCGCGGCGAGCCAGAATGTATAGAAATACGTGCTATGACGATAATATCGCCACGATTTTACCGCTCGTGGAGTCAGCCCCTTAGTAATGAGCAGCGGTGGCCCAGTGGTGTCGGCCCCGACTTACGAACAGTAGGTCGTGGGTTCGAACCCAGGCAGGCGCATTACTTTGTGTAATTTATTTCATCACCGCTGCTCTCAAAACAGTGAAGGAAAACATCGTGAGGAAACCGGCATGTCTTAGAACCAAAAATTTCGAAGACATGTGACATCTACCAACCCGCACTGGGCCCGCGTGGTGTATTATAGCCCATCGCTCTCCTAGAGAGGAGGCCTGAGTCCCGCACGTGGGAACATTATAAGCTGATGATGATGTATTTGAAATTTGTTACTAATCCGTGTGTATAAGTTGAAGTATCTTAGGAGTGTACTAACAAAAATGGTTCTTGTGGTGCCCCAAATAAAACAATTTATTACAACTATCCGATTCGACTTTTGTGAATAGTTATGTTGGACTCCCAGCAGTGGGAACATTTAAAAATGCTAAACTATATAATATTAAATTAAAATCACAAAAAAATTGCAGCCGCTCCCCAAACCAAAATCCCATAGCACCCACCTGTCTCCGCTCCTTCGAGTTCAGCATCAGATATCTAGGATCAAAGACAATCTTGTGCAGCTCCTTCTCCCAGGTGGAGAAGGCGGAGACATCCTTCTCCTGCAGCATGTGCAGGAAGGCGGCCAGGCGCTGCGCGTGCGGCAGGGCGCCGCGCTCGCGGGCCGCGCGCACCTCGGCCTCCACCGCCGCCGCAGCGCCCACCAGGATCGTGCCGCCGCCTGACAGGCTGGATGTCGGTGCGGCAACCTTCTTTTCTGTTGGTAAGGGGACGAAACTTAGGGAGCGTTCAAGTATTACCTAATGAATTTGAAGAATAGGGTAGTTGACAAAAAAAACTAATTAGTCCGTCAGATAGATTACCAAAATATTGAACACGTATTTTTTTTCTTTTTTCACGTAAACAAAAAATGAAGACGATGCAGTACTTCGAAAAGTCGTGCAACGTCACAGGTTGGTCCATTTTTACCAGACTATGACGTCAAAAGCCCCCTCTCCATGGTCTTTGACAAACTTTATTTTCGTGAATTTTTATTAATTTGATAAAACAAAAAACACGTATCCAATATTTTTCGATAATCTAACTGACGGACTAAACAGAATCATATTGTTTTGACCCAGTCCGATCCCCTATTATGTATTGTAAAAACGTTACGATGCGTTACATTTTTTTTTACCCTTCGGAACGGTTGCGTAGTGTCTCACGCATTTTTTAAAGATTTTCTTTTCTCAATATTTTAAATTTTTAGTAAAAATGGTCACTTGGTGGTTACGTAACATTTTTCACTAGGGAAGAGGGGTATAGTACCTTTACAAGTTATTAGACCTTGTGATTGTAGCTGCGTTATTTGTATTTTTGACATTCAAAAATACCTGTTTTGATGTACCTTTTGAGCGCCACAGTCACGTATGACTAGCCGAACAAGCAAAAAAGTGCCGTAAGACTGTCAACTTAAGGTACTTTTTGACTTGTCGTCTTACTTGACCGTGGCGGTCAATGGGTTAAAAAAAATGGTTTAAGTTTGATGTACTACTTATATTTCTTAAATCGAGATACATGTTCTTATATTCATACCGAGCTCAGACTTCGGATTTAGACGTATCGCGAGAACTAACTAATTCGAGGTGGGAACAGAAAAAAACACATGGAGAAATCGGGAGAGGCAAAGAAGTTGGACATTAAAAAAACTTCGGTTAGAAAAAGACATTTTATCTTGTCAAAAACATGGTAAACTAACCTTCGTCTCCCTTCGACTTCTTGGTAGTCTGGTCATCAGTGCTGGAGTCGGCAGGTCTCTTCAGCTCGCCGTTAGCTGACTTGCTGCTAGCGTTCGCTGCGTCCTTACGCTACGACAAAATTAAATAAACATTAAAACTGTGTTCTTTCAACAGTCTACAATTTACAGAACTAAAATAATAATAAATAAAATATGTAAGTATAACAAAGAAAAAAATTACAGAGCGTCAAAAAATTTTAATTCGTCTACACCACTGTCAACAGGAAAAGTGCCCAAATGGCAAATGGAAAAAATGGAATTTCCACGTTAGACAGCAATGCTGAGACCTTCTGATCAGGAGGCTTATTTTGGTGGTCTGAATGATCTCAAAAATTATGTCCATCTATTTTAATGGGACCTTTTACAGCTTCAGATATGATTGTCTTACCTGCTGATCAAGTAGCGCAGCAGGCGGATGGCTGACGGCGCGGTCTACATCAGCTCGGCCCAGCAAGGCGGCAGGACGCTCCCACACAGATATGATTGTCTTACCTGCTGATCAAGTAGCGCAGCAGGCGGATGGCTGACGGCGCGGTCTACATCAGCTCGGCCCAGCAAGGCGGCAGGACGCTCCCACACAGATATGATTGTCTTACCTGCTGATCAAGTAGCGCAGCAGGCGGATGGCTGACGGCGCGGTCTACATCAGCTCGGCCCAGCAAGGCGGCAGGACGCTCCCACACAGATATGATTGTCTTACCTGCTGATCAAGTAGCGCAGCAGGCGGATGGCTGACGGCGCGGTCTACATCAGCTCGGCCCAGCAAGGCGGCAGGACGCTCCCACACAGATATGATTGTCTTACCTGCTGATCAAGTAGCGCAGCAGGCGGATGGCTGACGGCGCGGTCTACATCAGCTCGGCCCAGCAAGGCGGCAGGACGCTCCCACACAGACGAGTGCGCGGCCGAGTTGTAGAAGAAGACCGACCCGTCGCCTGTCCATACCACGCACCTAACGAGAGAATGGGTAACGTTCTATACTAATATTGCATTATAAAGAGAAAAGATTTGTATCTGAACGGATTTGGATAAAAGGAGATAGAACCAATGTGGCATCAACCTGTCCGCACGGTGAAAGTGGTATGTATGGATAGAGGACATATAGACGAACAAAAAATGTCCAGTAACACGGTACCCAAAGTGTCACGTTACCGAGATATTTGAAGTTAAAGATCGACAAACGAGTACAACGACATTCATTAAAATAGTAGATTATACAACAAGTGAATAAAAAGGGAATTTAATTCGAGGTACGAAGTTGGATCCCGAGAGCAGCGAAGGATTCTAGAGTAGAATCACGAGCGTAGCGAGGGATTCTATACTCTAGAATCCTGAACGGAGCGAGGGATACAAGTACCTACCGAGATAAATTTTTTATTCACGTGTTGTGTACTCTACTTTTTACCATTGACTGTGAGAAAATAAATAGGAGCATGGTATTTATTTTCGGAGCTAAGCACTCTAGATTTCTTTGGCTTATTACCCACGGATAGACGTTTTAAGTATGTCACTAACTTTGAGTATTTTGAAATATCAATGTTGTGTTTGATTCTCACTGTGGCTTTTATCATAGAATATATGCTCCAAAGTGTCGACCGCTTCGTAGTCTTGGTTAATTCATTGAAATAGTTAAGAAATATGCACTCAGAGAAGGAATTGGCGCCATTCATGGTTTTCCAGTCGCAGAACAAATTGTATGTTTTCAGGTACAACTCCCGAGATTTTGGAACAAAACAAATCATCTACTGCTGCTTTAGAACAAAATGATTCCGGAGTCAGTCTCTCATTTTCGTCATCGGAAGAACTCATTTTATTATAATTACTTAATTATATGTTAATAGATTTTCCAATAACACAAAACAACCACAATAAAAGACAGAAAAGAACACAACTAAATTGGCGGGATATTTTTTTAAAATTTGGAATGGAATAGCTCCATTCAGCCACCCAGTACGTACTTTCAGCAGCAGCGATTTTTTTGTATAGTACGCGCGGAACTAGTTGGCCGCGCCTAAGGCATGTTTTTGTTTTTTTATTTAAGTATTCTTTTCAATAAATTGAACAATTATTGTTCACGATATCTCGAGATTGGTCATCACTGTCTAATTATAGTCTCCTGTGCATTGCGAGCTGTATAAGGCAACCCGCCCCCTCACCCCTGTCGCCACCTAAGGCGCGGCCAACTAGTTCCGCGCGCACTATACGTAATTCGTGTTTGTTCCTAATTCAAAATGTCTTTATTCACTCAGTGACTAAAAGAGCGTTTTATTCACTGTTATCGATGAATAAAATGCCCTTTTTTGAGTGGCAATGGTAAAAAAAATTTTTTCAACACACTTGCTCATAAAGTGGCTATAATTTCACCGCAATTAGGCACGTAATGACACCTATTATCAAACTGTGACTTTTTCATTGCTATTATTCACTAGTGAGTTATAGGTTTTTTTTTTAATTTTATTAGTTGAGTTGCTATGTTCTTAAAAAAGTTTCGATACAAAAAAGATCGTATTCAATAGTAAAAATAAATTAATGTACCTAGTGCTTCCCCATTTCATGCAACTTTGAATTTAAGTAGATAATTTCAACTAATACGTTTTTAATAAATGAATCTTTCACTCAAATAATATAACTTTTGTTTTCTCTGTAATAAAGAAAAAATAATCCCCATTTTGTCCGTGGCTAAAACTCTATGCGCGAAAAGTCAAAAATAAAGAAACCACATTCTTTTAGTCTATGGCCGATCGTCATTGTTACAGTAGTGGCGCCACTGGTCAAGAAAAAATGCATCACTACGTCAAACTTAGTACATTTATTTTAGTTCCGTGTTTTCACGCCTGCATAGATAACTTGGTAGAACTGTAGATGCGCGCGCATTAATTTTTCCCACTATTGTAAAAAAAAAAACAGAACTTGTTTTAACTGTTGAAGTTGGTAGAACTGTAGATGCGCGCGCATAAATTTTTCCCGCTATTGTGAAAAAAAAAACAGAACTTGTTTTAACTGTTGAAGATGACTTTTTAGTATTATTTTCTTCACAAGTGTGTTGAAAAACGTCGTATGATACACGTGTGTATTGATGATTACCGTCCTCGGCTTTTTAAGACCCTCACCTGACGGCTCGGGTCTCAATGGCGCCTCTGCGGTAATCACCAACGTTACACACTTGTACCATAATGTACTATTATAGCCTTTTTACGTGTTTGGGCGTTAAATTATATCCAAATAATAGTTCCCAGGTTGATTATTGAACGCACATTGAAATCGCTTCGCATCTCATTGAAACGCTATGTAATGTCAAAAAATAGTTTTCTCGTGCTCCTAGTAGTATGTAATGTACCTACTCTCTTTCAATAACCAGTAATAATAATAATCAACGCCTATAGACACGTAAAAGGTCTAATTTTTATGTGGTCATTGTACTGATTTGTCCATCTTTACCTTCAAATATCTCGGTAACGTGACACTTTGGGTACCGTGTTACTCGACATTTTTTGTTCGTCTTTATGTCCTCTATCCATACATACCACTTTCATCGTGGGCCGCGATTTCGAAAAAAAATCAAAATGGCGGTGGGTCGATATGCCAGCTCCCATACAAAAAAGTTCAAACCCCTTTGGTACACAGATAGCCTATAACCTGGATTACCACATAGGATAGTTTTTATCCTGATTTTATCTTCCCGTTGGATAATTTTCGAGTTGTAGCGGGTGAAGCCGCTGGCAACAGCTAGTCTAATCTATCCGTGAGCCACCTGATATCTTAGTTGGCTTCACATACCCTCGGATTAGATGATCATAACGCTGTCGTGGACGGGCAGCCATGACTCCTGGCTTTAAGGTGCGCTCAAAGCGTTTTTCCCAAGTAGCCAAATTATGCAAAAGGTGATATTGGCTATTTAACTTAATGGCAAGTGGAAATAGACAAGGCAATGTACCTACATGGCAATATTGCCCTCAGAATTGTATATAATATAGGATTTATATAGCAACTATACTATAAGTCGGGTAATTCTCCCTATATATATAAAGGCGGTATTAGGTTATTGGTGGTATACATTAATTACATACATTCTAGATCATTTTTCTACTACTTTTTTTAATAACTCACCAAGGCGTCCCCAAAATCGGAGTACTAGAAATCGGTCGACTCCTATCCTGCTTAGCCTTCTCCTTTTCTTTCTGCGTCTCTTTCTCCTTCTCTTTCTCCCTTTCCTTCTCTTTCTCCTTTTCGCTGTCTTTCTCCTTTTCTCCCTTTTCTTTCTCCTGTTTCTCTTTCTCGAGTGCTTGTCGTTTTAAGTCTGCTTGCTGTTCCATTTTGCCGCGTACTTCGGCGGCGGCGGCTGCTCGGTCTGCGAGGATCTTTTTCTCGGCCTCGGCTTTGGCTTTTGCTTCGTCGAGGGCATCTACGTCGATTACTGTGTGTAGGAAATAATTATTTGAAGAAAAACAGGTTTAAATACGGTCAGCAAGAGAAGTAGCTTTATATTTCGGAATTTTAATTATTTGATGTACGTCTTGTACATCCAGCAATTATTTTTAATGTTTTTGAAGATAATTCTTTAAAAAAATCCTTACTCTTCAATAACTTGTTAGGAACGAATAATAACAGTTTTTATTACCTGCTTTGATACTTTTACGTTTAATCTACTTCTGATGCTGACAGGAATATTAAAAAAACAAATTAAATGAAATACTTAAGAGCGTATGCTACCTCAGATTAGCAACCCTATTTGTGGTGGTTCAAACTTCGCTTGAAATACTGTTAGAATAAAGTTCTAATCAGCTTGCACTACAAAGCGGTTGTTACGTCTTTCGCTGCGGCCGAATAGTGCGAAATTAGTGGTATTTTGCGATTTACAAAAAAACTATTGATTGGACTAAAAAAGTAAAACACTATGACTTTAGTATGTTGCTTGTAGAATTATTTGGCAAAAAAATCAGAACGATGACATGTATTTTAGTATGGTTTTTACTCGTTAAAAGAAATTTTTAGAGGCATCTTTGCGATTTTTTTCTATCGAGCAAAGTTAGTTGTATTATGTTTTCACAACACTATGGCACTAGCATATATCTTGAAGAATATCATATATTTTTCTGATGTTGATTTACTGCAGTGAATCATATACTTTTACGCATTATAAAACTCGCGTTTGAGGTACCGTAAGCTCTTAAACATAACAGGAAAATGTCACCTTTCGTACATCATCTCTCAAACCACACTGAATCGATCAATGACCGATCAACATACTCCATCCACATTCATACATCAGGTCATACACGCACACCGGTTACGAGTACTAATCTACATCTGTCCTTTCTGAAGAACTTCACCAATAAGATTAGTCTATACTAATATTATAAAGAGGTAAAGTTTGTGTGTTTGTATATTTGTTAAATTGTAAGGGGTAATCCCGGGATCTACTGAACCGATTTAAAAAATTCTTTCACCAATAGAAAGCCACATTATTGCTGAGTGTCATAGGATATATAAAAAACCGAAAAATAAAAAGGCAAAGGCACGGTAGTCCGTTTTGCAAAGTGAATCGGAGAAAAATTCAAAGCAGCGGAGGGCGCGGGATGGTTTCGGGTTTAATTCGGTTCGCGTTCGTGCTCGCTTCGGGAGAAAGGGGCGTGGCCTTTTACATCTGATCTGAGAGGTAGGTACCCGCGCGGCTCAGTCGCGTGGTCGGCTCCTTACGCAGCGGACGTCCCCGAAATTGAATTTTTCGAAACGTAATTAGCACACTTTTGACTAATTATGCCCAACGAAGTGGGCACGGGTCAGCTAGTGTAATATAAGTTTTTAAACTGACATGGTCACTGACATTACTATTAACACTCTAATCGGGATATTGACCATGTTTTCTTATTGTTTCGAGTTCCCGATATTTCGGCGCTGTTACAAGCACCATGATCACGGATAAACATACATATTATGTACATATGTATGTATATATATATGCATATATATATATGTATTTATTACCCATGACGGAACGGAGACGGTATATGCGTTTGGGGTGAGAGGTTGTTTGTTTGTGTGTTTGTGCAAATACATGTTGCCATTTTTCTCCAAAACTACTAGTCCGATTTTGATGCAGATTTCAGTTATGGGTTCGGGTTTGATTGGTGCATGTTCTTAAATAAAAAAATTAAAAAAAAGTAAAAAGTTAAAAAAAGTTTAAAATAAAAAGCAAAATTAAAAAATTTGAAAAAACCCACGACTGTTAAAGAATGACTGTCAAGAATGTCCGTCGGGGGCTGCCATTAAATGAACTAGTTTTGCAATGTTCAGCTCCCGACGGACATTCTTGGGTTTTTTTAAGGTGGGTTTTTTATGTTATTTTATCCTTTTTTGAATTAATTTTTAACAGTCGTGGGTTTTTTCAAATTTTTTAATTTTGCTTTTTTTCTTATAATTTAGGTATTTTATTATATCTTTTCTATTACGTTTTTTTTTTCTGTTTTGCACCTGCTGTGTATTGTCTCTGCATCACCAGGTAGACTGGTAGAAAATGCCCAAGGCATTAAGTCCGCCTTTGTACGATTTTGTTGTGCATAAAGGTGGATGTTTATGAGCAGACAAATCGGCCTA
Source organism: Diarsia mendica (assembly GCA_949316265.1). Classification (NCBI taxonomy): domain Eukaryota; kingdom Metazoa; phylum Arthropoda; class Insecta; order Lepidoptera; family Noctuidae; genus Diarsia; species Diarsia mendica. The sequence goes on along the minus strand of OX438914.1, from coordinate 12,250,203 downwards.
CCCTCTTTCTTGGTCGTTTTTTGCGCTCGGTACCACTACCATTGTCACTCACTACACGATTCTGTTCCCGACACACAAAACTCACTGTGTCCACTCGCGAACATTTTTTTGGCACTTTCTCGGTTTTTACACAGCTGAACCACTGGATTCCAGGTTCTCGACAGTTGAAACCCATCCTCCCGGTTAAAAACATGGTAAATATCCCGTTAATAGTAAGATTAGTGTATGTCTTTCTAGGGCGTCCTCTCCCGGCGGTGCCACTCACATCTGCCTTGTAAAAACTTTTTTACAAAAAATAAAACCGACTTCGACAAAAATAAAACACAAAAAAGTGAAAAATAAAAAATCAGCTTCTGAAGTCGGTGACTTTTGTTTGTTTGATTTCATGTTTTTGCCACCGACTTCTGAAGCTGATTTTTTATTTTTCACTTTTTTGTGTTTTATTTTTGTCGAAGTCGGTTTTATTTTTTGTAAAAAAGTTTTTATTTTTCACTTTTTAGTGGTTCACATGTGCTTACCCCTTCACAACGTACCGGCGTGATGTTATGTTATGAACTGGTGTAAACAATAGACAGTCATGAGATTTCAGCAATCCCAGTCCATTTGCTATCAATAATTGAGGAGTTCCGTTGCCTATCTCCGAAGTTCTTCATCACCTTTGTAGTGAGTACAGGCGTGATATTATGTTGTGTGATGGCGTAAACAATGCTTAGATATGCTATAGCAACAATCGCGGTTAATTTGCTGTTATTTATTGAAGAGTTCCCCCGATTTCTACAAGATCCCATCATCTGTTATTGAAATGGTGACAATGGGACTACACGGGAAGCACCAGCTTTCAAATGAAATAAGAATCAAGAAAATCAGTTCACCCAGTCGCAAGTTATGAGCGAACAAACATAAAAAAAAAAAATACAGTCGAATTGATAACCTCCTCCTTTTTTTGAAGTCGGTTAAAAACTTAAATTAATGAACAAAATGATAACTCACAAATCTTACCATCGTCAATATTCATAATCTTCGATTTTTTATCATTTTTCTTCTCGATAGGTTCGCCCTTCGCTATTGCGATCTTGGTCTTCAAATCTGTTTGTAGAAGAAAAGGCATATTATATTATTATCGTAGGAGTAAACGCAAGGGTTCAGCAGTGCGATTCACTAATGGTGCGTTCGAGTAGACACTATTAACGCTATCAACGCTAACGCTGTCAACTCCCGTTCGAGAAGCCTTAGCAGCGTTAGTGAAAAGAAGCTCCCCGAACGACTTTTACAGTGAACTGCAGTGACACTTGACAGCAACTGTTTTGTTTGTTTTCGTCTTGCTTTCGACTAATTTTATTTTATTTTATATGATGCAAACTGAAAGACTTAATATAATAGCAGTTGTGACAAGTGTCCTGCAGGAAATAATAGATACCTCGTCTTCAGAAAGTGACGATGAATTTAAAATTCATCGTCACTTTCTGAAGCGCTGTCAAGTTGACAGTGTCAAGGCTAACGCTGTCGGCACATCACCTCGAGAGAAATAGTGTTGGTAGCGTGAAGTAATGACGTAATGTGTGACGTCACGGCAGTGTTGATAGCGCGCAACAGTAGCTTCTCGAACGGGCGACAGCGCTAAATAACGCTAAAAGTGAGCTACTCGAATGCACCATATGGCACAACATCTTATGTCAAACGATACAGCGTTTGACATCAGTCGCTTAATGCCAAACGATTTTGAAAACAAAATTACAATCAATATTTTCAGTGTTATAGAATTATAAAGATCTCTACCCTGTATACTTATTAGCTTGTTCGACTGTACATCAGTGCTAACTAAATCTCGAAGTGGGTAATCTATATAAGGAGAACTGACTGACTGACATATCAACGTACAGCCGAAACTACTGGGGCTAGGAATGTGAAATTTTGCACACGGCTTCCTATTATAATGTAGGGGAGCACTAAGAAGGGGTTTTTGGAAATTTAACCTTTAAGGGGGTGAAAAGGGGGATGAAAGTTTGTATGGAAAATCGTCACTTTTGTAGTTGAACCGACATCCACGCGGCCGAAGCCGTGGGCAAAAGCTAGTTCATATCATATTGTTTAAGAGCGTATGCTACCTCAGATTAGCAACCCTATTTGTGGTGGTTCAAACTTCGCTTGAAATACTGTTAGAATAAAGTTCTAATCAGCTTGCACTACAAAACGGTTGTTACGTCTTTCGCTGCGGCCGAATAGTGCGAATTTAGTGGTATTTTGCGATTTACAAAAAAACTATTGATTGGACTAAAAAAGTAAAACACTATGACTTTAGTATGTTGCTTGTAGAATTATTTGGCGAAAAAATCAGAACGATGACATGTATTTTAGTATGGTTTTTACTCGTTAAAAGAAATTTTTAGAGGTATCTTCGCCATTTTTTTCTATCGAGCAAAGTTAGTTGTATTATGTTTTCACAACACTATGGCACTAGCATTTATCCTGAAGAATATGTTATATTTTTCTGATGTTGATTACTGCAGTGAATCATATACTTTTACGCATTATAAAACTCGCGTTTGAGGTACCATAAGCTCTTAAGAATACTGCTGTAAGTTCCCCGAACTGAATAAAGAAAGAAAGAAAGAAAACCCATTTATTCAGCACAGGCCATAAGTGTACACAACACACAATAAAATTAACAAAAAAATAATAATTTGAAAAACTAAAAATACAAATAAAGTAAAGTTATACCTTCGAGTTCCTTCATAGGTTTAGGTTTCTCCCACACGCTCTCCTGTTTCCCCGCGTTGTAGTAGTACGGACGTCCGTCGGGCGCGCGGTGTGTCGTCCACTCGCCCGCTGCTGCTATTAGCTCCGGGGTTATCACCTGACGGACACATTACAAATTACATCATTATCTGCCTAGCCTTGTCCCAACTATGTTGGGGTCGGCTTCCAGTCTAACCAAATGCCCCTGAACACCGAAAAAAAAAGTATATTTATCATCTTCAATAGGGGATCGGACAAAAAAAACTAATTAGTCCGTCAGATAGATTTCCAAAAAATTTGGAACATACATATTTTTTCTTTTTTCACGTAAACAAAAAATTAAGACTATATAGTTTTTCTAAAGGTCGCGCGTCGTCACAATTTGGTACATTTTTTACTATATAGTGACGTCACCTGCCCCTATTTTCAAACGCGTTTTTTCTACGTCAATTTTTATTAATTTGATACTTACGAGGTCTTCCTTTGGTATCTCAGCGGGTGGCGGCGAGTCGCAGATAATGGTCGGTTCCGAGGGGCTTATAGCACGGCCGGGCACTCCACTCAGACCTGTCAGACCCGCGGGGCCCATGCCGGCCGGGCCCCCTGGACCCATTCCAGCCGGGCCCCCCGGGCCCATTCCAGCGGGGCCCCCGGGGCCTCCTGGACCCATGCCGCCCTGAGATATTGCTGCGCCTACGGTAGGAAAAGTATAGTGTTACACACCATATACAATAAAAGGTCTAACGTAATCAAGTAGGTCTACATTCAGGACGAAATCTCGAGAACGTATACCAGGATGTAAATGGACCCTTCATGAAGCCATCAACCAAGAATTCTGTACATCAAACTAAGTAATGGATAAGAGAGTGATCTTATAAGGGTTTCATTTTTTTCCTTATGAGGTAGAACCCTAAAAATGCCTTTAGTAACAGTAAAATATGTATAAGTATATATGTCGCAGGTTTTTCATAAAATTAGGTTTTTGATCAAAAACCTAAGGGATTTGATCAAACCACGGAGGAAGATAAAATAACAACAGTTTTATCATTTCCCTAAACAAATCTAGTGAATTGAACAAATCCCAGTAGTACTCCGTGACGCGCGCTCGCTTCGCTCGCATATTATATAACACTAATGTCTTCTGTCCCCAAAGTGCCGGGCCTCCGCCGGCCTCCTTCGTCGGCCTACGGCCCGGTGCCCATGCCGCCCATAAAGGATATTGGATTGTTTTATTTATTTCATTTAAATTTGTCATAAAACAAAGCAAACCCGTGATTTTGACAAGAACTTTATCATAAACCCAAACTAGTTCAGGTTTTTGATCAAAAATCTGAACTAGTCTGGAGTTACAGGTTTATGATGAAATTGAGTTTAAAATGTGTCATCTTCCGGTTTTTGATGAAAAACCTAGGTTTTTGATCAAAAACCTAATTTTATGAAAAACCTGCGAGATATATACTGATAAAATCACACACTGTGTGGTCTCATGTCATTGGTTGACTGATGGCGCTGAGAATAGTGGAATAGTGGTGGTGGTGGAATAAGATTCCACGAGAACCTATTGCCGACCAATAGGGATGTTAACAAAAAAAATCTAATTAGTCCGTCAGATAGATTTCCAAAAAATATTGAACACATTTTTTCTTTTTTCACGTAAACAAACAATGAAGACGATACAGTGCTTTGAAAACTCGTGTGACATCATATTCTAAGACATTAGTATGACATTTCTTAGCGAGCAGTGACGTCACCACCTCCCACTCAAATCTTTGACGTGTTTTATCTTCGTCAATTTTTATTGATTTGTTAAAACAAAAAATACGTATCAAATATTTTTCGATAATCTAACATACGGACTAATTAGAATCATATTTTTTTAAGTCAGTAAACACCCCTATTGCTTTGCAGTTTGGCAGATATGTATTTAAGTAAAAGTATGCATTGTTATTAAATAAATAAAAATAATTAGTTAGTGGTTAGAGTAAAGACTCACTGGCATCAGGTACAGCAGCATTAGCCATGTTAGGCGGGGGCTGCGCGACTAGGGGCGGAGGCCAGGAGCCCCACGCCGGCCAGCCCGCGCCGCCCGGAGCGCCCGCAGCCCCCGGACCCGCGAAGCCGCCGAAGCCGCTGTAGCCGCCTGCGTTACCTGGGAAACCCATGTTTCCTGTGTGAGGGGGCAACGAGAAATTATTATATCACACCACTATTTATTAATTTAGATCTCCGACAAAGGATATATACAGATACAATATAGGTCACACTTCTGAATCAGAACTTTATTTGCTAAAAATGTAGGTATAATATGTTGTACATAAATTAATGAGATTATATCATAAACGGGATATTTACCATGTTTGGTTGTTGTTTCGAGTTCCCGATATTTCGGCGCTGTTACAAGCACCATGATCACGGATAAACTGAAGTCATTGCGGATTGCAAAAGTAGGGGTTAGTACTGACGGTGTTCTAAGCCACTCAGTCTACAGGAAATCGACTCACACGGATAGATATCTGCACGCTGATTCTCATCACCATCCCAGGCAGCTGAACTCTGTAGTGACTTCACTCATTAACCGGGCATATGATCTATGCGACGAGGAACATATAAGTGTTGAGTTAACACATTAGTTAGTTAGTTTAACGGAGCTTTTATCCGCACTTAGCCTCTTGATTGGGCCATTGTGCGTGATGTTTTAAAAATACCTACTCCAACCAACATAGGTCGTCCCAGAATTGCAGCAGCCTTGCCAGACTGCTGCAGGCTTCCGGGAGAGTTAACACATGTGCAGGAGGTCCTACGGAGAAATGGATATACAGGGAAGTTCGCACAATCTAAACGGAAAACTTATCATAAGCACCGGAAGTGCGAGGTTGAGAGGCAGCCAGCATTTTTGCCATATGTGAGGGGAGTGACAGATAAGGTTGCGAATATTCTTCGGAAATACGCCGTAAAGACCATCTTCACTCCTTTCAGGAAAGTGTCCCAGATGCTGCGTTCGCCAAAGGACAACTTTCCGCTGGAAAAACCCGGTGTTTGTAAAGTAGACTGTAGTTGCGGCAAGTCGTACATCGGTCAGACAAAACGTACGGTGGCTTGTCGTATATCCGAGCATATTAGGGCGGTGAAGAATAATGACACTCACAAATCGGCCATAGCTGAGCATCTTCTGGAATCGGGATCGAACCACTGGATTGAGTTGCATAACCCTCAGGTCATCTCGACAGAACGCCACTATATACCTCGTCTGGTTAGAGAGGTCATTGAAATCACCAAATACAAAAACTTTAACCGGGAGGACGGGTTTCAACTGTCGAGAGCCTGGAATCCAGTAGTTCAACTGTGCAAAAACCGAAAAAGTGTCGAAAAAAGTTCGCGAGTGGACACAGTGAGTTTTGTGTGTCGGGAACAGAATCGTGTAGTGAGTGACAATGGTAGTGGTGCCGAATGCAAAAAACGAACGAGAAAGAGGGTAGACCGTTTTGTCTGCTCATAAACATCCACCCGCAATGACTTCAGTTTATCCGTGATCATGGTGCTTGTAACAGCGCCGAAATATTGGGAAGTCGAAACAACAATCAAACATGGTAAATATCCCGTTTATGATATTAATAGTAGTGTCAGTGACCATGTCAGTTTAAAAACTTATATTAATGAGATTACTTACACAAAACATTGTAAAAAAAAAAAACAAAAAAAAATGTATTCAATTAATAATATTAATGCATAAGTACTCAATATGTCTTCATGGTCTTAACAATCATAATCCAAATAAATTCTTATCATTTAGAAAGCCTTTCACTGAGACATCATCTACAGCCTATTAATGTTCCCACTGCTGGGCCACAGGCCTCCTCTCTTTGAGAGGGAATGGGCTATAATCTACCACGCGGGCCCAGTGCGGGTTGGTGTATGGTGTATGTCACATGTCTTTGAAATTTTTGGTTCTAAGACATGCCGGTTTCCTCACTATGTTTTCCTTCACCGTTTCGTGAGCAGCGGTGATGAAATAAATTACACAAAGTAATGTGCCTGCCTGGGTTCGAACCCACGACCTACTGTTCTGCTCACCTCCATGGGTGGTGGTGGGCACTGAATAATAACATTTGCCTAAAAGTAGTAGCGACGCCAGTGTGTAGTTATATAGAAGGTTCTTTTATACCTACGTGTTCTTTAAATTACAGGTGATCACAGTATGCACATAAAACCTAGATAAGTAAGTAGATAACACAAGTCATAAGTAATCAAATTATTGACGTGATAACGTCTTATAATTCGATGGCCGGCTGCACGAACGAAAAAAGATGACGTCATGAGTCGTTACCTCGCTCTGAGGCGTTCCATAGCAACGGCGTGTTAATTGTCGTTCCATAGCAACAGCGTGTTAATTGTTTGTTTATAGCAATGTAAGTGCTGTATTTTCTTATGACGTTGTCACGTTCAAGTATCGCCAGTAAACCGACTTTACAGACAACCGATTTTTTCACATTAAAATGATAATTATTATTTTACATTTTAGTAGTATTTTTATATTAATTTCACACGGACGAAGGTCGCTCAGCTAGTGTACATATAATTTGGATAATAAAGTGACCATGATAATATAATAACGTCAGAACAACTTACCATTGGCTGGCTGTGCGATGGGTGCATTCTCCCCGGGAGGCATCTCATCATTCTCCCCAGGGCTATCTCCTTCCTTGTCCTTGGCTCCTAAAAACACAATTTATTTAAACTAAATGTACAATAGTCCTACATAGGCGAACTTAATGCCATAAGATCTTCTCTACCAGTTAACCTTTGGGTAATAAGACAACGTTCTATAGACAATCTTACAACAATAACAATACATCAACAACAATATTGGTTTAATATTTGTATGGCCTACAGATAGTTGTTTCGGGTCTGGGTATTTGTGTATGTGAGTTTAAATGTATGTAAACGCACCCACGATACAGGAGAAATTCCGAGTGTGGGGCAAAGCACAGGCAGAGGTATACCTAATAGCAGACCTACATTTCGCCCTGTCACAAATCTAAACAATGTGGTTGCTCTTGCTACTTAGATCTGGAAATCGAATCCAGGACCACATGCTCAGGAGCCGCACTTACATAAAGAGGAGGTCATAAAGAGGTAAAGTTTGTATGTAGGAGGTAAATATCGGAACCAGTGATTGAATTCCCAAAATTCGAGTGTAAGAGACGAGTATCAACTTGATACCTCTCTCTACGCGTTCCTGAGATCAAGGGTCTTTTGGAAATCATCAAATGACTAAAAACCACCTATATTCCCTCTCAGCCCTTTGTGTGGAGGCCACGGTATCTCTTTTGAACCACCCGCAGCCCCGAGAGATCAAGGGTCTCGACAAACAAGACAGATAGACAAGGGTTCCTTTTTACTTTTGAGGTATGAAGCCCTAAAAATACAAAAAGAGACTTATTTCTGAGAAGACTAACCTGCACCCTCCTTCACCCACGGAGGTGGCTGCGTCATATACGGAGGCACATTCCCAGTGGGGGGCGGGTTGTGGACCCCTGGAGGCATCACGTTGGGCATAACTCCGTTGGGCATCATACCCATGGGCCCCTGCATGCCGGGAGGGCCTCCCGACATGGGCCCTCCGGACATAGGCCCCTGCATGGGTCCACCTGACATGGGCCCCTGCATGGGCCCACCCATAGGTCCACCCATTGGCCCGTTCTGGGGCATCGGACCACCTGTAATGGAAGATAACTGTAAGACAGGTGTAAGTATAGATAACATCCACACTAAATGAAAGGATTGTTAGGTCTCATCACATTTTTTTTTGTTCCCCTTCTCATCTGCTATCAGTCATCACTGACTATGATCAGATGTGTGCGACTAATATGGCCGGCCCACTGCCACTTCAACTTACTTAGTCTGTGAGCTATGTCGACATTCTCTGGTCCTCTGTCGGATCACCTCGTTCGTTCGTTTCGTTTTTGCATACGAAATGTATTATTTACCTACCTAATTAGTTTGTATTTTTTTTTTTTTTTTTTTTTTTTTTTGCTTTAAAGATATAGTTAATATTTAATACTGTACCTTGAGCCACCATGGCTTCCATCTCAGACTGTGATATGACTTTGCAAGCGGGTCCCTCCTGTGGCCGAGTCCATGTGGTTTCCCTCGTCCTGGAGTGGTAATAGTAAGGTTTCCCTTCTTCAGATTTGGTTTCCACCCACAGTTCCGGCGCCGGCTGTTGGAAGAACACAAAGAATTAGTTATTACAAAGCAAAACATCACTCCTGTCCCTGCAGGGTTAAGCAAAGGTGTACCCATTAGTACATCCTTTTTTTTAGAGGTTTCGAAGTCATTAAATGACTCCTTCGCTCTGAGATGGGCAGAGCGGATGGGAGTGTCAGACTTTTTTTTTAATTTTTAATTTTATTTTTTTTATATGGGCTTACTCTTGACCTCAATCTTGCCCTAAGGAGGAGGAAGTCGACGATGGAACGAGCTTACCCAGAAGAAGCCTAATTACTCGCGACTTAAATAGATTGGGGTTATATGAACTCGGGAAAACCGACGCAGGCAGGGTGTTCCACTTCTTGGCTGTACGAATAATGAAAGACTTCTACTGACTTAAAACCGCCCATGTTCCTTCTTAGCCCTTTGTGTCCGGGGACGCTATATCTCTTTCAAACAACCCGCAGCCCCTACACCCATTAGTACACAATCATTTCGTTAGTTATGTTTAAGTCCCATGTAATAGGGGGCGAGCCTAATGCCATCAACCAAGCACAAATCCAGACTCCGTGGCCGAGAAATTCCTGATGAAAAAACCCACTTTGCACGACCCGGGAATCGAACCCAGGACCTCAAGCACAGCAGTCGCGCTTGCAACCACTAGGCCAACGAGAAAAGCAATCCAAGAAACACTTACCATATTCGGTGGCGGCATTCCAGGTGGGCCGCCGAACGGTGGTGGCTGCCCCATCATATTAGGAGGAGGGCCCATAGGTCCGCCTGGAGGCATCATACCAGGCGGAGGTCCAAATGGCGGGGGCCCACCCATCATACCAGGTGGAGGGCCTCCCATCATTCCAGGAGGGGGAGGACCCATAGGCCCCCAGTTGTTGTCAAAATTGGGGCCGTTGTTCGGCCCGAAGCCGCGCGGGCCGCCGCGTCCGCGGAAGAAACCTCTGCCTCTCATCGGGGGACCGCCTGGACCGTAGCCACGACCTCTAAACCTCATAGGAGGCCCGTTCATCCAACCCGGCGGAGGACCACGGCCTCTGCTTCTGTTCCAAATTCATTGTGTTACTTATTTATTATAATAAAACTTTTATTTCCAATACAATACATAAAGCATTAATAATAAAATAGTCAGCATACAAATATAAAAATAATTGATAGCATGCAATATGTACACAACATACAATAGACATGAAGATAGATAACATGTAAATTAAATATTCAATGTCAATCTATATATCTATAACCCGGTTCATTAAAGAAAGGAATCTAAAATGGCGGTTTTTATCATGTCCTCACGCTCGCACACTATAGTGAGCGAGCGAGAGGACATGCCATGTGTTGCCATTTTAGATTCCTTTCTTTAATGAACCGGGTTATACTAGCTTTTGCCAGCGGCTTCGCCCGCGTGAAAATTACGATTTTCCTTACAAACTTTCATCCCCTATTTAACTCCCTTAGGGGTTGAATTTCGAAAAATCCTTCCTTATTCCTTGTCTACATTATAAAGGGAACCTCTGTGCAAAATTTCAGCTTTCTGGGTCCAAGAGTTTGGGCTGGGCGTTGATGAGTGAGTGAGTGAGTCAGTCAGTCAGGACTTCTCTTTTTATTTATAACATCACGCCTATAATCTACGAAGGGTTAGGCTAAGGTGGACCCATTAGTATACCCACATTTCGTTGGTCACACGTAACAGGGGACAACCCAATAGGGGATCGGGCAAAAAAAAAACTAATTAGTCCGTCAGACTCAAGACTCCGAGGCTGCTACTGCGACATTCCTGATGGATAAATTCAATAACACTTTGCTGGACCCGAAATTCAAACCCAGGGTCTCATGCTCAGCTGTTGTGCTCGCAACTACTAGATAAGATAATGCTAGTAAAAGGCTTGTTCATATTCATCAGACTACACATTGCTTAGAATTTTAACGGGTCACTGTTCCTTAAACAAACATCTACATAACATAGGTGTAACAGATATCCCACTGTGCAGAGGATGCATGGAGGTGCAAGAAATGCCACGGCACGTACTGAGTGCAGGAGCGTGGCAGATCACTCTCACTCACTCTCCCGGAAGCCTACGGTAGTCTGGGAAGTCTGCTACAATTCAGGGACGACCTATGTTGGTTGGAGTAGGTATTATATAAACATCACACACAATGGCCCAATCAAGAGGCTAAAGGTTCAAGTTGGTAGCCGACTGCATGCAGCAGCAGCAGACAACATGTCGTCACTTCATACAAAATAATAAATTATTACTATATCATTTCATAGAAATACATAGGAACCAGTAGTGTCGCTGCGACACATCATCTGCTGCTGCTGCGTGCAGTCGGCTACCAACTTGTACCTTAAGTGCGGGTAAAAGCCCAGTTAACTAAACTAATATTGCTTAGTTTTAACCCAAACTCAATTATTTGCTAGCTAGTTTTATCATACCCATCACAATATTGATGTCATTGTCTAATTTAGACCACTTTGTAGTGCAATTTGCAAAAGCATTCAACAAAACATTTACTTTCTCAATGTGTACCGCGGGGGCTGATTTGAAACAGCACAAGAAAAACTTTTTATAATGAATTAGGGGAGGCCATTGTCCAGTAGTGAAACAGTACAGTTTAAATTCTAATAAAGTATAAAAAACGAAATCAAATCAACAATGCAAGCAGATAAGCGATCACACAAAATACACAACTTGGAAATAATTGCAGGAAATCCTAAATTGTACTATCCGTAGTCAGTTACGGGACCAAATAAACATGTAATAGCTATGCATGCAAATGCAAGGCAGCAATGCTTTGTATTTTACAGACAGTAGGGGACATACACACTGAAATTATGACATAATTTGAATTGTGGAGACCATGGATAGCAAAAAACCTAAATTGTGAGGTTATAAACTTAAAATGCTTTTTAAATCGACAAATATTGACTCAAAATGACCTCGGCGAGGTCGCTTGCATATAAATTAACGTAATTTACGCCAGCTAATTAACAGACATGAATTTACAAGTAAGCACACCTCAAATACGACTGTAAAACAGATGAAATTATCACACAGTATGCTTATAAACTCTACGAACATGCTTCCAACGGCCAGAAGTTACCGGAGACGGTTATTTAGATCTTAAAATACAATATGATAATATGGAAATCAAATCAATTGCGAGGTTATTGTACTTGACAAGTACAATTTTTTTTAAAGACAATGACATCGTTACCTGAAATTCCCGCGTCCCCGACCTCCTCGAAAGTTGTTGCCACCTTCGTCGTCCTCGTAATTCTCGTCGAAGCCACCAGCCCCTACATCACCGAAATCTTTGGGAGTATCCACCAAATTTTCATTCACTTCACCACTGCGATTAACCACTTCAGCTACAGCTGGGTCCTGAGAGTCAATGTAATCCTCTTCCATTTTACGAATTATCACTATTACTTAAATAAAAACTTATGTCCTCATACTAAATCAGTTTATTTTGTTGAAATGGAGACACATTTCAAGTAGGAAAATCAACAATGTCGAATTAAGATGGCGGCCGGCGGCTTGCCTGCTAGTGCTTGACGCAACTGTAGTTGTGTTTTCGTTGCGTCGATTTTATCGATTGTGTCTTCTGCTAAAGATATTTTTAGAATGCATGCAAAGGGTTGCAGAGATATGAATATTTTAACGAAAATGTTACAGACAGATAGGTATTTAAAGTAGTTAAACTAAAAACTCTTCACTAAATATTTTTTATTGTATGAATTGATGATAAGGCCTTGAGAGTTTTCTTGACCCCTTGTTCCATTCCAAATTACGGTTAGGCATGGGTGATAATTTATTATAATCATTTTAAAATATTCAGACTGTGAAACTTTGAAAAATTAGCTAAGGCCGCAATTTGGCTATTAAACAGAGTCGAGAACTTGTTATCAAATGTATTAAACGTATGCAAGCATGTGGCCTTTTAACCATCTACAAACTTTAAGCGCGAATTAAAAAAACATAGTGAAATGCTCAAACGTAGACTTTACGAATAAACTGATGAATATGAGGTGGCTTTCATTTATAGTTAGCGACATAATAAATATGTCCATTAAAACTTTAGTTTTCTTCGATTAATAACCCTCCTTTTGGGCTTCGCCGCAGTCGGGTAAAAAGAGCTGTAGTAATAAAATAAAAGTTATAGTGAACTTATGACTTTTGAGACCGACCACACCCAGAGATGTAGTCAAAAATTTGGTGCAAGGGATAATGACCTTATATAAAAGCCGATAGAGGTATCAATCAATTGAATGGTCAGACAGTCACGAGAGTAACTTTTGGGAAAGAGGTTGCATTAGAAGTCCTCTATAGCTCTCTTTCCCAAACTGGAGTGACATTAAATCAATACTGTTTTACGACGTCATGGTAACCCCCTTCTCTCCAAATTTCAACTGTGAGGGGTCTCTGAGTGTGGCAGGCTCTGACATAATGGTAGGGTAGGTAGACAGACAGGAGGAATCTCTAAGCGTTCCGTTGCGAAATAACAAGGGAACCCTACAAAGAGGGCTTCAAAAAAAAGCTTAAGGCCATACCAGACATGCCACGATAGCTATATGTTTCGCTTTTATAGACTTTTCATTTGGGCGCGAAATTAAAATCTGGTGTTTTCTTTTGACGCTAGATCAGTTGTGAAAGAGTTTAACCACACCGTATCGCCTCACTGTAAATGGCTAACACCGTTGTTAAAGCGGGAATCATAGAGAAAAAGGACACGAATCGGGTCGTTGTGCCCTAGGCGTAAGACTTTACATTTGCCTCCAAAAACAACGCGGGTGCGTATTGGCGGCGGGTCGGGCGCGGTGACTTGATAGCTGTAGCGGTTGCTACGACCTACGACAAACTTGCATTTTTCAACTATACACCTGTTTTTTATAGTTTTTGTCACTACGTACAAACAAGTAGTTAGTGAACTTAATATGCTATTTTTTTTTGTTTGGATAGGTAGGTATAACCCGGTTCATTAAAGAAAGGAATCTAAAATGGCGGTTTTTATCATGTCCTCACGCTCGCACACTATAGTGAGCGAGCGAGAGGACATGCCATGTGTTGCCATTTTAGATTCCTTTCTTTAATGAACCGGGTTATACATGGTAATTATTTTTTTTAAATATTGAAATAGGTAGATACTTACGCGTTCCTGTGAATATGCGTATTACGAGTAGGAACGACGAAAATTGAACTGCGATATGCCATTGACAAAAAAAGAAACCGCCGCACTTGCAACCCGATTCGCGCCCGTTTTCTGATGTTTCAAGCTATGGTCGTAAGTTTAAAAAAGTACTACAAGGGAAATTGATGTTTATCAAATTGACTATCAACTATCACGGAATGACAGGTATGACCAGAATTAATGGAAGATTTAAGTTTAGCTTACAAAACATTTAATATAACAAACAATGAATAATTAAATTAATGACACTTACCCACTTGTTATTGCGTGTCAACTAAGAATAGGAACGTCAACGACGTCTATCTGTCAAAAAGCTCATTAGTAAAAAAGTAGGTTGGTTTGAAATAAAAAATGATAGCTATTATCTTCTTATTCTTATTTATCGTTTTCTATGACTCCACACTTTTCAAGTGATAGTTGGCAGAGGTCAGAGACGTTCCTATTCTTATTTGATACACATTATGGGGAAGCGCCAGGGTGCTCGCGAATTCTACTTTTCTTGGATTTTGTCAATGTCAGGCTGTATTTTAATGAAAAAATATGATTTGCGACATTAACACCTAAGATTAGTCACAAAATTAAATTATTGTTTGATGATTTCTATCATTGAAATGTAAGAACATTTGAATTTCGCGGGCTACTTTGACGCTTCAACCTCATACATGTGCTTTGAGATACGCTACGGCAGTAATAATCAGGTCCTGTTTACCGCACACCGAAGATAATAATTGTTTAAGCGTTGGTACTTTTGTTCCAGTAAGGCAAGTTTTTGTACTGCGTCCACCCCCATGGTGCTTGTAACAGCGCCGAAATCTCGGGAACTCGAAACAATAATTAATATACATGGTAAATATCCCGTTTTCAGTATTAAAGTGGTGTCACTGTCAGTGACCATGTCAGTTTAAAAACTTATAATATTACCTACTAAAAATTAAAAAAAGAATTCTATGAGTCTAGTTGACACATTAACCAAAATACACTATAATTTATCTCTCAAAACCCGATTATTTTATGTAAGATGCTTTGAAATCAATAGGTACAAATGTAGTTGAGTCAAGGAGTTGTAAATTAGTGCCGTCAATGCATAAAGTACGTCAATTGATTGGTGTGTCCACTGGTGTGTAATCTGTGTGCGGTAGACAAGACGGAGCAAAAGTAAAAAAAGGACCGCAGCAGACAAGCTACTTTTAGAATCGGCGATTTAACGATTTTTTGAAGGTAAATGCAGCGACTAAACTGATTATAATACCGCGATTGAACGCGGAGAGCCGTCAAAACGCGATACTGCAGTTGCAAAATCGTAGATGCTAGATATAAAGGTAGCGTGTGTCATGTGTGCTACGGCCCTAAGAGATTTAAAGAACGCACAGTTACCTCAACTAGCATCATAGAATTATTTTTGCCAGTGTTTAGAGAAAGACCTGTTCAAAATACATAGTTTTTTAACTTTGTCCACAATAATGGAAAGCCTGTTATTAAGGCACACGGGCATGGGCGCCGGCAGGATTTTTTCCAGGGAGATGCACTTTCAGATAAATGAAAACAGTCAAAAATGTTTTCAATACCCTCTGATAATAATATGACGTCAGAATACATACAGAAACCAGAATAGGGGTACCCTTGGGATATACTTATTGGTTTATTTAAAGAAACCCTCTTCCTGCTTACGGCTCTTCACAATGGGAGAGGCATGGGTAAGCGCCTGTACATACTTATAAGTATTTACAGGAAAAGAGTAGAGGATGATACTAACTTTATTGACAAGGTGGTGATGGACAGCAACGTATGGTTTTTAAGTTTTATTCATACTCTACCTTAAAGGAAAAAAAACTTCACCTTTTCTTATATGTATTTTCTTTTTGGATACGCGGGTACAAGGATACGCCCTTGCACGCCGCTGCCGGCGCCCATGCATACTGTTTACCATTTACGGAATAGAACAAAGAGAAAGACTACAATATATTTTATGGAATAGAAATCCTGACAAAAAGTGCAGACAGATGACAAGGATTGACGCATTTAGTGACGTTTAAACATTGCAAAAACCAAAGAGTTTATTATTACTATGGCAGGTAGTAATCCTTCTTCAGCAATAAAGTCCTTTCACAATAAATTGTTCACAATGACATTTGGAATCTAAAGGTGCTTAAAAAAGGGTACTACTTTCCCGGCAATGTGTGGCTGAAATACATGGTTGGTCTTTTATGGAGAAGAATAGGTAAAGAAACTCCATAAACACTCTTACTATGTCACAGTTCTCATTTACACAATGTATTCCTTTTAACATCGAATACCACTTTCAATTACCTACGTAATATTGCAAAATAAGTCTTGGCCAGCCATCTAAAGGGCACACGCTAGGAAATAGCTTGTAAGGGTCGCCGTTACCGAAATCGGTAAGCAGGACTAATAATAGCAGGCCTTAATTTCACTATTGAAGAGTTTTCACAAAAAAAAATACTACCGAATTGAGAATAGCTCCTCCTTTTTGAGAAGTCGGTTAAAAAAACCTGGTGATGTTGCTAACTTGCTACAAACAAGAGACGTTCTGGAGGTGGAAGTCGGAATCGGAGTTTGTTGGAGTCGAAACCGGAATCGGAATTGGAGTCGGAGACGGAGCCCGAGATGGTAGCAGCAAATTAAATCAAAGGAATTGACTCCGAAAGTAGCAAAAAACAAAAGTTTCGCAGCTTTATCTCCGTTAAATCTATTTCTTTTATAACGGGTCATAGATTTGTGAGACCAGCACCACTAAAAAAGTAGTTAAAAAACTAAAAAACCCGACTGCAAAAACATAAAAGGGAAAAAAAAGGACATTTTAAATTAAACAAAACTTGGAAGCAGGCGGGGGTAGCCTATAACACTCGCGCCATCAAGACGAATCTAACGACGTATATTTCATTCAAATCCCTTCATCCGTTTAGGAGTTATGAGGGAACAAAGAAACGGACATACATACATACACGTCAAACACATAACCCTCCTTTTGGGCTTCGCCGCAGTCGGGTAAAAAGTTGTTCGCTTGCTATTGAGCCTGGTGGACACGAGTGACACGACAAAATATTGGCGATGGCGGGCAATCGATATAGGGGATTGGAACCTGTTCGTATACGTTGACCGTGTCTGCTACGCTCTGCCACCGCTATCTGATATTATATGCTTCGATCTCCGATTAATTAAAACTTCCGATTTAAAATTGTCGGAAGTTCCGACCTATCGGAATCTGAGTCGAGGCTCCGTAACAGCCCTACTAATAGAAACATGTTGCACATCTTACCGCAAAATGTTTCAGCAACAAACATGTTACATTTTGAGCGCAACCTTTGTTCAAGAAATCACAACTCTTTATAGATTGTTGTGTACCTACGTGGAGACAATCTTTTAAAAAGTTTTTTTTTTTTAATAATTATAAGTACTTGCTGCACTTAAGGTTTGCACAATTTGTCAATCAATCATTATCATCTGCCTAAGTCTTATCCCGACTATGTTAAAAAAAAAAAAAAACAAAAAAAAAACTGTAAAACTATAAAGTAGTTTGTTGACCGGGGTTTCCAGTTGTAACTACATACATAGATGCAACAGGTAGATGCAATATTTTACATGAACTGACCACACCACAGTTACTGGGAATTTACTCAACAGGTTACAGCAGACAATGTGAAATATCTTTAAAAAAATTATTACCAAAAGATTAAATTAATTATCACTGCTTCCCCAATCCCATTATCAAATACGGAACACTGAATTTATAAACCACTGAATTTATATCGCCCATTTCATGTCGTCTTCGTTAGGCACAAAACGAAAAATCAATCAAGGGCGGTGGGCGCCAATTCCATAGAAATTTGACGTGCAATGATAAACGTTTCGTCAAAAACAACAGTACTGATTTGTAAAAAAAAAAACAAATAGAACTGAAGATAAAGTAGGTAGTTAATAAAGACTTACCTAGTATCAAACTGGAAAACCGGGGTTCAAGTTCACAATAGCTATTATTCAAATGATGATAGCACAGCCGTTTGGCGTCGCAGAGCCTCAGGTGTGCCTAGATAGATGCCCTAGCTAGGCTGCACTAGGGTGGGTCGCGCGTGCGCTCTGTGACGGATGGCTATTTCGCTTGCACTTTCGTCATACTCAAATGAGAGGAAATATTAGTTACATATTTGGTTTCTGGATTGATCGTATCGGACCCTCGGTCCGAAGTGGGGAGGTGGGAAAAGGGTTTTGACTGTTTTGCACCGGGTGAGGTATAATTAGGAGTGCAATTTTGGATTAAACCTCGGTTCGGCGCAGAGGGTTGTAATGTAATACCTTTTCTGTGCAATAATATTGATATACATAATATGTGTTCGTTATACAAACGTTTTACACAAATAAAACTTTAAAAAGCGGAAAATGCTCTAATTTTGGAAATCGATGACTTGTTTGTTTCATTTACTTTTTTGTCAAGTCGGTAGTTTTTTTTGCGGAACGTTTTTTTTTAACCCACTTTCGTGCCAGTCATCATCATTGATAAGAGAATGATGAATGTGTTCACTATAGAACGTAATTAGACGATATTTATTATTAGGAAATCATGAACATATAAAGAAGAAGAAGAAAAAATATGTAAGTACGATAGATGAAAGCTAACTCATAAGTACCTAAGCAATGGGAATGGAATGGGACCACCGTGCGGTCTACGCCTAAGAAATAAATAAATAATCTCGTAAATCGGTTCATAATTGACCGTAATATCAATGAACATACATTGAAAAGAAAACATACAGTCAAACAAAGAAAAGAACCCTTTTCTAAGATGCGTAGGTAATGTTCCTTTCATTTAATTAATCCATTCCATCGCTGTCAATTCCATCCTGTAAACTCTGTAACCTACATCGTGGGTATAGTTTCCATACTAAAAATTAAGTTGCCTTTCAAAATAAATTACCTACTTGTGAGCATTGAAAGTACCCGTATAATATTTAATTGCTTCCCAAGTTCTTTATTCACTTCTTTGGATTTATTAAGTCATTAAACATAAATATTTAATTAATCTATAAAACTTTATCGATATCGATGCCATCCTAAAATGTGGCACATCCCTATCACTAGCGCCATCTACCGGGTAATAGCTGAACTAATTGTTTATATAATTCACGTTTTTTCTTTAATTCCATTCATGAATTCCTTCTCTCTAACTCGTCATCTCATCAGACACAATCATCCTTCAATCAGGTAAAACCACAGAACAGAAAAAACTCTGTAGAAGTGGTATGTGACGAAATCTGTATCGGAACCAGTGTCGCCAAACTAACACAATCAAACCATTAATCATACAGTGCACTACAACTACACAATTTGTTTGATTGGTCGTTTCAATTTCAATCACAACCAGCGTAACTCACAAATTCTACATTTTAAAAATATACCTTCGTGGTATTACGATAGGATTTATTTTGCTTCACTCAGAAATAAAATACGACGTTTTGTAATCAGCAATCATACTAGACATTCTTGCCTAGTAAATTCCGCTACTCGTCCATAGATGGCAGTATTTTCAATGGACGCAATAATACACTTAAAAACTGCAGTAATAAGGATTATATTCGCGTCACAGGTCTGTATTTTTTGCTACTCGGCCAAGGAAGAGACACATTAAGCTTTTATCAATATTATCGATATCGATAGATAACCAATTTATTTTGAAAAAAAGTTTGTAGTATTATAAAAGCTCGTGAACACATTCACAAGAAGTTGGCAGATTCGGCTCAAAATTAAGTTGTTATAGTTTTCCTTGCCTATCTTTCAAAACTTTATATATTTTATGTATGTATATATGTATGTATTTATTCTTATAATTTAGGTATATATCTTTTCTATTACGTTTTTTTTTCTGTTTTGCACCTACTATGTATTGTCTCTGCATCACCCTAAGGTAGACTGGTAGAAAATGCCCAAGGCATTAAGTCCGCCTTTGTACGATTTTGTTGTGCAAAAAGTTTTAATAAATAAACAAATAATTGTACCTAATAATAAATGTAAATAATAAAACAAAATAAAATACAATATTTTATTACTTAGGTACATAAAACTATTTACAACAAACCCAAACAAATAAATACTAACAGAGTTTTTCAATGAGAAAATTCTAAGGAGTTAACATAAAAGAGAAATTATATTGACTTTTTACCCGACTGCGGATGCGTGCGTCTTTGGGAAACCTAAAACATTTATGATTAATGAATGATAGATATAGAGAGCTACTTTTTTTTAAACTACTTCCAACTTAGAGCCAATTAAAATGTTGTAATCGTAATTATTGCACTGCAGCATAATACTATTTACTAGTGAACATTTTGGATTTCATTTAAACTAATATTATAAATGCGAAAGTTTCTCGATGTCTGTAGCGCTTTCACGCCAAAACTACCGATTGAATGAAATTTGGTACAAAGATAGTCTAGAGCCTGAAAAAAGGACATAGGCTACTTTTTAAGGTTGTGGAATCTTGTGGAATCAGTATACCTACAGGATTTATAAAATACGGATGGTTCGGCGCGGATAGGTGCGTGATGCCTTAATACTATGTATTTCATATAAAGATTTATAAAATGCGATGACTGCGGCGATTGCGGCGCGGTCAGGTGCGCGTTCACCTTTGGTGCGAAAAAAAGGTTGAAAGGGACACAGAAGGGAAGGGGAAGGGGGATGAAGACATTACTTTTGGTCGCGATAACCGACATCGGTCCCGGTAACCGACATTCACGCGGACGAAGCCGCGGGCATCAGCTAGTATCTTTATAATAATAATCACTTTATTATTATGGTTTGGTGGTCTCTCTGGTCCTTAGTCCTTACATTCATAATTTATTTAAACAGGTATATTTCGGTGGTAAAGATGCCATCATACAAAAGAAAAACATAACTTGTGAATATTATTGTGTCAGTTTTTACGTAAAATGTCAATGCAATTATCAATCATTATTAAAATTTGTAAAAGTTTGATTCTATATTAGCTACAAAACATGTAACTTTAATGTTGTACAGGTACACCTTTCAAAATAAATTTTATGTGATAATTAGGATCTTTGTATTGAAATGTTAAACAGTAAGTAAAACATTGTTTTATTTTATCGATATCTAACGATCAAATCTGCAACCGATCTTAACCACATCACTAATTGAGTAGCATGGAACTTTCGAGAACAAAAAAGATCCTTGTTCAAAATATAACAATCGACATTCGATCTAAAATAAACTTTATTTCAATGGGAAAAGGTTGATTATAATTTTCTAATAATGTGACAGATTGTCACATTTTTAAGAAATTTTAGAAAATTGATATTAACTACGATTTTATTAGAAAACAAATAAAATCGTATCTACCGATGATAGGAAACACCTCCGTTTTTAAGTTTTTTTTTTCTACAGTCATTTTTATGCTCCAAAATTGCACAATACGTGACAATACGGCATATTAATGCAAAAATTAAATAGGCGGGAGACTAGCGACTCGAAGCGATGTCAAAACACGACTAAGTCAAAAATTTGAGAGTTTGCAATACAGTGCAAAGATATGACAGCCGTGCTACGCCTACTTAGCATTTCCACTGTTCTTTCTGTTCCGTGGGTAAAACTGACTCCGTGGCTACCTACTGGGAAATTCTCACAGAACAGAAAGAACAGGGAAATTCGTGACAGAAAACCCAGGACATGCCCAGGACCTAAAAAAATTTGCGTTTTTTATTTTCGTTCTTTCTTTACTTACTGATGATTTGGTGGTTTTATTTTAAACCATAGCTAGTGTTTAACGTTTAATTCGTAAATCGGCTCATTCATGCTAAATTCTCAACATGAGCAAATATAAGCAAAAAAGCAGAATTAAAAATTTTGAAAAAACCCGCGACTGTTAAAAATTAATTGAAAAAAGGATAAAATAACATAAAACACCCACCTTAAAAAAAACCCAAGAATGTCCGTCGGGGGCTGCCATTAAATGAACTAGTTTTGCAATGTTCAGCTCCCGACGGACATTCTTGGGTTTTTTTAAGGTGGGTGTTTTATGTTATTTTATCCTTTTTTCAATTAATTTTTAACAGTCGTGGGTTTTTTCAAAATTTTTAATTTTGCTTTTTATTTTAAACTTTTTACTTTTATTTTTTTTTATCTAAGAACATGCACCCATAGAACAGAAAAATCTCTGTAGAAGTGGTATGTGACGAAATTTGTATCGGAACCAGTGTCGCCAAACTAACACAATCAAACCATTAATCATACAGTGCACTACAACTACACAATTTGTTTGATTGGTCGTTTCAATTTCAATCACAACCAGCGTAACTCACAAATTCTACATTTTAAAAATATACCTTCGTAGTATTACGATAGGATTTATTTTGCTTCAGGGTGAATTTCCCAAATGACTTTTTTTTTGTCTTCGGTGAAATTAGTATTTGAAAAAAGGAATATTGTTCTGAATTATTTTTTTTAGTATTCAATAGATAGTTATTGCGTTGTGGCAAAAATATAATTTACCTAGGACTATTACAAAGGTAGAAAATATATACATAAACCTCTATTTTTTTCAAATCGGTGCTGTCCCTCTACTTTTTTTAAAAACAAAAAGCTTAATACACTAATAAAAATAAGTAAGTTAAGGATATAACTTATTCTATTTCATAGAATATTAGTTATATTATTAATATATACCATATTTTATTACATAATTAACGATTATTATTACTGAGAGGCACAAACGTACTTGTCCTGCGAAATGTTCTCATATCGCTGGACAAAAGTAATTTAAACCTAACTTTACATCGACGAGTCCGACAGCGTCCCCACCCCAATTTTATTTCTCTCGTTAGTGTGTGCTAGTGCGCAGTCAAGACGGACGTGTGTCAAATCGCTGCATATTCCCGCCAATAACGTAAGTACGCCATTTCAGTTGCTCCCGGACAATTATTTTATATTATCGGTGGTTGCATTTTTCTAGTGTAATGAGTAGTTTCATTATTGTTGTTTGGTTCTAACAGAGGTAGTAAGTGAATTAGCTTCATTGACTGTTATTGAATTTATCCTAGATATTATGCATTTTTTCTAATTTTCTAAAAATTGTGTTATTTCTCACGTCGCTGTTCTCATATCGCTGTAATCGGTGGTCTTTATTACCACCGATGTGATAATTTACACCGAAATGATGAGAAAAAATCAATCGGTGTCTTATATCTAATATCGGTGTTTTGATTCCTGATCAATGCACAGTTTGGTCACATCGGTGGATTGCTTTATCATATCGGTAGATATTTTATCATCTCGGTGAGTCGTTTTATCATATCGGTAGATCCCGTGTCATTTCGTTAAGTATACAAAGAAACAATGGAACATACAAACATACATCCAAACACATACATTATATACATACAAGCATATACACCGTTAAATTTCGGTCGTTTTAATCCCATGGCTGGTCGATCTGGTACATGGAACACTATCGATTTGTAGCGATAAAATCAAAAAATAAAGTACCTTTTTTTAAACTCGTATTAGGATAGATTATCATATCGCTGGATATGTACATCATTTCGGTGGATAAACTTATCATATCGGTGTACAGAAAAATAATCGGTGCCGGTTTATCATGTCGGTGGAAACCAGAATTCAAACTGAATTTTCTCTTTAGTCTTAAATGTTACGTTGATGATATTAAATTTGGGGATATTTGATATCCTAAAGATTACATAAAACCTGAAAAATATAAAAAAAAACATAAATGAAAAAGTTCACCGATATGATAAAAAAAATGGCATTTGTTGAAATTCACCCTTCACTCAGAAATAAAATACGACGTTTTGTAATCAGCAATCATACTAGACATTATTGCCTAGTAAATTCCGCTACTCGTCCATAGATGGCAGTATTTTCAATGGACGCAATAATACACTTAAAAACTGCAGTAATAAGGATTATATTCGCGTCACAGGTCTGTATTTTTTGCTACTCTGCCAAGGAAGAGACACATTAAGCTTTTATCAATATTATCGATATCGATAGATAACCAATTTATTTTGAAAAAAAGTTTGTAGTATTATAAAAGCTCGTGAACACAGTCATTCACAAGAAGTTGGCAGATTCGGCTCAAAATTAAGTTGTTATAGTTTTCCTTGCCTATCTTTCAAAACTTTATATATTTTATGTATGTATATATGTATGTATTTATTCTTATAATTTAGGTATATATCTTTTCTATTTAATTTTTTTTCTTTTTCTATTTTTTTTTATTCTTTAATAGCTACAAAACATGTAACTTTAATGTTGTACAGGTACACCTCTCAAAATAAATTTTATGTGATAATTAGGATCTTTGATTGAAATGTTAAACAGTAAGTAAAACATTGTTTTATTTTATCGATATCTAACGATCAAATCTGCAACCGATCTTAACCACATCACTAATTGAGTAGCATGGAACTTTCGAGAACAAAAAAGATCCTTGTTCAAAATATAACAATCGACATTCGATCTAAAATAAACTTTATTTCAATGGGAAAAGGTTGATTATAATTTTCTAATAATGTGACAGATTGTCACATTTTTAAGAAATTTTGGAAAATTGATATTAACTACGATTTTATTAGAAAACAAATAAAATCGTATCTACCGATGATAGGAAACACCTCCGTTTTTAAGTTTTTTTTTTCTACAGTCATTTTTACGCTCCAAAATTGCACAATACGTGACAATACGGCATATTAATGCAAAAATTTAATAGGCGGGAGACTACCTAGCGACTCGAAGCGATGTCAAAACACGACTAAGTCAAAAATTTGAGAGTTTGCAGTACAGTGCAAAGATATGACAGCCGTGCTACGCCTACTTAGCATTTCCACTGTTCTTTCTGTTCCGTGCATGCACCAATCAAACCTAAACCCACAGAGTTTTTTCTGTTCTATGCCTAAACCCGTATCTGAAAACTGAATCAAAATCGGACTTGTAGTTTTGGAGAAAAGAAAAATGGCAACTTTGATTTGCACAAAAACTGTATGTGCGTGTGGTGTGAGGGCCCGTTTGTTAAAACTCTGTGAAAATGTGCTTAGGTTTTAGTGTACTTTACTTTACTTTACTTGTACTTTACTTCTTTACTTTTGTTTTTGTGTTTTATTTGCGTCATAAACTTTTACGTGCATGAGAATTGAGGGCCCATTTTGAACGAAGATTTACAAAGTAGGACAGTGTTTTGCGATAATATCTTGTTTCCACAAAAATTGTTTGGCATTAGCTAAGATTTTGGCATATACACTTTTTCTGTAGTGTACATAGTTTTTCAGGTACAGGTGGGCCCTCAATCCTCTATGTGAGAACTGAGGGCCCGACTTTACAGTCAATAACTCGCTTAGGTATATGACTTTCACAAAAACTGATTCCAACTTTCACAATTGTAGGGGAAAGTACACTAAAACCTAAGCACATTTTCACAGAGTTTTAACAAACGGGCCCTCACACCACACGCACATAAAACTGTTTGCTGCAGCGCCCCCTGGTGAGTTATCACCGTAACACCTATGTAAGAACATGGGTGATTATTTGAACATGTGCATATCACGCGGCCCTCCCCGAATAACTACTTAGTTAGATATAAAGTTATGTTTTTTTTTATTTCACGTAAAACATAGTTCGAGCACTATATACAGATGTACATAATATATTCCTATGGTTTTAAACAACTAAGTTATGTTCATAAACGTTTCTCAAATCTCATCACCATTCGTGTCCCAATTTCCAACAGTTCATGCTCTAAAAGTTATAAAAATACCCTAAAGATCGTATTTTTAAGAAGTAATTTAGATAGTACACAACATGCTTTACTAATTAGCAAAAATATACACATTAAAGAACACTTTTAGGTAATTTGTAACTACTTTGAAAATTGTCCCAACACTTTATACTCACTACCATTTGTTCACACAGTCGCAGGGTTACTTTTTTCTGCGTAGTGTATTGCTATCTGTAAGAGTAACTCGGCGGTCGCGCTCAGTTCTGCGTCTCGACTCGTGCGGGTCACACGTCAAAAAGTGTTTTGGCGTCAACTCTAGCCTACCTTAATCGCCCTGAAATCGTGTTTGGCAAACAAAAATCTCCTTACCGTTCGGGTTTCCCCTGGCTTGTCTAACATTTTTATTTATTATTTTTATGTATTGTAATAGTCGCCATAGGAGACTCTTTGGTTTGATTATGTTCCCAATTTTTTAAGTTCAACAAAGAACGTATTAATGTGAAAAAGTGTACAAATACCTAATTACCATTTATATAATTACCATTTTTCCCGTTCGTATTTTGGCGAACGGTAATGAGCAATTCGAAATGGTAATTAGTACCAGTTTAAGCGGACCTCTTATTATATTGAAACTCCTTACTCCGCTAGGCCAGCCCAAGATCGAATTATTACTACCAACGCCTGATCGATTGTTGATCGTTCGGTGTGAACTGGCACTTCCGCAACAAAATAAACCTACATACCTAGAAAAAAAAAAGAAAAAAATATATATAAAAACAGATAGAAAAAAAAAATAGAAATTTAGAAAAATATTATTATTTAAAATTTAAATTTTATAAATTTCGTTTATAGAAACAGCAAATCTTTTGTATTTTTCTGTTTATCATTTGCCGATTGATGATTTTGCAGATCTTGACCAAATTATTTTATGATTTAGTACAGACGCCAGCACATCGTGCTACCCGAAACTGTCAAATTTTCTCAATCAACTTTGAACCTAATGCTTTAGCGATAAAGTTGAAAATCTATTAAAGAAATTTGACAGATTGCTGTAGCTTGCTGTGCTGGCGTATGTACATATTGTACATGAGCAGTTTCTGGTCATGAAAGTGAGACATAAATATTTTTAAGTTTTTATATAAGATCTCATCGAGTTGAAGAAATATCTTAGATGGAACTTTTAAGGTTTAAGCTCTATTTACACTGAGTTTGATTTTATTTGAATTACTAGATAGATAATGTTATTGATTTTAATTTTAATTTTATTTATTAGGGAAAACAAACAATTACACATTAAGACTTACATAGAAACATTAACATAGGATACAGAAATAATACAAATGTGAAATCAACCACGTTTTCCACAGATACGTAATGAGACAATTTGGTAAATTTAACACTAGCGTTGTAAACAATAAAAAGAGGAACATAACATAAAAATAAACCACATATTATATTATCAACAAAGCATAAAGCTGCAACAGTGCCGCAGAAGTGTTAATACTGTGTCACGTTAATTTTTCAAAATGTTAAGTAAACTTAGTCGAAACTTTCTATGTGGTAAAGCAAACAGATCCAAACTAGAGAAGTTCTTATTAAAATTGACAGCAATGCGACGAAGAGGCGCACGCAAGCCGGCATTTGTACGACTGGAAGTAGTGGCAAATACAGGTCGTGCGCGCACCTCACGTCCCTGGCATGTTCTGGGAACTATATAACACAACTTGTTACTAATACTCAAACAATCATATGAGTTATTACATAAGTCGTACAAAAATGTAGCTTCAAGAAAAGTACGCCTTGAATTCAAGGAAAGCAGGTTATACTTTTTAAGTAATTCACTATAAGAGAGATAACAACTTTTGAAACAGCGATAATGCATAGTCTTGAAAAATTTACGTTGTATGCTTTCTATACACTCAACATATTTATTGTAGAAGGGGTTCCACACAGGGACTGCATATTCTAGTTGAGACCTAACCAGTGATCGATAGAGATATAAATATGTACTAGGGCGTTTAAATTCCGTGGATGATCTCATCACAAAGCCGTACATGCGGTAAGCATTATTTACAATTTTATTAACATGTGCGTCCAAGTGCAGTTTATCGTCAAGTAATATTCCCAGGTCGCGGATCAAACTCTCCCTTGCCAGAGTTTCACTGTGTATTGCATAGGGATATTTGAATATATTTTTATTTTTAGTGAAGCTAATACAACAACATTTGGAAATACTTAGTTGGAGTTTGTTTTTAGTACAATAATCTGCCAGGCGATTGAGGTCTTGTTGAAGCAGTTGACAGTCAAGTATAGTTTTGATGGGTCTAAAGACTTTAAGGTCATCTGCGTAAAGTAGGAATTTTGAATTATGAAAGCACATGTCAATATCATTGATAAATATTATAAACAACAAAGGGCCCAATATCGAGCCTTGAGGTACCCCTGATGAAACAGTGATTGATTTGGAATGGAAACCATTAACTACCACTTTTTGCGTTCTATTTGTTATATAAGAAGAGAACCAACGGAACAAATCCCCACGAATACCATTAAATGCTATTTTGCCTAGAAGTAATTTATGATCGACCTTGTCAAAGGCTTTACGGAAATCAGTATAAATAGAGTCTACCTGTATACGTGTGTCTAAATTATTGAATAAATAATCAGCATATTCGATCAAATTAGTAGTTGTAGATCTTTTCTTGACGAACCCATGCTGTTGCTTAATAATCTGATCATGAATAATCGGATAAAGCTGATCATGGACCAGTCTCTCGAAAAGCTTTGACAAGATCGATAGAATGGAAATAGGACGGTAGTTCTCAATTTCTTGTTTTGGGCCAGATTTATGTACAGGGGTAATATTGGCTCGTTTCCACACTTCTGGAAAAGTTCCCTGGCTCAAACATTCATTATAAATAATACATAGTGGGAGACTTAGAGTGTCTGCGGTATTTTTAAAGAAAAAAGGCGGGATACCATCAGGCCCTGGACCTTTAGAACAATCCACGGATACCAAAGCACTGTGCACATTTTGAATACTAATCACAATATTGCTAACAAGACGACTATTCTTAGCATCGTCCAAGGTCTGTTGCTGCGCATTGTTGAGAGTGGAAGGCTCATAAACAGAGTGGAAAAAATTTAAAAAGAGATCGCAGATTTCCTCTGGTTTATTGGACGACTGTCCCTGGTAATGCATAGTTGAAGGAATGGAAGCTGCCGATTTACGGTTAGATACAAAAGTCCAAAAATATTTGGTGTTAACTTTAATGCTATCTTCAACTGACTTAATGTATAGGCAATAACAAGTTGCAGATTCAGAATGAAATCTCGACCTGTATAATGAAAATTGCTCATAATCTGATAGATTATGATACGTCTTCCATTTACACCAAGCTTTAGTTTTATTTTTAAATATGTGTATCAATGAAGGCGAAAACCAGACAGGATATCTAGAAGACTTGACAGATGTTAAGGGGACATGATCTCTAATAACTCTGAAAACAACTTCATAAAATATATTTACTGCATCTTCTGCAGACAGCCCATGTAATAAATTGACCCAGTCAACTTTGTCCAAATCCCCATTAATTTCTTTGTAATCAGCCTTATAGTAATTGTACTTCTGTGTAGATTTACGTGTCATGCCTCGGTTGCATGTGCATGTGGATTGAGTGATCCTCTCTTCAATCTTAATGAAAATCGAAGTGGATTTTGTTAAAAATTGTAGAAACATTATGACCTAGTTAAAAAATTTGTTAAACCCGAGATAAAAATGTTATGGTCAATAAAGAGGATCACTCACACCGCATGCTTTGAGAAAACGTCATATTGATATCTCAGAATATATTGCCTTTGTAATTCTTATTTCGACATTGAAAAATTGTAAAAAATTGTTAGAAACTATTAACAATTTGAGAATTCAGGTGCAAGTCCCGTTTCGAAGTTATTACGATTAATTTGGATCACTCACACCGCATGCTTTTTCAAAACGTCATAATGTAAATCTCAGAATATATAGCCTTTGCAGTATTTATTTCGTTATTGATAAATTGAGGAAAATTGTTAGAAGCTACTAACAATTTAAGAATTCAATTGCAAGTCCCGTTTTAAAGTTATTAACCTTTTTATTTTCCTCCAATATGCCGTCTGAGTGATCCATACTTCGACCTCTATCTACTTTTATATACATCGTAGGCAAACTGTGATTGTATCCAAAATTGTTAATTGTTTTCTTCTAAAAATTTGCATATCTTCTGCTTTTATAAGGGTCATACTTTAAGATATAGCATGGTTCGTTCATTCCTAAAGAAACTGACTGAGTAGGGTACATATGATTTTTGATTTTGCGAGACTGTAAAAGTAAGAATTGATGAGGGTAGTTGCTCCACAACAGAACTGCCCTCATGAATTGTTATTTTTTTTTAACGTTAGAAACGAACGTAGTGAGGGATTCTGTAGTAGAATCCTGAACGTAGCGAGGGATTCAAAGTACGTCGCCCGAGCCAAAAATATATTTTACGCCCGAGTGATACACTCTACTTTTCATAACTCTCTATAATAATAATATATTCCACAACTATCACACAACGCCATCTAGTCCCAAGCTAAGCAGAGCTTGTGTTATGGGTACTAGACAACTGATAAACATACTTATATATTTCTAAATACATACATATGTATTATAGATAAATTACACCCAGACACAGAACAAATGATCGTGCTCATCACACAAACATTTGTCCTGGGTGGGAATCGAACCCACGACCTCCGGCATAGCAGTTAGGGTCACTAACCACTAGACCAACAGGCCAGTCTATGAGAAAATAAAAGGCGCCTCATATTATATTGTAATATTTAATAAAATATGAGTAACGACACGTATAAATCCATCAGACATCCTCTTCAGATACGTTATTAATTACGAATATGTGTCCAGTTTTACGTTGTTATTAGCTGACTGTTGATTTTAGCATTGAGTTGGTACTCCAAAGAGTAAAAGGTTGTTTAGTTTTGGCTATATAATGGAAGTAGGCCAAAAACGCAGATTCTGAAAAATTCTTGGTGCCTCTTACATTTCTCCATTCAATAAAATTAGCATAGGCTTTCATAATTATATTTCTCCCACGATTTTGCAGGTCTGTTCACATACTTTCAGGAGTTAATTCTATACTTTCACTGTCACTTGAAGAATTCATTTTTCAAAACAAAACCATGAATTTCTAGAAATCTGTGAAAATTGAAAAAACGTGGGCTGTAGCTCCCGTGTTTCAAATTATATTTCTTTTTTTATTAATTAGCCGTCGCGGCGGTGCGACTATGGGCCTTCGTACCGCACCAGTCTTTATTCAAACAATATTTGCGTTCGATTTCTTTGGCGCTGAACACTAAGATGTTCCAAATTCAAAAAGTGCAATAAAGATGTCATAGACACAATTATAATACTCGTGTAGTAGAAATAGGGACCAATAAGTTCAGCCAGGCTTCAGATTTGCTGAAGTAGACATCGTCAGTTATCTTGCATGGGGTAGGTACTGTTTGAGACGCTATAATAAAATTTCTCAAAGTATTCTGGATCCGAATGAGACGAAATTTAAAACATGCATTTAACGCACACTGTGTAAGGAAGCACATTACAATTTGGACAATTAAATCATTGATAAAAATGCTTGGTTCAATGCCGGTCCTGCTCCACAAGGACAGCGCTTAAATTGACTTTATAGCATTCATTAGCACTGTTATGTAATGCATATTTTTTTTTTCACACAATTTATTTTATTTATTTTTAATTTTAAAGTGTAATTAAAGTGCATCATTTGAGATTTTTTTTTTAAGTTTTTAAGTCAAGAGATTTTTTAACATTAGCGCGTCATTTAAATATCAGTTTCGTATTGTTCAGATTTATTGTAACCTACTGTCACCGCGCTTTCTGTTAGTAAATTTAAAAAAAAATAAGTATTTAAAATTTTAACGTTATAAGTAACAATTCATGAGGGCAGTTCTGTTGTGGAGCAACTACCCTCATCAATTCTTACTTTTACAGTCTCGCAAAATCAAAAATCATATGTACCCTACTCAGTCAGTTTCTTTAGGAATGAACGAACCATGCTATATCTTAAAGTATGACCCTTATAAAAGCAGAAGATATGCAAAGTTTTAGAAGAAAACAATTAACAATTTTGGATACAATCACAGTTTGCCTACGATGTATATAAAAGTAGATAGAGGTCGAAGTATGGATCACTCAGACGGCATACCTATTGGAGGAAAATAAAAAGGTTAATAACTTTAAAACGGGACTTGCAATTGAATTCTTAAATTGTTAGTAGCTTCTAACAATTTTCCTCAATTTATCAATAACGAAATAAATACTGCAAAGGCTATATATTCTGAGATTTACATTATGACGTTTTGAAAAAGCATGCGGTGTGAGTGATCCAAATTAATCGTAATAACTTCGAAACGGGACTTGCACCTGAATTCTCAAATTGTTAATAGTTTCTAACAATTTTTTACAATTTTTCAATGTTGAAATAAGAATTACAAAGGCAATATATTCTGAGATATCAATATGACGTTTTCTCAAAGCATGCGGTGTGAGTGATCCTCTTTATTGACCATAACATTTTTATCTCGGGTTTAACAAATTTTTTAACTTGGTCATAATGTTTCTACAATTTTTAACAAAATCCACCTCGATTTTCGTTAAGATTGAAGAGAGGATCACTCAATCCACATGCACATCTCGGTTGCCCATATTGAAAGAAGCCAATATACATAAGGGCGGGTGGTAAGGGTCTGAGGTTGATGTTTTGGAAAACCGGTTGATTTTTGAGTTATTTTGTTTTTATTCAATCACGTCGCTAAATAGCTAAGTTTGATGTCATATAATGTCACCTAAATCATTAATAAATATGTGATTCAAGTATATTGTTCATTTTATTTCTAATTACCAATCACGAAGCATAATTACCATTTTTTAAATGCTAATTACCGTACGTTTCATATCTCATCACCGTTCGACAAAAGTTTTCAGCTGTAAATTCAGACCTATAGAGCAGTTCAAATACTGTGCGTTTGATGAATTTGGTTAAGCTACACTTTATACTTTAGGTTAAATCCATAAAAGTTCTAATTGGAAGCATTATTTGACCTTAATTTACGAATCCTGAATATGTCTATCTTCAAATATTCACCCACATGCACCAATCAAACTCAAACTCATAACTGAAAACTGAATCAAAATCGGATTTGTAGTTTTGGAGAAAAATGGCAACTTTGATTTGCACAAAAAAAAATTGCTGCAGCGCCCCCTGGTGAGTTGTCACCGTAACACCTATCTAAGAACATGCACCAATCAAACCCGAACCCATAACTGAAAACTGCATCAAAATCGGACTAGTAGTTTTGGAGAAAAATGGCAACATGTATTTGCACAAACACACAAACAAACAACCTCTCACCCCAAACGCATATACGGAGGAGGATGAAGGGATGAGGAGGGGGGAGGAAGGAGGAGGGAGGAGGGAGATGAGGAAGGAGGAGAAAGTGAGGAGGAGGAGGAGGGAGGGAGGAAGAGGAGGTTTTGTATGAATGT
This sequence comes from Diarsia mendica, assembly GCA_949316265.1. Lineage (NCBI taxonomy): Eukaryota > Metazoa > Arthropoda > Insecta > Lepidoptera > Noctuidae > Diarsia > Diarsia mendica. The sequence goes on along the minus strand of OX438914.1, from coordinate 12,216,697 downwards.
TGACGTGTGCTATAGAGTACCTATGATGTAAAGATCGTATCAGGTGGAGTTATGGTTTCTGCCTTCCCCATGGGATAAAGGCGTGAGTATGTATGTTCTGACTGAGTGCAATCAGTGCCGAGTGTGAGAGGAGAGGAATTGAAAAGGAACTAAGAATGAAAAACCAATTATTTTTACAATTTTTTTTTTTAAGGAAACAAGTTCTAAAGTTATAATTAAAGCTATTACCAGAGTCGAACATTCTATTACAGTTTTTTAGCTAAAGACAGCACTTTCAGGTCGCTTTGGTTGATGGATTGGGTGTGCACCGTGGATTAACGTTCAAATGTGTGAAGCAATTTGGGAAGCTTGGCAGTTCTCGTTCTCCAGTTGGTACGGACCTTCGTTTGCCTAAATTAGAGGTAGGGTTAGTACTGGTGGCTTTTGGTACCTCCCATAAGCGCGCAGACGGCTTCGGTTGCGCTTGCCCACCAGAACTGCTCAAAGTTGACTGGTAACATGTCAGAACGGTGTTGACCAGGGGCTTCGACGGATCGTTCACCTGCTTAGTCTCATTACTCAGGTGCTTGTGGAACATTGTCAGATTGCTGCCCGACTGCTTAAGTGACTTCGCAACCTCAGCAACCGTTTGCGGTGGTTCTGCAACACTTCGTTCTGAAAGCGGTGGTATTAGAGAGTGCGGCTCTTCTGCTAGTTCAAGAGTTTCACGATAGGCGTTGCAAGAGCAACAAGAACAGTTCCCAGATTCGACTTTTTCAGAAGCCATAGCTATACAGCATTGGGTGAAAGCCCCTGGGCCCGCGGGTGAGCCTAGGGAGCTAGTATTGACGGGGACAGGAGGCGAGCATTTGCAATTCATGCCTGGGCTTAGCCACTGTCCACAGGGAGGATTCACCTGGGGGGGAGGTGGTGGCCCACCTTGGCGTGGGTGGCTTGGGTCCGGGGGGGTTTTAGGTGGGGTTTTAGATGGGGCGGTGAAGTTTACTGGAATGTTGGGGCTTGGGCAAGGCCCGACTCCACAGCATGCACCAGGACCGAAGGGAAGACACGAGCCACAGCCGCGGGGCCCGCAACCACCGCAGCCACAAGGCGCAGTAAGAGGGCCACATGGACCGCACGGGCCGCATGGGCCGCACGGGCCGCATGGGCCGCACGGGCCACATGGGCCGCATGGGCCGCACGGGCCGCACGGGCCGCATGGACCACAAAAGCCACCACATGGGCCGCAACTGCAACAGCCACCAAAGTTGCCACAATAAGGCCCGCATCCACCACAGGGACCAGCACACATGCCACCGCAGCAGTTATAACAGCCGCATCCTGGCCCAACGTTACACGAACCGGAAGAACAGCAGCCTCCGAAACCACCGGAACCACAACCAACACCGGGGAAGCAAGGACCACAAGGTCCAAACGGGCCCTTGGGCCCGCACGGCCCACAAGGCCCCATGCCACCGCAAACAGGCGGACACCCGGCAGCAAATGGAAACGGGCCACAAGGACCATACGCGGCACTATTAGGTGCACAAGGCCCACCCGGCAAGCCACTCATCAGACGTCCTCCCCCCTTGGCAGACAATGGAAGACAGTTCATAGACAAGGAATTCATATTATAGGGTAATTTAAGTTTAGTGACATCCAACATATTCATGGCTTGCTGACTTGGCATCAAGTTTATGGAACTGCCTGATCCTCGTCTGCCAGTGGGCATTACAGCAAGTGAGTTCAGCACTCCGCAGACACAGCCAGGGTTACAAGGGCCGCATGGCCCTCCGGGACTAGGGGCGCAAGGGCCGCATGGGCCACCTGGGGACACTGGGCCGCCCGGCACGCACGTACCCGTTACATGGTAAGGTCCACAGAACCAGAAGCCGTAGGGATAGTAGTAATAGCCTGTCATGTATTGGATGCACCTAGGGGGGACATTGCAAGGTGGGGGGAGGGAGCCACAACAGGGCGCGCAGCACTTGGGTGAACAGCAAGGAGCGCAGGGAGCACACACGCTGCCGAGATGTTGCATCATGTTCCCCGAAGCTGTTCGCTTTACCGGAGACATGTTGCTATAGTAAGACCGATAGTTGCTGGAAACTGATGGGGAGTTCTTTAGCTCGTTACTTAAGATAGCCGAACGAGTCCTCGGCTGAAATTGGTCCGGAAACTGATGAAGCTGCTGCGGGCCGCTTGCTCCCGTCGTCGACAAGGTCGGGCAGGATTTGCACATGTGCAGTGGCGACGCAGGCAGCCGCTTCGTTGGGTCCGAGTAGTTCCGCAGCCAGGTTATCCCTGATGCCGCCGCCGGCACATACCGCCCCGTACTTTGATGTATCTCCATCTTATTCTTCGGCGAGGCGATTGATGCTGAAAGGACGATTGCTTTACTGTAATCACAATCCTAACTCAAAAAAATACACAGGAAATGAAAACAAAATTAAACGAAAATTTTATAAAGAGATTTTATTTAATTCCTTGTATCTTACAAGTTACAAGTTGTTATTTCAATCTATTTAATTAGGGGGAGTCAATCAGCTTTTGTTCCATGAACTGGGTGCTCCTTGTGCCAACGTTCTGGTAGGGGGAAAGTGATAAGAGGGGGAAAGGGTCTTTTATAACAGGGGACATTGGTGTACTGAAACTCCCCAGTGGGGGTGGGATTATCACGTTGTTCCTTAGTTAATAAGCCTCTTGGACTTTCTAAATCGGGACACATGTCGCAGTTTCTTCTGGACTGTTTATAATGACTCCTCCTGCTATGAAAACGTCTAGCGTAACTATTGAAGAACTGGCGTGGTCTGCAGCGGGCGGTCTTCACGCAGGGTGTGCAGTATATTGAGATTTGTTCAGGGAATGGGTTGGGGCAGCCTTTGGACTGGGGCTGGGTGCTGAAGGGGCACACAACTGTGTAGGAGGGTACACCAACGCGCGAGGATAACGTCGGGATGGTGTTTATTGGGAAGAATTTGGCTATGCCTCCTTTAGTGCATACGGGCTTTTTACTCTCACGGGGGGCGAAGTCTGGACGAGGCAGTGGTGGAGAACTCGGTCCACAACTCATGGTAACTTTGTGTTGCTGGGGGTTCGGTGGGACGCTTGATACTGGTTGTAGTGGGAAGCTTGAAGTTGGCCTTGGAGGACATACTGGTGCTGGGCTTGGAGGAAACTCTGCTGTTCGGCATGGAGGAAAGTCTGCTTTTGGGCATGGATCGAAGTCTGCTGTTGGGCATCGAGGGAAAACTGATATTGGGCTCTGCAAACCCTGAGAAGGAGGCTGTGGGAAACCGCCTACCATGGCCGTGGTAATCGGACTTAAACAGGCGCAGCATTTCGAGCAAGGGCAACATGGACCACAGGGAGGACCACAACGGGGACCGCAAGGGCCTCCAGGGCAGCAGGGACCTCCAGGTACACATGTACCCGTTACATGGTATGGCCCACAGAACCAAAAGCCGTAGGGGTAATAGTAGTAGCCAGTCATATACTGAATGCATCTCGGTGGTACGTTACACGGAGGAGGTAAGCTGCTACAGCATGGATTGCAACAAGGCGCGCAGGATGCGCATTTGGCAACTTGAGATGAAGTATGAACATTATTGCTGGAGACCAAGCCAGGAAACGAGCCTGTCCGATGGTTCAACAAGCGTTTAGCGCCGCATATTGGTAAACTGCCTCTCGGTCTACATAGAGGCGCGATTGCAGGGCAAGACACGCCGAATCGTAAAGCCGCGGTCTTCGCGGTCCCGTTGCAACGTGCTGGTGGCTGCGGCTTCTGATTTCCTCTCACGTCGATGGTCCCCACGATCAGCCGTCGGACCTGGTTCCTCAAGGTTCTGTGGCATATGGCTGCCGTTGTCGCTGCAAGGGAATTTTATGCTATTCACCTTCATTATTAGATCCGAGACTTTCGGCGGAACTAAATATTAAACTGGTCATTTTGCTCGCAAAGACGATATCAGATAGCTTTCCTTCAATGGAATCGAGTCATCTGTGCAAGCGTAGTCAAATAAAGCGATCAAATTATAGAGAACATTTATTGTAATCGTCAAAATTAAATGAAATACAAAATATATAAATATAAATAGTCATCTTAGGTAAATGTATCAAACAAATGTTGCACTCAAAAAAGACTTGATAATTATTTATTGATCCGGAAAGTTAGCATGGTGCCTGCTTGTTGAAAACTCCAGCCATCCTTGACGGCATCTTTTTGTCTTCTTTCTTTAGCTCCTCCACTTTGCTCACAGGTCCCGGATTCGCTAAGCATTGGGCGCATACAGGGCTCGCTACGCACTTTTTGGGACATGGTTTAGGGCAAGGTGGGCAGCAGGGGCCACATGGCCCACACGGGCCTGGGCATGGCCCACAAGGACCGCAAGGACCGCAGGGACCGCAAGGACCACAGGGGCCGCAGGGACCGCATGGACCACAGGGGCCACAGGGTCCGCACGGGCATGGGCAGCGGCAGGGACCACACGGCCCACAAGGACCGCACGGGCCACAAGGGCCGCATGGTCCACACGGGCCGCAAGGTCCACACGGGCCGCAGGGTCCACACGGTCCACAAGGACACGGTCCACACGGGCTACATGCGCAGGTTGCAGCACAAGGGCTGCATGCGCAGGGGCCACCACATCCGCAGGGGCCACCGCATCCGCAGGGGCCGCACGCCCCACAAGGCCCACAGGGGCCGCTGTTGCCGCATGGTCCACACGCGGCGCATGAGCATGGTGGCGCGCATTTGCTGGCACAGCTGGGGCAGGGACATCCGCATGTCGGGCATGCTTGCTTTCCATCCTTTTTGTCAGCATAGCTTCTTATTACGACGCGCTGATCTCCACAACACAACAGCCTTGTGCGGCCTTGCAAACGTGGGCCGAAGTAAACGTTGCGAAGCGCTGTAAAGGACATCCAAGCATATAATACTAGGCGAGAAAGCCGCTGGTTGGCTCATGCTATTCGGAAGAACGAAGGGCTCACGCGAATTCGCCGAGTATTATAAGCATGGAGGTCCTGAGACGGCAGCCACCGTTCTCCATAATAACAGAACCGTACCAGCGGCAGGGTAGTTTAAGGGCTATTTTATACGAAGCAATTTAGTTGCCCGGGCAAGTCAATGTAGTAGAATACCTAGCATATTATGACTCTCGAAGTTACGGACCCAATATTTAGGCATTGTAGTACTGCTGAATGCAGGCTCTACTTTGTGAGAAGAAGTGGAATTATAAGCATCGTTTGAATTTAAATGCATTTATATAAACGCGCGAATAAGGCGAAAATTAAATTGCTTCGTGTATCCTCAGCGTGTATCATTCATAATAGTCACGAAAAATTTAGTGACAAATGTCAACTGCCACGCGATTGTCAAGTCTTTTTTTTTATTCGTCTGCGGTGAATCCAAAAGGAGGGTTATTTTTAGATAAGACATTACACTAATAAGCTACCTTAAGCTACCACTTACCTGTATTTAAGAGCTAAGATAAAGATGGTATCTAAGAAAATCTGCGATGATACCCGCCGTTACATATATTTAGGTACTTGAAAATCCCGCCCGATTTAGCTTACAATAGTGATGGGAAACAGTTGCAATGTCTAGATGTTTCGATACACACAATCACAATCGGTTCTAATTAAGTACTTAAATACAATGGCATTAATTAAATAGATCATACTCACATAATACTCCATTATTCTTTCTCGACACAGAGGCTAAAGATCTGCCTCCGATGTATTTAAGCATCGACACATTTTTGGGCAAAATTGCCTTTCTGAAAACTAGGGACATGTTTTGCGATTTACTTTTTCGTTTTACTTAAAATTTTGATTTATGACGGCTAATACTTGGAGATTTTTATCTTAGTAGGTACTTAGTTGTGTATATTTTACTTGAAAATTTTGGCCATGGTAGAAGCCGGACCTTAGAGCTTGTCTCGTTAGAACAAAAGCTGTGTGACTGACGCTGTGACGTTCGATTTTTTCAATATTCTTTTTCAAATATTCTTTTCCGTCTTCTTTTCTTTCTTTTTATGTTTGAGTATATTATAACTATAAAACTTTTTGGTGGAATTTATAAAATAGCATAAAATACAGTGTTGCAGAGATCTTTTGTGCATAGGGGGCCGGTGAACGAACATTCTCCATACAAACGTAATACCAAAATCATTCGCGATACGAACATAATACCAACTTAAAATTATGTTATTCGGATACAGACGATATTTATCTAGGTTCCTATTAAACTTTTTTTTTAAAACATTTATTATTTACGAAATGCAAGCGAATTGCATTTCGATAGCAATTCGCTTGCATTTTTTTTAAAACATTTACAAATCCTTTTGTAGAAAATGTTCTAAAATAGGTACTGCAGTTGTTGTTATTAGTGTATTATAATTTCGGAATACTACTATTATACATACTACAATTATTTTTTTGAATCACTAAACAATGTATGTTGAATTCATACAACAAAATAAAATGAATTCACACGTAGCGACATCTATTAAAGCCCTTTCGAACTATGTACAAAGCTAGCGATCATTTTAAATCAATATGCTTTTGACACGATAGATGGCGTTGGTAAGGTGTTTTTGGTTTTTAGTCGAGAATATAGAATACTAGCTTTTGCCCGCGACTTCGTTCGCGTGGAATAGTGACTTCCGGCAGATTTTTGGTTCATCTCGCGAAAAAAAAAAAAAAACTATCCTATGTCCTTTCTCAAGTTCCAAACTATGTCTGTACCAAATTTCATCAAAATCCGTTCAGCCGTTTAGGAGTGAAAGAGTAACAGACAGACAGACAGACAGTTACTTTCGCATTTATAACATTAGTATGGATCTTCAGAAAAGCAGCCTCTAGTTAGCACATTTAGTACTTTTTAACCGACTTCAAAAAAAGGAGGAGGTTATCAATTCGACTGTTTTTTTTTTAATGTTTGTTAGCTCATAACTTGCGACTGGGTGAACTGATTTTCATGATTCTTTTTTCATTTGAAAGCTGGTGCTTCCCGTGTGGTCCCATTGTCACCGTTTCAATATCTGATGATGGGATCTTGTAGAAATCGGGGGAACTCTTCAATAAATAACAGCAGATTAACCGCGATTGTTGCTATAGCATATTAAGCATTGTTTACGCCATCACACAACATAATGTCACGTCACGCCTGTACTCACTACAAAGGTTATAAAAACTATTTGGTTAAGATCTGATGAAGAACTTTGGAGAAGGCAACGGAACTCCTCAATTAATGATAGCAAATGGAATGGGATTGCTGAAATCTCATGACTGTCTATTGTTTACACCAGTTCATAACATAACATCACGCCGGTACGTTGTGAAGGGGTAAGCACATGTGAACCACTAAAAAGTGAAAAATAAAAACTTTTTTACAAAAAATAAAACCGACTTCGACAAAAATAAAACACAAAAAAGTGAAAAATAAAAAGTCGGTGGCAAAAACATGAAATCAAACAAACAAAAGTCACCGACTTCAGAAGCTGATTTGTTATTTTTCACTTTTGTGTGTTTTATTTTTTTGTTGTAATATCCCAAAGCACAGATATTATCATAACCATGACCTGACACTGCTACTTGACTCCGCTCTCTACCGCCTCCTGAAACGAGCTGCCGGGGGCCATGGAATAAATAAAGTACCTATAAGTTATCCACCACGCAGTCACGCAGGGCAGTGGGGGTTGGTAGATGACCAAAATGTCACATGTCTTCGAATTTTCTCCTAGGGGGCTCCGTAGCGAGCGGTGATCGGCACCACCTTGGACCCTGCGCCCGGGTGCCACGCACACCCTGCACTATAGGTAAAGACGCCTCTGCCTATCCACCTTTTTTTACAATATTGTGTTCCTAGGCCGGATGTATGCAGTGTATTATCTGTGGTCATAATAACTTTGGTTTGACAGTTGACGTTGACAAAATTGTCATTGCTAATTTGACAGATCATAGAATCGAGTGTGTAACATTTAAATATAAAAAAAAAAAAATACATACACACGAACATATAACCTCCTCCTTTTTCGAAGTCGGTTAAAAATTGTTCGTTTACAACCCTTTTTTTTTTTTTGGTGGGTGGAAAATCATCGAATAACCCCCCCCGCTCTTGAGCAGAGCGAAGGGGAGTGTCAGACTTCTACTGACTAAAAACCAAACCCATGTTCCTTCTTCGCCCTTGTGTCGGAGCCGCGTTAACCTTTCGACAAACCACAGCCCCGACGGGTCGTTTACAACCCTGGCCAGGTATCGTGAGTCTTCATAAAGGCGGATGCGCTAAAGTAGGTAGTCCGTGAAATAAAAAAAAACTCACATTTTTGCAATTTGCAGGTCAGTGTCATTAAAATCTCGAGTTGATTTAATTCCATTGAGTGACTATTTGATGATGAAAAATATAACAACGCTGAAAGAGTATAAAACAAGATTTTCAAGAACAAAAAGAAAGCCGTAGTCATACGTTATTAAAGTGTTTAGGTTGGTACTTATCACGTGTGACTACGGCTTTTCTTTTTGTTCTATCCTGAAAATCTTGTTCATATGTCGAGTTCCGATGTAGATTAGGAGCTATGAGGGAACAGATGAAGATACTCACATACATCATACATACATAGGCAGTCAAAATCATAACCCTCCTTTGGCTTTGCCGTAGTCGGGTAAAAATGCACTCAAGTTAAATGAACTGAGAGCGTTGGATTCAATTGGTGATTCATCATTATTACCTACTCAGTAAAGTCACATTTGTTATGGTCGCGAATCCTATTTTAACTAACACGCGGCTTCGCCCACAATATATATATATACGAAAACTTTAAGTAAATCCGAATTTCACGGGCTACCTTGGAGCATCCACCTTAAGCACGTCTACAAACTCCTAGGTGGGGAGTAGCACGACGCATAATTTAAAACCTCTTTTTTAATACTCTTTGGTTTTGCTATTTTTTAAGTTTTATTTACCGAACTGTCACCTCTTTGATGTATCAATAAAAAACTGTAAAGCCGCGTCCTCACTAACGTCACCAGAAACGGGACACATGGGGCCGCTCGGCCTAAGTGAGAGGATGCCACTAAATGTTCCTGTTAGGCCGCGCGGCTCAGGCCTCGCTCACGTCCACACTCGTGGCACGGCTCGGCCTCAAGGAGCCGCACGGCCCTAGTAGGGACGGGACTAGAGAGGAGGCCTGAGTCCCAGCAGTGGGAACATTATTTACTGATGATAATGACGAGAGCAGTGGTGGCTCAGTTGTAGCGGCCCCGACTTACGAACAGTGAGTCGTGGGTTCGAACCCAGTCAGGCGCATTACTTTGTGTGTGTGGTTCATCACCACTGCTCTCAAGACGGTGAAGGAAAACATCGTGAGGAAACCGGCATGTCTTAGAACCAAAAATTCGAAGACATGTGCCATCTACCAACCCGCACTGGGCCCGCGTGGTAGATTATAGCCCATCTCTCTCCTAGAGAGGAGGCCTGAGTCCCAGCAGTGGGAACATTATAGGCTGATGATGATGAGATGATGAATAGCCATTTATTAAGAATTATAAAGGTAAAAAAATACACCAAAAATTATATTAACTTCTTTATTTATAATAACCAAATAAACAAAACATATTTACATACAGTATAGTGATTTTTTGAATAAATTATTTTAAAACATTTCGTTTAAACCTAAATTCGTTTTTTACACTAAAAATCATATTAAATATACCTTGGATAGGGACCAAGGGTATAACGTGTATCTACTATTAAAGACACAGGAAAATTCTAGTATTCTTCAAAAAGCTTACTAGATTTTTCCTGTGACTTTGCCCACATGTTTCGTAAACTCGGAAATTGAGTTGGGCAATCTGTGTGTCCAATCTTAATAAGGTGAATGCTACAGGGTAGCCCGCGAAATTAAATTTTTGTGAAGTAAATTAAATGCTTGCAGAATCAGTAGATACACCTTTTACAGGGATAATTTATAGTAAATAAGGTGGAAGCGCCAGGGTAACCCGCGAAATACAAGTTTTCTTATGATTTTTTGGAGTTTGCCGGTCACTCATTTTAAAACCCGACGAGATAAATACCTAATCTCATCGAATGACTATTTCATGACTAAAACGTATGTTGTATTTCGCGGATTACCCAGCTAGTGCATCTTACATTGGTACTTAGCATACTTAATTTTATTTTATAACCTTCAAAAATGTGAAATTAAAACTGATTTTTAAACTGGCTAAATTAAGTGTCGATGCGAAAAGCAAATACGGTAACAGTTACACAGATTTAAAAGGAAATCCCCGAACTAATGTGAAAAAACATTTACACCCTAGTTTATATTTATTTCAATCCAGGGATAGACTAATAACGCCCGAATACTCGAACGTCACTCAATTTTAAGTTGCACTTAAATCTCGTGCTGTCTTTGTTACTTTAACGCAGAGTGACAGAGATAGCACGAGTCGGACGTAAGAAACATACCGAGATAACTACATTGAAAAGACAGAATTTTTCGGTAAATATTATTATTAAAAAATGCAACATTCCCGGTTTCCAAAATTAATAATATTGTGCCTAGCCACTAATTTACAGTGAGTAGAAATATAATTATAAACAATTACATAGGAACTTATGATTACTTATACAGGTTTTTTAAATAATGTTAAATTTGATGACGGCTATTGAGAAATTAAGGTTTTATATACATGGCTTCTATTGCATAAAATAAAAGAAAAAATGGACATACTTACCATTTTTTTATTGTTTATAGTAGCTTCCAGTTAAGATGTCAATAGCGGTCATTGAACTTTCCCTAATATCTCGTCGTACGAACTAAGCATGTATCGTTTTTCATTAGAAAATATGTTGAAGATCACGATAGATGACGATTCAAGACATGGGGCTTATTTTTTGATGGATGGATGGCAAAGTTACGAACTTTAATACATTTAGGTAGGTCAATGACTGCTATTGACATCTTAAAGTTACAAGTTGGTAGCCGACTGCACGCAGCAGCAGCAGACGACATGTCGCAGCGACACTACTGGTTTCTACGTATTTCTATGAAATTCCCTCCGTAGTTAGCGACATGAAGCTAGCGACGCGTCGTCGAGCGGCAGACGCACGTGTCGTCCGACCGCAGATCAGTAGTGCCCATAGATAACAGAAACAACAGGAGATATGCCCTTTAGTGAAACGACATGACGCGACGACGTGTCGTGACGACATTAAGAGCGTAGACGGGCTGCGTATAATATACGTATATATAACTATTGCCGTCGCGCTGCGCTCTAGCAACCGGGCGGTATCAATATGTGAGTGCGATAGAGACAACTGCAGCTCAGAACGATTTTACCTATAAAAAACCTTGACCGATCGACGTTTCGTATTCTCCTGTTTTCTCCTCGAAACCTAAGCCAATTAAATTATATTTGGTATCAAAATTTAAAGGAAGAATAGATCTATGCCCCTATTACTTGTTTTTATTTTAAAAACTTTTCAATTTTCTTTGGTAGTCATCTGATTACGTAGGTAAAAACGGGGTATTTTTTTAGGTTTTTGGTAAGTCATATTTATTTTTGTAATAAATTTTTTGAAAAAAAAAAATGACAGGGGCATGCCTTCAATAGACCTGGATTTTTATAAATAAAAACGATTACTCTAGAGGCATTATCCAGGAAGAGAATAGGGGAATACATTTGTATGGAAAAATGCAGCCCGTCTATGCTCTTAAGCGACGACATGTCGTCTGCTGCTGCTGCGTGCAGTCGGCTACCTTAACTGGCAGAAACTACAGTCAAAATATTCGAAACCATACCAACTCAAATATTTAGAGGATTGTAATAAAATGCAGTTAGGTTATAATAAGAATACTACTACATAACGGTTCCGGACCGAACTAGCGGTATTATCGTAAGACTTCGGAGCCCTATAGTCACTTGCAATAATATGTATACACCGTGCCTCGGTGCGCACGTTAAGCTGTTGGTCCCGGCTGCCAACTGGCAACTACAGTACACTCACGAGTTACTAAGCCTTGTGACTGGGACTGTAGCTTAGTTTATTTAGCTTCATTAGTTTAGTAGTTTACTGCCGCACTCGGAGAGCTTCAGTGGTTGCTTGGGCCGTAGTTTGGTAAAGGTTTTTGGCAGTTTTGTCATACAAAAGTATGTCAGGCCTTTGCTGGGTGGCGGCTTGAGTAATCGTTGGATATCTCTGAGTGCCGCAGTTAGTTTAATTCGACTATTCAAAAGTGCCTGTAATTGGCCTACTTGAAATAAATATTTTGATTTTGCCATATATACATCTTTGGCAGTCGTTACAGGTAGTCAGTGACCTGAAATTCTGACAACCAGTCTTACCAAAGGGTATTGTATTACCTAGTATTAACTGGGTTGTGGAGGTCAGATAGGCAGTCGCTCCATGTAAAATACTGGTATTCAGCTGCATCCGGTTAGACTGGAAGTCGACCCCAATATAGTTGGGAAAATGCTGACACATGATGATGATTTGGCAAAGTTAAAACGCG